>CM073519.1:41345928-42003928 GCA_037074615.1 Leucaena leucocephala
GACAACAAGTACTCCCTCACCTTATCTACAAATTCAGTACCCATCATATTGTCGAGAGCGATATCAATATCATAGCAATCTTTTCCCAGAAGCTGCAAAGCAAACAAGCACCCAATAATTGTAAAAAATTTCAACAATCAATTAATCACCATTAAAAGAATGCATTTTCACATTACAAAAAAAAAAAAACAGTTGATCAACAGACCTTGTCCCGAACCCATCCACCAGCAACTCGAAGCTGAGTCTCAAAACCGAACTGGCGAAGGGTAGCGAGGAGCCTATCGAAGATCTTCTTCTCGGTATCGGACAGTTCAATCCTGTCCCTGACTTGATGGCGCAACGGTGAGCTGGTGGCCATTGAAGCGTAACTGAGAAAGCCAAGGGTTTTGGCTCTAAGGCGGGGTTTGGCGGGGCTCAAAGAATTAGAGAGAGAAAGAGAATGCGGGAGAGAAACGAACTTTGAGAATTCCTCGAGGCTAAAATAGGAGGGACGCAGAAGGTGAAGGGGCTGCTGAAGCTTTGTAGCACTTCTCAGAGCGGTTCCCATGAGGCTTTTGAATTATCACCAAAGTCCTAACTTCCTTCCCCATGTCCCGTTGAACCTGGGCAAACGTCCTCGTTTTTTCCATCGAAATCTAAATTTAAATTTCCTTATTTTATCCTACAAAAATTAATATATTTATATTAATTACTACTAAAAATATAATTCCTCCTGGCAATAAAAATAATTCATCCAAATAAAATACTGAATTAATGGGACATTATGTAATAGAACCATGATTACGAAGCATTTGTTTAGTATTTTATAAAAAAATATATAATGAAATTTATATTCTATTAAAAAATAAAAATAAATATAAAATAATCTTTTTAACTCTCTCAATATTAAATATAAAAAATATAAATATCTAAATATTAATTTGAGTAGATTTATATATATTGATTCAAGTAAGTTTGAATTTGGATTATGTGACAGGGATTAGCTGATTTATTATAATATATTGTAATCAGAATTACACATGAAATTTAATTGAACCAAATACATCTACGGTGTCATATATTTACAGTACATATTCTTTTTTATTTATTTATTTAGACACGGGTATATTACATATTCTTTTTATATAGCTATCGAGTCAGGGCTATGTGGGTCTTTTATTTTAAGCCTTGATTTATGGATCATCTTATGGAAGAAGCCCAATCAGTTGGGCTCGACTTGTTAATAAACCGAATCAAGTAGGGCTGGATAAGGCTCCATATCTAATCTAGCCCAACCCGTAACACCCTTGATAACCAACCTTCCAATCTCCATCCATTTAGTGTGAATTCAGATAATATATGTAATTATTTAGAGTTTATTTAATCTATACTAAGTACTATTTTATTATAATTTTAGTTGTCATATTTGAGATGCATTCTAGTTTTTGGGTGTCTTAGTTTTTACCTAAAAGTAATTAATGGCTCGCCTTATTTAATATTAGTATCGTATAGGCAGAAATAAGACTTTATCCTATCTTTAAATTATAGGTAAGCTCAATTCCTTCCTAAAAATTTTTGTACAAAAAAGACTTTTGAATCTTTGATGGTTGAGGTACCTACATTTAGTACCCAACAATATTTTAAATATGATTCTCTCTAATATAATGATATATATACTTAAATATATATATATATATATATATATATATATATATATATATATAATGCCTGCACCTAATAAGAGTTGGGTCTAATAGAATGGGATAATCCCTCACAACTTAATGGACCAAAGTTTGAATTGCCGCAGGGATGTGTGCCTAAATTTAGTATTCAATAATGCCTCAAATTAGATTATCTCCAATATAATGATACAAATGCATACCAAAATATATACTCATCTGGTTATTAATATATGATTTAATTGAAGAGTTGATCTTAATAATAAATATTAGGTATATTTTTTATATTTAACAATTTTTTTAAATTACTCTTTATTGTCTATTGATATTCCTTCTATAATAATTAAGTAAAAAATAAAGGAGATAATTAAGAATAATGATTATAATATTTTTTAAAAGATATATCATATTAATTAAGTTAATATTAACTAAATTAACTAATTTTCTTAATCTAATCATATTATTAACTTTTTTACTCTTTTCAAATTTGGAGATATAATTAATTTCAAGCCTCAACCTGTTATTATACATCATTATCACATAACTCATATTATTAAGAGCCTTAATTTCGGATCTCTACACCACACCTATCCATGGAATTCCTTACACAAATGCTTCAACACATTGACTTAGTCTATCACCTCCTTGTCTCTCCATTTCACCTGCTTCTCCATAATCAGAACATTTTTGCACTCAGCACAACATTTTCTGGGTGGGTTGTGTAGATTCAACGTATTCATCACAAACAGCTTCAACACTAATATTTTGATATTCTCGTTAACGTAAATTCAACCTTCAATATTTGAAATTTTCTTCTCATCACTGTTTCTTTCCATCGATCGTTCCAAAACCAGAACACCATATTGATCGTTCATATCAGGCATTGTCATTTTCTGGGAGCAGCTAGCATGCATGAACGCACACGAGCTCGGTGCCTCAAATCGCCATCGACGCGTGTGTCATCTTCTCCAATTTCTGCATGCTTCAATTCTTCATCAACACGTATTTTCCTTCACTTTCCCGAGAAAACAACAAACCCATCTCTCTGCTTACACAAATCTAGACTCCATTTTCTTTGTATCTACATATCATTATAGAGGTTAGCACTTGATTTTTTCTTCTACTCCCTGACTTTTCTATATATATGCGTTCTTCTTCCTGTTTTCCGATCATTTTTATTTCCTCTCTTGGAATTAATTATTAAGATGGTAGATCAAAGAAAGAGAGTGATTACACGTTGTTGCCCTAGTTATAATAAACTCATAAGCATCCTCAATGTGGTGTGTTTCGTTGTGCTGATTCTGTTGATCTCCGGGACGATCGAGCTCCCTTCGTCGATATATTTCTATTCATTACCTTCAGTCGCCATCTTCAACAACGACACTTCAAGATGGTCTGATATTCATCACGACGCTCATGGCTTCACCGATCTGCTAGAAGCCTTTAAGGAGTGGGATGCTCAAGTGGGCTGTGAGGGGTTTAAGAAGAAACTGCAGAATTATACGAGTAATATGAATGGTTCTTCTTCTTTATCTTCTTTCAAAGAAGAGATTCATGGAGGAGTGTGTGAGGGTTTAAAGATGAAGCATGTGAGTGTTTTGGTGAAAGGGCCAACGTGGATTCCTGATAATTTGGATAACTTGTACTCTTGTCCATGTGGTTTGAGCTGCTTGTGGACTAAATCTCCTGTTCTTGCTGATAAACCTGATGCTCTCTTGTTTGAAAACACTAAGCCTCCACTTCGGGTACTCCATATCTCTTCTTTAACTTTAAACAGCTTTAGTTTATGATCAAGATCATATGTTTGATTCATATGCTATAATTTTTTTAATGAAAGAAGCTGTAAGATATATAGGCTATAATCTGTTTCCTATTAGTAAGAGCACCAATGAAAATCATAACTGAGCATCTTCTTGATGAAATTAAGGATTGAGTATAGGTTGGTTCTCCTCCCTCTCCCACCTCAACTATTTATCCCGCCTAGGTACCTATCAATTGGCAGTTCTGGAGTGGGCCTCGTAAAGGTTCTGATCGATAGGAGATCAAGTGAAGTGTCAGTGAGTGTAACTACCATGAGATTAATTGAAAGAGACTCAATAGTATGTGATGCTAAATCTCAAATTGAGTAAGATGAGATATTCATCAATATGTGTTTAAATAAGTTAATTCTCCTATCTCCACGGTAATTTTTGGGGTATAAGGTTCCTTATCCTACTACTTAGGTACCTATCAGGATTTGATTTTTATTCTTTTTGGATATACCATGTGAAAGTCAATAACGGCGTTTTCTGCCAGAAAGAACTTGTATGTACTCTTTATCTAGAGGGGGGAATATTCCATCTAAATCTCGTTATACAATAAGAAAAGATGTAGTAAATATATGTAGTCCAGGCTTGAGAAAAATGACCAGAACTAATGATCAGTTTGTTGAGATCTGAGTGAATATGAACCACCAAATATGACAGTTGAACAGAACATGTTAGCTAGAATAATGAATTGACATATATATATATATATAAATTCTTTTTGTTCATCATCATGAGGATGAATAAGTGAAACAATGGATTGATGATGATGATGAACAGAGGAAGGTGGGAGAACCAGTAAGGGTATATATGGATCTGGAACCAGACAGAAAAAGAACAGGTCGTGAGAACATTTTCATCAGTTATCATGCTGACGATGATATCCAGACAACCTATGCCGGTGCCTTCTTCCATAACAACCGAAACTACCACGTTTCCTCTCACAAGAACACTGTAAGTCTTCATTAATCCCTTATCCACTAAATAGTTTATGACATATATATATGTATATATTTTCTTCCTAGCTAATAAGTTTGTCTCACGAAGCTTGCCAAAAATTTGTATATAATATGAAAATTTTTCATAAATCCCATCCTTATGAGACATGAATAGCGCGGCTCATTTCTCAAATTATGTATAACATTTGGTATCTGCACTATATCTTTTTGGGCTAACTATCCATGAAGTGTACTCTTTGTGTCTATCATCATAAAGTTAACATTTGTTATAAAAGTAAAATACATGTAAACCTCTCAAAATAGAGCAAAACTCCCATTTCCGTTAACGGTCAACAGGTTCTCTTTCTACCTTACACACAGTCAACATAGCTACACTTATAGTAAGAATTTAGTAGGATGGAAGATATTTTTATTGAAATAGAAGTAAAAATATAATTAGGGTAAAAATAAATTTTAAAAGTTTATTTGGTAGAATATAAATGAGTAAAAAAATTGAGGTATGTATTTTTTATAACTTAAGATAAAATAATCCAAAATATGTTTTTATAACTTATAAAGAGTTAAAAATTGTTTAGAAATTTTATAACTTGGGGTAAAATAATCTAAAATATTTTATTTTCATTTCTATCATCTCGTTTTCTAATTTTTTTTATAGAATTAAAATAGATTAAAATATTAGAAGTAGAAATAGCTACTATTATATCAAACAACCAAACGGAAGTGGAAACTTCCACTTCTCCTCTTTCACTTTCCTTGTTCCAAACATGCCCTTAATAGAGATTGGAGTGTTTTTGTCTTTCAAAAGGTTTTTGTATACTTTTATAGTAAACTTTATGATAACATATGCATATATATATATATATAAGCCGTTTTTTGAAAGAATTTCGTGGTCATAAATATAAGTTGCAATAAATTTTATACAACCTATGATTTTAATTATAAGAGTTGAACAAAGAGTTTATTTTAATTATAATTATAATAATTCGATATAATATATTCTGTAAATATATTTTTTTCTCAAATATCCCTATTGATTATGTATGCACTTGAGGTTTTCATTTTAAATAAACTAATACATATTTATTATAAATAATTAATTTAATTAATTTTTTAAATATATATTAATTAAGTATCTTGTTCTTATATTAATAATCACTAACTCTTATATGGAAAAGATGGGGAGTACTTTATATTTATATATTGACTAAATAGGTTGGTCCGAGTGACATGAATGAGCATTTTCATGATTTGGGACTTTGATTGTTCAGGGCCCACTTGTGTACTGGTCATCGTCGCACTGTGTATCAAAAAGAAACAAGATAGCTCAAAAGCTGCTTTCCATGTTGCCTCACCATTCCTTCGGGAAATGTCTCAACAACGTTAATGGCAGAAACAAGGCTCTCTCCTTCTACCCTCACTGTGCTCAATCTTCTTCCCCAAGATGGTGGGACCACCTTCACTGTGCCATGTCCCACTACAAGTTCGTCCTCGCCATAGAAAACACCTGGACTCACAGCTACGTCACAGAGAAGCTCTTCTACGCCTTGGACTCCACCGCCGTCCCCATCTACTTCGGAGCTCCCAACGTGGACGACTTCGTGCCGCCTCATTCCGTCATCGATGGCTCCAAGTTCAGCAGCCTCGAAGATTTGGCTTTGTACGTGAAAGCTTTGGCCAATGACTCTGTAGCTTACGCTGAATATCATGCTTGGAGAAGATGTGGTGTGTTGGGTAATTATGGTAGAACCAGAGGACTGAGTCTTGACTCGTTGCCTTGTAGGCTCTGTGAACTTGTTAGCAGAAAAGGAGGAAGAAATGCAGAGTCCAATTGAGAGATTGCTTCTTATAAATCTCTTTGTAAAGGGACACAGTACTTAATTAGACATGGCTTTAACAAATAGGTAAAGTGAGTTATTTTTTTAATTAAAAATCAAACGAAGAAAATTATACAACTAAAATTAAAATTGGTATAATAACATTCAGGGAATCAATAGAACATCAGTTTTATAGAATGAGTGACGGGATTTTTTAAAAAAAAAAATTAGGGGAGAAAGTACTATTGAGCTCAAGTTACAAAACAGAATCAAATCTGCAACTTCAAGCTCTCATGCCCTTAGGCTATAAAGCCATTGGCAAACTATAAAAGAAGAAATTGAAGCAGCAACTTGATATCATTTTTTAAGATGTCACTAAAATCAAAGTTAGATAAGACGATGTTAAGCAAATTATGCTTGCATGTGACGATATTGATTTACTTTGAAGATGTAGAAAAAAACCATAAGAATACGTGAATATTTCAGAGCTATATATGTCTGATATATTCTGGGTTTCTTGGTGATTTATACAGTTTGTATCTAAGATTACTTGGTGTGGTATTTATGTATATGATGGAATTATTGATGAATGGTTTACTTATCATAAAGGGTAATAAGTATACTTCAACATTCTTTTTTTTGTGATTATTATCATTTTAAGTTCAATTTTGTCCAAAACAAAAAACGTGTTCCAATACTCGTGTCACTTTGCCCTTACCGTTTGTATTGGAACCTGCGAATTTTTCCAACCACTTTCTGTTTCAGTTACCATTTGACCAAATAATGATATTCGTTGGTTAAGGGCTTCTGTTTAATCACTTTAACCGATAATGTGAACTACGAGTTACTTTAAGAAAAAATATTGAATATTCTTAGAGCCAACAACTCTCTTGTGTAACCTATATATTCAGTCGAGTTTGTTGTTTCCAAATATCACGTGCATTAATTTTCCCCCAGAAAAGAAATTATTAACAAATTGCTCATTCTATTTAACTGCATAGAATTGTTTTTTGGCCTGTATTCTGAAACAATGAATATTGGCAGTGGAGGAAGGAACTAGAAGAAACATGTAAAGGAGGCCAAGGTACAGTCATGGAAGAACAAGAAGGACGTTGCTGATAAGGAAGAAGGTGACCTAAGAAAGGACATAGAAAACCTCAAAACATGGGTGTACTTCCTTTCCTTTTTGCTTTCTTCTCACTACAAGTTTCCCTCAATGACCTATAGGCTTTTTGAGCAAACCCATAATGCTTCTCAAGAACTCAAGGTTTTTTTTTTTTTTTTCTGATTCTGTATTATTTTACAGGTTGATATGATGCAATCCATGAACAACCGGCAGGTGAAGGAATATCTCAAGAACAGACATGATGATTTGAAGATCAAAACGTGCCAAAAGAACCAAAAGAGCAAGATAAAGGTAAGAGAAAGGATTACAAATTTGCAAGGTATAATTTCTGGGAAAATCACTATAATGTCCCATGAAGAAATATAATTATTAAAAAATTCTACAAGTTCTAATATAAAAAATGGCAACAGATTTATTTTTACTACCTATTGTGAGACTTTTTAACAATTACATTTTTCTCTTTAGACGTCATAGTGATTTTCCCTAACTTTTTTTGGCTCTTTTAATGCTCTAGATGTCAATCAGATGAGTTTTATGCTGCAGATTCGGTGTACTCGGAAGTCCAAATCGTCAGCTTATAGTGGGATATAATGGCTTCAGTTTGGAAGTTTCACAAGGACTGGGATCTGATCCAGAGGGCAATCGCCTCCGATATCTTCACTCTCCATTAGATCTCCTACATTCAAGATTATTGATCAACTAATCCTTTTCAGATTGAGTCTATCTCAAAAGGTCTTTTTTCATGATTGTATAAATAGCTTAGAGATGCACTGCATTAGGTGTCTGCTAAAGTTTCCTGCACTTGGCTACTTTCAATTTTCACCCAAGAATTTGAAGGGGCGAAGTTTCAGAAAAGAAAATTGCCTAATAAATAAATAAACGAGTACTCTGCTATGGACATTAAATTGTGTCAATATAATGAGGACATTAAAGCTAAAGCAGGAAGTTATATAGTCTAAGGTTTAAACAGCAGTGGGGGTGAGTGAAAGGGAAAGTTACTTTTCAGGACTCAAAATGCACAAAAATATTACATCAAAAAAATCTTAAAAATAATAACTACACCAAGAACCAAAGTTGGTTATCACTAAAGTTTTAGCAAAGTTACATGTAACTATAATAACATTATTAAAAACTGGATAGCAACATCCTTAAAACTTTGTCAGTCTGTGAAACCTAACAGTAATTTTTAGTCCATGGAAGTAATTACAGTTCTTAGGATCTTTTAACTTCGTTTTTTATTAAGTTTGGGTCCTTAGATGTAACTTTCTCTAAATTAAAATTATGACGATCTAAAGCCTTGATAATTTAACCTTCAACTTTCCTACTTGACTACATTAGAAATACAGTTTATATTATATTACTTTCATCTGTGAACTGAAAAAAAGTTCTCACATCCAAATTCTGCATATGTACACTTTGAAAATGATATGCCATCATCATCGACAATTTCTAGTGTAAGCTGGATTTACCAGGAGGGCTTAAATGTAAAAAAAGGAATGAAAAGAAATACCGTATGATTTTGTACAGTGAGTTGAGCCTGCTATGTGATCTAATTCTATAACTTGCCTTTGTAAAACAAGAAATTAGCCTCTATACAGCGTGTCCGACCAGAATTCAAAGCATCACTAACATGAAATCCTACAACTTCTGCAAAGAAACTCAACCTAGCCTCTTGCGTTTCTTCCTCCTCTCCTGCTAACAGCTTCACATAACCGGCAAGGTAGCGTGTCAAGGCTCAGTGCTCGAGTTTTTTGATAATTACCCAACACACCACACCTTCTCCATGCATGGTATTCTGCATATGCCACTGGATCATTAGCTAGGGCCTTTACAGAAGAAGCCAGTTCTTCCACCGACCTGAACTTTGTACCATCTATTATTGAATGTGGCGGGACGAAATCCATGACATTTGGTGCGCCAAAATAAATAGGAACTGCACCAGAGTCTAAGGCGTAAAATAACTTCTCCGTCACATAACTATCTGTCCACGTGTTTTCAATTGCAAGAACAAATTTGTAGTGAGACATGGCACAGTGTAAATGATCCCACCATTTTGGGGTAACATTGGCATCGTTTGCACACTCAGGGTAAAAGGATAGAGCCATGTCCAGATCACCAACATTATTTAGGCACTTCCCAAAAGAATGGTGAGGTAGCAAACTGAGGAGTTTCTTGGCAAGTTCGTTCCTTTGAGAAAGGCATCGCGATGAAGACCAATACACAAGTATATCCTAGAAATGAAGAAATTATGCCAAGTTACTACAAGATCCTATTCTTGAGATTCTGATTCAGTCTCATATGACATATTACTTACATCGTTTTTATAAGGAGAGACGAGGTAGTTTCGACCATTGTGAAACAGAGCACCGGCATAGGTTGACTGGACATCATCTCCAGCATGATAACTGATATACAGATCTTCTCGACCTGATCGCTTCCTCCCAGCTTCAAGATCCATGTACACACGGAGCGGTTCTCCCATTCGTCTCTGAAACAAGAAGAAATGGGCATGAAAAAGTGAACCAAGTGGAATCTCATTTAGTGCATTATTATCAACAAAATAAAGTCCTGAAAGCCCACCATGAAATGAGGAGTAGCATTTATGGAGGTAAGTGATTATGTTAAACATCTCCAACTGGCAAGAACAGCAGAATTACTCCATCGAGAGGCAATCAATCAATAAATAAAGACAAAACTAAGACCTTAAATGCATAAACGCTCAACCTCCAGGATATTCTCAATCTTATTAGATTGCACGTATCATATGACAGACAACAGAAAGGAATTTCTACTATTGCAACTTCTACACCTACTGAAGTGAGCATTTTAGACAAGCCAATAACTACAAAGCGATCCTAAACATCATTCAATAATCTCTGGCCAAGAAGATGGATTAAATGCAGGCAACAAAAGCGTAACATTTTTGCCAAAGGGCATGTGTGTTTAAACAATTTCAATCTGAAGTTTCTGGATATTGAAAAGCCTGTATCGCAAGTAAAACAACACTATCCATAGCTCCTATGGCAATTAGAAAGATAGATAGATGATGAAACAACAATTGGGTCCCCAAGTCTTAAAAATTTCATTAACAAAGCATTCTGGCAGTTTGCTTTAGAACTCCATTTGTCATGAGTATAACTAAAGCTGCAACATCTTTCAAAAAGAATTCAAGGATATATAGCAGCTGTAAACTCTTCTATCTGATTTCTCTAAGCAATTAAAACCCCTGAGTAATCCCCACTTTCATTAAAATTTCCTTCACTTTTCTGAACCTATTTGGTTTAGCTTCTGGAGAAAAACTTATAGAAAAAAGTGATTTTTGAGAATAACTTTTAGAAAAAAAATGATTATGAAGAAATAAGTTTTTGGATAGTTATCATTAGAATGAATTTTTGATAGGGAAATTATTAGAAAGGACATAGGATAAAATAATAGAGAAAAAAGACAGGAGCAAAATGGTCATTCTACAGCCCAAAAGTGATTTTTCTTACTCAGAAGCTAGTTTCACAAGCTTATCCGAAACTATGATTTTAGATCCCAAAAATCATAGTTTACTCCATAAACACTTTTAGACATAAATGGATGTTTGATAAGGCTTGGGTCTAAAAGCACTTTTCTATACTCAAACTAAACAGGCACTCTATTATAGTACTTAAATTCCAAGCCAACTTATAAATCAAATTTACTAATACTTATCCCCTCAATTCCTTTAATGTTCAAGTCATGAATCATCACCGTCAAAATTTCCTGCATCAAGATTTTTTGGCTAACTGACTTAAACTTCATCTCTAAGAATATATACATTAGAATCACAACTGCATGTGTTCTTCAGCTCCAAAAAAAAAAATCCTCATCAAACCCAGAATAGGAGTCCAGCTGACCTAGGAACTAAGAAACACCAAGATCTGATACTCACTCATGTGGAAACAATACGATCTGGAAAACTCAGTTAAAATTGAACTCTAAAAATAGAAACATTAGACAGACAACAGCATGTGAATAATTCAGCAAAATCTGAGGATCAGCAAGAACTGGCTTCAATAGACCTTAGAAGCACCACTGATCCCATAGTTACACGGGAAGCACATAACAATATTCATATAACTAATGAATACAATTTGAAGTATCGTGTCATGGAGAGTATTGGACACGTGTTAGACACTTCGTCGCTTGCTCCATCACTAACCTGTGCTTGGATTGAGAGAAAAGGGGAGAGGATAGAAAATTAGGATAAAAAATTAGAGAGAAAATGAACTTTACTGATTGGATAAGAAAAAAAATAGGAGAAAAAGAAAAAAAAATAAAAAAATAAAATAGGTCCCACGATCTATTTCTTCCTAAAATTTTCACTCCACCTATGGAAAGATTTTATCATTCAACTATCTACCCTCCCATACACCAAGCTTTTATTTTCTTTTCTCTATATTTTTTCTCTTTCATCCAAGCAGCATTCCTGTTTTCTATTCTTCTCATTTTTTTTTCATCCAAATTTTCTTCCAAGCAGAGCCTAAGTCATGATTTTGATTATTGCCCTTGTTAAACATACAATATTCATATTCCGCATCAAAATATTTTGATTGTAAAGAGAGAGAAAAACCTAGCATATTTACTTTCAGCTAATCTGATAGAACGAAAAAGAAACGTTTTCAATCGAAGACCTACCAGAATCGGAGGCGTAGTCGTTTCAAACAATAACGCGTCAGGCTTGTCCGCAAGAACAGGCGATTTAGTCCACAAACAGCTCAACCCACACTGGCAGGAGTACAAATTATCTAAATTGTCTGGAATCCAAGTCCACCCTTTCACCAAAACGCTGACATGGTTCAATTTCAAGCCCTCACACTTAGAATCATCCCCTATCTCTTGCAAAGGAGAAAGACCCATCGACTTATTCAGCCTCGTTCCATCATATCTCTCCTTGAACCCGGAACAACCCCCTTGAGAATCCCATTTTCTGAAGGTATCCACCAGATCGGAAAAGGATTCTGGTGAGGATTTTATCTCTGAAGTTATGGGATTGAGAGATTGGCGTGAAAGTGATAGAGAGGGAGACTGGAGGAAACCGAAGAAGATTACGAAGAAACTGAAACCAAGTATTAATGCGACGGTGATGGTGTTAATGGGTTTCTGCGACATGATGACAAGGGAAAGATCGAGAATGGAATAAGCTATGTTTTCTCTCTGCTTTCTAAAGCAGAGAATGAAAGAAAAAGAAACAGAAGATGCATGAGAAGGGAGTCCAAGGAGTCGGGTCCAAAGGCAACGGTCTTGCTCGTCGGTATCGTTACTATCACGCTATTTGCAGTCCGTTTGGTGGAATAGTCTTGTCGCACAAGAAGACGAAAGACTGACACCGAAGACACAATTTTTATTAGTTATTATTAACCAATAAAAAATGAGCAAGCCAAAGAAAATCAATAAAAAATGCTTCGTATTTTTTTATGACAGTTATTTCTTTTTAATCAAAACCAAGAAGGCAATTAAATTAATTCAAACGGATCCAATCTTGATCCTTACAAGGTGGATCCTATCATTATCAACCGCCGGTGGGCATAATTTTTTTATACGAAGTACAATGTCATGATGTATAGAGAAGAAATGCAGAGGTGATTACACTGTACGAAGAGAAGAGGCTCAATGGAGGAGGGGGTGGATTGTATGAAGATTCTTCTCTGACATTTCCCTCTGGACGTCGTGTGGCGTATTCTCTTCCTTCTCTCTAACAATTCTGTTATTCTATTTCCATTTATGCATTGTTCTCTATAGGGATATATTTGTAAAACGAAACACGACCTTGTATTTATATCTTTATGTTTAATGGTTTTAGTTTTGGAATTTAAATTTATTTAAATCTATAATAAATTATACTTTCATTGAGAGTGACTCAACTGGCAAAAAAATTAGTTGATACAATTGTTTATAATCATGGCTAAAAGTAAAATTTTATTTTTTTGGATATAACTGTAGTCACATAGAAAACACGTTTATAAGAGAAATATATCATACTATAAGACTACCCAATATCATATTAAGAATAGCTAAGATTTCTAGAAGAAGATACCATTCGTTTGATGAGAAATAAAAAAAAATATGAAAAATTTAAATGGCTAAAGTTAAAGCAACTATTTTTGAAATAATAGAAAGAAAAGCAACAATTAAAATAGGAGAGTCAGAGTCGAAAAGATAATTCTTCTCTTCTTTCTCTCATTTAAAATTAAGGGTGTTGATATATTCTTTTTATAGACATATTTTTTAAGAGAATATAGCTGTACCTAAAAAACAAAATTTTACTATTGACTATAGTTATTATAAATAAAGATAATATCTATGAGTGAATTGATTTAGATGTTACTATAAATACTAAAATTAACACCAACATTGAGTTGGAAGAGAAGATAATATTTATGGCTTCCAAAAGAACAACGTCAAAATCAGGATGATACTCCTCGTTTGGATTGAATTGAGGCTCTAATTGCGGCAGAAAATCAATATGAATATGCTCGATTTGACAGAATGGAAGCTACACTGATTGCAATAAAGAAACGCCTGGGATTGTGGATGAACCTCTATCTTCTCAGAATTCAAGCTTCGCGGCTCATCTACTGCCATCATATCAATCCTTTTCAAAGCTGGATATTAAGCTTTTGTGAAGTTATTAACGTCAAATCTTTGTTACTCATTGTTCTAGTGGGGGTATCACAACACAATTTCCATTATCAGCGAGCATCGAACCCTTTCCAAAATAGTGACAAGAACAATTATCACATATATATTCATTACGTTATCAATGAGCCACCATTCGATCACTTGAGGTAGGGGCTTTTTTTCAGTACAAAAATCTTTTAAAAATAATCAGACTCACTTACTATCTAATAGTAAAGTCTCTATTTCTCTTAAACGATATTAATATCGAGTAGAATAAACCCTCTATTACCCTCAAATATAAATTTATATACCTATAAACTATAATATCTTCTCAAACGTCATAATTAAAATAATAATAAAATTATATTTTTTAAAAATTAAATACGCTTCAAATGTGACACAATTTTCACACATAATGGTTGAGATAGGGCATTTAATGAAGAACGTGTATCTATTTCATATAGCGGATCACTTTGTTGATTGGTCCCAAGAACCGGCAACTCAACTCAGGCCTCTTCAATTATTCTTCATTTGCCCTACAAACTCATTCTTCACCCTCGACACGAAGGCGTCTGACATGATCGACTCCTAGGAATATAATGGAGCTCTGGAGTTTGATATTGGCATCAAACTTCATATCATAGCAGGTTGGCTCACTGATCCCTTCTATCGTTTGACTCTTATAGTAGTGCAGTTCAAGGTTTAAGCAGGTAGTGCCATCATAAGGATACTTATGGCTTGATTAGTTGAATAATATTTGATTAAGGTATCCCTATTCTTCTCCTTCTTTCTTTCTATGAACTCCACCTTACAAACATTTATGTTTTGATAATTTAATTCTAGAGAATTTGCATAATATGGATTTAATTTAAGAGAAAGTCATGTAATGTAAAGTGACAAGGATTTTTCATTGGTTTATTTATTACTCTAATATTTGACCTCATAATTGTTGCGGAAGAGTATTAATATTTTCATTTTCTGCTAACAAGAATATTATGGTGTAAAGCTATATAGGTTTGAACAAATTAGTCCTTAATCATATTGCTTTACTTAATTATCCCCTGATTCAAAATATATGAGTTAACACAGGGTTTATTTTGATCATGAACATAATATTTTAATATATTTTATTTTTAAATTTATAATTTTTTTTAAAATTATATCTATTAATTATATTTATTAATCAATTTTTTATTAGAGATTAATTTTGAATATAAATAATTAAAGAAATATTTTAAGAAACTAATACACAGTTTTTATAAATAATTATTTTAATCATGTCTTTTTAGTTTTTGTTTTAAAACAGTTTTTGGCCATCGTGTGTGTCTTGCTCAACCCAAAAATAATATTATTTATTCATCTCAATTTTAATATAAGATTTAGTTAAATAATTTAATTAGATTAAAAAAATTAAATAAATTACTTAATATATCATATATTACATAATCTCTCTAAAATATTTATATATATCATTATATTATATATCAATTTATAAGTCATATAAATTAATTTAAAAAACTAATAAATATAAATATTTTAAAATAATTTATTTTATTCTTTAATTTCTCAAATTATTTTGTAAATTTTATATTAATGACAAGATAAAATATCATCTAATTATTTAATATTTTAAATAATCAAATTTTATCCTGGCCAACAAAATACATGTTCATGTTAGTTGAAAAAAAATGTTTATATCGATTGTTGATTTTCTTTCTTTCTTTTTTTGTTACAATGTTGATTTTCTTTTTTTAAAAAAAAGAGTTCCTACCTGGCCATATAAACGGGCCTGAGGTTAGATTTTGAAAAGCACTTTAAACAGGAGATCAGAAGATACCAGGGTCCACGATCTAAAACTAATCGCGGCCTATAAATTATGGATATATTTAAATAAAATTTTAAAAATAAATTTATAAAAAATAATTTTTAAATAGTTTATAAAAAAATTTAGAAAATAGTTTATAAAAAAATAATTTTAAATAAATGAGTATTTATATATTTATTTTTAAAAATATTTTTATTATTAATAAATTATAAAAAATAGTATAGTATTAAATGAGAAGAGATGAGAGATAAGAGAAGAGAAAGTGTAAGAAAAAAACAAAGAGAATATAAGAAAAGGTAGAAATAATATATTAATTGGTTAGTTTATAAACTTTTTTGCTATTCTATAAATTATTCTGATTAATTTATTTAAAATTTTAATTTTAAATTATAATTTGATCTAAAATTTTAGTTGAATAAATATAATTTTATTTTAAAAAAAATTGAATCTAAATTTTATTCAAAAGATCATATAAAACTACGGTTTATCCAAACGCGCACTATATCGAGCGCGCTTTTCTGGGACGATCTCGTTGTCGGGGTCTTGTCGTAATTCCCATCTCTAGCTTCGGTACTTTGTTTTTTCCCCATCCGTTTTCCCCCCAATTCTTGGACTCTGAACGTATTTTACCCTTCGATTTTGCCGCCTATCACGTTTCGATTATGCGACTTTCTAGCAAATAGTGATTAGGTCTTTGATTCCTGATGACCTTTCTTCTAATTCGTTTAATTTGGCTATTTGGGTTGTTACTGTAAAGTCTCAGGGTCTTCATGATGTTTTTGAAACATGATTTACGAATTTTGTCTGGAGACATCTGGTGTGCTCATTTTATTTACAAAGTCAAATAATGCGGGTTTTCGTGACATCAGACTTAGTTTTAAATTTTGATCTATATTAACTGAAAGCTTAAAATTTGAATTGATGATATTGATTACGGGTTATGTCAATGATGTCAAAGGTGTCAAGTTGAGGAGCTATTCGCGGCTAGTGTTATTATTCATGTGTGTTTTAGACTTTGTTATGCTAAGAAGAGGATATATTAAATTAATTTAAGAAAAAGTTAAAAAAAATAATAGAGATTAATTAATGATATTTTTTATTTAGTTTAGAAGGAGAAGGGAGGGGAGAGAAATAAAGTTAAATTAGAAGTTAACAAATATACAATTATCTCTTTATTTAAATTTATTTATTCTTTATTTATAATATTCATATCAATTTTTTTTTTAATTTATAAATTTTAAAAAATTTTATCTTATTTATATAAATAATAAAATTAAAAAATATGATAAAATTTGAATATTATTTCTTATTAATTTTATAATTATTATATATTTTAATATAATATATAAATAATTTATTATGTTTATTAAATTTTAACAATTAAGAAAAATTAGGTGTGAGAAAATAAAAAAAAATTTGAGGGTATAATTGGAATATTAAAAATTAATAAAGGATAATTTGGTCATAATAAGGTAAAAAATTTCTCCCCCTCCAAAAAACCTCACTTTTAGAAGGGAGGGAAGGGAAGTGCTAAATGATAAAAAATCTCCCCTCTCCTTCCCTCTTCTCCATTTTTTCAACAAAACACACTTTCTCCTCCACTCCTCTTTTCTCAAAATCCTCCAATTAAATAAAATCTTAAAGCATCAACAGAAGCGTTAACTTACGATTCCTGCTCAAGAGTCTATAAAAAAAGTAATAAGGCCCTGTTTGGATTAGTTTTTAGAGAATATATTATAAGAAGAATAGATTTTGAAGAATAAATTTTAGAGAGAATATATTTTGAGAAGAATAGATTTTGAGAATAGAGATATTTGGATGATTAGTAGTAGAATTACTTTTTATATTGATAAATTACTAAAAAGAGTATGATTTGATTAAAATATGAGAGAGGAGAGAGTGTAAAGAAGAGAGAGGAAAGATGAGATATGATGAAGAAAATAGAGGAGAGAGGAGAGAGAGTATAAGAAAAAATATGAGTAAAATAGTAATTAGATAGTCTATAAATTCTTTTAGTGTTGTAAAAGCTATTTTTAGTAGATTATTTAAAACCATGATTTTGGCTAAAATTAATTATAGACAAAAATGACTGTTTGTATAAAATTTTTCTAAACTAATATTTTGTTTAAAATTAATTTTATAACTATGATATCCAAACAACACTGAGACTTTTTTGGATGAAAATCACCCGTAAGAAATTTACACACACATATTGAGAGAGGGGAGAGAGCTAAATTTGCTGGCTTTGATTGAACACATCATGTAGACACTGCCCTGACTGTGTTTCTACTGATCAGTTGGATGACCCAGACCTTCTCTGTTTCTTCAGTTTTCAAAATTTAGAACAGCATCTATATCCATGGTTTCTGTGACGGTGGTTGGTTTCATGGCAATTCAAACTTCTATTCGTACTGATTGCTAAAGAATTGCTGCAAAGTCACTCATTTAGCTTTTTTTTTTCTATCAGAGTCTAGCGTTCATGGACATTACAGCTGAAGTGAGGGGCTCTAATATAACCTGTTAAAACAAACGACAAATAGATCAGAAAAATTGTACGACAACAATAAATGAGGGGAAATGCTGAGGCTTTACAAAAAAAAAAAAGCATAATGCCTCTAAAAAACCAAAAAGTAACACACACCACTTCCAACACAAGCCACAACCCTAGGCAGCCCCAAAAACATCGTTAGTCTAGCTTTTACTTTTCCTTACTGCTATATACGTAGAATAAACATCAGAACCACAAGTATTTTGCTCTTCTACCTTCTTGGTCTTCCATGATTCCCTCATATGTTCTAATAAATTTTCCAGCTCTATCAGGCTCCTTGGTCGTACAGCTCCATTTTGTTGGGACTTTTTCACTTCTTACAGCAGATCCAGGAATAGCCATGTCGGGAAACACAAGTTGCACTGTTTACAGAGGTGAGGCCCCTATGTCTTTTCCTTTTGTCCTCACACCCTTAATCCCCAACTAGGACGGGAAATAACTTCCAAAAATCTTGAGTTTTGATGTTAAAAAGATTGTGCATGTGGTGTGCGTGCTGCCTGCTAAATAAATGTCAGGTCTTTTCATATTAGCCATCTGGATGTTAACATTAGTTATATTGGCTTGAAAGATTTTTTATCCGTGTATGTGTTAAATTTGGATATAATTAACACACCAAACTTATTTTTTATCAGTTTATGTGTTGAATTTGTGCATTTGTTGTGCATGCTGCCTGCTAAATAAATGGCAAGTCTTTTTTATATTGGCCATCTGGATGTTAACATTAGTGATATTGGCTTGAAAGATTATTTTTATCCGTATATGTGTTGAATTTGGATCTAATTAACACTCCAAACTTAATGTTGAGTACCAATGCTTCTGAGTTGATATAAAAAAGATAATGAATGGATTTAAGACTGCGCTTGGAAGATCTGATTTAATTGGAACTATACACTTGAGAACAAATAACATTGATGAACATGTAAGCGTACCTTTTTCTCTTGCATACTTGATATGTAAAATACTGCTAATCATCATTCCCAATTTCTAACATAAGTATTATGGATACCTTAGTATCTCATACCATGTAATCCTATATATTTTAGTATCAAAAACATGATATACCAAGCACCTCGAGACTTTTCTATTATTTTGCCAATTCAAGTGCTAAGAGTTTTCAGATTATCCGAAGATATAGCCCACTTATGTTTATGCAGGACTGATTTAGTTCTTTCTATTCAACTCAGGCAATCTAGATGACAGAGTCGCGGAGAGGATCTTATATGATATATTACTTCAAGCAGGACGAGTGGTGGACCTGTATATTCCTAGAGATAAGGAATCTGAGAAACCTAAAGGATTTGCCTTTGCAGAATACGAGAGTGAGGAGATTGCAGATTATGCTGTCAGGTTTTTCTCAGGCCTTGTGAGACTCTACAACAGAATACTGAAGTTCGCGGTCTGTTCTTTACATCCTGTTGATACTTGGATTTTGTTTAAGTAACTTATTTGTATTTTTTGAATTTGTCATAGCTGACGGGAACCTCAGAAAAGCCTTATTGTCATGTGACATTATACTATTGGCTATAGCTGAATGTATAACACAGTTCCATAGGCTTGTCTGCTGAACTGTGTTATATATAACTGATTTTTCGTAACTTCTGATTGGATTTCTGAATGAAATGTTTAGTCTACTGATCAACAGATATCTGGCCAAGACAAACGTACCCCAAATGGTTCTGCAGTAGCTACACCGTCGTCAAATTCTTCTCACCGATCGAGGCCCCACCCTGTGCCAATAAATAATACAGAAATTTCTCCGCACTCTGCTAGGTTACCAACACCTAGCCGAATTTCAGATAACCCTGTAAATTACTCCCGAGGTAATATATTTGTTTTACTTCCCCAGCTTATTTTATTACCAGAACATAATCCAAGATTCCTGAACTACTGTTTTTCCCCTTAAATTCCTTAACTTATATGCCAGTTACCCACCGGGAAGTTGACCAATCTAGTGAGTATGGATCTCTCTACAACGGCAACGATTATGAATACAGCCGGAGAGTCTTCGCCCCAACATCGGATATCATTACCCGGTATAGGTCACGCCGCAATGATACAAGCCCAATCTCTTACCCATATTACTAATATTCCCGAAAAAGATCTTTGGGGAGTTAAAGTTTAGTCTCACCCAAATCTAATTAGTATGGGCAGTACTTGACTACTTGTACATCTTTGTACAATGTATGTAAATGAGAAATATTCAGTAATTAGAAGATCCTGCTTGACATTAGCTAGGCCATTCATGTAGGTGCCCATGGCACATATTTATCGTGTACTACCTCATCCAGGAAGGCTAGGTGTTCATCAACTTAATTATTCCGGTTTTCCTCCTCATCAGTGAAGAACGCTCCTTAAGTAGGTTAAACTTTGATATGAAGTACGAATTTCTCAGTGTTAGCTTAGCTTTTAGTTATGCTTCTGTATCTGTCTAAAGGTGTTGCCACTTTTTGTCGGGGATGGTCTAATATGGATTATTCTGGATTGTGGGGGCTATAGAAAATGTTTCTCTAGTTTATCTGACAGGTTTAATTTTAATTCTACGTGGTATTTTCTAATCAATGTCAAATTAATGACACTGAGCTTTCTTTAGCTTTGACTCTTTTAGGGAAGCTTTGTTTAAATTAATGTAATTCATACATCAAATTATGAGGTGGAAAAGAAACTAATCGTTTCCTGGTTATATGATCTACAGGCGCCACTGGGGCACAGCCATCTCACGACTTAAGGTATTTTGGATGCCAAGTTGTAAGATTCCATGGTATTTTAGATGCCTGTGTTTGATGTTGTAATGGAAAGTCTTTATAAAATCCTCCTTCAACCTTTAATATAAATATTATTTAATTAATTTAAATAAATTAAATAATTATAATAAATATAATATAATTATCTTATAATTAATTTAAATTGGATTGGTATTATTATTTAGAGAATATTAATAAAAATAATTTAAAAATAAATAATAAATATAAAAAATAAAAATATATTAAAATATTATATTTAAAATTAAAATTAATCTGTGGAGACATTAGAAAAAATTGAATGGCCAAGATTTTTCCACAGTCGCAAGTGAAGAGGTATTGAAGGGCATACCCACTAGATCTCGCTGAGCGGGCTTGAAGAAAGATGAGTGATGCTAACGATATCCATGAATGAGAGATCTTCACAAGCAGCAACTCACAGTTGCTGATTAACGGAGGAATGCCGACGGTAAAGGACGAATTGAGATGAAGGAAAGAGAACGGCGACTTGTAGAGTAAGAGCGAAGAGGTGGGAAAAATGATGTGATTTGGAAAGAAGATGAAGATAGCGACGTACCATGGGTTGTGAGAGGCATTAATGAGTGTCAGAGAAAGATGAAAGAGGATGTGAGAAAGTGAGCTCACGTCTTCCAAGAAAAAAGGGTAAGCGTACCATAGGATAACAACTTTAAAAACAACACTTACAAAAACTTCTTACAAAGATATTTAAGCCCCGGTCATCAGACTTGACTAATTATCCTGAAGGATAGGCAGAGGTCTGGTCCAACCTCGACAAGCAACCCTTCGAGTTGACTTTTTTAACGGCAACAATCTTCTCACAAAACAATAATTTAAAATTATAATTTAAAATTAATTAATTAAAATAATTTTTAAAATACAAAAATTTATAAACTATTTTATTATTATTTTATATTTATTTTCTTTTTTATGATTTATTCTCTCTCTTCTATTTTTTATACTATATCTCTTCTCTTTTTAATTATCTCTCTTCTATCTTTTCTACTATATTTTTTCTCTCTATTATTTTCTCTACTCTCCCTCCTCTCTTATTTCTCTTTTTCTCCCTCTCTCATCTTTTCTACTTTTAATAAAAATATATTTTTTTATAATTTTTTAATTATAAAAATTCTTTTAATAATAACTATCTAAACACTTATTTATCTAAAATTATTTATTTATAAATTATTTTTTAAAAATCTTTCTCTAAAAATTATCTAAAATCTTTTTTTCATAAACATATTTTTAAAATTTTATATAAAGCAAACTAAAATAGAGAAACAAACATGTGTTTCACACCATTAGTCAATTCTATTTTATTTAATCATTTCCCTATTTCATCGCCATATATCTTTCCCGCCTAAGAATGGGAAACTTTTTTTTTTATTACATAAATTCAATTTTTGTTTCATCCGAAAAAATCCCCCTTTTTCTCAATAAAGGGTGTATTTGGATTAACTTTTGGAGAATAGATTCTGGAAAGAATAGATTCTGGAGAGAATAGATTCTGGAAAGAATAGATTTTGGGAAGAATAAATTTTGGAGAATAGATTTTGGGAAGAATAGATTCTGGGAATAATAGATTTTACAAATAGAGATGTTTAGATGATTAATAATAGAATAATTTTTTATATTAATAAATTATTAAAAAGGGTATAATTTGATTAAAGTATGAGAGAGGAGAGAGGGTAAAGAATAAATAGGAGAGAGGATAGAGGAGAGAGAGAGGGAGAGGAGAGAGAGAGGAGAGAGGAGAGAGAGAGGAGAGGGAGAGGAGAGAGAGAGGAGAGGGATGAGAGAGAGTATAAGAAAAAAGTAGGGGTAAAATAGTAATTAGATAATCTATAAGCTCTTTTACAGTTCCAAAATCCATTTTCAATAGCTTATTCAAAACCATGGTTTCAAACTGAGGTTTTATCCAAAATTAATTCTGGATAAAAATAACTGTTTGGCAAAAAATTTTGCAAACTGAGGTTTTGTTTCAAAATCAATTCTGTCCAAAAATTGATGTTTGTGTGAAATTTTTTTAAACCGAGATTTTGTCCCAAAATTTATTCCTAAATGTGATGTCAAACACGCACAAAGTATGTCATTTGATCCAATAGAGTTCCATCCTTAAGGCTAAAATCATATTTTCATCAAACAGCAAAAACCCCTAACCATCATAACCAATCCTTCTCACAATGAGCAACCAAATGAAAAATGTAACCCAAAAAAAAAACAAAAATAAACTATATGAAAATGTCGCTTTGAGAAAGTCTAGGAAAACCTAAGCGATTGTTTGATTGGAAATTTTTGGAGAAAAATATAAAAAAAAAATATAAATATATTTGATTAAAAAAATTAAGAGAAAGGGAGGTACAACTTTTTGTCTTTTTATATTTACTTCCCCTCCTCTACCTTTTCTTCAAAAATGGAAGTTTTTAAAAAGAAAAAAAAAATTACTTATTTTTTATCAAATTATCTACTATATTATTTTAATATTATAATTATACCCTCATGAGCTAAATTTTTTTAATTCTTTCCACTTATGGTTTTTGCTTTAATTGATGAAGCCTAATAAATATAATAAATAATTTATATATTATATTAATATATATAATAATTATAAAATTATTGAGAGATAATATTAAAATTTTATCATATATTTTTTTTTATTTTATCATATATATAAATGAGATAAAAAAATTTGTGATTCATAAATTAAAAAATAATAATTTTGATATAAATATTACAAATAAAGAGTAAATAAATTTAAATAAAGAGATAAGAGTATATGTATCAACTTTTAATTAACTCCCTTACTACTTCTAAATTAAATAAAAAATATCATCTCTTCTTCCATACCTTTATACCTATAACCTCCCTTACCTTTTTCTACTCTGCTTTACATTAACATAACTTACCTTCCCTTAAATTGAACCAAACAAATCCACATAACTACACACACATTTCTTACTTTGATAGACTTCTTGAAATTATTACTTTCTTTTTTTTTTTTTTTGCAAATCGATGCCTTGTGATCACATCTAAGATTTTTTTTTAATTGTTAAAACTAATAATTAATACTCATCATATTTTTAATATAAAATTGAGTTAATTTTTTATAAAATTAATTAATTATAATTAATATAAGAGTTAATTGCTTAATTTAAATAGATTAAATAGTATATTACATGAATTTATTTTGACATATTAAATTTAATTATAATTAATTGATTTATGTATCTTTCTTGATCTCTTTAAAAAAAAATTAACTATATCTTATATTAAAAATCGAAAAAATATCATCAAATTCTCTCACATTTACCATAATGCAACATTTAAGCATAAATTCCAAGAATTAGGCAGCGGGATATATATGATGTGGGACAGATTTTAGCTAATCATAAAATTTTGTCCCGCTAATTCAATCCATCATTAAGTACATGAATGGTTCAATTTTTTTGCATTAAGACTGTACAACTCTCTAAGGATTAAGAGGTCTATTTTATCATCTGTAAACTTTTATTTTAAAAAAAAAATAAAATAAATACTTATAGTGGCGCTTGGTTTTTTGTATAATGAAATAATTTTTTTTATTATAAAAATTTGTGAAAAGAAATTGAGTTTAGCCACCTCTTCTCTTTTTTAAAAAAAAAAACAAAACAAGGCAAAAGCCTAAGACAAATAAAAGACTAAATCAAAGGGTATTGCTTTGCTATCGCATCAGTCAGACGATTTTAATTCTCTTACTCTAGACTGTATTGTAAGCTTGTAACCTTCCACCTAAATGCTAAAACTCCCTTGATCTCTAGTAGGGCAGTAGATCTTATAGCTTTAATACCAGCAGCATTTGATAAAGAATTAACTGGTACTTTGTTATCAGAGATTCTAGGGCATTCCTAAGCCTCCTAAGCACTGCAAATGCCTATATAGTGAGTAAAACCAACAATCTAGTTCCCTCCATTATCAGTCACAACTCCACCATAGGCTGCACACATTGCGAGGACACTGATTTTGCAAAATTTACATTCAACTTAAAAATATTAAAAAAAATTAATATAGAGTTAGTCTAACAGTATACAATCCTATTATACCTCTCTGGGATTTAAATTCAATTTTTAGAAGAGATACGTATATTAAAAAGGATAATTATAAATCCTAAAATTAGATATTTAATAATAAAATTTAGTCAATAATATTAAAAAAATATATCCAAAATAAATTTTTGCCAAACGATTGGCTTGTCATTAACACTTTGCTTGGTCCCTGTAACTTGATGCGAATATTAAGAATAACAAAATCATTCCTCCATTGCCATAATTTCCATATTGCTAAGCCCCATGTAAGATTCCAACCTTGACTCAATCCTTCACCAATGTTTCTTTTCAGATTCATATCTACCCAATTTATAAGAGATGCTAAGAGAAATATCTGATGAGCACAAGAAGGCTTTATAAGCAGCAACCATAACCTCTTAGCACTGGCACTAGCCACATAAGGAAGAGCACTGAGACCACTTACTCCTCCACGAGTTAGTAGCTAATTTATTTTGTAAGACCAACCATATAAAATATCTAATTCTTTCTACCCCTTTCTACTTCCATGAGTTTATAAATAGACTTGAGTCGGATTCTGTTTAAGGATATGGTAAGGACTAATAGAAAATCTATTACAACCAACAATAATAAGTTTTATTCTACTAAATAAAATCTATTTCATAGATCGTACGATACTATCATACTCTATCAAAAATTAAATTCTAAGAGAAATTATTGACTAAGACATCTTATTCAACAATATGATTGAGTGTTCTCTTTGATTTTATTTTACTTTTTTTAAAGTATAATATTTACTACTATTACTTTTTCAGGTAGTTTCCGTACACCATAAGTGATAATCGCCAAGGAATAATGTCATTACCCCTTTGCGGCATCCGAGGTATGATAGCAAGAAGTGATTGAATTATCTCATCTTGTACCAAGCCATTAAGTCTAGCGAAGTCCCATGTCCCCTTGCTCACCCAATCAGCAACCATAGAAGACTCCTCTGTACTTGTAGGAGGCCTTGAGCAAACTTCTTTAATCTGTTCTTGTTATCCAACCAGCAATCGTCAAAGATTTTACACACCTGCTATCCCTTATCCACCACCTTGTTCCCTCCTCAATAATATCCTTCTGTTACAAATAAAACGACAGAACTGTGAGTCTCCTGCAGTTGCTGTTAGTAGATTTTCTTCTTGTTTAAACGTATACTGCCGCACATCTGCCCATAGACCCTTAGTTCCTATGACAAAGTTTCCAAGCAAGTTCAGCACCACATGCTCTATTATTTACCGATTTCAACTTCTTAAAGCCAAGACCAACCATAATCCTTCGGCCCTTCTCTTCTCTTTTTCTTTGCTAATAGCTGCATTTGAAGCAGCGACATGGGCTGCTTTCGCCTCTGCTAAAGCTTTCAATTAACTTTCTCATAGCAGCCTCGTACATTACCTTCTCTTTCTTGTTTCTCGTAAATTACAAGTTCAAATGCCCATAGAATATAGGGACCAGGGAAAATATGCCTGTGTGACCTAGTTATTTTACTTGTTCAATAACTGCAGCTTACCATGTGAGAGATCATAAACAACACTTAGTACTAAACCGACATCGCTGTTGCAGAAAAAACTTACATGTCTGCACTTGGGTGGTTTAGCATTAGCACTGACACTAACACCGACTTCATTTTACAGAATAATCTAAAGAAAAGCCACATGTTCTCAAAGGTATGATGAAGATCTCCAAATAAGCAATACCAATCACATATAAGCAGGATGAGCTACCATATGTTCCATCATATAAAGTAGTTAATGGAGCTCAACATCATTGCTATTGAAGTTAAAAACTTGAGAAAGAACCAACGGTGTTATAACACCAAGCCAATAAGCATATATACACAGACTGTGCCTATATATAAAATAGCCCAAACAGAATATTGAAATTATGAATATGTAGGTTTATAAATTCCTCTAAAAGTCCGTTTCTCCACTTTTCTGTTTCAATTTTTTATTTCATCCGCATTTGAATTTCGCTCACTATAGGATGGAAGCTTTGCGATCAAGGTTTCCAGCGAGAGCTTCCTCCTCAACAATGGCAATATATATCATCCTCACCAAGAGTTATATTATATTTACTCGTGTTTTTCGCCAATTCTTTTTGTCTCCGAAATAAATCCACAAGAGGTGCAGCTTGTTTCCATTTGTATAAAATATATCCTGCATGGCCTCATGTGCTGATCAAAACAGATCCAACATAGGAACTGCTATGGATGAAAGAAAGGACATCATGTGACATCCGGACAGTTGCTATTTCTCATTCTTTATCTCATAATTACGTATCAATCTCAATTTTTGTACATAAATAGGCATTCTAACATTCGTCATAAATTGGCCAATTGACACCAATCTCAATTTTCCCATATTTATATATAGGCACTAATCTCAATTTTCCCAAATTCATAAATAGGTATCAATCTTAATTTTCTCATATTTATAAATATGTATCAAAATACAGCATCAAACGATGCAGTGATCATAAATCTTTGAAAGAGTGCACACATTAGATATTTGCCAAGATATATGTAGGGGTTTTAAAGCAGCAAAGACATAGAGATTCTAAACTGAAAAGCAAAAGTAAACCCTTATATTTAAATTTATGCATTTTAAGATTAGGTATCAAATAATATAAATGTCAATGAGTACTCATACGATAAGAGTGTATTAAATATATAAGCTCAAAAAAAATTACAAGTACATCTTTTTACATAAAAAATGTACATTTACAAATAAGTCACATGTGCAATTTTAAAGGATCATACAGCATGAAAGAATACTCAAGGCAACTTTTATATGCCAAGTTCAAGCTTCTAAATGAATCTCATTTCTCCCACATTATTAAGTAGGCGTCAATCTATTTTTGGCCACATTCGTAAAAATGTACCAATTTCAACTTTCCCATATATATATGTGAATAGGCATCAATATTAATTTTTTCATATTCATAAATAGGTATCAATCTATACTTTTCCACATACATACATAAGCATACCAATCTCAATTTTCTGATAATTATAAATAGGTATTAATCTCAATTTTCTCACAACTATAAATAAACGTCAATCTCAATTTTTTTCAATTATAAATGAGTATCAATGTCAATTTTTCTAAATTTGTGAATAGACATAAATATTAATTTTCCTACATTCATAAATAAGTGTCAACTATAATTTCCCACATTCATAAATAAGTACACCGATCTGAATTTTCCCACAATATCATAAGTATGAGTCTCAATTTTTCCACAACTACAAATAGGTATTAATCTCAATTTTTTCATAATATCGTAAGTAGGTATCAATGTCAATTTTCCTACAACTATAAATAAATATCAATATCAATTTTTCTATAATCATAAATATGCACTATTCTCAATTTTTCAACATTAGTAAGTAGGCATTAATTAAGATTTTCCTATATTCGTAAATAGTCATCAATCGTAATTTTTTCACAATCATAAATAAGTATCAATGTCAATTTTCTCTATTTATAAATATGAGAAAATTGAGATTAATACCCATTTAAGAATATGGAAAAATTGAGACTGGTGCATTGATAATCAATCTATGCAAGTATGCATACATGAGAAATTTGCCAAGATATATGTAAGAGGGCTTTAGAGTAGCAAAGATATAGAAATTCTAAGTTGAAGATAAAAAGTATACCCTTATATTTAAACTTATACACTTTAAGATTATGCATCAAATGATATAAATATCAACGACCCTTATAGGAGTGCATTAAATATATAGTGCATGTTTGGAAATAAGGGAAACTATAATTTTATTAGCTTTTTTTGGGCAAAATTTAGGTTTAATTTTTTTTTAAAATAAACAGTCATATTTATTCAAACGGGCCTTTGGATCAAACCATAGTTTAAATCCAATGTTTCAGATAAGTTGATTAGAGTAGTCTATGGAACAGTAAAAGAACTTATGAATTAACCAATTATTATATTACCCATACTTTTTCTTACACCATATATTATCTCTCCTACTTTTTCTTACACTCTCTCTCCTACTTTTTCTTACACACTCTCTCATATTTTTTCTTACAATATCTCTCATCTCTTTTCTTATATTATCTCTCCTCTCATCTTTTATCTCTTCTCATTTAATATTCATACATTTTTTTATAATTTACCAATAATAAAAATACTTCTAAAAATAATTATTCAAATACTCATTTATTAAAAATCACTTTTTTTCATAAACTCATTTTCAAAATCATATTCAAATGAGCTCATAAGCTCAAATAACAACGTGAGTACATCTTTGTACATAAAAAATATCCATTTACAAATAAGTCACATGTGGAATTTTAAAGGATCATAAAGCATGAAAAAATACCCAATGCCGTTTTTACATGCTAAGTTTAAGCTTATAAATGAATCTCAATTCTCCCATATTATTAAGTAGGCATCAATCTATATTTTTTTATATTCGTAAAAATATATCAATCTCAACTTTTTCACATTTATAAATAGGGCATCAATTTCAATTTTTACACATTCATAAATATGTATCAATCTATACTTTCTCACATTCTTACATAAGCATACCAATCTCAATTTTTCTTCAATTATAAATAGGTTAATTTTCCTAAATTTATGAATAGTCATCAACATCAATTTTTTTATATTTATAAATAGGTGTCAGCAATACTATCCCAGATTTTGAGCAAGGAATCTTTTGACCATCCAATTTTTTAACAATAGAAAATAGAATCATAGGCACCCAAGGCTTCAAAAAGCCATTTCCTTATAATTGGTTTGGTATGAATAATTTAAAAGAGAGAGGAAAGAAAGAGAGAGATTTTACTCTACTCCCTTTATTTGGCTAATTAAAATATTTCCCAAATTTTACCTCCCCTCCAAGAATGAGGGAATTTGGAGGGGATATATATTTTTATTATTTTTTATTATTAATATATCTATAATTTTTTAATATATCACTATTATCCTTATATTATATTTTATTAAAATATTTTATAAAATAATATAAAATAAATTTGTCTATATAAAAATATTTTCCTTCACCTCTCCTCTTAAACTAAAAAAGATAGTATGAAAATTTTTTCCCTTCCCTCCCTTAGTATTAATCCAAATAATATAATAATAAAATTCTTCTCCTTTCATTTTTTTCTTTTCTTTCTATTAAAATCTTTCCCCTACTCTCCCTTATATTGAACTAAACACACCCTTAGATTCTAACAGTCCATCGGTAAAAATAAATAAAGGAGCAAATTTCAACTTCACTTGTTTTTTTAAGGAAATAACGAGAATATTACAGCTATATGGGAGCTCAGAATCTGAACCTCGGGGTCCTTTAGAACATGAACGGTACGAATTTGCTGGCCTCATAATATGAAAATGAACCTGTTTTTTTTAATAAATTTTTTTAAAAATAAATTAATTCACTCAAAATATAAGAATATGACGAAATCTCATTTTCTTTAGACAATATTAATACCAGACAGTATAAATTGGCTATTAACTTAAACTTAAATACTCAAAAATTAGTATGTCTCTCTAAATATTATAATTAGAATTATAATAAAATAATATTATCTAAAAATTAAATATATTTTAAATAATCACATATTGTACCTTCTATCTTCGCCAGTTGAACAGTTAAAAATGACCTTGAATTTGCTGTAGAAATCAAGTTCGTTCGGCGGATTTCTGTAGTTTTCCCCCTTGCCTATGGGATATAAGAAACCCTAAGTTATTTTCCCTTGAAACTATTTTTTATCATTATAAAATAGTCATATAATCATGTCTAACTCATATTTTTTTTATCAAACTAAAATTGAGTCATCGGTCAAAATAAATTTTATATTATATTTAGACGTAATTGTACTATTTTAATAAAATAAAATTGTAAAACAAATTATTTAAAACTAAACGCAAGGCATTAAGGGCACTTAACGTTTCTTTATATTGAAAATGTTCCATCTACCCCCACTTAAGGTTCCACGTTCTGATTATATATCATTATCATGCTTCTTCTTGTTTTATTATTTATTTATTTATCTTTTTTCCCAAGCCAAGGTATTATAATTATACTATATCATGATTCACACGACCAAATATATAATACCAATTTTTTTTCAATACAACTTCCATGATATACCCTATTTTTCTTTAAAGAACAGATATTTAGATTACAATGGGTAGAACATTTGTGTTTTTTTTAATAGAAGTCAAATTCTAAAGTTTATATAATATGAATGAGGTTGTGAGTGGACTAAAGAAGATTCGACTTGGTATATACATCGTGCTTCTCACGCACAAAAACACGAATGATTTTTTATTCAGCTCTATATCCCAATTTGTTTTTTTTAATTATATTAACATACTAAAAATTTATAAAAAAAATTGGTCAAAAATCTTCCATTATAAAATTTATTATTTAAAAATTATGTGCTCGAGCTACCCATCTTTAACTATATGTAATACAAAGATAAAGATAAATTACACATGCTAAAAATAAATTATATTTGGTCAAAGATGTAGGTCTTTTAGGTATTCTTAGACAATGAATCTTATAGAATGATATTTTTTTTATCAATTTTTGTAAATATTTATATTATATTTTTAAAATAAATGTCACTCCTATAATTCTTAGATATGTCATTTATTTTTAAAGTAAATATTTTAGAAGAACTCATATAAAAGCTTAAAACAAAAAAAGATAAATGGATATTAAATTAAATTTAAAAAAAAAACTTTCTTATGAAAAAAATTGAATGAATGGGATGCCAAAGTCTTCACTATGATTATGGCTTGGTTCACAACTCAAGGTGATCCTTATACCGACAGACAACATAAGTCAAACTATACTTTTTTTTTTGTAACCAAACTATAGTCTTTTGAAATATGAGCACAGGGCTGGTTTGGCCCCATTTTCAACTTTAGAAAAAAGAAAGAAATGTGAATCGAATTATTATAAAGGGAAAAGAAAAAAAAGACTAAATATACCATTTAAAATATAAAATTTTAAATCAATTACTCTAGTTTTAAAATAATAGATTTGTCATATATACCCATATATCCTTTAAAAATATAAATAAAATAAAATTATATTTCTTTTTTTCCTCTTTCTTTCTTCTTTCTTATATACGCTTCTTTTTCCTTTTCTTCTTCACTCTTTTACCCTTTTTTTCTGTCACTATTTCTCCCCTCTTCCCCTATTGTCTTTGATGGGATTGAGTGCTAGAGATAAATAAATAGAGTCGTGGAATAGAGATAATGAGTGGAGGCTAGAGAGAAGTGGTGCCATCATTGTTCTTGTGTTATTGTCACTAGTAGTTCTATTATACTTCTGTACCAACATTGTTTCATTATGCTTATTATTACTATCAATGCTAGTGTCAAGATGAATAGGCTCAAAGATGACCATAGGTGCAATGACAAATTGAGAGGTAGATATAATGATGTGATGGGTGCTAAAATGGAGGTGGAGAGATGGAGATGATGATTGATGGAGTAATGGGTGATCTAAATGGAGTAGGTGAACCGTTTGATAAAGGAATAGAGACATCGAGATTACGTGAAAAGGAGAAGAAAAATGTTAATTGTGAAAGGAGATAGATACAGGAGATGATGAGAAATAGGGGCATAATGAAGTCAATTATTATTTGTATAATAGAATTAATTTTTTATAATAATTTTAATTATTTTTATTAAAATATTTATTTAAAAATAAATTATTAAATAAAATAATAAATATTTTATTATGGTGAATAAAATTATCACAAAAATTATAAATTTCATACATAATGGGAGGGGCATTTTGACAATTTCATCATTTTTTTTAATTTTAAAAAAATATATTAATACTTATAACTAATCTATTTTTTGTAAAATTATAATAAATAATTTAAAATTTTAGATTTTAAATAGTATTTTTTTTGGTCTTTTTTCTATTATCAATTACAACAACTTCTTTTTACATAATTAAATAAGATATTATATCAGTATTATTCTTTAAAATGTAATATTTCTAATAAGAAAAATATAGAAATTTGAGGGAAGTTTTATGATGCAATAAGTAACGTAGGAAAGATGAAATCAAAAGGGAGTGAAGTCGACCCAAATTGAAGCATTCAATTCAAACGTGGAAAAAGGTGAAGAATACCGGAAAAAAAAGTACAAATTTTAATTTCCCGAACCAAAATCCAACCAAACGAGACTTGGACTTCCAAGATGTGATTCAGCCGTGGCTTTACTGTAACTTGAAGAACGTACAATTGTTAATTTGTTATGGGTAGTCATCGTGTTCACACTGTCCATCAAACATCTCAAGTCCACCAACTATGGATAAGAGCTCCAACTCATTGCTGACTAATCATTTCCATTTTCCATTAATTATATATTATTCCTTCATTTCATTTTCACTTTTTCAATCTTTTTATTGCATTAATTAATTAAATTATTGTTTCAAGTGGTAACATTTGTTTATCTACCTGGTTTTCACTGTGATCATTGATAGATTGGGCGGCAACAGATTTATCTAAACTTGACAGTTCATTTCATTTTCATTTTTTTTAATCTTTTCTTGCATTAATTAATTAAATTATATCAAATTTTAGATTCTGGGTCAACTCAACCAGTCTCCTCCTTTTTTTTTTAAGGGCAACCCCCATGACTTTGGATAGTGTTTTTTTTTTTTATTTTGCTAGTTAATTTTACATATAGTCGATTATTTTAAATTTGAGTATTGTCATGATTAATTAAATAGGGAGTAGATATATCCCAATATGGTTTTATTTATGAGATGAAGATCTTTGATCTTATGTAAAGGAAATTGACCCTTCTCAACTTAATAAATTATTGTTATTATATAATAAAGTTAAATTTAAATATTGCCAGTTTTAGTTCAGAATAATTCTTTTAAAAATATTTTTTTATTATTCATGTAGACTCATATTAAAAAATCAATACATCATGTTTAAATAGTTAAAATTTATTTTTTTATTAGTGGAATTCTGTCAATTTTAAGAGAATAAAGAATAATTATATGTAGTTATCATTTTCTTTTCCTCTATCTTTCATTTTATATAACATGATAAATAAGTATTTAGATAATTATTATTAAAATAATTTTATTATAAGCTCTTTTACTATTCTAAAAGTTACTCATACCAATTTATCTAAAACTATCAATTTAAACCATAATTTAGTCTATAAACTTTTTTGGACAAATATAATTATTTGTTTTAAAATTTTTCTAGACTAAAATTTAGATCAAAAACCCTTTTAAAATTATAGTTTGATTTTCCCAAACACATCCTTACCTATGATGTTCCATGATTCCACTAATTCTCCTGTTTTTTTTTTACAGTCAACATTATTTGGCCTAGTGACATCTTTGTATAATAATAATAATAATAACAATAACAATAATAATAATTAGTCCTATCTATATTTGTTATATGATGCATATACTTTGTTTTCATATCTTATGGATCCCCCCACCTTTTCACCTTTTTAAAATTCAATCAAGTTATCTATTCTATATCTAGTGAAACATTACTTCTTCTTTTTTGTTTCTTTTGCCTTTTTAAATACAAATATAGTACATAATTGAATTAAAAAGTAGAGATTTTGATTACTATTCTTAAACTGATCAATATTATGACCTAGAGAAAGGTTACAATATAAATATCAAAATATTAATTTACAGATAAATGGAATATATATGTTTAAACTATATATAATCGATTAAATTAAGGTTACTAAAGGCATGTTTAGATTAGTTTTTAGAGAATATATTTTGAGAATAATAGATTATAAAAAATAGATTTTAGGAAGAATAAATTTTGGGAAGAATATATTTTAAAAATAGGGATATTTTGATAATTAGTAGTAGAATAACTTTTTATATTAATAAATTAGCAAAAATGATATGATTTGATTAAAAGTAAGAGAGAGGAAAAATGGTAGAGAAGAGAGATGTGAAAGAAGATAAGGTGGATAAGAGAGATGAGAGAGGAGGGATGGTATAAGAAAAAATATGGGTAAGATAGTAATTAGATAGCCCATACGCTCTTTTACTGTTATAAAAGATAATTTCAGTAGCTTATTCAAAACTATAATTTTAAATTATAGTTTTGGTCAAAATCACTTCTATATAAATATGATTGTTTATTTAAAAAAATTTTAAACCAAAATTTTGCTTAAAATCACTTTTTAAACCTAATTGCCAAACAAGCACTAAATGTTTATTTGGATTGGTGATTTGGAACTCCAATCTAACTTTTTAGTCGTGATCTTACAGTTTATAAGATAAATACTTAAGATGAATTTTATCTTAATTACCTGAATGTGCTTATTGATACAAATCTGAAATAACACTAAATTATAAGCATAAAAAACTGCTATTTTTATTTATTTTTAACTTAAAATGATATTGTTTTAAGAATAATTTTTTTTATCTAAAACTCTGGACTAATTATACTAAGGAAATATTTATTGGAAATATTTATTGGTTCCCTTTTATAATAAGCGGATTTGCGTTTTTTTATACCATTCATGTTTTCTTTTTCTTGATTGGGTGAATGGCAATTCGGTAATTGTATCGGAATCTTCCTTGCAGATTCATCCCTCCTGCAGTCTTGGATGTGGGGTAAGGAAATGCGGTTATACTATTAATTTTGAACCCGTAAGACGTTACTGTTATTTACATTTAGTAGGAGAGTAAAAATAATAATATTAAAAAAGTATTATGAATTTCAAAGGATTATTCCAATATGGGATATACTTTTTCAACATGAGTTGATGATAATGTAATTACAACCCCAATATTCCGTGGACTAATCTTTTTAATTCAAGATTAAGTTCTTTTCTTATCTCTAATATCTTTTGATAATTTTTTTATTATAAAAAATAAAAATATTTTGATTGAAATTTAAAAAGCGTATCATGGTTGAATTCAAACACTAGTTAATTTGACAAATAAAAGGCTAAAAATTTAAAATTAAAAAAATATTAATTTATGCAATGTAGATATGATTATAAGAGAGAACCAAGAAATTAAATTGGATTGTCAATGATACTGATAAATTTAAATTAACGTAAATCCATCAATCAATCCTCTTAATTCTCAATTATGCTATTTTTACCAAAATTCTCAATTTTGTTGGGACATTATAATACTCACCAATTTTCAATTAATTACCATCCCATTATTAATTCCCGTAATTAGAGACCACTACGGACAAAACATGCCGTAATTGCGAATTCCCAAGATCACGTTACGGATACGCCGATACGGGGGCGGAAGAAAGAGAGAGAAACTTAGCTGTCAGAACCATGTCGTTTCACCCAAGGTGACCGTACCGGTCACTTTCGCAACCTTTAACCGGCAATTTCCGGTAATATTTCTTACATTAGTTGGACGAAGATGTTCTCCCTCTACCCTCTAAAACACTCCCCTTACCTATCTCTGATTCGTCTCTCATTATAAATATCTGCTTTGGGAACCATGGCCAATTTTTTTGATTCTTCTCCCCTATTTCCCTATCTTCTTGACTTGCCTTCCCCAGCGAAATCGCCGGCCAACAACCGTAGCTGCCTCCGCCGGATAATATCTCCCGCCGCCATTCCTGTTTCTCGAGGTTCGTTCGTCCACCAACTTTGCAGCGCATTTTTCTCTAGTGGCCTCTGTATTATGCTTCAGATCTGTCATTGTTTCGGCTATTGATGAATTGGACTCATTTCTATGACATAGGTTGTCAATTGGACTGTTTGATTATAGTTTTTTGTGCTATTTTTTGGTCTGACTGGTATGATAATGGTGGTTTTTACTGTGTCTAATGGATCTTGATGTGTTTTTCCTGTATCTGCATCTCTATAAGTGAATTTCTCCTTCATCTGATAGCGATGTATGCGTTGTTAGTTTGAGTTGTACAGTTCTTTTCAACTCTGATCTTGTTGAAAGGCGTAGGAACTTTCTATTATGGCATTGGGCTTTTTATTATTCCCAAATGATGTGTGCTCCTCATTTGTTATTTGCTGTTTCATTGTTATCTTAAATATATCATATATGATGATACAGTTCACAGTTATGGTAAATAGTATGTCTTGAATTTGAATGTATTGTTGTTGATTGGTAATGTAGCCTATATTGTATCCTAAAATTTACCCCCCATTAAATATTTATGTCTTTTCACTTCATTTGCCTTCACGTAAATCCTGATATGTCAAGGCAGAATAACTGTGATCAATTGGGGCATTTTACTTGTGAGTATGCTTTACGTTTCTGATGCCATTATTGGCTTTATACCTTCTAGATTTGGACTTAATTAATTTATGTTATATTATTTTTATGCTTGACTTTTTAATCATTTTATATTTTTGCTGTAGATCTATATTTCTGATAAAATCATTTGGCTATTTGAGGAGTTCAGAAGATGGACGGGAATGTGGGACTTAGAAATGTTGGCTCACATAACTCTATGCATGAGATGGATGATTTTGATCTCTCTCGTCTCCTTGACAAGCCAAGGTTGAACGTAGAGAGACAAAGATCATTTGATGAAAGGTCATTTAGTGAACTGTCAATTGGTCTCGCTAGAGGTTGCTTTGACGACACATACTCGCCAGGAGGAAGATCTGGTTTAGACACGCCTGCTTCATCAATGCGGAACTCATTTGAGCCTCATCCTATGGTTGCTGATGCATGGGAAGCCCTGCGAAAGTCTCTAGTCTCTTTCAGAGGCCAACCAGTGGGAACAATTGCCGCTATTGATCATCAATCAGAGGAAGTTCTAAACTATGATCAAGTAAGTTTCTCCAGTTATACTGAAATGCGTTTCCATTGCAGAGTCTAAAACATTTATTGTGGATGGTTAATTTGAAACTACAAACTCATTCATTTTTTACAAGTAAAAAGTTGTCCCTAAATCTGGAATATCATAATATGTGGGACTGGCTTCCAAATTTACATGGAATATGACGAATAACAACTTAATTATGATAACCAAAACCTCCTTTTAAAAAAAGAAGTTTGGATGTGGTGGCTCTACTATAATTTTGATTGGCGCTTTCTTTTGAATATCTGCTTTAAACCCATTAAATATGAGCAATTAATGTAACTGAAGATTTAAATGCTGAAGTGCGTGGTTCAGGTTAGTGTTTTGACAATCTCCTACAAACTGAGTGATAATTTCAGCTAAGCAAAGATCAAACAAGGAGGCAGTCTAGATTTATTGAAAGACAGTATTCAATTGCCTATAGTTTTCTGCATGTGTGATTCTTATAAGCCATAATGAACTGGAATTTTGTGTACTTTGTTTAACTCTTGTCATATCTTTCTAGTTATGCCTAAAACATTAAATGTACACGATGGATTGTATCTTTATAAATGTACTTAATAGATTGTTGTTGACTGTGATAAGGTTTAGTTGAGAGTTTTGGCTTTTGAATTAGTACTGGCTTTTGTAGCCGCACTTTGATGCAGGATCATTAGCAAAATTTAAGAAGGTTATTCAATGAAATGTTTTATTGATCACCTAATTTTCCTTTATAGGTTTTTGTTCGGGATTTTGTGCCTAGTGCTCTGGCCTTTTTGATGAATGGTGAACCTGATATAGTTAAGAACTTCTTACTGAAGACACTTCATCTTCAAGGCTGGGAAAAAAGAGTAGACCGATTTAAGCTTGGAGAAGGTGTAATGCCTGCTAGTTTTAAAGTCCTTCATGATCCTGCTAGGAAAACAGACACTGTTATTGCAGATTTTGGTGAAAGTGCAATTGGACGAGTTGCTCCAGTTGACTCTGGATTCTGGTGGATCATTTTGCTCCGTGCCTACACAAAGTCTACAGGGGATATAACTCTGGCTGAAACATCAGAATGTCAAAAGGGAATGAGACTTATATTGACTCTATGTTTGTCAGAGGGCTTTGATACATTCCCTACTCTGCTTTGTGCTGATGGGTGCTGTATGATTGATCGAAGAATGGTAAGCCAGATTACAACCAGTTGTTTCTCAATATACTAATGTAATTAAGTATTTCATTTGGTGAAAAAGTATTTCATCTTCTTTCTGACCAATATTCTATGAATTATCCATCTTTCTCTTATGCATTCTTTTTTGGGGAAAAATATTTCATTTTCATTTTCTGACCATTTCCATTTCATTCTCATATTGATGAGTTCACCCTGCGGACTTCTTTGTCGAATGTAAAATGTAAAACATATATGCTCTTGTTTTTCAATTTGGTATGAAGGTTGTGATAAAGTATAGGTTATGGAGTGTGTCTAGGGTTGATTCAAATGTTCTGACTAGCTGTTGATTGATGTTAACTATCTGTATCATTTAAGAGAAGAATAGAAATATGACCCATAGGAAGGCATGCAAACATTGTCCTTGAATGGTGGCAGCCCCTCTCCCTGTTTATAATACTATGAATATAACTATGGAGATTATCTACTAGATTAAATCCTTTACATTATATACAGGACAACTAAGGCTCTTGAAAACAAATGAAGTCTGGGACTCTAAAAATGTTGAGCCTGTTCTCTAGATGGAGATAAACTCCTGAAGCGTTAAGAGAGCAGTCGTTATCTTAGACTCACTGTCAAAAGTGCTACAGTTTTTAATAATATTAATAAAGGAGGGCACAAGGGCTGAAGCTTCTTCCTTCAGATCTTTAATTCTTGGTTTCTGTTGTTACTCTTATTCCATTATTATATATCATCTATGGTTTACAAGTGCTTCAAGTTAAGCTTTCACTTATACACTAAATTGTGGGCCCTGTTCTCATAGGTGAGCCATACTGTTTAGGCTTATGTCTAGTGTCGTTTCTTTTAGATTTTATTTTTTATACTCTCTCTGTTTCTAATGATAAGAACGAGATAAGCTGGTTGGATTTGTTTCTAAATAGAAGACCTCAATCCACTTTGTCTCCCAAAATTATAATCCCCCCAAATGTATCCCTATATGATTGTACATATTAAGGGGTATTTATCAAGGGTATTTCAAATGCCCATGATTAAAAGGGGTATTTTAGGGAAACAACACAATCATTATAATTAACTAATTAACTTAACTTTTTTAATCTATCCAAATTAGTAAAGTGAATGTTATAATTAGGAACGGAGGTAATATTAATTATGGAGATTTGATTGATTTGCAAGTTTTTATTTGTTATTCTTTTTGTGCAGGGTATTTATGGCTACCCTATAGAGATTCAAGCACTTTTCTTTATGGCGCTGAGGTGTGCTTTGGTGATGCTGAAACATGATGCGGAAGGGAAAGAATGTATTGAGCTTATTGTGAAGCGTTTGCATGCTCTAAGTTATCACATGAGGAGTTACTTTTGGCTCGACTTCCAACAACTAAATGACATTTACCGGTATAAGACGGAGGAATACTCACATACTGCAGTAAATAAGTTTAACGTTATTCCTGATTCAATCCCAGAATGGGTATTTGATTTTATGCCAACACGAGGTGGCTACTTTATTGGAAATGTTAGTCCTGCTAGGATGGATTTCCGTTGGTTTGCTTTGGGCAATTGTGTTGCAATCCTTTCATCTCTTGCTACTCCAGAGCAATCAATGGCTATAATGGATCTTATTGAAGCACGCTGGGATGAGCTGGTAGGGGAAATGCCCTTAAAAATATGTTATCCTGCAATAGAGAGTCATGAGTGGACAATTGTTACTGGTTGTGATCCCAAAAACACCAGATGGAGTTACCATAATGGAGGATCTTGGCCAGGTTCTTCCCTAGTCTCATCATATATGTTTAATTTTACAAAATAAATTTAGCTTGGGGGTCCTAGCATCTTTATTGGGTTTCTATGGATGTCCTAAGTTACATCTTAGTGTAATGGTATTTAGATCTGATTTGATAAAACTTCTTTACGTTAACAAACTCTCTTCACTTTTAAATCTTGTGTTTTCCTTGAATGTTTAACCATCACTGCCCTGATAGTTTATACATTATTTGCCTTGCTAAGTAAAAATTAATAGAACTTGATCCATTCTCAAGTTCAGCTGATGTCTCTTCAAGAAGAGCTTCTTCCTATAATCTGTAATTTTTTGTTTTTGATTTTGTCAATTCATCTATCTATGTATATTTCCGTTTATCATTGGAATGGAGTTATATTTTTATCTGACTTCATAACTAAGCTTGAATTGTCCTTGCATATTCTATGTTTCCTTGATCTTGGGAACATTATGTGGCTATGATGCTTCTTGATCATTGTTTGAATCATTATTATTAGATTCAGGAATCAATTTTCTAGTACATGTGACATGATTTTTAGCATTCACCAATAAGTCACTAGATTCCTATCTCTATACATAATAACCATAGCTTGGATAAGAGAAGGGAGGCATTTGTATTACATTTTATCATGATTTTTTGCAATGAAAATGCTTGGAATTGATGGTATTTCTTTGGGTCTTCTGTTTTCTTTTGGCTTCATGTTTGCAGTGCTCTTGTGGCTACTAACGGCGGCTTGCATCAAGACGGGGCGACCGCAAATAGCAAGACGGGCAATTGAGCTTGCTGAGAGCCGATTACTGAAGGACGGATGGCCAGAGTATTATGACGGCAAACTCGGTAGATATATTGGCAAGCAGGCAAGAAAATACCAAACATGGTCAATTGCAGGATATCTGGTGGCAAAGATGATGCTGGAGGATCCCTCTCACCTAGGCATGATTTCGCTAGAAGAAGACAAGCAGATGAAGCCATTGATTAAAAGATCATCTTCTTGGACTTGCTGAAAATGTTTCAAGCCACATTTAAATATAGCAGAAACAAAGGTTAGAGATTGTGTTATTTCATCAATACGGGCGCTATTCTTGCTAATTTCCTTCCTCCACTTAGGCTTTGATTGGATGTTTGGTTATTGTAAAATAGCAGCTGCTGAGACTAGCATCCTGCTTTTCCCAAATAAGGAAAAAACGCTTTGGCTCTTTTATTTCTATTTTATTTATTTTTCGCTTTTTAGTTTCCCCCCCCTTAAATTCTATGCCATCATTCCACTTCATGATGGGATTATTCTCTGGTTTATCCAACAGGTGATGGCGCTGTTGGTTAAATAAAATATCAGAATATTTTAAACACAGAAGACATCTTTATAACATACTCCTTAAACTTTTAATATAAGATATATTTGACTAATTGATTATATTAAAGAAATTAGATAAGTTAATTAATATAATAATTTTTTAAAAAAATATCTTAATTATATTCTTTAATTTCCTCTCCAATTAGGTCAAGATTAGGAAATAAATAAAGGTAATTTAGGAAAGAATGAATAAATAGAAGAAATTTGGCTATATTTGAAAGTAATATTGATGATGACATGTCTGATTTTATCTAGTGACCACTCTATGTGTGATGGGATCTAAAATTGGTTGAGAGAAATAAAGAAGAATTTCTTTTTTAAAATATGAAATCAAAATCTAAATTATAAAACATCTTAAAATAATATTTATCCTTGAGATTTTTCCAATTCCTCACATAACCCAGTATCACACAAGTGGCATGCTATTACAAAAAATGTTTCAACCAAATCCTTGCGCAATTGACATGCGAAATGTAATAATACTATTTTACCTTTTTGTGATCAAACATGATATTTGTGAAGAGAGTCTTGATTCATTCAATAATTTCCGGATCCAAGTAGGGGTCTAAAAGAAAAGTCCTTTGATTTTTTTAATGAGAGAGCATAGAGATTCCCTTTTTTTTGGTAAAAAAAATTTAGGTAGATTTAATACCAGTCTTCTATTAAGGTTAGGATACAGTCTTAGACTCAGAGAGCGCTTACAGGGGACTTACGAGATCACTTATTAAAGGAGTCCTCATAACGATAGCGGAAATTAAACTCGAGTCCTTATAAGATACAAGTTCATTCCTTACTATCTATTCTAATATTACAAAACATAGAAATTATGTTTAGGCATTTTTTTGGTTACATAAATTTTTAGAGAGGGATTGGGTTAATTCACAATCTAAGGATAAAAGAAATTTTTCCTTTTTTATTTTAGATGATACTAATATCTATTCAGCGATGTTTTGTTTTTTGATAAACTGTTCAGCCATATTGATTCAGAATGTTTGTACTTTCATGCCATGGGTGATAGAAGTCATTCCAAGAATGCTGTCAAGTGTAGGAACTAGGTGGCATGGCATAATGTCATTTTGGGCCCATTGAAATTGGCAATGGACTCTCTCACACATTCATTCCCTTGCCAACTCTCAGCAATGAAGATGTTGAGGCTCTCATGGTTCCTATTCTCTCTATAGAGGTTAAAGATGCAGTTATCAGCCTTCCCAAGGACAATGGTCCAGGGCCGAACGGTTTTCATGCCAACTTAGAAACATTGGGATCTAGTTAAAGAAGATATCTATGCTACGGTTAAATCCTTCTGGTATTCTGAATACTTGTTTAAGGGTCTTCAGTAAAACAAGATCATACTAATTCTAAAGATGGATAAACCCCAGAGCTTCAAAGAATTATTTCAAAAGTTCTTTGCAACAAGCTTAAAAAACCTTTAAATGGTCCCATTGCTCCGAATCAAAGTGCTTTCTTTAGGGTAGATTTATCTCTGACAATATCATGCTTGCAGTGAATCTTATGCATAAAATCCACTCGGCCAGGTAGGGTAGATCAAACAAGCTAGCGGCTCTTAAGATAGACTTCTCAAAGGCCTTTGAAAACCTATCTTGGAATTCCATAGTAGCTGCCATGCAAAAGACGAATTTTCTTAACAAACGGATCATCTTGATTCACCAATGCATTTGTGCTATCCACTATCATCTACTTTTCAATGGAAAGCTAGTCAATTCAATCACTTCATCAAAGGGCATTCGTCAAGGTGATCCATTTTCACCCTACCTTTATATTCTTACTACATATGCTATGCCTTGTATTTCCGATCTAATAGTGCATACCTTCTTTTTCTTTAGTTGGAACCCCTCTAAATGGAATATCCACCTGTTAAGAAGCTTGTACTCTCCAAACATTGCATGGATAATTTCAAGTATTCTCATCTCTATCTCTGGTTTCAGTGATCAATTTTGCTGGGGAAGAGGTAATTTTGACTCCTGCACTGTTAAAGTTTGCTTGCAATGCCTCCTCTCTAGTTTTGGACCTTTTGATCCCTTCTGGAAATTCTTATGGTCTATCTCTCCTCCATACAATGATATCATTTTCATTTGATAATTATTGCGTGGTGTTTTACCTTCTTGTGACATTTTGCAAAAGCATCATTTGAATTCCCCCCACATCTATTTGTTTGGTTGTCCTTAAGAGGAATCCATATACAGCACGTGTTTGTATGGTTTGGTTGTTTCTGTATCAAATCATTAGAATGTAATTCTCCTAATTTTGAAGGATGGCTGAAAAATAACCCTTCTGAAATTACAAATGGATGGAAATGACCAACTGGTCTATGGGATTATTATTCTAATAAACATCATATGGCATAAAAGGAACATTTCCATGCATGAAGGAAATCATTTTGTTTTTTATAAGATCTCAAAATTTCACCCTTGCTCTCTGTTGCTTATTCTTTTTGTGTAATATATGCCTTAGGAATCACCTAAGTTCATTGTATCTCTCCTAACAAAATATTTTTTTACTATATACACGGCTTAGTTTAATTAAGATATCATGTTTAAGAGGTTTAATTATCTTTTAACTATATCAAGTTTTATTGTTTAATCTAATCCTTTTGATTTGAAGAGGAATAAAAAATCTGCCAGTTGGCCACATGGTTGGGCCATGACACGCATTGAATTCTGAAGTTGGATCTAGCTTTTGGTAGTGGCCATCTGGTTAGACAACTGTGCCACATTTGATGGGCTCAAAATCACTTACAATATATTTGGATGGAAAAAATTAGGGGACAAAATATTATAGGAAAAAACTCTAAAAAAATATTTTTTTTTTTTACTATTTTTTGAAGTTTTACTTCCTAGTATTATTTACCCTTATTTTTTTCCTAATTTTTTTTCTTTCTATCCAAATATAAGATTAAAGAATCTAAATAAAAGTTCATGCCACTATCAATAGGGTTTGATATAATAGAATAGTTAACCCCTCACAACATGGTGAATTAATATTTAAATCGCTATTAAATAAGGTACTCATATCTAATACTCCTTTCAATTCTAATTATAAGAGTCAATTGACTTTTTTAGATATATTTAGAAAATTAAATAAATAAGTTAATTATTTTAAATTTAACCCCTCAAAATGAATCTATATTATATATTGTTCAATATACTCAGATTTTCAATTAACCTTTATATTAATTATAATTTATTAATTTATTTAACTTCTTAATTCTATCTAAAAAATTAATTAATTCTTATAACTAGAATTATAGATAATATTAATAATACCTCAAACATAATTTATTGTAAAGAGGAGGCACTTCTACTAATCTTATTGGACAAGGTGCCCATACAAATCTGAACCACTTGTTTTTCTTTTTCTAAAACCTGACCACGGTCATGTAATATTCTTTCCAAGCAACTCTTATATGTTATTTTTTAAAAAATAAAATAAAAAATACCTATTAAATAAGGTTTTTGATCGTTTAAGAAGGATTTAAATTCACACTTACAAAAAAGAAGAGATATTTTAATGTTGACCATTTATTATGGCAATTTGTGTGTGTGGGCGCTCACACACTTCAGCTGTTGAGCACTTTGTTTTTCTTTGTTATTTTCCTGATATTGCAAAAAATCTTTTTGACGTCTCCTTATCAACAAAAAGAAAGAAGAAGTGGGGTCCACCATCAGATATTTGCCCAACAAACGTAGAGCAATGATCAGCCTTCCCGTTTCAACTTTCCGCGTGCAATCCAAAACCTAATCTTCAAAATGTATTTCATCCCTTAAAATATTAAAAGAAAGCAATGCCTTACAGTTTCACTTCACTTATCTACATATATATATATATAGAGAGAGAGAGAGAGAGGTATTGCCCACATAAATATCTAAATTTGTATGCCCCCACTAAAATATTATTAAATCATTTCTTAATATATAATATATTTAATTTTTTAATATATAATATATTTAATTAATTTAATTATAAATTAATTAATTAATATAATATATTTTTTTTAAAATCTCTTAATAATTTTTTATAACTTTCTTACTCTAATATCTTATTTAATTATTTTTAAGATATTATTAATAAAAATATTTTTTAAAAAAATAATAATTATATAAAATAAATATTATATTTATAATTAATATTATTTTTTTAATTAAATTTTATATTAAAGACGGGGGAACAGTTAACAAAACTAAACTGTCACAAGCCTATACTTAAAAAGGTGCTTTAGCGCAAATTGCAGGAATTTAATTTAGGGAGCCTTTTAAATTAATATGGTCGGAAAGTTAAGGATAGAATAAGGGTCGCTGTTTTGACCTTCCCAACCTCATTATTATGTCACTCACATTTCGGCCCACTGGTGCCTCTTTTTCCCCTAACTTGATTCTATAAAAGCAGCATTTTATTCTTAATTTCTTAAAATAAAATTTAGAAAAATTTGCTGAAAAATTCCTGAATGAAATTTCTATTGCATAAAGATATTTAAAATTTATTTGAGGATTAAAAAATTAATTCATCTTTAACAAATATAACTCCTTAACTTTGAGTTTGTTTTGATATATTTTTTAAAAAAGATTTATAGAAAAAAAGATTTTTTTGACAGTTTTTAAAAAAAATTTGTAGAAAAGAGTTTATAAAAAAATACTTATAAATAAATGAATGTTTGAATAGTTATTACTATAAAAACTTTTATTATTAATAAATTAATATAAAAGGTATGAGATGGAGGAAAAAATTAATTAAACTACTTGTAATCACTATTCACTAGACTACAAGAAATTGTTGCTACCCCTCCACTCTCTCATATCCTCCACTAGCTCTCTCTTCAACAAGCCTAGACATATGTTGTCATTACCATAAAGGATATATGTTAGCATAAACAACAATAAGCTCTCTCTTTACTAACAGCAAGTACAATCTCAACCCATGATAGATTCATGATGACAAGCATATAAGATGACAACCCGCGAGACGATCTAGATGTTTGTTGTCTTCTTGTCGATGGAGGTTAGAGAGAGTAATCGACGATCGTGTCTTCGCAACAATCACATACTACAAGAACATTCTTTGCAATAGTAAAGAGATGAGAGATAATATAAAATAATAGAGAGAGTTAGAAAAAATATGAATAAAATAGTAATTGGATAATCCATAAATTTTTTTACTATTCTAGAAGTTATTCCCAGTAATATATTCAAAATGATAGTTTAATTTATAAACCCTTTTATATTAACATAATTATTTATTTTAAAATTTTTCTAAACTAAAATTTATGTCAAAAACTCTTTTAAAATTTTAATTTTATAGAAAACTAAACACACAATTTATGTAACATATTTCTAGTTGTATAGAAATTTTTTTCATTTTATTTACGAATTAGGACATGGGCAATTCATCTTTAGTGGGATCAATTTTTTTCAGTTATATCTGACATATTTTTAATTATATTTAAAAAAATTTAAAATAAAAGATATTTATATATAATTAGATATATTGTAAGATATTTAATAAAATTGTAAGATCATAGTATTCTATTATTCTTATTATTATCATAATCATCATCATCGTTATTATCGTTACAAACATTCAGTTCAACTTTAATATACGATTAAATTAATATCTCCATGTATTGCATGCGAGTTCTCCACAAACCTGAAAAAGTCGGAAAAGGGCTTTTCCACTGTCCCCACGATAATGCTGATGATACTATACACTCAGACTGAGTCCTATAACTTTTTTAGGATTAAATATTTCAAAAAAAAAAATTGTCAGTGTCAATCCCTTTATAGTTTAATAATATAAAAAGAATTATAATTAAAAAATTATAAATTCAATATCGTTTATAATTTTATTATGGTGTTAGTTCGTACATTTTTAATTAAAATAAATTGTTAATATAAATAAATTTGAAATATTGAAAGTTAGTTTTTCTGATGAATCAAATTATGGTTTATATTATCTTAAGGGTAGATTAGTGACTTTGGAAAACGCTAACAATAACTTTAAAAAAAAAAAAGTTGTATTATTTAGTTCTTAAAAGCTTCTTCAATTCTAATGTCGATATTTTTGTTATATTAGAAATGTTATATAAAAAGTTGGTTAAAGCCAATCCTTATGTATAAAATGCAACTTATATTTCAAAAACACGCTTTGTTATAAGATTAGATAATAATTAATAAGGATAAAAAATGATAATAGTCACTCTTATAAAAAATAAATAATTTTTTTTAAAATTCTTTTATGCTATTTCTAATTCTTTAAAATAAGATTTTGTTGATTATTTTAAATAAATCAATTAAAAAATTAAATAAATTAGTTAATTATAATATATAATATTTTAAGATAAATTTATATTATATACTCTTTAATCGATATAAATTAATCAACTAACTCTTATATTAATAATAATTAATTGATTTATTTAATTTTTTTAATCTATTAATAAAATTAATTAACTGCGGGAGTATATAGAATTGGATGGAGTTGTGTACAGATGATGGGTCCTAAAGTCACATTCAGGAACAAGTGATTTTAATTCTTTATAAAAAAAATTGGGGGAAATGAGAAGTAAAATAGATAGTAGTCCAGGTCCAGCACTAGCACTCAATCACGGGTTAGCGAGTATCTAAAGATCCATTGAATATAATCCAACTTTCCATGCATTATATATACACTACACACCCTCGTGTCTACCCTCACAAATCCATATTCACATAAATGGGATCCAACCTTCTCAATTTCACTCTCCTCCTCCTCTTCTTCTTCCACATCACTACTTTAGCCACCGTAGCCTCCGCTGGAGCCGGTGGAGGAAGAAAGCTTCTTTCTTCTGAAATGAGTTCTAACGGAGAGCCTCAAGCTGCAGGAACGCCTGAAGGAGGTTCCGGGTCGGGCCATGGTCCTAACTGGGATTACAGCTGGGGCTGGGGCTCTGCGCCTGGAAGCGGGTGGGGCTATGGATTCGGCTCTGGGCGGTCTCCAAATGGTTTTGGTAGAGGCTTTGGCTATGGGTTCGGCTCGGGCTCTGGGTCTGGGTCTGGAAGCGGGTATGGTTATGGGTCTGGCGGTGCTTATGGCGGCGGCAGCGGCTCCGGCAGAGGAAGCGGTGGCAACCCCTGATTCAAGGATAAAAAAACAGCCATGGACAATTAAGGGTGTCCCTCTACATGAGTGCTCTTGATACTTTGAGGCTACTTTAATTAATATGCACACACACACACACACACATATATATATATATTTGTGTATGTGTGTGTGTGTGTGTGTGGGTGTGTATTACTGTTTGGTGTGTGCCTGAGTGTTTGATGACTACAGCTAGCTAAACCTGAAAAAGAAGACTTACAGCTAGAAACTAGCAAGATGTGGTAAGCTTTTGTGTTTTTTTTTCCTTGCTTAGCATATTTACTGAGTCTTATTTTTTATCTTATTGTATTAATGTATAACTTAGCTATATCTCTCCCTTATTTATGTATGAATGTAAAAAGTCTTCATTTTATGATTATCCTAATTTTTCTTATTTTTTCCCTTTTAATATATATATATATATATATATATAATTTTGAACGAAGAAAATGCTACCTAAATATCAGCCCTTGAATGGCTGCCCTTATGGTTTTCAGCAGGTACACATGCCTTCCGTGACTGTACAGGGTACACCAACTCTTAGCAAATTTTGTTTCTGTTCATAAGCTGACGTGGACCTTTCCACTAAAAATTAGTTTAACCAATTGGTTCAAACTTGCGTAGCTATAAGAATGCTCGATTCGAATCTGATTTAGTTTAAATAAAATAAAAGATTACTATATAATATTTTGGTTACTCAATCTTTTTTCTATCAAAAATATTAATTTTTATAATTAATTCTCACAATTTAATAAAAATTTAGACTATTTTATTATTTGAAAGTCTAAAATTTATAATTTAAAACTTAAATAATAAAAATTAAAGTTTATCTAAATTTAAAGAACTAAAAATTATATTCACTCTCTAAAATAAACTATATGATAAATAGAATTTATATAATATTATTCTTAATACTTCATCTAATTTTAGTTACAAGAATTAATTGATTTTTTTATAAAATTTAAAAAATTAAATAAATTATTTAATTATAACTAAATTAACCCCTCAAGATATTATATACACTTTAATTTATTTAAATTAGTCAAATAACTCTTATATATTTATAATTAATTGATTTATTTAGCTCCTTACATATCTAAAAAAAATTAACTAGCTCTTATAATTAAAATCAAAAGTAATATATGACATAATTAGAGGGTTAATTTTAATTCTAAAAATAAAATATATTTTTTATATTTATCAATTTTTTTTTAAATTACTCATAATACTTCTTTAACAATACTCAATAGTCAAATAAATGAGAAAAAATAAAGTGTTAACAAAGATAATTATAACATTTTAAAAAAAAATATCATATTAATTAATTTAATTATTTTTTAATATAATTAAATTAGGTAAATTAAATACTTGGGTAGGGATGAGTATTTACTATATAATTTGACATGATTTTACTATTTAACTCTATTGCATAATACATACTCAGAGTACACCATAAAAAAATTTCTTTCCAGGGAACACAAATAGTCAAATTTGACTGAATCGCTTGATCTCTTCGCTTTTTGAACCCCGGAAAATTCATGCTTTTAAATCACTTCACATGAATGTCCCATTAATATCTGAACGTGACTGATAGCATGGATAGAATTACTTATTAAATAAATAAATGAATAAATAAATTCTTTTTACATGTTTTCCACACAAAAAAAATACTTTGTCACCTGCATCAAATACCTCTGAAATCAGATGGAAAATAAAAAACCTATTCCTCAATCATCTTTCTCATACTCCATTTACTGAACTAAAATTAATAGTGATTTCTCCCATAAAAAAAATTAATAGGGATTTTCCAACCAAAATACAACTTGAAATAATTTAAGATAAATCACAGTTGACATAAGGAATTCATTCCTCATCATCCTGTCCAATTAATGTTACATTTATTTTATTATTCAAATAAAACCATAACTATAAAAGAAAGTGGTCACAATAAAAAAAATGAAAAATATGGGTGAACAACAAACTTGCCTGCCAGGTCAGCAGTAGAACAAGAGGCATATATTATCCATTCATGCAAATCATCATTATGGCTGATAAGCCTCAGGCTGACGAAGACCCACACTAGCAGCAGATTTTCCAATGACCCTTTTCATTTCATCACTTCTGTCCACAGCAATATTGTAAGAGAACAAGAGATCCTGCAAAGCCCCAATCAATAGTTAGAATTAGAATGCCCAAGGTGAACATGTGAACAAGTTTCTTTTGAAAAAATTACAATTATTCTAAACAAATAAAATCCCTTGGTAAATATTGACCAAAACGTAAAAAATATGAGTTAACTAAACCACCAAAGAGTATTAAAGACAACAACCTTTTGGTTTCTTACCTCAAGTACAGCAAATAAGGATGGGGCCATCTAACTGGTTAATGGCTTGTTTGGATTAATATTTGTGAAAATAATTTTTATCCCAACCAATTTTTGCAAATTAAAGTTGGGATAAAAGTTAATTAATATCTGATTTATATTTGGATAGATTTTGAGAGAGAAAAATTAGTTTAATATAAACTTATTTAGATAATATATTAAAAAGTCAGTTTTAAAAAATTTAATCTAAAGAAAAGCGAAAAGCAAAAGCCAAAACAAATTGTTTCAACTTTGTCGTTGCTTTTGGGCAAAAAACCATTTTGGCTAGACACTCCAAATAGCATATTGGAAGTCAATTGGCTTTTCAGTTTCCAAACATGACTTTTCACCCTCCAAAAGCTATGCCAAACATGCCTCTAAGTTTTAAATTGAATGAGAAGGTCTAAATTCCATTTAAACATGCTCAGTTGTTAAAACATCTAATTGCATGTCAGTGTGTTGAAAAGTTTAAAGGAAAACAAAAAAAAGCAACAGAAAGAGTGAGTAATGCCTTGTGATAGTGCACACTATTAAGCAGAAAAGTATAGTCCCGAGCAAGCTTGATTTTCTGTTGGACAGCCGCACCGTCAGAAACATTGCTGTTTTTGCGAAACTCGGATGTTGTGAATTCCCAGAAATGCATCTTGTTGTCTTCCTTGCCAATGTGTTTCTGGACAGCCTTGAGAAGGTGGCGATAAATCTTAGCTGTTTGGAAGGATGCTTCTGAACCCATTTACTTCTATCAATATTCACTATCTACTTCCTGCATTAAAAGCCACATTCAAACTACCAAAAGTTTTCTAATAAACCAGAAAAACTAATGAGAATTTGTGCCAACAAACTGCATTTCTTTACTCAAAATTGGCATAAAGTATCAATTATTGCTAACATTAAAATAGATGTAAAAAAATGGAATTTAACTAACTGCTCCAGTTAGCTTGGGTGAGGGAACTCATTTCAAATTGTACTAGACTACTTAACAAGATTTGTAAAAGATTTTTTGCTGGCAAGAATTTGTTGGAGCGTAATTGTTATTCCATCTACGATGTTTGACAGATTGGTTGCTGTCATAAACGGAAGATAACTAATCATGTCAAATCTAAAGTTTTGTAGATGCAAGATAAAGACAAGGTTCTTCACATTTGCATTTGCATATGAAAATAAATACAAAGAAAGAAAAACACAAAGGCCATGATAAGAACAAGAAGTGCAAGATAAAAAAATATGATAAGTAGCCAAGTAAACTATGCTAAAGAAAAGAAATAAGCTCATCGTGAAATTTTTTTTCTAACCATACAACAGGATGGGAAGCAAAAACCGGACCCCCGATTGGCTTCTGCATCGCAAAAGTACAAAACCTAATTAGGATGCAGAGATTTTGATATATATGATCTCCAGTAAATATTCCATCCGGTCCCTATTATAACGCACATTTTAGAAGGAATGAGTGATGTCACACCCCGAATTATATACCATAACCAATTAGAAATTTCAACAAGAATCTAGTCAAGCGTAAAAGAAAATATCTCGTTGCTCCATTTTATACATGCTTCGATATTCAATTTAATCCCCGAAGATCTATCACCAATATATGTGTATATTCAAGCAATATATATACAATTCTAAGTTTCAACATATAGATTGAACAACCCTAATCCTATATTTTAGTCCTTGATACATTGAACATGCTTAATAACTATTCCATTCCAATCAAAATCCTCTTCACATTTTAACAAACAACTTGTGTGCATCAATAATCAAACAATTTCATTAAGCTTTTTAATCTTCAAATCTCTTGCACAACAACTTCCATCCAATTTCCCCTTCTACACATTTTATCAAGCACTTTATATGCATCCCAGCATCAAGACACAAACAAATACCATAGTGCATCACTTATTAAACACATAATCTCCTAACGTTTCCTAATCTCAATTTCTTAACAAAATACTATTGGAATAAGAACAAGGTAGATTCCTAAATTCCTCTTCATCCTTTCATATCAACCGGAATATATATGTAATTGAAGCAAATGCTTAATGTACCAGTAATATAAAGCCTCAAATCTCTCCTCATGCCTCGGCTGAAACCAAACTCTTCGTTCCCTGTTGTGACAAAAAACAGCACGGAAAAACTTTATAAAAATGACTCTTTGTTGAGCAATGAAGGAGGAAACAACCCAGCATATTAGACTCACAAAATAAGGAAATCGAAGGGAAGGGGCTGCACAAATCGGTGACGAGAAGGAAGAACGGAGGGGACGAGATGGCTGAAGCTCTACACGCACCCACAGCACAACGCACGAACAGAGGAGGAGGAAGGAGAACTCAAACGAATACAGCGTAGGAGTAACAGGCCCAGTACAGGTACGGATCCAGTTTCCAGGATGATCAGAGCTCATCAAGGTGCGCACCGTTTCATTTATAGAGGATCTTGGCCGTTGGTGAATTTCTAATATCGGCCGTCCATTTTTTAGTTATTTTCATCTCATTAAATCCTTAAAAGTAGAGAAAATTACACTCAAATCATAGTAAGAAGAAAGACAAATTATCACTACTAAATTTTATAAAATTATTAAATTGATATAAAATTTTAAGAGACCTATAGAAGATTTAGTAAAATTGTGAAAATATAAATTTATTTTAACTTGTTATTAATAATATAATAATTTATTAATTGAGTCATTTGACTTGTTATTAGTAGTCCTATAATTTGCTATATCTTAATTTATTAAATATCAATTGTGACACTCTAACTTATTTTTAGTAGCATATTATTGATTTGTCAATGGATAAAGTTGATAAAATTATAATTTCACAATTATAATAAATTACTCATAAGTATTTAAAATTTTATATTAATTTAAAGATTTTATAAGATCTAATAGCTTTAATTTGTTTTTCTTAAAACCTCAGTGTAATTTCCCCTGACTTGATGTGCCCCTTAAATATAAACATCAGTATATCACTCTTCACATATCAATGATCAAACTCTATCATATCAACATTCAAGCGTTGAGTATAATGGGAGCCAAATTCAGCTGCCATGTCATTAATAGTAGTTAAAGTTCATGTTTAAAACTTTTATATGATTTTTCCAATAATAAATTCTTCTATAATAAAATTTATTATTAATAAGCTTGTTTTACATAGTTCATCACCAATTAAAAGGAAAAAAAAACGTTATAGAGAATCTTGTTTTAGGCTTTTAACCACTTATAAGTTAGCTTTAATTATCTCACACCAATCTAGACATGTAATTTTTCTAAATTATTAGAGTTAAGTAAGCTTTTTTATTTTTTAGGAGGCTTTTTGTAATAAACTCATTAATTACTCTCAATAATATGCAAATTAATTTAAAAAAAGAAAAACACACTAAAAGATGAAAGAAGGGAGTATATTAGACATATTTTCACTCATGACCTAACCTAAAATCCCCCATAATCTACTTGTCACACTTGCTTATGTTTTACAGCAACCTTGTAGGCGCAAAAGTTGATTAACTCAATCCCACAGAAGAAATTCAAAATAGGTGTTTGGCCACTTCATGTAAATTAACAAGAAATTATTCAGTACAAAACAATTTGTCTACACGTACTTCCTTATACTCTAAAACTCAGCTGCGTAATTTCATTCCGTGTTTAAGACCTTTGGAACTTTGATGTAAGGCTCCTCGTAGCTTGGAATGGAAGCAACTATGGTGCCCCTATAAAAGCATATATTGCCCAGTTCGTACCATTAATTTTCCAATAATGTTTGAATAAAAAAATAATGAATAACCTACTTACCTGTCATCGAAAGTCTCAGGAACATCATCACGCACATTGTTGTTTTCAGTATCTGCAAATAATACGACAGATAATTTAGTCCCATTTGAAGCAAGAGGCATAACATTTGCTGTTATGACTATATTTCTTCCCTTCACCCTGCCTTTGCTGTTTCCTATTTTTTATCTGTTTATGAAACAGTAAATGGAAAAGACAAGAACCCCAATATGTTATATCTTCTTCTTTTTAATTAAAAAGGCAGATACTAATGGTCTGAAATTACAATGGGGATTGACCCCACAACCTCCCACTTACAAAAAAAATTATATGCCACTAGATTACAAGGCCATTGGCATACTCCAACATGTTAATATTCATCTTATAGTATCATTCAAACAAAACGGACTTGATCAAGATGAAAGGTAGGAAAGCAATCAGTAAAAAGATGATAGCATTATTCATTTGAGTGTATAAAGGAACTGGACAAGTTTAGAGCACTACAAAAGACATTTTTGCAAATCAGGGGGAAAACATGTAAGCTGATGCAAGAGAACTATTTTCTCATTTATGAAGAATTTTCAGTACGTTTTGCAACCAAGGTGTATGCAGACAGAATAACTACTAGCTGGACTCGGATGACATTATCGTTAGTAGATGTGTCAAAAAGGCCATAGAGAACCTGCTCTGATGGAGGGTTCAATGCTTTCGAGATCAACACCTTGAAGCTGTCCAAACCTGCCACAAGAACCAATTGATTGATCATTGAAGTTTACATTGTAAAAAAAACAGTAATCAAGTCATAACAAGGCTATTGAAGGAGCCATACGAAGGAGAAAAACAGAACATTATGATCATTCAACAAACAGTGAACGATTAAATATTAAAGCAAGCAGAGAATTCAGTTACTTTTTTTAGCAACGTTCATAATGCTGTACAAAGTAGAGTTTGAATTTAGGAGTCCTTTTAAGGAGTAGGGGTAGAGAAAACAGGATTTTACCAATCTATCACTTGTTGAATTTTAGGAGCAAAGTCTTCCACCTGCGAATGAAATTAAAAAAATACTGTAAAAGCAAAATAAATAACAAAGGAAAAAGAATCAGCCAAACTACTCAAATTCCTTACAATAAATCATCATGTCAAATCATGTTAAAATCACCTCATTCGATTTAAGAGCAATTCGAGCTGTTTCTGCCAAACCAGTTACATCTGGAGGAGGAAGAGAGGACTGAATTTTTGTTGAGCAGCTTCGAACTTTATTGTAGTGAACAGTAACTTTTGGGAAACCAAAGTAGTTGAAACTGCTCTTGGAGTTGGTAAGGAATCTATTACACATTGCTGATGAATATGACACTCCTTTGAGCAAAAAGACTCTGCCTCCCATCTGTTTCAATTTTGAATTAATTTTGACAGTCAGAGAGTGGAACTCTGCTTCTTCTTGGCAATTTAAATATGTAGAAGTTATGTCCCTTTCTGTTATGAAAGAAGAAAATTTATAAAGGAGAGCATAAGAGTTTTGACCTTCACCGGACAAGAAAACAATCTAGCCTATTTGTTTGCGTGAAGGTGTGAGCATAACATGAAAACAAATAGGCTAGATTGTTTCTATTTTCAATCTAATATGACACTCCTTTGGGACTCTGTCTTGTTTTGTCTTTGTTTTCATGTTATGCTCACAACTTCATGCAAACAAATAGGCTAGCTTGTTTCTATTTTCAATCTCATTTTCTTGAAGTGTTTCACCTACAAAATGATTTTTGAGAATAATATTTCTTTCTTATTATTTATTGAAAGTGAAATGATTTATCATGCACCTGATAACTATCAAGAAAATGAGATTGAAAATAGAAACAATCTAGCCTATTTGTTTGCTTGAAGGTGTGAGCACAAAGACAAAACAAGACAGAGAATAATTGCATTCAAAGTAAACAGAACATAAAATTAGGAAGGATTATTATTATTATCCTATCTATAAACTTAAAGAAACCATGACAATCCAATTGGTTTAACATGTGGCAATAAGAATTCCTTTCATATTCACACCTATCTAACCTAAAACTTCCCCTTCCTTCCCTTTTCAGCAATTACACTGCATAATTCCTCATTCCCAAGACCCTTATTCTCATCAACAAGAGTCAATAATTTCCCAACTGAAAGTTAAACTCTACATTTATAAGCAACCATGGAACACCTTAATCCAATTTATTCAAGTAATTTAACTCTTAGCTAATAGTTCCGACGAAGCTTCAAAGCTACATCTCTTATTCTCATTAACTCCTATGAAGGTTGAGTGTATCATAAATTAAAGTCTAGTCTAGGTTGTAGCTAACAATCTACCATAGCTAGTTACCTACATTTAAGCATAACTCTTTTTCCTTTCAAGCATTTCATCAAACACGTGACTTGCATCTAGTTACCATAGTAGAACTGTCAAACTAGCATTTAAATTTCTTCCCCAAGCAACAACTAAGTATAAATCAAATTCTTCAACACCTTTGAAAAGAAAAAATTAATTAACCAATCAGCTGAACTTCTCCATTCCTAGCTCTCATGAACAGTTTAGGAAAACAAAGCAAACACATCACCTGTTGACACGCCACAATTCACGCTCAAAGTATTCAGACCATTCCCATTCAAACTATAGTTTTCATCAAAGCCATAGCAATCACTACAATCCACTAGATACAATATTCAGTTCAATATCAATCATTCCAGAAGAACATGTTCTCATGAAACAGAGAAGTATGTTGAGAGAGAGAGAAGAATGAAACAAATATTCCTGGCAAATGAATTTGACCTCAACCTGTTTCAGACCTTAGACGATCGCTTCGATGATTCAACTCGGTCCCTTCGTGGAATACTTTCCTCTTGTGCCTCGACTCGAATCTCAATGCTCCGCTAATGAAGCCGATAAGGTCCCAATGCAGAATCTGAACTTGCTCTACTCCTGGCTCTGCTTCTGCTTCTGCTTCTGCTTCATGTCTGCACATTGAAACGATAAATCGACTAAGGATTGGTTCATTAACCGAACGGCGTCGTTTTATATTGAAGATCTTACACGTTAACTGTAATAGAGGATCATGGCCGTCTGTTGCTTTAAATTCATTTTGTCTTTCGTAAAATAAAATCCTCTTCCGCTGGCCGATTGTGTCCAACACTTTCTTCGGGCGTTTTAAAATATTTCGGGATTTGACACTTTAAAATATTTTTTACAATATGTTTAGGAGCCTAAAATTGTAACAAAAAAAAAATACTTTTAGATATTTTATACAAATTCACTTAAAAGTGTATTAGGTGAAAGATTTTAATATAAGGTAAGAGAGAGAGAATAATGGAATGGGTGAGATTTTAATATTATATTACTTAGTTTAAAAAAAAAGATAAAAAATGTTTTTTATATAGTTAACTATAAGATATAAAAAAATATTTTAAAGATATTAAAAAAATATTACAAATATAATAATCAAAATAAAAAAAAATATTTTTTTTATAAATCTTTCTAATTTTAGAAGAGAGGGTTATGAGGGGAGGGGATGAAAACTCTTGAAAAAATGTCCCTTATCTCCTAAAAAAGGTGTGTTTGGATTAGTTTTTGGAGAATAGATTTTGGAAAAAATAGATTCTGGAGAATAGATTTTAGGAAGAATAGATTTTGAGAAAAAATAATTTTAAAATTTAGAGATATTTGAATGATTAGTAGTAAAATCACTTTTCTATAGAATATTTACTAAAAAGGATATAAACTAATATGATAATTACATAAAGACTAAATTTAATTTTAAATTTTTTCATTTAAGTGATTATAAAATAATACATATATATGTATTTGAGTAAGGTAAAAATTTACAATATTAACTTAAATTTTAATTTTTTTTATTAAAAATTTTATTAGAATTAACCAATTTAGATCACCGTCTAAAATTTTGGAAGATAGTAATTTTAAAATAAGAAATTAAAATTTTAAATTTTAAATAGTATTTTTTTTATTTTTTTAAATAAAATTTAAATTATTATTTAAAATTAAAAAAAAAACACAGACACGTACCAAAAATCAAAAAGTTAGGACACAAAGCTGTCCAGAAACAAATTTTTCCAAAACCATGGTTTGAGATTTCAAACCATGGTTTGGATCTTAAAATTGATTTAAAAAAAAATAGTGTTTGGCTCATATTTTCTCAAAACATAATTTTATCCCTAATCTATTTTAAAATGTGATTGCCAAATACGCACTAAATAAAAAAAATAGATAAAACCCCTATCCTCCCTCTCCAATCCCTCATATCAAACACACTCTTAACAAACTTTTTTAGAGTTAATGTGGAAGTTCAAATTGCTCCCAACAAATCTTGTAAAAGCAAAATTTCTCCTCAAAAAATTAATACTTCAAAGGCAAAATTGTCACAAAATAATTGAGTGTTAAATATACTTTAAAAGATACTTTAGGATGTTAAATATATCTTAATCCAAAATTTGATTAGTGAGAAGTATATAATAAATTATTATACATACTTTAAGTACTCCACACAAAGCATTCAGTACACAAAGCATTCAGTAGGGACTTTGCCTGCAATTTTCCAAAATATAAATCTATTTTAGCTTTTAGACTTTTGGTTTTGTAAAGAAGATTGCGTTTGTCCCTATATGGTTTATTTTCACACGTTTTGGGGTGCTTTTAGTTTGTATTTCGCCCAAGTCATGAACTTTGAGTTATATATACATACATGGATTAATGATTAATGGAGAGGTATCAGATTAAAATAAGAAATTTGCATATGGTCTTTATTGACTTAAAAAAAGTATATGATCGAGTGCCAAGAGAGGTTCTTTGGAAATCTTTAGAAAAGAAATGTATTCGTATGGTATATATCAAGGCAATACAAGATATATATGAGGGGGTAGCAACTACTGTAAGAACGTTTGGGGGCGAAATAAAAGATTTCCCCATAAGGATTGGTCTACATCATATATCAGCCTTGAGTCCTTATTTATTTAATCTAGTAGTTGATGTTCTAATTAAGTCTATTCAAGAAGAAATCCCTAAGTGCATGCTTTTTACGGACGATATAGTTCTTATGGCGGAGTCAAGAGAAGAGATTAATTTTAAACTTGAGTTATGGAGAAGTACTTTAGAGTCGAAGGATTTTCGTCTGAGTAGAAGTAAGACTGAATATATGCATTGTAATTTTGATAAGAGACAAGTTAGAAGTAACTTAGAGGTCAGATTGGGAAATCAAGTTATTCCACAAATAGATAAGTTCAAATATTTGGGATCAATAATACAGAAGGGCGGTGAAATTTTGGAGGATGTTAATCAAAGAATTCAGGCCGGGTGGTTTAAATGGAGAAAAGTTACAGGGGTTATATGTGATCGAAAAGTATCAGATAAAGTAAAACGAAAGTTTTATCGGACTGCTATAAGACCAGCAATGCTTTATGGAAGTCAATGATGGGCTTTAAAATGACATCAAGAGCATAAAATTGGGGTAGCTGAGATGAGGATGCTGAGATGGATGTGTGGACATATAAGAAAAGATAAGATTCGTAATGAACATATACGGGGAAGAGTTGGAGTGGCACCTATTGAAGAGAAAATAGTAGAGAACCGTCTTAGGTGGTTTGGACACGTACAAAGAAGGCCAAGAGATGCACCGGTGAAGAGGGTTAATCAAATAGTATGAACACCGGTTAAAAGGGGTAGAGAAAGGCTAAAGAGAACGCTCAAAGAGGTCATTGAACGGGATCTCCTGGTCAATAACCTATCTAAGGATTTAGTTTTCGATAGAACACAATAGCGTCGTATGATCCATGTAGCCGACCCCATTTAATAATATAAGGCTTATTGTTGTTGTTGTATAAGGACTAGATTCTTCTAAGGTAACTAGAAGAATTGAACAAAATTAACAAGAATAATATTTCAAACTAATAGGTTTTACTAGTACAGAGCTAATTCTAGCGCATCCCAAAAAAGGCCAGAAAAAATATTCAAGATCTAAATATTGCATATTTTCAGTAGATTTTTAGACCTCATGGGAAGTTGAAAAAAGTATTACCTTAGGCTTTAAGTTAAAATACTAGTACTACAAAATATTCCCGCATGAAGTTAAGGTCTCTGTGGAAAGTCTTTTACACAGTACAGCACAATACAAGTAGAGTAAAATTAGTCAGAAACTATTTTATGTACAGAACTAGAGCTCAGCCTCTCACTTTCCCCCTCTTTTCTTGTTTGCCGGTATGGGTTAGATATCTCTAACAAAAACATTGTCGTCCAGGCCAAAGGATTTTCAACCCTAGGCGTGATCAGGCAGTCACAAGATGGGGAGATGCTCGTGGAAGGCCACATGAATAAGTGACATACTTGACACTATCTATAAGCACAACCACAAAAATCTGAGGAAGTGATTTAGGTTTCATCACACCATCCACGTCACCACCATCTCCCACCTCTTTGGGATCGACAAGAACTGAAACCACCATGGAAGATGTTGATTTATTGTTACCATGGAGGTTCTCATTCTGGGATTTTTTCATAACATGTTCACTTGTGTTGAGACCAGATCTGGCAAGAGAATGTGGTAGCTTGTGAAGGAACCTTCTATTATTCCTTCTCTTGTTGATGCTTGTCTCGTTCTGGCGGTTAACGGCAGAAACATCTGCAACTGATGATGCCGGAACTATAGCTCCCGGTTTTGGCGAGGCATCAAACTGGAAAACCTCTGTGCACATCCCAGAACTTAACATTGGCCCTGCATCAGGAACCCAGAACCTTCAGTAACTGTGAGAAATATGGGCTACCTAAGTAAATAGGCATACAACTCTCTGCTTTGTATAGCTTAGACACATATGCTACATCACAAGACAGAAAATAACTAGCAATTAAGTCATCCCCCACAAGGGCTGAACTTAAAATATGAAGCCTCCTTACTAAGAACCTAGACTATAGGAAATGAAGAGTGCCAATCAAAAGGTCAATCTTATGCCTTTTAGTAAGGTAGCTAAGCATTACAACAAAATTAGCCCTGCTGTACATACCAAGACAGTATTATTGTAAACGACAAGCAACTGCCACTAAAAGCTGACTATAAGATTCCAGATGTTTAAAAAATTTAAGAATATAACATAAAAACAAGATGAATAATTTCACAATCACCATGCATTATGATGATGGCTTTTGCACTTTGTTCTGACAACTATGTTGTGTACTTGGACAATCTATATGGTACAGGCTAGCTACCAGCTCAGAAAACAAGTAGTAAAAACAATGCATCAATCATGCCAAGCAATCTACATGTAAAGGGAAACTCAGAGAAAGAGACAGAGAAAAAACATCTCACCAGCAAGACCTTCACGAAACCATTGCTGCATTTTACCATCAGTAGCAGTTGACTTTAAATGGTTTTTCAATGTTTCGGCTGAACCAGAGGCAAGAGCCTTCCGCTGTTCAGGCGGGCTCCTATATGAATGAGGATGTTGACCACTGTTCCTTCCAACTTCAGGAATAGCTAGTGCAGAATCCCAATTTTTAGAAATCACCAATCCATTTTCTCTCCCATTCTTTTCTGTATGAGCAGTATCAGATGCCATGGCCTTTTCAGTAGCCAGAACGGAGTGAATTATCAAGTTACCATCAATTTTTACAAGCTTATCATTCCTTGGAACATACAGAGAAGCAAGAAGAGTCTCGGGCTCACTAGCATTTCCCCTATGAACAAAGTCATCTGAGCTCATCCTATACGGTGAGTCCTGCTGTCTCAGTGTTTCTTCTAGTTTGCGACCTCTCTCATATAACATTCTGTCAGAAATACTTAAATTCCCGCCAGAGAATCTTACTCCCTTTTCTACTTCACATTTATTTCTATGACCACTAATCTCCCAAGCTTTTCCTTCATGCTGACTATAGAACCTATCAGTAGCCGAAATGGCCCTCCAAGGAACATTGTCCCCTATATCTCCAAACTTCACATTAACTAGAGGAACGAGTCCACCAAAAAGAAATATAAAGAAAAACAAACCCAACAAACTAATGCTGGCAACCTTCTTAGTTTTTCCCTCAGTCTTCTTATTATCGGACTTTTTGGCCTTTGGAGCAGATTGCGACTGCTGAGACTTTAATCTGGGGATTGGAACCAGTGGAACCTGAGAACCTTGCGGTTTGACAACATAGGGTGCATACGGCACCCATGGATAGGTCATGGGTGCCATTGGAGGATGTGGATACATCCCCGGAGCTGGTGGCGGGCACATTCCACCAGCACTCAATTGCTGTCTCAAAGCAGCATTCTCGGCCATAGCAAACGATACCTTACTGCTTAAATCAGTTATGGTAGAATGCATTGACCTCACCTTCTCCTCAAGCTCCTCCACATAGTGCTTCTTTCTCTGTCTGGAAAGCTGTGCACTTTCTCGATTCCTCATCAGTCTAGCCTTCTTTTTGTCGTCCTCTTCATCCACGGCACTAAGGCCAGACTGTTGAGTGGTATTCACCGTAGGCATCGACGACTTTCTGTATTTGGTAGTTCTCGCCTCGGTATTTCCTTCATTCTGTTGCTTCTTCCTTTTCAAATCACAATTTTTACCCATGTCCTCCAATTTTATATTCTGATCAGCAATCCCATGCGAAGAAATTTCTCTGTCGTCGCAGTGAGAATCCGGTGAAGACGTTTTCCTCACTTCATAAGCATACGAATCGCCTTGACCACCGTTGCCTGAACCCTGTGATGAAATGGACCCACCAGAAGATTCCCGGTCGCAAGAATCAGAATCTGGCGATTTAAAGCTTGAAACATTTACATGCAGTGAATGATGCGAGTTCTGATCACTTGAATTATCCAAAGAGTGTGCAACAGAACGCTCGCAACTACCGGACTCAGGTGATTGAGTATTCAAAAACACTGCAACATCAGGATTCCGATTCCCCGAACCTGACGAGTCAGGTGACCCAGAATTGTTACCGTCGTAGTTCAACTGCTTATCATGGTCATTCAACTCATGCGATCCAGGCGGTTGAGCATAGCCATCGGGAAGTAGGAAATCATCGGTTTCTTCAGGAATATGGAGATCGCTGAGATCGTCAAAGGAAATCTCAAAATCGCCATCATTCCCGAACTCCATGGCTAAGTCAAGATCTGATGCGAAGGCTTCAGAGGCCAAGGCATGGTCGTTGCCGGAGAAAAAGAGCGGATCCATGGATGGAACGGGGAGGTTATCGAACTCGGAAGATAAATCATTGAAATTCAGATCCGAGGATGAAATTGGTTCAGCCATAGCGAGGGTTTTAGAAATTAAGAAGGACCCAATGAGGGTTTATGAGTTCGGGCAACAAATGTTACAACGACTTCGAGGTTTAGGGCATGCACAGGATTGTCTCTAGCCTTTTCTCTCCGCCTTGTCTCCTGCTCCAACACGCTCAATTTCCTCTCTGATTCAACGCCACTTTCCTTCTCTTTCGCCAACAGATCCACTTTCACCAACTCATTTCCAGTCCCTTATTGCTGTGCAACATAGTTCTTCAGCAATAAACAATGATCGAAGAATAGAGGAGATGAAATTATAGAAATCGCGACCCTGGAGTTAAACAGAGGAGAAGAACAGACAAGAAGGTAAGGATGGAAGAACAGGTACTGCCGTTTTGCAGCTACAGAACGTAATGCCAGAATGTTCCCTTCCCCAAACCTTTCAAATTGGTAAATTACTTTGTTAAAGAAAAAATCAATTTCGTTTGAATTTAGAGCAGGTTTGGTTGGATTTAAATTGGTTTACATTATTCTAAATTAATTTTTTTCAGAATATTTAGATAATAAAATTTGTATTGTAATGAGAAAATTATTAATAATTTTTTTAATTTACATTTGCACATTAATTTTATTTTTGGTGATATTGCAACCTCCTAGATCAATCCCTATTTTACACATATTTCTATACTTCATTTAAGAATTTTAGTATGATTATTGGCTTATTATGTAAATATTATAATTAATTGAGATTAAGAGTGATTGCATGGAATTGCGCTTAAAAAAGGTAAAAATGACATGCCCTGTTATTTCTCTTTATTTAGCATTTTATTTTTAGGAATAAGTGATATTACATAGGGCATAACGTAAAGTCAACGGTCGATATGATTATTTGAGCTCACAATAAAAATATTATACCTAACTCAATAAATATAAGGTAAAATTAAGTATTGAATTATAAAATATAGCCCATGCATTTTTTAGACTGGATACCAGACATGAGAGCTGCCTAGCCCTGCCTTGCCCATGAGCACCTCTTCTTTTATTTTTATTTTTTTCTATCTTAGAAGGGAGAATATAATAGTTACTGGTGACTAAAATGTTATTTTAAAAATATAGATAGTTAAGTAGGTAAGTTGTATCTCTTAATATTTATAATTATACTAATTTTTTTAATTTTGTTAATTATTATATGATTACATTATAAATTATAATTGTTTATTTTATTTTTTAGATGCTTTATCTTTGTCAATATTAGGAAAATTGATACAAAGTTACAATTATAAACTACTTAAACTTCAACACTTATTTTTTATAGACAATGGATCTCAAGATTTTAATTATTATCTTTGTTACCTTATTCATAGTGAATTATTAATATTATTTAACTCTTTAAGATATATGAATATGATATTATTTTAAAAGTTTATAATTGTAGATTTTTTTCACAATATGAGTATGACATCACGATTTAGATATGCCCAACCCGCCTATGTCCAGCTCACTCATGCCCAATCCAATATTGTTAGGGCTTGTACCAGGTAGAGTTAGATATCAGGCTACAAAATACAACCTATACTCTTTTTAAGTAGGGCACTGGATAGGGGGTTACTCTATCTAACTCTATCTATGCATACCCCTAATATTATATTTGTGCATTTGCATTGTAGGTTGTTCCGGAGAAATTGGAGCGAGAAACTGAAATAGAGAAATGGCATTCAAGGACCTAAATTCTAGAAACCGCAAAGAAGGACAACTTTGGAATATAAATGCAACCAAAGACCAAAGATCAAAGCAGTGTGTTTCATTGCAGTGAATCAGATTCTTACCCCCTCTAGCATTCCGTTGACCGGATCGTCCGTTGCACCATTCGACCCCATTGATCAGATCTTCACTTTCAGTCCACTACGATCCTCTCCTTCTCTAGGCCATCATCCACGACTTTGTTCACTCCATCTCCATCCATCAAAGCCATGGCAGACCTGTTGAGGATTTTCAACAAAACGTCCAACGACTGCATTTCCCATAATTTGAATTAGTAGGTTAGGCTGCTTAATTTAATTAATAGTTTGTTAGTAAAATTCGTTTTAAATCTACAAACTGGCAACTCATGACAATAAAAAAATTATTTTGAATCCAAAAAAATTGTTTTAAAAAAATTCTATAAATTAGCATCAAACACATAACAAGATCATTATAATGTGGACTTTGTAGATCCATAAATTTCGAAAACAATGAGTATCAAATGTTATAGTATGATGGATTTTATTTTAAATAAAAATATTTTAAAAATACATATCATATTTATTATAATTAATTAATTAAATTAATTTTTTAATTTAATTAAATTAATTAAATATTTTAAATATGATATGTATTTTTAAAATAAAGAATATTTATTAGATTTCACTTAATTCTTTTCGTTTGTTTCTTTATTATAATGTAGAGTAGTGAAAAAAAAGAGAGAGAAATACACGTGAGTTGCTTCTATTCAAATTGAAATATACTGAAAATGATATCATATTCAAATTGTAACATGCATAACATATTCTAATAGTTCTTTTTCTTTTCAAAAATGTTCCTCACAAAAATTAGGTTCATTTGCTTTTTTATATATATATGGTCAAAAATTAAATTCATGTATTAACTTGATTTGTTATATATATATAATATTAATTTATTTGTATAATATTAATTGTTTTATTTTAAAATTGTTCTTGTATTTATTTTATTAGAGGTATTTTTTTAATTTATACTTCACCAATTTAATATATAATTATATATTTCTCTCACCTCTTTTTTCTATTTAATTTCTCTTGTTTACCCTTCCTATAAATTAATAAATTGTATTTTTATATATATATTTATTATTTTTATCTAATTTTAACTAATTTTTTAAATTATATAATTTAATTTTTTAGGTTATATTTGTCGAACATAAGGAGTATATACCTTTCGAAGATGGGGATTAAAGCAATTTTTAAACAATTTTTATTTAATTATTTTTTTTCGTTTTGATGAGTACCGAGGACCGAGGAGAATTTATCATGACCGATTACTTTTTTTTTTTTTTGTGGATCTGAATAGAATTACTGATGATATATTTCTTTTATTTGTACAAAATTATTTTAAAGAAAGTTTAACTTAGCTAAGCTAGAGGGAAGAATACAATCTCTCTCTGTTTTTTTTAATATTAATATTAGATATAATAAAATATTTATTATTTTTAAATATAAATTGAAGTATTAAAAAATTAAGATATTTTTTTAAATATTTTTATTAAGATTATAATAAAATAATATTTTTTAAAATTAAACATTCTGTAAATAATATTATATCTCTGTTTAGATTATTTTTTAAAAAATAGATTTTAAAAAAAATATGTTTTAAAAAATATATTTTAAAAATAAAAATATTTAGATTATTAGTAGTAGAATTACTTTTTATATTGATAAATTATAAAAAATGGTATAATTTAATTAAAAATAGGAGAGATGAGAAAGGGTAAAAAAGAAATAGGAGAGATGATAGAGTATAGAGAATATGAGTGTATATGGGTAGGGTTGGGTAGGGCAGCCCCCTGCCCAATGCCTTGCCCGTAAAATATAGGTGTTGAACTGGCCATAGGTGGGCTGGACGTACTCAAGTCGTGATGCTTTGCTTATATTGTGAAAAAAAATATACAATTATGAACTTATAAAATAATATTATATTAATATATTTTTAAGAATTAAATAATATATATAATTTACTAAAAATAAGATAACAAAAAGATAGTAATTAAAGTTTTAAAATCCATAGCATATAAAAAAAATACTGAATTTTAAGTAGTTTACAATTATAACTTTGTATCAATCTCCCCAAAATTGATAAAGATGAAGCATAAAAAAAATATATGACAGTTACCACACTTTAAAAAAAATAAAGAAAGAAATCAATTTAATTATAAATTTTTAAATATGTAATTACTCACTTGACTACTAATATTTATAAAATTATTATTTAATCACTAGTATCTATCATATTTATTCTATATGAAATATTATAATTTATAAATTTTGATATATAAAAAAGTAATTAACTAGACATGGCTAAATGGGCAGGGTAGCAACTACTACCCGATACCCGGCCTAGCCTGAATATTAGCCCTACCCTAATTTGTCTATTTTATATTGGGCCACTTTTTATCGAGTTAAGCAAGCCATATTTTGTGCGGGTTTAGGTAGACTCTGGGCTTCTTGTACAGCCCTAATAAAAAAGAGATATGAGAGATGAGAAAGTGTAAAGAAAATAGAGAAAATAGGAGATAGGGTAAAAAAGATATATGAGAGAGGAGATAGTATAAAAAAATAGAAATAAAATAATAATTAGATAATCTATAGACTCTTTTACCATTCTAAAAATTAATTTCAATAATTTATTTAAAATTATAATTTAATCTATTATTTTTAAAATCTTATTTTTTAAAATCTTATTCTTCCTCAAATTCAGAAGACTCGCCATTTCGCCGCTAAAATTCTCACGATAGTCCCAATAGCTCTTCTCTTGAGATATCCATCAGCGAAAAAAAGAGACCGAGGGCTCTTTAGATATCAAACTCGTTTCATTCCATCGCAGTTCATTGAGGAACCTCTGTGATCACTGTCATTTCTGGTCCTGGTGTGCTTTGTCGTCGAGTGCCACCGAGATCGCTGCCATTGTAGAAGACTAGAAGATACTGAATAAAACTCCGAAAATCCCCATGTCGCGTGAGAGACTCAAAAGAGGCGCGCTTCCTCCAGCCCAAGAGGTACGATCCATCAATTTGCGATTCCTTAGTAGCTTGCCTTTTTCTCAGGAAATTACGGGCTCCCAATTTCGCGGGGGAAATTAATGAGAAGTGAATGTAAATTTTGAAGAATTTATGCTGTTTTCAGATTCATCTCACTGTAAATTACTTATCTGGAAACTAACGCCTTAAGTATAATGTCCTAGATAATTGGTTTAGGTGGATTGTCTGATTATAGAGCATATTATGCTTCTCAGTTGACAAGGATATTCTTGAAGGATGGGTCTAGTCATTATACGATTATATTAAGCAAAAGATGTAATTGCCATGGCCGAGGAGATTTTCTGTTTCTTATATTTATCTTCATACAGCGTAGGAGATTGTGAAGGTCTTTTTATTTGTGAGATCTTGCATTTTTAACATTTTTCAAATTTAAATTTTCTGACTTGCACTTAGTATGAGTTGCTCCTGGCACTCATAATTATTTGACATTTCTTCAAATGTTTTTGATTGAAAATTAGTATGAATTGTTGTTGTTATAATTTGGCAAAATGCAGAATATTGATAAGTTGCAGAAGGTTGTAAATGAGGGCAATTACTATGGAGCTCAACAGATGTACAAATCTGTCAGTGCCAGGTTGAAGTAGCTTCTCTATGATACTTCTTGTTAAATTTGTGTGCTTTATTTTTATGGAGAAGTGTACATCCCATCCCATGTAACCTATTGATAATTTGGTCTGCAATGGGAATGAGATTTTCAATGATCAATCAAACTGTTGTAGTTATTTTCTCTCAATCTAATGGGATCACTTTACCATGAAATGAATTCATCTTTTAATTTATAAAATAAATTTCTTTTCATTAAAAGGGGACACTAACGAAGCATTTCTACTTCACTGCAGATATGTATCTGCTCAGAGGTATTCTGAAGCATTAGATCTCCTAGAATCAGGAGCATGCATTCAATTGGCACATGGACAGGTTGCACGATTCTAATTTCAATGTTTTTCTGCATAAACTTTTATCATGTTACAGTCTCTACTCAGGAATGATGGAAAATGATTATTTGCATGCAAAGTATTTCTTCTAATTAAAAGGTTATTGATGGATTCTGTTAGATATTGTCGTTAAACCAATCTGGGGTGTTTGCTTAACAACTTAAGCTTATGAGTTGATATGATCAAGACTCGAGTTCTATCCTTGTTCCTCTCCATTTATTCAATAGAAATTAATTTGCAACACAGATTAAGTGCCTATGCTTTGTCCATATTTCAAGTTTAAAGGGATTGTTTTATGAGAAGGGAACACTAGAAATATTGGTAAAACCAATCTTAGACATCTTTGCGGGTAAAAACAAAAAAAAAAACAAAATTCTTGGACATCCTTGAACTTTAACTATTTCAAATTTATGGTTGGCTTCTGCTTTCTATAGTTAGACAATGCATTGATTCCTATTTGAAATTAATTTGATTTGATATAATTAAATATAAGTTTTAACATCTCTAGTAATGAAATTAACATTTAATAAGCATTGATTGTGGCAAGAACGTTTATGTAAGAAACTCATAGTTTCTGTTCTTCTTAAGGTCACCTGTGGGGCAGAGCTTGCTTTATTATTTGTGGAGACACTTGTGAAAGCAAAAATTCCTTATGATAATGAAACTCTTGGTGAGCCCTTTTACTGTCTTTTAAAGTTTTATTGATACCATCATAATTACTTTTCTTTTATGCCTTTTTGTATTTTGACCATTTGCATTCTCCTAGCATATGCTGCATGTACTCAAGGAGATGGAAAATTTGTGATGTGGGGTCTTTGTTGCGTGATTTTGTAGATGTTTTTACTTCTCATTTTGGTTCTAACCTCACCCTTTACAAACTAAAAAAAAAATATCTGGCAGATCACCTTGAGAAGATCTACAAAGCTTTTCCTCGGGTTCCACTTCCACAAAACTTGAGAGTTGATGATGACATGCAACAGATTTCTGAAGCCCTTGGAGCTGCAAAAACACGTTTGGAGGGCTGCTCCTCATTCTTAAAAGCTGCTATCAGGTGAAACCATTTATGGTCATAACATGTTCGTTGTTAAATTCTGCAGTTATTAAGCCTCCTAAAGAAAATTATTTTTTTTCCGGTGCCAATGATTTTGATGCAGTAAACATTACTTTGTCTGTCTATAGAATTTCTCATAGTTATAAGATATCCTATAATCAGTTTTGAAGAAATGGTGCCAAAAGATTAAGAAACGGCGTGATGGGTATTTTTCTTAATTGATCTACAAATCAACTAGAAGCAGCGAGAACACACATATATAGAAGGTGCCGAATCAGAAGGGGATTTTACGATACCTTTATTTTGGCCAACATATGGGGAAAGAATTTGAAAAATAAGCCAATCACAAATGAATCTGTTCACTGAAATCTTCTTTACACTAATAATATGGGTTAAAGGGAGTTTTTGCCCTTAAACTATTCTCTGAGGGGCATTGGGTATCCTAAACTATCAGGTGGTGCAATGTTGCCCCCGGAAGTATTAAAATGGTTACAATGTTGCCTCTCCATTAAACATTTATTATTTTGACCGTTAGTTGACTGAAAAAATGTTAGAAAAGGCCCCAGAAAGTAACAAATAAGCACCCTATAAAAAAAATTAATACCAATTAATTCTAAAAAATTACAAATAAATACCAAGGGAATAATGTTATTTCTTACCCATTTAAAAGATCACTTTTTAACTAGCCTAGACAAAGAAGTAAACGTGAGTAAATGTCCTTGTGAATTCAAATTTCAATAGGACTCAATTCTGAGTTTCTATAAGCGTCATTGATGATAATGAATATTTTGAGGATTTTCCTTATTTCTGGCGAATGTAGTCATACTTTGCAAGTGGCTTAAAGGGTACGCCAACTAGAAAATTACTTAGTCCTATTTCGTCCTTCTCTGATTCTGTCTTGCATTGTCCACACGGAATCTTAAAATGAACCTGTACTTGAAGCAACATTTTCCATTATCTGAATTGCTTGACTTTACCCTTAATCGAAGAACTGCAATTTTCATTTAAATTAAATGTCAAGTTTAATTACAAGTTTATTGACGTGAACTTATAGTAATGTGGTTACTGCTATTGTGTTCAGGTGGTCTGCTGAGTTTGGAGCAAATAATTATGGATCTCCAGAATTGCACGTTATGCTAGCTGAATACATTTATTATGAATCACCTGAGGTGGTATGTATCAAAATTACTTCAAGTACATGTTTGTTCTTTGTTGCTGCTTCTTTTGAATTTATACTCTATATAGTATAGTATGTCTAAGATGACTTTGAAATGTGGCATGTATATCTTAATGATATAATAGTATAAAGCAATCAAGGACGTCATATTAAGCAAATTAAAAAGCAGAACATATACACAGAAATTAAAATGGAACAGGGCTTGATATATGAATGTATATATATCTTATTTTGAAGCTCTTTTAATATCAATGAAAACAATAGGTTTGATTGGGTAATTTTTTTAGTTGACATTGGCATGTCATGCTGTAATGCATAGCAAAAGATTTCATGATTTGTTGATATTTGATTCTTGCATAACAAATTTATTAGCCATCAGAAACACTAACAAAGTCAAGAAAGAAGGAAAGGCCAGATATGCTTATTCACATTTTTAGAATTTTTTTTCTGATTAAATGGAGTAGGAGAATTTTGGAAATTTATTCCCGCTAATTTTCATTAATGGAGTGAAATTTTGTCGAAACTGCATACCAATCTGTGGTGGATAATGGCTGACGTATTGCTGTTGACTTCTTGACTTCTTGAAGTGGATCGTGTCTATTTACATTAATATGCTGATTTGGAAAAGAGATTATATTTTGCATTTTGAAAAGCTTCAATTAAGCCTGAAAGTAACATGATCTTCATTCCTGGTCCATTACACAGTATACTTCTGACATGCAGGATATGGCTAGAGTAACGAACCATTTTGTGAGAGGAAAGAATCCAAAGAAGTTTGCTTCTGTTCTTGTTGATTTTATGGGCAAGGTTAGCCTCGTCACATTTTCCATTTTTTTCTTAGTCTCTCTATTTTCATACCTTGTTGTCTGGTTCAAATTTACCAAATTCCTGTATGATGTGCCAAAGAATTCTTCCCTTTTGTTTTTATTTTTACCTACATTTGGTTGGGTGTTCAAGGATGATCTAGTTATATTGTCATGAGTTATTATCTTATATTATTGGGTCCTAGGACTGATTTGGAAAAGGTAATTGAGGATTTCCTTGTCATTTTGTATTTGTTTTTAGAAGGTTCAACTGATACGCCTCTTACTTTTTGTAGTGTTATCCAGGTGAAGATGACTTGGCCATTGCTAGGGCAGTTTTAAGGTAAAAGCAATTATCATCCCGATGCGCACTTTGAAAAGTGATAGAAACCTTCTGCTTCTTTAATTGAAATCAAGCGCAGAACAACTAGGAAATTTGATTAGCATCAATGCTGGATAATAATCCTTCATCCAAGAGCAACAAACACAGATTATATAACAGAACAGTAAAAAAAACACAAACTCAACGCAGAAAATGCAGAGATCAGGAAAGAAAAGTAATGCTTGCATTTGAGTGGTCTGCTGTCACCCACAGAATTCTTTACCTCAATCTTCACACCTCCCTACCACCCAAGCACCCTCAAAATAACTTTCTTAATGCCTCGTACTCGGTCCTCTAGCTTACCATACATCCGCAGTGGTAGCAAAGTTAGTTATCACCCTGAATTTCCCTTTCTTCCCTCCTACCCCACCTTCCTCTACTTTCTCTAGAATGCACGCATCCCTTATTTTGATTTATGTTGATATACAAGTTTTGAATACTTTTATCCTTGCTCATGCCACTCACCAGTACTTTCTTGTATATGACAACTGGGTTTTAGACTCAGAAGTTGCTTCCTTTCTTGCATGACAGGTATTTATCTTCAGGCAATCTGAGAGATGCTAACATATTGATGGACGAGATAAAGAATGAAGCTGCATCTAAAGAGATTGAATTTCCTCAGACAGATTTAATGCAGCTCATCAACTTTCTCTTGCAAACGTAATCTGTCATGCTTCATAGATTGATTGATCAAATTTGTATTCCTGACTTCTCCACATCAATCATCAGTTTGCACTGACTTTTGAAAAGTACCTAGAAGCTGTAGAAGATTTTTCTTGCAATTTTGTACGAATTCACAACACGTTTTCTAGTTATTGTTTTGGATCGGTTAGAATCTTTTAATTTTAAGGCAATTTCTTTGCCTTTACAAACGTTATGGTTTAATGGTTGTGCTTTTGGCTTCACTTAATGTTTTATGCCCGGTGCTTTTAAGGGATTCTTCTTGTCTGATATGAGAAGGGACTTGGCAGCTCTGTTGCATCTTGATCCTTTCAGCCTCATTTTAATTGTTTCTATGTAGTTTCTTACTCTTTATAGGAGTATAACTAATTCCGACTTTTCTCTCAGGTTGGAGAGAGACGCGTTGCCTCTTTTTAATATGTTGAGAGCAAATTATAAATCAAGCATTGACAGGGAACCTTCATTCAACGAGGTGAGCTTATCTACTAATCCTTGTGTCTGTTGTGTGTGTATGGACGCTTTTATTGGTAGGTACCTATTTATCCATATTTTGGACTACAATTATATTTGAGCTCTATTACGTACTTATGTTTTAATTATTTACGTCTCTGCATTAAAGAGAAACTCATCATCATTTGACTTGAAAAACTTTGATCTAGATGTTGGATGATATAGCAGAGAAGTTCTATGGAGTACAACGGAAGAATCCTATGGGAATGTTTGGAGATATATTTAAGGTAGACCATGCACAGCACACCCTTTTATATTTAATACTAGCCACCTTGAGATGGACATATAACGAACTATTGGATATCTAATTTAATTGATAGTTGATAAATTATTTTGAAACTCATATCAACTACAATCTTATTTTTCCCATCTATTTAGGGATCAGGAAATGATTTTTTTTTTTTGTAAATCTGTTAATAATTTAAGCATGAAGTGAACATATTGTCTACAAAATTGTATAGCTTAAGTATAAATCAATTCTGGGGAACAATTTGTAACTCGAACACTGATTTTAATTTCTTACTATGCAGTTGATGGGGGCTGATTGATGATATTAACTACTGAGATACCGAAAGAATTGCATCTCATACTGCAAATGGTAAACCTGTTCGACAATATAAAAATTATGATGGGTCTGTGAGATTTATTTCTTGTGTTTAAGAAACATAGGTAAATTCATCTACTTTTGAGCGAGATCTTTGTATAATCTCTCTAACTAGGTTTTATTTTAATGATTTTGTTGTAAAGGGCAGCAGTTTTGCAGACTATTCAACTGCTAGAATATTTTTCCTGCAAAAAGTCTGCATTGGAGATTCAATGAATTTTAATTGGCCTCTATAATCTGGCTTGTTTGAGGATTCTCTTTCCCTTCGCTGTTTTATGTTTGCTTTGTTGCTTGGAATTAGATGTCTTATAGCCCACAGAAGTTTTTTTTGTACTAAGGAAAATATATTATGTCATTGCCTCTTTAATTCTCTAAACATGAAGATATTATATGTTTTCAAATTGTCATCACTCAGCTGGAAAGTCCTTTGTGGCTTCTTCCAATTGTCAATATTTCATGACAATTTTTTTGACAGCACAAGCCAGGGAGAAAATTCATGTGGATTACAAACTTTTTGGACTCATCTCTAGGCTCAAATTATGTTTAAATCCTTGTCCTACGAATTGGAGAGAATAAAACCAGGTGTATGAAGGGAAGAATTAGGATGAAGCCAATGAAAAATTAAAGAGAATGAGGAAACAAATCAATGTTGCCATTTATTCTTACTTGCCAGGCCTTCTGCTTTACAGGTCAACTTAAAAAATGAATTACATTGTTCAAGGCTTGTGATGTAAGTTATTTATTTAGAAAGACAGGTACTAAATTGGGATCGAACCCTTAATTACCCACTGATATGGGAACTTTCATAGCACTAGACCATTAACAATGAAAATTTTATTTTTGACATTGATTGCATATTAAAGTGTGAATCCAATGGTCATCCAAATCATGACTTCAGATTCTAAAACAATTTGCTTCGTGTATTTAGGGAAAAGGCTGCTTGGTTTATTGCAATAGAAGGTAAAATTTGGAATTTTAGCAAATCTGTTTGTGGAAAGAAAATGCTGACCCAGTAAAATCAATTTGCATGATCAAATGATCTTTGTTTCAGTTTTTAAAGATGAATTATGGTTTTTAATTACCAGTAATTATGGTGCACCATATGTTAGAATTGAAACAATGCACATAAATTGAATTTCTGTGCCCAAAATTCTTAGTGTATATAGGGTTTACTCTTCACAAGTTAACCTTAAAATATGTGTGTGATTACAATTTATATATATCTTTTCTTGATTTGGTTTGCTCTCCTAAAAAAACTAAATTGATAAATGATCTTTAGAAGTTTAATAATTCATGATAAATGTGCGCTTTATTTCTTTATCAATTTTGTAATCCCCAGCTTTGTTGTAATAAGAAAGTGCATTTGGAATCTTAACTTTGTTCCCCTTTATGTGACCAAAGTTTCCTTCATTTGATGTGATGTGACTATTAGTTATAAGAGCGTCATTACTGATGTGCTTTTTTGACGCTTCTTTCATAATTGAACTAAGTTCATTGCCCTCCAAAAGTTCAACTTTTGTTTTTTCTTCTTTGTTTTAATATAATTGGTCGTCTTTGGAATTAATTGATATAGGTAGATAAAAAAGAAATCAAATTCAAAAATAATTTTGAAATAAAAAATGTAACTTATATCTCTATTCAATATTTATTAGTATATTTAAATAATAGGTATAGAACAAATAAAATATGAAAAGTCATTTTCCCCCTACTAAATGGTGTTTTTAACAATTTCAAGGTAGAAATGTGGGGAGAAATTTAAAAATTTTAAGAAAATTTAGTCTATAATATATAAATAAAAAAATTAATCATAAATAATCATGTAATGACATCAAAAGATAAGCACTCATGTCATATCATATCATATCATGATATTAATATTTCATAAATTAAAAATTATGTGGATAGGTCGGCATGTTTAACAAAAAAGAAAATTCTTAAATTGATTTGATCTTTAGATATTTGAAGTGACACTTGACTTAATCTATACATTTATGTTTCATGAACCTAATTTTATGTAAGGTAGGAAGAAAATGTTTGGGAAAGAAAAAGTAGGGTTTATATATATATATATTGATAAATAAACACTATTGTTAGATTCTTCATTATGGCATATAATGTGAGAGTTAGGACCCAGTAATCTGACATAAATCTTGAAATTAACCTTATTTCCGTTAGGATTTAGAAGCAACCACAAACCCATAATATTGGGCTTTCTGGCTTTGTGAAATTGATTCCCATCTTTTCTCAATCCCTTCAATCATTTTCCCCTTCACTTGTTCTCTAAGAAAAGGGGCAATCCCTTGTCGGTACAATCATTTCATAACTTGTGCTTCCAATCATAAATCTCTCTCTGCCTCCTCATGCATTTTTCCCCTAGTAAATACTCATTGTCCTTAATGACGGGATTAGACAACTAATTTATAAATATTAAAAAAATTAATTATATTAATTATTTATAAAAATTATATATTTATTTAAAATATTCCTTCTAATTATCTGTATAGAAAACTATTTTTTTATTAAAATTATCTGTTAACATATACAATCAATATGAAGAATTTAAGGAGAAAATAATAAATTTAGGAGACAAAATATATATATATATATATATTATATTTAAGACTAAATAAATCCTTTCTCCAGCTCTCTTATATTTATAATAAGAAGGAGTATATTATTAACATAAATTAGGCATTTATTGTTTAGAGATGTCTTAGAATGGGAAATTTCAAGAAACAATATGCATGAGATAGTGTTTATGCTATGAGATTTATCCATTAAAACTCCATTAATTGGTTTAAATTACTCTCCTTAAGTAATGCCATCAGTTTGAATCTTGTATATGAAAAAAAAAACTATTCATGAGAGAGTTTACACTCATGTGATTCAATTTAATGGAAAAAACCCGACTCAATTTGAATTCAACGTGACTCAATTTAGTGGATGTTTAAATTATTTTTTTTTGTATAATTTGATTCTGTACAAGATAAATATGTGAGAAGAGTTTTATCTCATAAAACGTAACCTTAAACTTTAAACCCTAACTCGATAATCTATTCAAGAGAATTCAAGTTAAATTTGGATATACCCATTCTTTTAACATGATAGCATGGTTAATTTTAAACAATGAGTTAGGGTTGGTTAATGTAAAGCAAATAGATAGGGTTGTTCCACCTAAATGAGGGGGGAAATGAGTGAATGATTAACCCAACCTTCTTTTCTTGGTTGGTCTCACTGCTTTTTTGTTTCCTTTAAATTTATTTAATAATTAATAATTAATAATTAGGTTCACAATGACATTAGTTTAGATTCTGCCTTTTTGTTTTGTCCCACACTCATACGTACATATAATATTATATAAAAGGACTGGAGGCAAAGATATTTTAATCTTATCATTTTATCATGTGGACAGGGAGCAGTATATCAACTAGCAAGTCAGAACACTATTTATTTAAATAATGCATTATCTCTCTCAAAAATAAAAAAGATTAAAAAATTAAAAAAGAAGAACAAGAAGAATCTAAAATTTGTCAAAAGTGGGGACACTGTCCTTTGCTGTTTTAATTAGTTGCCAAACTTAATCCCACTTGAAGCCTTTTTCTTCTGTAAAGCTTTCAAGCGTTTGCATAAATGTCTCCAACATGCCTTTCCATTAATTAACCTTCCTTGCTTCAAACTATTGCACTAATCCCAACTTTTTTAAAATTTAATCATGGATTAAGGTGGTTGCCATTCTCTTAATTAAATCAAGATCATCATGTATGAATCGTTTTTTCTAAGAAAAATTAAAAATTGATAATCAACCTTCATAAACTTCTAAATCAAACCATATTTAATTACTTAATTTTATGGAGGTAAAATGAATTCCAACTCATTTTTTTTTCAGTTTATATGATATATATATAATTAACATTAAAATAAAATATAATATTTATAAGACTTGAAAAATGTCGCAATGCAATGCTCTAAAAATTTCATACCTACCCTAACAAAGTCAGTTTCTAGCTCTATTACGCAGTGAGGAAGAATATTATAAGAAAGCCGACAAAGTTAGTGATGATTAAAAGTGCAAAATTATGAGCACAACTGAATTCTCTCTTATTTTTCTTGAAAGGAAAAAAGCATATTAACTTCTAGACACTTCAACCACTCTACACTCTCAATCTAAGGGGGGGAAAATGAAAAGATTCAAATCATGTTCCACATCGAAAGTAGAAGAGGTAGATTCATTTCACAGTCTTATATATACTTACGTGCTTATAATTGGTATTTATATTGTGTCTTTGGATAAACCCAGAAAGTGAGAGAAAGTGTGTATTTATATTATATGAAAAAATAATAGGTTATATAGTATACAATATACTGATCTTATTTCTCATATGTATCCATTATCATTAGTACAATTTTACCTATATTTTTTTTATTTAGTATAATTTTTAGTATTTGAGAAATAATATTATGTGTAAAATTATACTAAATTAAAAAGATTGTGGGTAAAATTATACCACAAATAAGATTAAAATACCGGATACAATAAGAAATAAGATCAGGATATTGGGTACTATATAACCCAAAATTAATCAACATGCCCTTATAATTAATTTGCCTCAATTCTGAATGACCAGGTCCCTATAATTTAGTTTATTGGAATTGGTACTTTATTGTTTTAAGGGACTATTTGGTTGGAGGGATTTAGAGGGGAAGAAAAATTTTTATATACTGGATTTTAAAAAATTAGAGAAGTGGGATTATAGAATTTTAAAAAAGAGAATGTGTATGATAAAATAGCAAGAAAAACTAATAAAAAAATTAACTTTAATTTTCCAATTTTTTAAAATCTAACTCAAATATTTTCTCTCTTATCCACTCCCTCTAAATTCCTACTACCAAACAGCCCCTAGGGATTAATATAATCTTTGGTATATCAATTTAACCTCATTTTAATTTTAGTTTTAGTTTCTTAAGTTTCTTATTGTATAAAATATTGATCCATATAATTTAATAAAAGCTTATACTATTTTATTTCTTAAAGGACTAAAACCATAGTTTGAAATTTGAAGGAGTAAAACCAAAATTTGTGTAAGTTAGGGACTAAACATTATATTAACACTTATTTTATTCATTAATTTTATATAGAATTCCATTTATACAAATGTTTGAGTGTTAAAATGGTATGAAATAAAACGAATTAAAGAGATTCTATAAAGCCGGCGCAATTTTTTCCAATTAAAATTGATTGTTTGCAGACAGAAATGGATGTCTATAAAGGATCGAATTATAAAGGCTCAATATTTAAACAAAATAAGTTAAAGGAGCTAATTTAAAATTGAAATAAATTATAAGTATCTACTTATTAATTTTTCATATATATATATGTGTGTGTGTGTGTGTGTGTGTGTGTGTGTGTGGTATGAAAGCAAATGGGATAAGGGAAGTTGGTGGTTTGAGTTGTATCCAACCATTAGTTCAATGACACATTGTGCCACCATCACTGCTTTGCATGATCACAAATGCCTACTTTTTCTGGCAAAACACTTGAAGAATTTGGAAAGGAAAATAATAATAATAATAATAATGCATGTGCTTCATCAATATATTAATTATTATAATATCATGAGATTCCTTTTCTTTCTAAAAAAGAGAAAGATGTGTTGCAATTGCCAGTATTGAAAATTGTTGTGCTTGATGATAAGAATCTTGCATGCATTTGCATTTGGACACTGATTCCTTCAAAGTTTTCATCATATAATGGAAGAAATTAAAACATTAGAGTCCACTGAAACTGCTTCAACATCGTATAAAAGTTGCCCACTGATTTCTGAAATCTTAGTTTAAATCCCAGAAGTAACTCTATCTTTGACATTAATTAATTGATTTCATGATTCAATTTTTGACGCTAATATCAGCTAAGTGCAATTGTTAGTCTTAATAACTTTCAAATAGCGCAATGTTTCTATCTGGAAGTTTCAAAAAAGGTGTGACGCTGCCCCATATATAGCATTGTTTGATTACCGTTGACCATTAGTTGAATAATTCTGATTAAAATTAATGGACAATTTTATCCATATTTTTTTTCAATATCCTAAATTTTTTATTGATTTAATGTTTTTTATTTATCAACGTTTAAATTAGAAGAATGATCTGTAACAATCTGTTATAAACGTTAAAAAATTGTTCATATTATCGGATTCTAACTAGAGGCGTTCTTTGAAGTTGAGGGCGTTCTTTGAGGTTGTTCATATCCGAGTGCTTCGCAGACTTGTCTTGAGCAAAGCCTAAACTTTCTCTTAACTAGTTTGCCTGTGAGCAAATCCGGATATGTCTGTGAGTAGGTCTAGAATTATGCAGGCTTAACCATACAAGTAATGTTTCCTCAGTTTCTAACTAGGGCTTGAGGGAAGAGTTGCACTGTTTTTAAAATTTTAGTGGAGACATTGCACTTTTTAAGAGCTTATAATTAAGGATACTTATTATGCGTCTTGAGATACTTTAGGAGCAGATTTGCACTTTTTAAGTAATATATATCGGTTCTATTTTTTAAAGATACATGTTACACATACTTGCATGTAACGTTATCTTCCCTTTGTAAAATAATAATTTTTTTATACTATTTATTAAATTATATTATCAAGTATTTAGTTTCAGGGTTTATGCCTGTCACTTCTAATATATGTGTCTTATTTATGAATTAAATTTAAAATTTAAATGAATTTAATTGGGTTTTATACCATTAGATTAACTCTATATTTATTTGATAAAATAATATTAATCTTGCATGTAACACTCCATATTTAAAAATTAGAACTAACACTACAAGATATTAATGAATTTTTAAGGTAACATATACTTAGGAAATATCACAAGAGTAAAACTTTGTGGATAGATATCTGTTGTACATTATTGAAGCGAGAAAGCGTGTGAGCTCACAATTTCAAGAATCAAAATACAACTAAGCAATCACGCGTGGACCTTAAGATCCATATACGAATGAACGTACATGAATGATATTGGAAGCCAGTTTTCTCGCACAAATATATATATATATATATATATATATATATATATCCAATAAGAATATAGTTTTGTGGAGGAATTAATTAACATGAAAATGCATCATCTTTCCTGTTTCCTTCAGGTCGACAAAAATCAAACCACCATATGCTTTAATTTTGAACCTTGTTGTTTCTTGAACATTTTATTTGTTTTTCTACTTTTGATTGTTCCAGCAAATATATATATATTTTTTTAATCAAATACAAGAGGCAAATTGAGTTAAGTGAAAAGAACTCCATGAATTTGGATTACCAATACTTGATAATGAATTTATCTCCGAACTTGATGCCTCTTTTTAAGTAATTTTAAGTGTTCTAACATAATAAATTAAAAATAATGTATTTGAAAAGCTACCTACTATTTCAGTTCAATATTACCCAAATATGAATTAATCAATAAAATCATATATATATATATATATATATATATATTATCTCTTATCCACAATATAAATCACTTGCAAAATAATTAATATTTATTTATCAATTTTATCCCTATAATTAATATTTAAATATGACTCTTTATATTTTTCTCTCTTCTTCAACGACTTATTCAATATGATCAAAGTTAAAAATTTATTTCAATTTAAAACATATTTAATTAGTTAATTGTCATTTTTAATTAGTTCCAGTGAATTGGTTAGAAGTTACAAAAACATGAATTTGGATCTCAACAATCACAACTTAAAGATTTTTTTTAAGCAGTAATACTTTGCATATTTAAACCAAATTTAAACCATTGGATTTTTTATGCCAATATTTATTTATTTTGACATGCTATTTTTTTTATGAAAACCACAACTAATATTAAACAGAAAAGGAAATAAGAACAAAATTCTTGAGAGGGAGTATTCTAAATTTAAATGCTAGAAATAAGAGATAAGTATATTCTAATTTACATGAGACACATTGTTCATATGAAAAAAAATTGGAGAATTAAAATAAAGAATCTAATGCATAAAACGTGCTAATTAAATATTAAGACTAAATAATAATGACCCATGAAATTAATGTCGATTTGCCTTGATTTGTGTGATGAATATATCTCACATGCATATACATAATGTTGAAATGCTGCTTCATGATCCCATATTGACTTTCTGCTTCAAAAGCATCCAATTCTAAGATTCTATAATAATAATAATAATAATTAACAATAATTAATTTCGTTAGGTGTCCTATTTTCCAAACCCTATTTCGGACTTTGATTTCTAATTAAGTGCATAAGTATGCAGAATAATTAGACTTACAGGCAAACAAAAAACTTTCCCAACTAAGCCATTTAGAAATTTGGTGTCTCATTATAACTTAAAAGTCCAAGTCACACATTAGAATTCTCAGCCTATCCTTTATCGTAATTTGATTAAAATATAATAATTTAGTATTTGTTAATTATTTGAATAATGGTATAAATACACACACACTTTATCGTGTATTCATTGAACATATATATGATATTTTGAACTATATATGCATGGGGGAAACGAATTATTATTTAAATTATTAAATACTAAAAGAAATGTCACTGATTTATATATATATATAAATAAATAATATTAAAGCATAAGTTGTTCAGCGTTAGGGGAGAAATGACGAGTTTACTTTTTTTTTTTTTAGTTAATTAACTGAATGTAGTAACTAATTAACTTTTGTTCTTTAACTTTGGAATTTAATTATTTTTCGTTGACTTTGTTATGAGACCAAAAGTAAACCCATGAGTTGATTTTTTTCCACAACACATAACTAATTTAATCATTAATATCACCATTAAGTAATCTCACTTCTCTCTCTCTAGTTATGAACATAAAGTTTTTCCCAACGTCATCTCAAGAGATTACAAAAACACACCATTTCATATATATAAAAATGACAAAATTAATATGGAAGTCCTTGTAGTTTCATTGATTTTTAAATCAGATCCCTGAATTTTTTTTATTGAGTCCTTTTAGTTTCTATCATCAAACTCCTCAGTCATCCCTCATCTTTAAAATTATTAAATAGGGACTAACGGTGTTAATAATTCCATTAGAGAAAACTAATATGGCAAGTAGTTGGATAATTTTGACAACTTTGAGTCTAAATAAGTATTTATGTGGAAATTATGCTTTTTAAAAATGGGGAACAATTTTTTTTTAATTTGGATCATAAGGTAAATTTGAGGGCTATAAAATAAAAATAAAGAAAATATTTAATACTCGTGATTGGAGTAAATCAGATCATATATGGCATTCCTTTTTCTTTTTTTTTTATGTGTATGGCGTTCTCATAGAGGCAATTACAAAGCATACTCAAATATTCTTAAAATAGCTACTCCAATCTTTAGATTTACATGAAGGGAAACAAAAAAACATTATACACGGTTAATTAAGGAAACAAATTCATGTTATTTATTTTCCTAGAAAAATCATTTATATATGGCCAAATTATAATGAGATATACTACCATTTTTGTGACGTTCTTTACACACAGCCATTCCTTTGAGAAATAGCCAGCTGTTTGAAAATGGACACTAAAAACCAACGAGGGAAAGACTTGAGAACAATGACCGAGTTAAGGAAGATCGATATATATATATATATATATATATATATATATATATATATATATATAGTTTACAAAAAATTAAATCATAAGCAGATGGAAATTTCCAAAGAGAATTGACCCAATGAGAGTGTGGGATAACGTGCTATTAAAACTCAAATCCAATGAGTCAAACTAATGAATTGGTGACTCTGAGTGATTTAGTCAAGAGTTTTAAACATGTGAGTTGAATTTTGTATTTTCTTTTTTTATTGTTAAATCTAAAATATATTTAACTAATTTTTTAAAATACCCTAACTATATTCCTTAATTTATATTTAGTTATTATTAAAGAATTATCAATAGTGATAATTTAGAAAAATTTAGATAAATACAATAAAGATATTTTATATTTATGACTAATATAAACTCTCTAATTAAGTCATATATTAAGGATATAAAGAATAATATATTATATTTGTACTTTAGTAATAACTTTATTTTATTAGATTATATGTGGTTAACACGTTAATGATCTATATATTTACTGGTGGATTAATATCATTTTTATTTAAATATTGATCTTTTTAAGGTTATATATAAATATACTTTTATATATCTTAATTAAATTATATTATTTTAATCATTATTATCATGACTTTAGTTCAACTATGATTAAATAACTTATCCTTAAACTACTAACTTAATCGATGGAATAACCATTTTCATTAATGGTTAGAGACTAAATTGTGAAAGGACTAAATTAAAAGCATGAAAGTGTGAGAAGACTTGATAATGCATAAAGACAAGACATATTGACACGCTGTATTAATAAGCTAAAATAGACTAAATACTTTCTAATATATAAGACAAAGATTTATGAATACAAACCCATGTTACAAACTATAATAGTTTTCCAAGTTTGAGGAAAAAAATGGCAAATGCATGTGGAAGCATTAGACTTCTTAATAGGGTCTAGAAGACTTATATTTTGTAAAATTTATGTTTGAAGATATATTAAAATTTATATGCCAAAAGAGAAAGATATTAAAAAATTATAATAATTTTTAAAGATTAAAATTATTATCAAACTTTAATAGACTTAAAAGCTATTTCGTACAAGAAAAATAAGAAATAATTTTAAAAATAAAGCAGATCATAAGAATTAAATTATAACTAAATTAAAATTATAAAATTTAAGTTGTATCAAATTAAATTTAAAAATTAAGTTATAATTAAAATAAATCGTATTTTATCAATTTTTTTTTTTGAAGAATAGATTAACTTGGATTTTCTAAAATCGTATTTGATCAATTGGAGATAGAAGAGATTGGATTGGTCTCCACTTCTATCTTCTATCATGGGACCTACTTCTCTATCCTTTTCTTCTTCTTGTTTTCAAAAATTGTAATTTTTCCTTACAAACATTGATAATCAATCTTATGGCATAGAAAATATAAATTTAACAACGGTTGACTACCAAATAATGATATAAAATAATATTATTATCTTTATAACTATCTGAATAAACATTTGCAAGTTGCCACTTATCTTTCACCAATATTTTTTAGATCACACCATCATTAAAATATTTTTTACATAAGTGTTATTTCCCCGACATTAGTTGAATGCATCATGATGAATTAAATCAAATAAGAAAATTAATTTATTAAAAATCAAACTGATGATTCAAAAGTCAAGTATTTAATTGTGGTTAAATCGATGTCAACTCAATTATAATTAAAATATAATTTAAATTTATAATAATCTTAAACAGAATAATATTTAAATTAATAACTGCATCAATTCACAAATAAATAAACTATTTATATATAAATAATACATATAGAGCTAATAAGGAAAGGATTCACTAATTTAATTGAGTAACTTGAGGTAGGCTTTAAATCTATTGTCAAGTAAGTATACAAGAAAATCTTAAAATATATATTATTTGAATTTTAAAATTTTAAATCAGTTTATTTATTATATTTTTTAAACTATTTATTATTGGTATAAATTAAATAACAATATATTTTTATAAAAAAATATTTAAAATTTTAAAATTTAATATTTTTTTTTAAATTTTCCAGTTATTATTCATGGAGCATGGACAAGGGAATTAATCTCAGATTTTGTGGAAGTGAGTGCTGAAAGAGGGCCCACAAAAGGTTATATTAGGGTGAAGTCATTGTCAAATAGGTAGCTGTATAGGGTAGTAGTTGGATGGTGAATATGGTTGTTGCTCAAAAAGAATATATATTCAATATTCCATGTTCCTCCTCTCCTAACATTTCTTACTATTCCTTCTCCCTTACTTGGCATCCTATGTCCTCTCTCTCTCATTTTAACATTTCCACTTTCTATAAAGTTCCATTTAATTTCCCAATACCCAGCTTTTTATTTTCTTTCTCTTTTTATATTAATTATAGCCTTATCTATTTTGAAGACAAGAAATTGGTAAAAGGTGAGAGTGCAGACACTTTGTACAAAAATGTGTGATTCTTTTAGATATTGTTTTATTTCTTTATTTCAAATCATTTATTACTGAGCTAGAAGTTGACATTTTTTATATATATTTTGCTACCTTTAAAACTAGAAAAAAAATCCATAAAAATTAGTGAGAAATGGATATTAAGGTTAGAATTAGTAGATTAAAAACAAATAAAAAAATTAAATTATTTGAGTCAAACTTTAAACTAGAATTTAATTAGTGTTTTAACCTCGTTGACAAACTGGATGATGGTGTGATTAAAGAAACTGAATTTGTATTGGATTCTCGAAATAATTAATCTGGAGAAACTGGGATGAGATTAAAGAAAGATCATTAATTAACAATAAACGACGTCGTCTACTACCCTTGTGACCATTTCGCTTACACCCCTACCTTAAGATTTACGAATCCCATCTTTTATTAAAAGATTACTCCCTTCCCTCCGGTTGTTTTAAATGTAGGTTTAATTTAGTATTAAATCTAAGAACTCAACATATTTTATTAAAAAATTTTATATTTTTTATTAAATTATCCCTATTAATTTTATCATCAAAGTAGCTAGTTTCTTATATATAAATAATGGGAAGGAGTATTTTTTTAAAAAAAACTAATATATATTTCTTACTAATAACTAATTTACTTAATTTTTTAAATATTTATAAATTGATTATCTTATTTTAATTAGCAAAATCTCCAAAATAATAAAATATTTAATTCAATTCACGTTCTAACACTACTACATCTAAGACTGAATGAAACGGGACCATACCCTTTTAGGTGTTCCGGGTATTAGTATTCTCTATATATTTTTCTGCAGTTACAGAACAATTCAAATTGACTTCTACAATGCACAATAAATTGAATCGCAATTTTGTTTTTTAAATAAAAGTATTAATGCAAACCATTTATTCTTTTATCCACTTGGACGTACACCTCATCAAAACTGTAGTCTCAATTTGACTATATATATATATATATATATATATATACACACCCCTCTACTTTTAAATGTAAAACTTATGGGGTGAGTTTTGTTCTTAAATGAAATATCTTAATATATTTTATTTAACTTATATATAATTTAATATCATAGAGAAGTATATTTTAAAGAGATTATATCATATATTACGTTATAATTAAATAATTTATTTTATTTATTTAATCTATTTAAATAAGATAAATAACTTTTTATATTAAATAGCATAGGAGTATAATAAAGTTAATAAATAATAAAGTGGGGGAGCTATATCATATGTTTGGCTACACAATGTGAAACCACTACTAGGAAAAAAAAAGCTTATGACGACGGTTAAAAATGGTATTTTACGGTAGTTTTAAAAACACTATAAATTTTAGCGCCGTTATAAATCTACCTATTAACAGCGATTTTATAATCACAGTTAAAGGTAATCTTTCACAACGGTTCTAAAAAAACCTTCGTTAATTGCTTTTTTTTTCCTCGGCCTCTACTGACCATCAACCACCTCGATCACACTCATCAAAAACATCAGACTAAATCTGGAGAGAATAAGTTAAATATCTGATGAAGAAACTAAAGATCCATACACTTTTTTCATTAAAAATCTTCAACTATTTCCAATAAGGTCCATATGCTACATCCCACTGTTAACAACCATGATCAACCTTATTAAAAAGTTAAAGTTGTGGCAAAAAAGTAAAAAATTTAGCAAAAAAATTTAGAGAAGAAGTTACAGATCTAACAAAAAATAAAAAAAATGAGCAAATGAAAAATGACATTAACAACTGAGATATGCATCAAAACTAAAGGAAAAAAGATAAAAAATGATTTTCGTCAAAGTTAAAGTCTGTGATGGTGGGAAAAAGAAATAAAACTACAAATAGTTGTGAAAAATGAAATTAAAATCAGGTTAATAGTTTTTAAATTTTTGTGGGGACTTTTTGTGTGATTTTTTTTAAAAAAAATCACTGTTAAAGTTCCCACATCAGAACTTTTAATAGTATTTTTTAAAAATTATTGTAAAAAGTTTCACTTGATATCTTTTAAATCTGACTTTTATAAAAATCGTCATTAAAAATTTTTAAAATTAAACTTATTTATAAAAATGACACTGGTTTTTTTAATTATGATTTTCATATAACTTCCATAAAGTAGTGGCATGGTAAATTTTTTTCTAATAGTGAAAAATAAAGTAAAACAAGGGAGACATGGCAAAATGTGAAACACATGTCTCAAAACATATATATTAATTATATGGAAGCATGCATGCATGTTTTTTCTTCTCTATTCAACGCACACCAGCTAGCTATATATAACAGAATGTACCAGCTAGCTGCTCCTATATATATATATATATACACACACACACACATATATGACCTCCTTCCCTCTCTCCCTATATATAATTATATAAGAACATGCATGCATATAAGTATATACTAGGACAAATTATCAACCTACTCAACAAGGGAGACGAATGCATTGTGAGGATGAAACGTGTTGCTGCATCATTCTTTTACCTATATTTATATTAGATAATAAGAAGAAAATTGTTACTATGCCTTCGTTGTTCCTATTATTATATGTCTCACATTCTAGAAGTTTTCTCATTTTTTTTTAATTATAATTAGTCATTTGGTAAAATTTATGAAGTAATTAATAATCTTTTTTTAGATTGAGGAGCAGCATTTACCATAATTATATCCTCTTGAATTATAATTCTCACTAGGTTCGAGTGAGGCTAAAACACTGAAAATATTTATTGAGTCTTCTATTCTAGGAAATACCATAAAATGCTGTAACACACACATGTAGTGACAACAATAACAACTACTACAACTACAACAAACCTTATCATATTAAATGGGGTCAACTAGAAAGATTATATAATATTATTGTGCTATATCAAAAACTAAATTTTTAGATAGGTTATTGACTAGCAAATCCCGTTCAATGACCTCGTTGAGTATTTTCTTTAGCATTTATCTACTATTTTTAACCAGAGTCCATACTGTTTGATCCATCCTTCTCACCGGCGCATTCCCTGGCATTCCTTGCATGTGTCCAAACCACATAAGACGATTCTCTACCAATTTCTCTTCAATAGTTGACACTCTAACTCTTCCCCGTATTTGTTCATTATAAATCTTATTTTTTCTTATATACCCACACATCCAGCTCAATATCCTCATCTCAGCTACCCCAACTTTATGCTCTTATTGTACTTTTAAAGCCTAACATTTATTTTTATAAAGCACTGCTAGTCTTATAGCAGTGCGATAAAACTTTCCTTTTACTTTGTCTGATACTTTCCGATAACATATAATCCCAATAGCCTTTTTCTATTTAAACTATCCAGTTCAAATTCTATGATTAACATCCTCCAAAATTTCACCATCCTTATATATAATTGATTCTAAATATTTAAACTTATATATTTATGAAATAACTTAATCTCCCAATATGACCTCCAAGTTACTTCTAACTTACCTCTTATCAAAATTATAGTATATATATTCAGTTTTACTTTTACTCAACTGAAAACTATTTGGCTTCAAAGTAATTCTTCATAACAGATGTAGTGAGAAACCAGAAATAATAAAAAGTGGACTAAGCTATATCATGATTTTCCCACATGAAAGGGAACAAAACCAAAAGAACTATTGATGATGTAAATTACAGGTAGGTCAAAGATCAAAATTCCCAGGTTGTACTGTTACGGTAAGTGATAAAGAACCCGTCACTTTGAACTATGAAACCCTATAAAGCATTATATATATATATATATATATATATATATATATATATGATTGAAAGCTACTCAATCACTATCCTATATTTGAATTATATAACATGTTTAATGGTTAAGGGAGATGAATCTAGCTAGCTAACTTACCTTTCATCAACTACTACACATAATATAACGGTTAATACCTACCTGTATACACAATACAAACAGACAATATATATATATATATATGGACTGTGGTTTTAATTTGTTTCTCTTGTTTTGACTTTGCAAGAAGTTTGTTCTACAAGGATCGAGTTCGTGAATTAGATAGAAAACGTAAAATGGAAATAGTAGTTGAGGATTTTGATCACGTGTCGTGTTGTTGTTACAGCACTTGGATATAATATACAGTGTATATGTTTTTCTTGACTTTGAACTCTGAACAACGTGCATGATTCCTTGTGTTGGCACATATGTTTGTTCTTTCGTTTCTTTATTTGCACACAGAAAACATTCATTATTAATTAATATTTTTTTAAAATTTTAAAATACGCAGACTAAAAAATCTATGCTTTTTTAACAGATCACGTTGAGCCTCGATAAGAATTTGGAGAAACCATAATAACGTCCTAATGAAGAAACGTGGTTATCAAAAAAATCCTAAATATATACCTAGGATTTTAGAAACAGTCTTATAAGGGGCTTTTTGGTAGCTTATAGAAAAAAATTTTTGGATAAGAGTTCATGAAAAAAATGGCTTTGAACAAATGAGTATTTAAATAGTTATTTTCAGAAGTATTTTTATTATTAATAAATTACGAAAAAAGGTTTAAGTATTAAATGGGGAAAGATAAGATATAAGATGAGAGAGAATATAGGGTTTAAGAAAAGAAAGGAGAGAAGATATAAGAAAAAGTAGGAGAGGAGAGACAGTGTAAGAAAAAGTATGGGTAATATAGTAATTGGTTAGTTCATAAGCTCTTTTAATATTTTATAAACTACTCTAATCAGCTTATTTAAAATTTTAGTTTTAAACTATGGTTTAGTCTAAAAACCCATTAGAATAAATATGATTATTTATTTAATTTTTTTTAAATTAAAGTTTAAATTATAAACCCTTTTAAAACCACAATTTTAATGCATTCCAAATAGGCCTATAATTTTCTTACTTTTTTATACCAATATTTGCATATTATTCATTTGTTAGATTTTTTTTTATTATTATATTTTTTGTTCCTTAAAACCTAATGATTTTTCCTAAATTTTTAAGAGAACACCACTCTTGAGGTACCTATACTTACCTATAATTTTTAATTTGGTACCGATATATTTTAATCTCCTTATAAAAGCCTTTAATTTTACTTTTTGGGCAATGTTAGCCTTTATAATTATACTCAATTGCCATTGGCAATCCCTATACAGAAACTAATTATACATTTACTTCAAGAATAGTTTTCCTATTTTTAATACCTAAGACACAAGTCCTTGTTTCCTAATTGACTAGTTGTTAGTTGAGGTAATAACCAGTCTCATCCTCACAAAAAATAGAATACAAATTCAAATTTTAAGAAATATATTTATTGGGAGAAATAAATTTTTTTGCTCTCTAAGCTCTAAAAGGATAACCCTTGATCAAATTAAAATAATATTGATATTTTAAAAGTTAAAGTATGAATAATTAAATAATAATGCCAATTAAACTTTTTTTGAAAAATCTGAAATAAATTGAATTGGGTCCCACTTGTATATTTTATACTCCTCCCTAAAATGTGAGTCACATATGAACACCGAAAAGGAAAATATATATAAAATATAGGGAACGCAAGAAGGACCATCGGAAAGGACTTTTGTACCCTCCTTGTCTGAAAGTAATCTCAGTTATTATGCAACTGCATGCTATTTAATTGTAATATCTTTCATTTCTTCATATAATTAAATGTAAAGTTGTAAGCCTATATTTGGTAAAAAAGGAAAAAAGTTGTAAGGGAAAAGATAAATCTATAATAGAAAAAAAAGAGGAAAAATAGAATTTTTCCCTATTTAGAAAATAAAAGAAGATATGAGGGAAAGAAAAGTGTATAGAAAAAAAAAATGCTTGAGGCCAACATGTTTTTTTATCCAAAGCTATCTTTTCTATAAAGTAGAGATATTTTAGAGAAAAAGGTATAATTTTTAAAATTGCCCCAAAAAAATAGGTTGGAAGTTGGAACTCACATATTTTTCGTACCGATGGATAATATTATTGTTAAGAGGCAATCAATCAATTTTGGTTTTTCTATATTTTTTTCTTCCTCTATCTCCAAATATAATAAGAAAAAATAAAACAATATTATTCTTGGCCCAAAATATGATTTCAAAACCACAGCAGCTAAACAAGAATTCAAAACCTAAAATATCTTTTTATCCTTAAAATTATAGTTTTAATTAATTTGTATTACTATTTTATCTTATATCTTATTTTTATTAAAATTTTATAATCCAATTTTTTTAATTTTTTTAAATCCAATTAAAACAAATCATCCCCTCCCATCCCTTCCAAATCCCTCATATATATGCTTTCTGAACTTTTGATAACTATAATTACCTTGTATTCTTAAATAATTAAAAGTAAATTAATACCAACAAGAGTACAATAATCTGTTTGCACATTTATGTACATTTCAAGCTTCATGGTTCTCGTGCGCGGTATTATTCCTTTGAATTGGATTATTCGTGGTGGCGCACATTAATTTTGAAAGCAATATGGGTTCATTCAGAAAAATCCTTATTTTTTAAAAAAGGAAAATAATTTATTTGACCTCATTAATTAGTTTCCATTATTTATTCTAATTAAAACGTACAAATAATTTTAACCTAATTCTGTGAGTGTGTGTGTGGTCAACATAGGAAAATACGACATATGATTTATCAAAAAAAATGTTTTTTGTAAAGGGCAGCTGGCTAAATTAGAAAACAAATATTCAATATTTTCGGCCTTTCTCTGTACAATTTCTTGTCATTTTTTGGAATTAACTATGCTACCACAGTGTTATGTTATCGTGTATAAAAATTATTTAAAAATGCTGGCATCGTCATGCATTATTATATTGTTATTTCAAGATGCGCCTCACAAAAACATATTAATGTTACTATTTTTAAATTATTAAATTTTATATTCAAACTTTTTCATTACCTTTTTATTATTTATTATTCATATATTAACATGATATAAATATAAAAACTACAACTCATTTATTACTGTTCATTCACTTATAGCCCGTTTGGTTTACTGAGCTTTAGGCCATGTGGGGGAGTGTAATGAAATGTAATGATATATAATGTCATAATATATTTACGATGAGTTTATTTATTACGTCATTAAAATAAGATAATGCATAATAATAAAATTATTTGATTGGATTTTAAAGAACCCAAAGATAGGTAGGACTATATACATATATACACACACACTTACTTACACACACATATGTAATGAATTAAAATTCTGTTTTTCATAAAAAAATATATATATATAATAACCTTGTTCATATATATAATACTCCCATGTTATTTAAGTTAATTATTTTTTTAATAAATTAAAAAAAATAAATAGATTAATTAATTATTATTAATATAAGAACTATTGAATTAATTTTAATAAATTAAGAAATATATAAAATAAATTTTTATTGAATAGTTAAATTTAATTTTAATTAATTGATTTATTTAATTTTATTAATCTATAAAAAAAGATTAATTAACTTTTATTTAAAGACATAAGGAGCAATAATTAATAAACAAATTTGAAAAGAGATTTAAGAATTTGGTTAGTAGGGTTTATTCTTTCATTAATTAAGATCACTTTGGTCAATTTAAAAATTATAAGGGTAAAATTGTCTTTCCCATTTGATCATAAGAGGTTTGCATTAGGGGTGTACATGGGCAGGGCTGGGCAGGGCAACCCCCCTGCCCGGTGCCCTGCCCGGAAAAACTATGGGCTGCATTTTGCAGCCCGCTGCCCGGCCCTGCCCGGTAAAAGCCCTAACTAATTCGGGCTGGGCATATGCGGGCTGGGCATAGGCGGGCTGGGCATGCCCAAATAGTGATGTCCTGCTCATATTATAGGAAAAAAATCTGCAATCATAAATTTATAAAATAATACCATATTTATGTCTTAAAGACTTAAAAAATAGCAACAATCAACTTAAAACAAGGCGACATTAAGATAATAATTAAAGTTTTGAAATCTATTACAATTAAAATGATCTTCAGTCATCAGTAGTCATTATATTCTCCCTTCCAAGCGTAGCATCTATAGGAAAAAATAAAAGAAAAAATATTACATATTATGAAGTAAAATATATAATGGAATTTATGAGTTTGAAAATAAAAAATTACCTGCAAGCTGAATGACATTTTCCGTTTCATCAAAATTATCGAACTCCCGAAGCTTGTCAGCTAAATCATTGATAGATTGGCCAGCTTGTAGCCAATTTTGGCTACAAATTAGTGCTTCTGTCATTTTATAAGACAAAGAGCTCCTGTAATGATCAACTATACGTCCCCCAGTGCTAAAGGCGGACTCAGAAGCAACTGTAGAAACTGGAATAGCCAAAACATCTCGTGCCATATGGGAGAGAATTTTATATTTTTGAGAATTAGTTTTCCACCATAATAGTATGTCAAACTCAGATGCAGAAGGGATTTCATCTCTTGAGTCAGTTACAATATATCTATCTAACTCAGTTTGAGGATCTGTAGAAGTTCTTATTTTCATAGATTTTAACCACTTATGACCTGGATCCTCAGTATCATCATCATCATCATCATTATCATCAAAAGAAGGCAATGAAGTTGCACCTGCTGAAACAGTCCCTAATTCAATAGAAACCCTTGAAGAGTACTCATCAAACAACCGATACAAACAATCTTTTACCCTCTCCTTCATAAGTGAACATACTTCGGGGTCAATGTAAAGGACGTCAAACATATGATTGACATAGGCTAGTTTATAACGAGGATCCAAAATTACAGCCACAAATAATAACGGATTCATATTATCTGCTTGACCCCAATACTTGTCATATTTTGCCTGCATACTGATGCTCATGTCTCCCAAAAAACTATTAGCTCTGTTCATAATATTCTTTTGTAACATTTTATGAACACGTGCAATCTGGTGGAAACATTCATTTGAAGTTACAGAAAGGGAGCTTGAAAATTTCAAAGTAATGTCATAAAATACCTTCAAGAATTTGATGAAGATCTTAGCATTATCCCAATCATCACCAATAGGACCAGAGAAGTCATCTTGGCCATGCCTAGCACCACGCCTAGAATTTGAAGCACTGGAGTTAAAGTGGGAAATATAATCATTATCTTCATCACGCATCCGCTCAAATACTTTTTGAAACTTCATCGCAGCTTCCAACATCAAGTATGATGAGTTCCATCGAGTATTTACATCAAGACAAACAAGGCTTTTAATTTCTATTTTTTCAGCTTCAGCCCAAGTTTTGAATTTCAAGAAGCGTGAAGGAGAAGAACGAACATATCTAACAGCACTTCGAATGGCTTCAAAGCTATCCTTCATCTCTTTGATCCCTTCATTAACCACCAAATTAAGGACATGGGCACAACACCTTAATTGTATATAATCTCCATCACAAAGTAACCCCTTCCAACTCCTTAAACGCCTCTTCAGATATACCAACGCCGTGTCATTAGCTGAGGCATTATCCATAGTTATGGTGAAGATATTTTCAATCCCCCACTGCAACAAGCATTGCTCAATAGTTTTCCCTATAGTATCACCTCTATGATTTTCAATCATAACAAAATTCAAAATCCTCTTGTGAAGCTTCCAATCCTCATCAATAAAATGTGCTGTCAAACACATATAATTGAAATTTTGGCATGATGTCCAGCAGTCTGTGGTAAGGCAAACACGCTTTGCACTTTGCTGTAAGAACTTCTTCAACAATTTAACTTCTCCAAGATATAACTGTCACACATCCCTTCCAATTGTTATTCTTGAAGGGATTGGAAAGCGGGGCTCAAACTCATTCAGTAATTTCTTAAATGCAGGCTTCTCAACAATTCTGAATGGTTGCTCATCGGATATAATAAATTCAACTAAAGCTCTCCTACATCTCTTCTCATTATATAGATGTGCCACCACCGACCTTCCTTGACTACTCGACCCCCCAGACAAGAGACTTAACATAGATTGCCGTCTATCTGTAGTAGCCTTGTTTGGGTTCTCTTTACACTTTGGGATATGCCTCAATAAAGAATGTGTCCCATGGCGATTTGGATCAGCCTTATAGGTCGTATGGCAATGCTTACAAGCTGCTAAGTGCTCCCCTTTAGTTTCTTCTAATGGCAATCTAACAAAGTGCTCCCACACTTCTGATGTATGCTTGGGTTCCCTTTCCTTTCTCTTTGTACCCCTACCTTCCACATTAGTTTCCGTTTGTGTTTGGATGGTGGGAGTGGGAGATTGGGAAGTAGGAGGGTGGGGATAGGTAAGGAGAGATTGAGAGGTAGGTGGAGGTGGCGTAGGAGTATGGTCAGGATTTAGAGTTAAACTAGGTTCATTATGGACAGGACTAGGGGTTGGTTCAATAGAAGTTTTAAAACCGGTTGAAGTTGAAGTATCTTCAAGAGAGGATGATGATACTTTAGAAGCTTGATCATCCATGTAAAAAAAGTATATTCAACCTGAAATTAGCCATAGAAACATCAGAATTAGCCAACCATTCAATGCATATATAGTCAATGAGCAGAGAGAATGCAATCAATGCATATATATTTGCTGCCATTACAAGCTTGGGCAAAAAGCAATTAAAGATTCAAGTTTTTTGAAAAATAATACTCCTCCTTCGTATAACAGTAATAATTTTTCAACTCTAGTAATTTATAGTGAGTTTACTTTCTTTGTTTTTTTTTGTTTTTGATAGAGTTTACTTCATTTGATCAAACTACAAGCAGGGCTACGAGTTGATGCAACTGAGGGACTTGAACTCTCATACTTGCCTACGCATACAAGTTTATATTGAGTTTAACTATCATATGGGCTACTGCCTGACCCAAAGATGACTTAAATAGTTAATGAGTCGTGGACTGAAAAGAGCAGTAAAAGGAAATGAAACATATTGGCAGGTAAAAGAACTACAGAATCCATGGTGCTCGTATACTAGTCAAAAATCATGCAGACTGCTGAAATCTGGAGAGACTAAGAAAAAAGCAGAGGAAAATCAATCAAAGCCTAACTCAAAAGATATATGTAGCAGTATAAGCGTAGAAATGATACTAACTTTGAGAAATACCAACAATAACAACAAGCTTTGTCCACTAAGTGGAGATAACAACATCAATCACACGGCATAATCGTGCTTTATCAACAATCAAATCTTTGGATTTATTCTTTATCACAAGGCTCCATTCAATTCTAGTCATTACAAGTTGACCAGGCTCTTAAATCAGTTCAGTTAAGACAGAATTAATCCAACTAGAAATATTAGATGCATATTCTCGGGAACTACGAATGGGGCTCAAGCAAATCTGGAAAAGAAAGTGAAACAAAATGACCATAACCAAATTCTAATTGCTAAAAATTAAAAATAATGAAAAAATGTACCAGAGAGGAATAACCAAACAAATCAACTAGTCTTAGTTCAACATAGATCAGTGCACCGAGTGAAAATCAATGACCCCGAGTGAAGCAAGTGAACAATTGAATCTATCAGCATTCAGAGTTACAAGCCCAGAAGTTTGATCCAGGTGGAAAGGGAATTTACCTGTTGGATGACGATTGCTAGTAGGAGACTTTCGGCCACCGATTTCTTCCCTCCTAGGGTTTCCTGATTTCCTCTTAGGCTTACAAAAGCCGCTTCTTCAAGCTGCAAGATTTTCCCCTCCTTGTCTTTGTTCAGAGCTTCGACCCCAGCTCTCAACGAGTGTAGGAGGCGACTCGCAGGACAGCGCTGTGAAATCTGAATGAAGATGGAAGCAGAGCACTCGCAGTCATAGCCTCACGGGATGAGTTTACACTTTAGTTTTAGGGTTATTTAATAAAAAAAATATAAATATAATATATATATATAGGGCCGGGCCAAACGGGCAGGGCAACATACCTCGCCCGATGACCGGCCCGGCCCGACACTTAGCCCGGCCCAGAATTGCCCAATTTAATTTTGGGCCATTTTTTTGGGGCTGGGCAGGGCTATTTTTCTCCGGGCTCTGGCGGGCATACCGGGCACCGGGCATTATGCACACCCCTAGTTTGCATCCCCATTCGGTTGTCTTAACCATGTAATCCCTTTTACTTGATGTAATAAATAAGTCCAATCAATCAATCGCGTTAGTACCACCTCTAATCTCTCGCTTGGAATGAAACCAAACAAGCCATTAGCTATGCGGTTATTTAATATGTTATCATTTATATTTCTAATTAATATTTACATATAATACAAAAATATAATAATCTAATAAATAATATTATCTTTAAATACTGTCTAATTCGTCAAAAAAAATTAAGATTTCATGTTTACCCCTGTTTATTAAAGGAATGCAAATGTCACAAGACGTTGGCTCCTTTTCATATGGGATAAACTACTAGATCATTCATTATTAAAAAATTTAAAGGGTCTTTGCCTCAAAAAAATTAAAAGACAATCAATATAATTAAATTAATTAAATTAATTATTTATAATAAATATATATATTAATTTTTTAAAATATATTAGTTAATAATTATCGTTATCATTAAAATTTTTGTAATCAATAAAAATAATTTAAAAATTATAAATTTATAAAACTACGTGAACTTAAGTAATTAAAATAAATTATAAATTAATTTTTATATTTAAATAAAATAAAGTATTACATAAGGGGAATTAATCATACTTTTCACCTCAAGGATTCCGTAAATAATAAAAAATACTATTACAAATTTAATATTTGTATTTTCACCATTTTCTTTTCATTTTATCAAAAAATATTAAAATATTACAGACATAACACCTTTTTTTTTTGCAGTTTTCTAGCATGCCTAAATTACCAATCGCAGATAAGGCCTTTCGTGTTCACATATTCTCAAGAAATTACATGTTGATTAGTGAGGATATTAGTTAATATTAAAAATAAAATCTTAGCACATTTTCAATATGAATTAGTAAAATACTGTCCGCTGGTAAAAAAATATTTTTTTTACCTGAGATAAAAAAATTATATTAATAAAATACTATATTGAACATGATGTTATATATATATATATATATATATTCTACAAAGCACAGGGATAAAATATTATTTCACATTTTTTTACCTTCCATTGTCACCAACAGCACCGTCACTGTTATTTTTTTTCTGTTATTATGGTCACGAATATTCCGCTATTATTATTTTTATGATAGATCATTATTGTTTAACATATCAATATCAACTTATTATCGATCATTATTATCACATTGATCATATTATCATTATTGTTAAAGATAACTTGGTAACCAGTAAATTATCATGATAATCCTGCACATTTCATCTTAATTATGCCATTAATTACCTCATCTTAATTTTCATTTTACTAGAAATAGCTTTTTTTTGCCAACACTAGAAATAGGTTTTTACTAATGATAAAAAAAAGGGAAATAGATTTTTACTAGTAAATACTCAGTAACATTTTTTTAATATTCATGTAATTAGTTTTCAAAATCAAAAAGTAAATGAATCTAAAAATTTATATTTTACTATGTAAACTATTTTTTTTTGGGGCTTAGATTAAATGAAGATATTAAAAAATATGACACATGATAAAATGAGATTGAAAAATATGATAAAATTGAGATAAATAACTCATCTAATTTTTTTTATTTTTAAGGTATTGTCAAGTATTTAATTAAATAGTTTTTATTACAAAATATTTTTAATAAGAAAATGGGAAAATTACATATATAAAAGTTTTTTTTGACCTTTGGCGAACATGGAAGGCTCAAGCCATTAATTTAATTGTTTTTTCCAGTTTAGATTTTGACTTGTGTGTGTATTTAAGAAAAAGAAAGAAATACTGCGTCATTGTTGCTTGTGGAATACGTACTTACAAAGACGGAAGACTGGAACTATTATTATTTTTGTTTATTTTTATTTTTATTTTTTAATTGAACGCTTGGGACTCTATATATAAAGACCCACACATCCCCAGCTTTTTCGTGCTCTGCAAACCAAACGGATCTCACACTAATTATCACCTTCTTCTTGTTCTTCAACCTCTCTCTCTTTCTCTCTGTATCAATCTCTTCTTCTGCTTGTGAGAATGGAAATGGACTACAAAATCAAGACCACTTCACCTTCTTCCTCTTCTTCTCCTCCCCCTCCGCCTCCGCCTCCGCCTTCACAACCACAATCGCCGTCTCCAGTGGTGGTTTCACCTTGCGCCGCTTGCAAGATCCTGCGCCGTCGCTGCGTCGAGAAGTGTGTTCTGGCGCCCTATTTCCCGCCGACCGATCCGCTCAAGTTCACCATTGCTCACAGAGTCTTCGGAGCCAGCAACATCATCAAGTTCTTGCAGGTACACCACTACGTTTTCCTTCGTCGATCGTCGTCTTCTTCTTCATCTTTCTCTCACGACATTATTTGATCGAACACCTTCAATTCTTCTTCACTCTCCAGAAACAAACAGTTTCAGAAGAAGAAGAATCCTGATCTTTTGTTTCTTTCTGTCTCTTATGATGAATTTTTCATTTTTCTAATTGTTTAAACAATTTTAGAGGAACAAAATCATGATTATTGGTCAAAAGTAGAAGGAAAAGCCATCAATAGGCTTACCTAACTGATAGTTATAATGGCCTGTTTTCTATCTTCCCAACACTATCAATTCTCTGAATAGAGTGCACATTTTTCCTCTCTCTCTCTCTCTCTCTGTACCGAATTCTGCTTGACAAACCAGAAATTCCCTCTCCACCTGTAACAGAATTTCTCTTCCATCCCTCAATTTTTCTGTTTGTTTCACAGTGCCCCCATTAACAAAAAATAACAGAAAAATCCCTAGTGTAAACAGTGTTTCCTCACAACCAATAGCAATAGGCAGTAGTGCATTTAACAACCAGTTTTTTCATTTAAAAAATAAAATTTTTATAAATAATTTTATAAATTAATAATATAAAAATTTATCAATAAATAAGAGTTCGCTAGTTTAACCCACTTCTAAAGTGTTAGTATTTGTCACTTTTAATTATAAATAAATAAAATCTTTAATCTCTAAACTTTTTAATTATCAATTTATTTTTAAAATTTTAGCTAGAAATAATTCAATTTCTATAAACTCAATCTTTATAAGAATTGAGTTATTTCAAATTAAAATTTAGGAATTTGATCGATTGAGAAAAAATTTAAACGATAAGAGTTTTATTTTTTTAATTTAATATTTAACATATTTAATTTATATATATAAAGTTTGTAATGAGCTGCACAACAACGAATAATTCTCCACTCGATTACTCAGTTTCAGGTTCTGCCCACACAGACCTACCCTAGTTATAATAAAAGTCAATGCAAAGGACTTTAATTTACAAAATTAGAACATGTAGTTTTTGAAATACCTTCAACTAGCCAATGACTAAAATTCATATAATCGTTCTATTCATCCATTGTAAATATTTATATTTATATTAATTATTGAAAATTGGATGAATTTTCAGGAACTTCCAGAGTCACAAAGAGCTGATGCAGTGAGCAGCATGGTGTACGAAGCAAATGCGAGGATAAGGGACCCAGTTTATGGGTGTGCTGGAGCCATATGTCAGCTTCAGAAGCAAGTGAGCGAGCTGCAAGGCCAGCTAGCAAAAGCTCAAGCCGAGCTGGTCAACATGCAGTGCCAGCAAGCCAACTTAGTGGCTCTCATTTGCATGGAAATGAGCCAATCTCACCCTGAGCCCCACTCCATGATGGCAACAGCTCATCAGTCGGCTCAGCCACCTCAGCATGAAGATATAAGCTGCTTGTTAGATGATAACCCCATGAACAACCTCGGCTCGGCTTGGGCTTGGGAGCCTCTTTGGACATGAACTGATGAAAAATTATATTTGTCTCTTATTAGGTTATATTTATATTTAGTATCACTATCATTATCATTAGAGAGCCTAATTTAATGAAAAATTATATATATTATGAGGAGTACATTTTCAATAAAGATATATCCTCTCTAATTCTTAGTTTAATATTTGAATTTAGTTTTAAATATAAAATTTTAATCTGTTATATTTTTTATTAATTTTTTTAAAATTAATTTATCTTATAAATTAATATATAACTTAATGCTCATGGTGCTTAGTGCTAATATATGTCAAGAGATGCTCATGGTGCTTAGTGCTAATTTATGTCAAGAGCCAAACCTTTGGAAAATTTGGGAGCCTGAATATAGAAAATAAAGGTAAAGAAAAAAGAAATTCCCCTAAAAAATAAAAATAAAAAAAGTAATTGATGGGTCTACACTAAGATGCAATGATGACTAAAGAAAAATAAAGCTGGTTTAGTTTGGGTCAGCAATGCCTTGACAATATTGTTTGCGTTTCTTGTCAGAACAACGGTGATAATTTTACAATTCTTTCTCCTCATCTTTTTCTTTTTTTTCTTTTTTGGTTTTGTTTTCAGTGTTGAGAATATGTTTGGTAGTACAAAAATGGGAAAGTAAAAATAGAAATAGTAAGGTGAAAGTAAAAATATAATTAAGTATTTTTTTTATTTGATATATTAGAAACTATCTCTATTTCTATTTTTAACAATTTTTATTATTTCAGTTATATAAAATAAGTTAAGAAATAAAATAGAGAAAGTGAAAGTAAAATATTTTAGACTATTTTATTCCAACTTATAAAATTATTGGATAACTTTAACTATTTTTAAATTATAAAAAAATATTTTAAACTATTTTACCCTAAGTAATAAAAAAATATATATAAATTTTATACTCATTTCTAACTTATCAAATAAATTTTTAATTTTTTTAATCTAATTCTATTTCAATTTTTATTTTTATTTTTATAAAAAAATCTCTTCCATCCAAACCTTCAGCTAGCGATGTGTTATATGATTCAACTATAATTTAGTAGCAAATTATAATTTTAATATTATAAATATGTTGGATTATTTATAATAAACTAAGGGCCTATTTAGATTAATTTTTGGATAATAGATTCTGGGGAGAATAGATTTTAAGAATAGAGATGTTTAGATGATTAGTAGTAGAATTACTTTTTATATTGATAAATTACCAAAAAATGTATGATTTGATTAAAGTATGAGAGAGGAGAGAAGGTAGAGAATAAATAGGAGAGATGGTAGAAAAAAATAGGAGAGAGGAGAGAGTGTAGAGAAGAGAGAGGAAAGAGGAAAGAGGAGATAGGAGATATGATGAAGAAGAGAGATGAGAGAGGAGAGATGAGAGATGAGAAATGAGAAAATGTATAAGAAAAAATAAGGGTAAAATAGTAATTGTATAGTCTATAAGCTATTTTACTGTTCCAAAAACTATTTTCAGTAGATTATTTAAAATTATAATTTTAAATTATGATTTTAGCTAAAATCAATTTTAAATAAAAATAGTTATTTGTATAAAAAAATTTTAAATTAAAATTTATGCTAAAATTAATTTTATAAGCATGATACCCAAATATGCTGTAAACAAAGTTTCAAGGTATTATGACAAGAGACCTCCAGAAGTTGACAAATTATAGAACAAATTGATTTGACCCCAATAAAAAAAATTAATTTTAGGATAAATGGAAGCCACATAAAAATTCTTCAATCTTCAAGTGAATAGTAGACGTTTTATAAAACTAATTATTAGCATTTGAATGGTTAGTTTCTGATTCCTTTTTTCTCTTCTACTATTTACTAACTTTTTTTTCAACTTTAAGTTATTTAAATTTTAGGCAGACAAATAATGTATTAATTGCATGAAAATTACTAAAAAAGACAAGGCAATAAGAGTAAGGGAACATTTCTTTTTGATTTGGAGGGCACAAAAAAAGGACAAGGTAGATAAAACATAGCAATCATTCGGTTAAGTAAATTTAACGCGCTTTGTTTGACTTTGTTTTTTCAAATGAGATACCAAATTTATAAATATTTTATTTTTAAGAACCATTAATGGTAAATTTGAAAACATTCTTAATAATTAATTGAGTTAAAGTCTAATTTTATCATATAAATTTTTGTATCAAAAATTTTTACCTGCATAAGTTGAATTAATATTATCCAGAAATGTTAAAAAAATAAAATTATCATAACAATTAAAAATACTATCATTGAATATTAAAAAAATAATATTAAAGGTTAATATTTTTAATGGCTAAATATAACACTAATTATTGTCTTTTTAATATTTCTGAAATAATATTGATATAAGAAAAAAATTATGGATATCTATAACTCTCATAAAAAATATTTTGAGATAAAATTATATATTAATTATAATTAATTTATGAATTTAATACTTTATTATAATTATTTTTAATCTCCTTTTTTTTATCATCATCATCATCATTAACCTTTTTTGTCAGGACAAACTTTTTTCTAAACCCAAAAAACCGCGTTGCGAATTCTTATCTTTGTCGATCGTTTGACGTTACTTTCTGTTATCTTATCTCACGTGCAATCCATATGGTCCTCCATTGACTTGCATTAACCAATAAATGAAAAAGAAAATTATGTTATTAATAATAAAGCTACCTCTATAATTAGCCAATAATATTTGAATATGAGTTATTAATAATATAAAAAAAAACCATACATAATCCTAAGAAATGGAGACAAATAAAAAAAACATTGGAGAAAAAACGGAAGAAAGACCTGGGTTGATTTTACGAGTTTTCTAGCTTAAAAATGGTCAAAAATAATTGTGGCAAATTAAATTAGAAAAAAAAATATTTTTCCATCAAATCAAATGGAATTTTCAGCCTCTCAATCGCCCATTTCATTGTCGTTTCAATAGCGGTCTTGTCCTCATACCAAATATATGACATCGATGATCAACTATAGCTAGTGGACAAGAGGATCCCAACGCAGTAAGAAATTAATTAAAATCATTTTTCTTTTATCATAATTTTGGACTTACATATATGAGCATCATTTAAAATGAAATATTGTTTTATATGATGGAAGTAGAAATGAATATAAGCTTTTATTAGATGTAATGGAATGATTAGATCTGATACGGCATGCAAAGAATGAAATTTACTATTATGATATCCTTAATAATTTTTTAATTAGTAAAAATTATTTGATAAAAATACTTTAAACCTTAATAAAATAATAAATGCTTAATAATTGAAATAATATACTTTTAAGTACAAATAATAATAAAAACAATTTTTTAATTCAAATTTTTTCTACTAGGGAGTACTATTTTTTAATGCAAATTATTAAAAAATATACTTTAAAAAGACCAATATATATTTTTATAAATAATTAAATAATTTTTTAATAACTATAAATTAATTATTTAATTCAAACATCCAGAACTAGGGAAAATAATAACATGCAACGAGCATTCCAAAGGAATAGAATTGGATTTTCATTCTATGTTACAAAACACACACATATATATAAATGGTACATAAAAAATGTTGAGGCGACATTAAAAATATTAGGGAAAAAGTCTTTCATTAAAAATTTTATTAGTGAGAAAAATTTAATATTTTTTAATATAAAGAAAATATTAATATTTTACTTTGATTTAGGTCATTTAAACTAAAAAACATTAACCCGAGACTTTTCCCCAATTTTTTCTAAAATTTTAATATATATATTAATAAAAGTAGTATATAGAAAAGGAATAAAAAGTGAAGCAATAATAAAAAAGGGGAAGAAACAGAAAGTGAAAGTAACAGTATGGTGATGTGTGAATAATTGCATTGTTTGAGTTTTACGCCAGAAAGGAATATATTGTTTGGAGAAGCATATGCCCCAGCGTGGATACTCTTCTCATCACTTGACATTGATAGCTCATGAGTCAAACCCCCACCCCCACTTTATTTCTCTCCTCCTCAATTCATTGTATTCATTCATCTTTGGTTCATTTCCTTCTTATTATTACTTCAAAATTAACCCAATATTCTCCTCTCTCTTGGAAATCTAATTTTCCAGCTTCATCTCATGGAAAATTGGGGAAACTATTTTTTCCCTAATATATTACATTAACATGTATAATTTACACCAACCGTTTAATCATGCATTAGTTCTAAAAGTCAATATATTAAAAACTGAATCGATCGATATAATAATTTAACGATTGACGATCTAATTATAATTAAATTATAGTCAACTCAATCATAATTAAAATAATATAATTTAATTAAAATATATAAAAAATGTATTCATATACTAAACAATATTAATCCACAAGTAAATTGAATATCTATGTATAAATAATATATAATTAAATAAAATAGGTACTAAAACACAAATATGATAGATTGTTATCTTTTATTTTTTTGCTCAAAACAATGTTGTTTCAAACTCAACAAGAGGAGAACAAAATATAAAATTTAATTCATTCAATCTATATAAAATTATAGACTAAATAAGCCAAAAGACTCGTTTACTTGTTCACTAATCTAACCAGTCATTCTATCCGGATGAGTTTTAATCCATAGTTCCCACTTAAGCACATGATAATAAATTGATTTCAAGTCTATGTGAATATATATATATATATATATATATATATATATATAAGAAGTTTGAGAGAGCTTCCCTCAATTTGGAATTGATAGAAGCCAGCATTAATTGTAAATTGTGAAACCTGATAATGAGTTAGCTAGAGTGCAGTATGAACAGAACTACACAACTAATATTTAAGCTTTGTCCTCAATTGTAGGATTAAGTCAATAGATTAAATTTCAAATAAAAGAAGACAACATGATTTCTGACAAAAGATAGATGTTTGTTTTGTTGGCTACTTATTATTCATACCCTTCATTAGTTTGTTATTTGATGTATTTTATGTATAAGTTGGGACATGTGCGTATTTTGTCTAACTCCCCCAAGCTCGTGGGTACCCTATTTTTGGTTCACTACATGACTCTCTGGCCAGTCTTGCAAGGCAACAACCTCAACGCTTCTATCCTCTACTCAATCCCATTACAAATAGACTCATCCATATGTTAATTCGTTGACTTATTTCTTGCAATAATTAAAGGAAGAATATATATATATAAGTAAAATTAAGATATTTACAAGACTTCACCATTCAAAAGTCCATAAAAACTATTTGGTTTTTAGTGAGCATTTGTTCGTGCTCTTAAGTGTTGCATTTCACGAGATAATATCTTCATTTTAGTTTGTAAGAGCTAGACTTAAAAACAAAAAAAAATACATAGCGTTAATGAAAATAACTAATCATTCGAACCAAAATTACTATCTGTTTACTTTTAATAGAGGGATATTTATATTTAATAAAAAAAAATCACCACCTGAAATAGTAGTAGTGAAGGAATCTATGAGAAGTGAATACACCACATTTTTAACTCAAAATCTTGAAGTTTAAGTTTATAGATCTTTTCATATTAAGTCAAGTATACTTATACTTAATATTTTTAATACTCTATCTCCCTGAGGACCACACACTCACCATGAGAACTGTGCATAAAGCCTATAGTTCGGTATATCCTGCCCAGTCTACAATAAAAATGCCCTGTCCAGCCAGATAAATATAGGGCATGGCTAGACATTGGGCTACAGAATACAGCCCATGCATTTTTTGGGCTGGGCACCGGGTATAGGGGCTGCCCTGCCCATGAGCACCCTTTTTTTATTTTTTTCTATCTTAGAAGGGAGAATATGATAGCTACTGGTGACTATAATGTAATTTTAGAAATATAAGTAGTTAAGTAGGTAAGTTGTATCTTTTAATATTCATAACTATACTATTTTTTTCTTTTTTTTTAACTTTGTTAATTATCATATGATTACATTACAAATTATAATTATTTATTTTATTTTTTTAGATGTTTTATCTTTATCAATATTTGGGAGATTGATGCAAAGTTATAATTACAAACTATTTAGATTTCAACGCTTATTTTTTATATGCAATGGATCTCAAGATTTTAATTATTATCTTTATTCTCTTATTCTTAGTGAATTATAGATATTATTTAACTATTGAAGATATATGAATATGATATTATTTTAGAAGTTCATAATTGCAGATTTTTTTCACAACATGAGCATGACATCACGATTTGGGCATGCCCAACTCGCTCATACTCAGCCCAAAATTGTTAGGGCTTTTATCGGGCAGAGCCGGATATCAGGCTGTAAAATGCAGCTCATACATTTTTTGGGCAGGGCACTGGACAGAGGAGCTGCCCTGCCCAACTCTGATCATGCACACCCCTACTCACCATACATACTAATTTAAATAAAAATGGCTAAAGTATACTTTTAGTACTTTTTTTGTATGTTTGGATCAAATTTTATTTTAGTTTTTTAAGTTTTAAAAAATGTATTTTTTATCCTTTAAACTTAATATAATTAACCTCACTAATAGAAGTTACTGACTTGACAAATTTAGAATGATGACACTCTGTCAATTAAATGCTAACAAAGCATACCTAAATTTTAATTCTTTAATATAAGTATAACAGGATTTAACAAAAGATTAAAAATATAAGCATATTTTATCAACGTTTAATTGCACATACATCACTTAAATTTGATGAGTAAGCATTTTATGTTAAATGAAGTTAAGGATATTAAAATTAAAAGATTAAAAATATACCTTTAAATTAAACTTTAAGGGACTACTAAAATGGAACTTTGTGTAAATACATAAATGACTAAATATGAGTAGAAATTCTTTAGATGTTTATCATATATATTATTTTTAATCAAGAATTTAGATAATTAAGAGAAAAAAAAACGTATTTAAAATCTGTGTGGTTACACATCCTTAAAGTTCCTTCAAATAAGGAGGACTACGTTTGAAACTAGGAGTAACCCAAAAGTAGTGCGACTGCTTGAATTCAAAGTCAAGAAAATAGACATGAATTTGTACAATGTACTCATTACTTTCTATAGACTTCAAACTATGACTTGAATATTATTAGTAGGCATGCATTGAACCCTAAACTGGGATAACCCCTTTTTTATATATAGCTTTTTTTTTAATTATTATTTCTATAATAAACTATTTAAAAAGAGGTAGAATCACTGAATTCAGATGATAAACGATCCTATCTTCAAGTTGAACATATACCTAACCTTACCGCATCATTGATATATTTAAATATAATCTTAATTCTGTTGTCCCACGCCTGAACTTGTTTGCCGCGGTATGAACATCCTAAATGGATAATATTTAGAATATGAATAATTAATTCTAGATTTTTCTAGAATATATATTTATTTAGTTACGCTACAGTTAAATCTTGTTAATTACACCTTCTATGACTTCTTAAATATAATTCATGATCCTCCCTCTAGCCCTTAATATAATATTTATTTTATAGGATAATTTTATACTATAATTTTATTTCATTTTCATACAAAGGTGATGATTTAATCATTTGATGGGGCTATTTGAAAGTATCTTATAATAAAGGCTGGGAGAGTATTTTAGTTAGGTGCAAACTAAAATACTCATCTAATCCTAAATAAATAATTAAATTGAGAAGTTGATCTCAGTACTAAATATAAGATCTGGTGTATTTTTTAAATTTATTATATTAATATTATATCAATAATATTCAAATAAGATAATGAGGGAGAGAATTAAAGAATATGATTATAGTGTTTTAAGAAAAATATATTATAATAATTAACTTAATTAACTCTTTTAATTTAATTAAATTAATTAAATAAATTATATATTTAAGATCGGAGGGCAGCATTAATGAAATAAGTCACTCTTTTACCAAATGTATTAGTTTTGGCTGCTAGTATATCAACCAGTCAATTGGCCATTATTACAGCATTTAAACTTAAGATTAATGTTTAAAATTAGACCCTTCATTGAATTGGCAAAAATATTTCATCTTTTTGGTGGGGCAAAAATTAGATGATTTGGATTTTGAGAGAATCCCATTAAAATTAGACAGTCCTTATATATAACTCAAAAACTTCTTATGAGAGAAAGTCATATTCAATTAAACCCTACAATACTCCATTATATATATATATATATATATATATATATATATATAAACTCAAGCCTCTATAAAGTATGAGTGGATCCCTTGTTGAATACGGTTGTTTGTTTAATATCCATAATTGGAAGTTTGAAAGACCAATACTCGTATGTTATCCTGTTGGATTGTGACAACGTAACAAAGCGTTCCAAGGGAGGAACCGTTCATCTCGTTTAATTAGGCCGCCATCGAAATGTATAGTAAAAAGTAAAAAAAAAAAAAAAAAACTGCAGAGTCAACGTTTTAATATTTAATTTGTAACTGTAATCATAAACCTTCTAGAAACTCCACGTAGATGTGTTATTAATGTATAAATATCATATAATTCAATAAAATTAAGTTATTGATAAAATACAAATATTTTATGTTTATTATTTTTTAAACTAAAAATGATGTTATTCTAGGCTTGGTAAGAATTTTTTTAGTTTTCAACATGTGATTTATTTCATTAAATTAAATAAGTTTGTTAAATTAATTAATTTATTATGATTTTTTTAAAAAAATTATATTAATTATTTTTTAATTTTCTCTATTATTTTCTTATTTAATTATTATTAAGAGAATATTAATATAAATAATTTAAGAAAAAAATATAAAAAATAATTTTTATATTTAAAATTAATTTTAACTTATAAATTAAGTGTTATATTAACGATAAAATGAGTATAAAGTTTGATGTAATTGATTCATTAAGAAAACTTTTAACCGACCAATCAAGGGCTGATTCCCCACTGATATTTCTGTTTAATTGATGACTCAGAGATAGTACATGTGAACATTGAGAGGCGTTTCTTGAGGATATATCTAGAACCCACTCGTCGGGTCATTGAGAGTCTGCTTGAACATACATGTGCTGGGCGTCCCCATTGGTACGGCGTCGTAGTAAGTCGTAACGCCCACAAGGAAATAATGAGTTTTGAAAACGACATCGACTTATGACCACTAATAAGCCCATAGCCACCCGCAACGTCAAACAGAGTAGTGAAGAAGGGGAATTATTCTCTAAGCATGCTTACTTACTTATTTCTACCTAATTACCATATTCTCTTTTGGAAAAATCATTCTAACATGCGTATGTTAGAATAATATATTTTTATCTGTTAATTAAAAAAATTAAGATATAGATATTAAATTAAAAATTAAAATAAAATATAGATATTACAAGAATAATTTTTCCTTTTCTTTTTAACTATTTTTTTTTTTAAATTTTCCCGTATGATTTAACAATACTTAGACTTGACCTTGTGTCTTTAAGCTAGCTTTATATAAAGCAGCCTCCACACTCAACCTTGTTAGTCTCTTTTAGATTATTCCAACGTTAAAACCAGTTCTTTGTGTGAAACCCTTGAAATATCCGAAGGTTTTAAGGAATAATAACGCATGCACACATGTTGTACTAGTGTTATTTTAGTTTGTTTGAGAGTTGATAATGATATGTGTAGATTTTAATGAGAAACACATTTTCAAAAGTTAGGGGTGACTTTATAAATGAATGTAGACGTTACATGGGTGTGTAATTAAATTGTTAGTTATATTTCCATGATTTGTCACTATCTTCCCCCGTCAAATAAGCAGTGCTTCCACTTGTTTGATCTCAAAACATTGATGACGATCCTAATAGTCTGTGTTGGAATTAGTTTATTTTAAATAATTTTATATTCATGATGTAAATATATAAAATGAGTTTTATATTATAAAATGTAAAAGTGATTATTTTAAGAATTCCCAAACGCCTCCTAATTATTTTCTTTTATATAACTAAAGAAGTGATTTTAAATATGTATATAAGAGAAATTCAAGATAAAAATAATTTTAAAAACATAAAAATACTTTTAAAATTATGGTTTGGTAGTTTTCAAATATTTTAAGTCGATTTTCATGCATTACATAATTTTCAACCGATATTATTTATGTGAATATATAAATTTGTTATAAATTTTTGTGTTATTATCATCTATCTCCTAATTAATCCTTTAATACGTAGCTGACAAATCTAATCTAATTGTGACTGGGTTTTTAATTAGTTGTGGGTGTATTATTCATAAAGTTTGTAATTAATTGGATTATTCCAATATATGAGTGCATCTAATTATAGTGTTTGGACATCGCATAATTCAAGGAAAAATACATATAAATTATATGTAAAAAAATTAAATACAGAGAAATCTTAAGGAATTTATTTTTTTTATATATGAGTTTAACTTGTAAATGACTCAACTCATTTTGTAAATATTAAAATTTAACTCATAAATGCTTACATGGTCCTACTATTTATATGTTAGGCCCAACATATTTTATATAAATTAATAAAAATTCTAAACCTCATTAATTATATTATAAAATTTAATAATTTTTTAAATTAACTTCTATTTAATATACATATATTATACTAAATTAAAATAAAGTCAACATAAATAGATGAAGGGTAAAATTGTATATTTATATGAAAATTTTTTATATAAATAAAATTATAGTAGTATAAAATTAAGTTTGACTTGTACCTATGTATGTTTGACTTATTCATATAAATTTGTTGAGATATCTTTGCATTTATAATTTTCTTACCTGGGACTTATGGATAAATTTTCTTAATAAGAATCGCACGTACTTGTATAGTTGTACTTATTAGTGGTCTATTAGTTCAAGGTTAGGACATTTTGAGTACTTCCTTGTCTATTGACAAGAGTTATTTAATTTTTTTAAAATAAATTAAATTAAAATAATCAATTAATTATGATTAAATTTAATATTTTAAAATAAATTTATATTATATACTATTCAATTTATTTAAATTATTCAACTAATTCTTATATTAATTAAAATTAATTAATTTATTTAATTTTTTTAATTAATAAAAAAAATCAATAAACTCTTAAAATTTAGACTCGAGGGGTACTTTATTACTAGTTATTATATATGAATGAATGTGTTGACCTGAAGACAGTATTAAAGGTACACATTTTTTCCAGCCTAAAAAATTAAGGAGATTAAACTTAAAAAAAACAATATAGAATAACTCTAAATGGATCAAGTCAAATCAATCTAAAATTAAGATCAATATGAATAATCAACATATAAATATAAAATAACCAACAAAAAATATATATCTGCAGGTTTCTTAAATAAAAAACCTAAAATTTTTCCTATGTTTATTTAATATCTTAAAATATTTTTTTAGATATATCTAGTATATTAAAGTAAAGTATCATGTGCTGCAATTTTACTATTAAAGAATTAATTTTTAAGAGAAACTTAAAGTATTTTCTAGGAGTAATTTTAACCTCAACATTAACTCTCAAAGTTTGTTTAAGCGGAGGTGTATCCATTGTCTAAAAGTATATTTTTCAGCAGTAATTTTAGAACACTAAATGCATTTAAAAAATATTTTAAAATATTATATAAAGTATAAAATATTTTAATATGTTGAATATACTTAAGAAAATATTTCAGATAGTTGGATAGGAAATTTGGGAATAATTAAGAATAATATATGGAAAGAGACAAAGGAGGGAGTAGCTCAGTTGCCTTACCTCTTTGCTGGCTGCGGAAGTCAAGATTGGCTTAATTTCATGGGAACTCTCTTTCGTGATGATCACTATAAACTCCTTAGGCTTAGACTGTCTAGATTTAAATGGGCTGGCCCAACTCGACGATAGCGACACCTATTAGGCCCAATAACCGTAGTCCCGCTTTTCTTCCCATTAAACAATGGGCTTAGGCACAAAATGTGAGATTGGGTTACATTATGGGGAACATTTCCTTAAATGGGCTGGCCCAACTTGTTGAAAGCGAACATCTATCTAGCGATGTTTTTGATCTATTTTAGGCCCAATAATCTATCCCTTTTATTCTTCCCCTAAACAATGGGGTAGGCCCAAAACCTGAGATTGGACTGATATGAGAGAAACATTCCTTTAAATGGGCCGGCCCAACTTGAGTAAAGCCCACTTCTCTCTGCCTATTCGAACTTGCGTTTTGCTGTTTTCTGCACAGCACTCAAGCCAGCCAGCCACATGTCTTAAAGCCCACTTCCATCAAGCGTAGTTTTGGATATATTTTTTGGCCCATTAATTATGGTCCCGTTATTCTTCCCATAAAGAAAGGGGTTAGGCCCAAAATCTGTGATTGGGCTGTTAAGAGCTAAACATTTACTTAAATGGGCCAGCCCCAATCGGCTAAAGAGAACTTCTATCAAGCCTGATCCATCATACTGTGGCTTTAAGGCCCTTGGCTTTCCCAGTTTGAGGCTGGTTCTTCTTCGTGGCGTAGAGGAATTTGTCTTTGGGAGAAGAGAAAATCGAAAAACATGAGCGGAACAGTGAAGAAAGTCGCCGATGTAGCGTTCAAGGCAGGGAGGACCATTGATTGGGATGGAATGGCCGCGCTCCTCGTCTCCGATGAGGCTCGCAAAGAGTTTTCTACACTTCGTCGCGCTTTCGACGAGGTTAACCACGCTCTTCAAACCAAATTTAGCCAGGTTCGATCTTTTCTTCTTCTTCTTCTTAATGTTATTTGTCCTGATTGGTGCTTCTTTCTTCTCTAGATCTCTCTAATTTCTCCTATCATATATGATTACGTACTCGTAATACGGGTATTATTAAGTTTACGATTTGTTTAGTGAGCGTATTCATTTCGAAAAATTCCCGATTGAAGGGTGCTGTTTAGTTCCCATGATGGATTGCGATCTATTGTTTACATCTTTCCACAATGCGTGTACGGAAAAAAGGCCATGAAAATGAACAAGCATTGGATAATTTTATTTGGTGAATATGCCATTTCTTGTCTGATTTGTGCGTAGTTTAAGTGTGGAGGAAAAATTGAAGGTTGGAATTTAACTTAGATATCTAAAAGCTGGAAAAGTTGGCATCACGGGGCTGTGGGCACACTTTGATATTTCTTCTCAGTTTGGGCTGCGGCTTTTAGTAAACAGAAACTGAAGTTTTGAAACATTGCTGTTTACTAAATTATTTGGTTGGGTAAGATTTCTTCGGTGTTAGCCATGTGGTTTGGGTGTTTGTCACAGGTATCTAGATAGAGCTTCAATACTCTTCTGTTCTCTATTAATCTAATTTGTGATTGAGGAGTTAGGGCGAAAATGTTGGAATTAAGTTCAGTTTACAATTTGGTCGAGCAGAATCTTCAAAAGCTGTTATTGGAAAACTTTAATGTCCTACGCTCCTTTCAAGAGATAATTGCCGTTCTCCGTATCCTTTTAGTTGAATTCATTATACTAGAATAGGATGAGAGCCTTTGACTTTGGCAAGTTACGTTAAGTATTCAGTTTAGCTGACCAAAATGGGGTGGTTATACCCAGACTTCGTAATATTTGACTCATTATGTTAATTTAATCCACTTTGTCACCAAAAGAGGTTTCTATTTCTATTTATATTTAGAGAATATATGGTTTCTTAATTTCCATGTCAAGACCTGTAACTAACAAATGTCCATTGGGTCAAATGTCAGTGTGGTACCCTTGAACATCCAGATTGGAGTGAAAGATCATGAAATCAAATACATCAGATGTGTTTGTCAGCAAGGTTATTAATATAATGATCTTATATATGTTTGGCCAAGGGGCTAATGAGATCAGATTAGGCATTGTCTAATCATTCTTATGGAAAAAATATATTATATGGTGTCACATAACTTCTTGCATAAGCATAAAACAAACTAAATCTCATTATATTTCAGCTAATCACGTCATAAGTTGCTGCAGCCGCAGTCTCATTCACAAAAACAGTTCAGTCACTAGAGCGACTGTATACATACGTTAACCAAGTCATAAGTCATCAAAGTGATATTCCCCAATATGACAATAAATCACTATATTTAGATACATACTCATAATACCTTCAATAATCAAGTCCATCTGAATCATCCTCATCCTCCAGGATCTCATTTTCAATAAAATCACTGTCAAACTCTAGCCATTGCAAGATAGGGACAAAGTTTAAAGTAAGAAATATTGGAGTTGGAGATTTTGAATGAAGGAAGATGAAGATTTGAAAGTAAGAAATATTATATGGTGCCGAAAGAGAGAACATTGAAGGAGGCAGCTGAGGCAGATGACCTCGCTATAGGTCCCAGTTTGGGGGTTTCAAAATCCCTCAACTACAATGCCCTGTTCCGGAGGCTAGACCATAAGTCCTGATTGAGTGGAACATGATCCGACAAATACAATCTAGATCTTATTGATTTTATATAGATCCCATAAAAGTTTTATGATTCTTTTTGGTACAACTCTTACAATTTTATTTCCTCTGCATAGTTTTTCCTTGGATAGTGCTAATCTAAGAACATTTCATGGTACAAGAGAGCTTACATCTCTTCTATTTTTAAATGAGCTTTTGATGTAGGAACGTTGCAATAATATAGAAAAGGGGGAGAGAAGAAATTGGGAGATGCAGAAGAAATGAAGGGGAGTAGAAATCTAGGAAACTTCCAGAGAAACTGAAAACTTTATTATCAAATCAAAATCTAGTTTAACCCTAGTACAACTATGGGGACCATAAGATGCCTTCTAATAATGTTTTTTTCTTGGCCGTCAATGATAACTCATAATAGTTTAAACTTTAAACTTCAAATAAAGAAATAATATTAAATCTTAATCCTTATAAAAATAATTAACATGATCGTTTATTCTGTTCAAAATAAAATAAATGCAATTGAAATATTAGTTCTTAACCTTATCCTGATTAAAATATTAACTCTTATATTTATCTCATATTCTCTTCCCATTTTCCATCAGCTTGCCACTGAGTGATCAGGCATGCAAATTAGTCAGAGGCTTTCACATATACTTTATACAACAGATTCCTCCCATCCTCATTGTCGCTTCTTCATTTTCACATCATGCAGGAGCCTGAACCCATAAACTGGGATCACTACAGAAAAAACATTGGCTCGCGCTTGGTGGATATGTACAAAGAGCATTATGAAAGTAAGTTTAGAGTTCTTTATTGATTGAACCTTGATCCCATCATTTTTTTCCTGTGGTGTCAGAATAGGTAGCTGACATAATCCTGTGCATTTTTTTTGTTATAGTTTTATTGGTGTAATTTTTATAATATGTGGAATATTGCTGATATAGAAAAGTTCTCTTGATATAATATGTCTTTATGGTGTCAGAATATGTAGTTAAATCCAGTGCTTTTTTTAATCCCGCTGGTGTTATATAATATGTGGAAGAATGCTGATATAAAGTTATCAACCCTAAACCCCATATGATGAATTGGCTGAGGAGTAGGCTCGAGAATTTGGGAATAGTTCGTAGAGTTCCATATAAGCTCATGGGTTTTTATTGTTTCTGCAATGCAAATTATTTCAGCCTTATTCTTACTTTGACTGCCACTATGACTGATTAGATGGAATGGATCCTACTGTCAAACCCTTCTAATATATAAATTTTGCCTTCAAACTCTTGACGAGCTAAAGTCCTTTTATAAATTCAAATTGTGCAGTGTTCTTTTGGATCTCCCCAACCATAATCATCTGATTTGTCTTTATGCATGGTTAATTTTTCCGTGTCTGTCTCTATGCAGGCATTGAGATCCCCAAATATGTTGACAATGTAACTCCTCAATATAAGCCCAAATTCGATGCACTAGTGAGAACCGTTGCCATATCCTAAGTTCATTTCCTGGCTAAGTATCATTCAAAGACATAACATCTTAGTAATATAATCGTGCTTTCCGGATGTAGTTAGTGGAACTTAAAGAAGCAGAGGAGAAATCTCTAAAGGAGTCAGAGCGACTGGCGAAGGAGATTGCTGAAGTACAGGAGTTGAAGGTAAATTGAAATCACTGCCGAGTTTTATCCCCTTTCCAACAATGAAATGTCTCTAATACAATAATCTATATTTTTACAGAAACAGATCAGTACTATGACAGCGGATGAGTACTTTGCAAAGCATCCTGAGCTGAAGAAGAAGTTTGATGATGAGATCAGGAATGATTACTGGGGCTACTAATTTCGGTAAGTTTTAAGAGAGCAGCAAAACATGAGAAACGGCTGTTTTCCTTGCTGGTTCGTAATCCTAGTGACTTTTTATCAATTTCTTTGTAATGCAGTGCTCTTTCAATCTTAAGGCGTCTTCAAATAACATATTTCTCAGTTGTTGGAATTTTTGTGGAGCTGTACTTAAGAGAAATTGATGTGTATTATGGTTTTCACATGCACCATTTCAAGGAAAATGTCGTGATGCCAATTCCTTAATAAAATTTGTTTACCTGTATGAAGAATCTGTCTTGCTTCTGCTAAATGAGTGTTCAAACTCGCATTTTTATCAACTGTGGAGAAGCAATGATACTCGTTTTACACAGCACACAGCAAGATATGAATTTATAGCCACATTTGGATAAGAAACTTGGTTTGTATTATCATATTATCTTAGGAAATAAGAGATTAATTTTTTTTGACGGAGACGGGTTTTTTCGGGGCTTTAATGTTAATTTATTAGTCGCTTACATTGTTAAAAATTGCTGCATAGGCTCTCAAGTAATCTCCTCATTTCTGGGATCTCAGTTGTCACTGTTCACATGAGGGGTAACATTTCTCCAATAAATAGTGTAAGAGCTTTTCGCAAAATAGTTTAAGGGTAAAAATGCACTAACTACAAGAACATAAATTGACTAGTTTAAATAGATAATTATGATATATATTGCTTAAATTAAAAACAACAAAACAAAATACGAGTTCAATCTGTTTTTGCAATTTTAATTTATCTTTTATGCAATTTTAATCCAACTAGGATAAAGCTAAATGTATTCTCCTCAATTAATATTATTTTTGTACAAGACATTTAAAACTAATTCATGTAGTAAGAATGGAATGAAGTGTAGATAGAGATAGAGAGTTCTCCCCTTCCTACCATATGAAAAAGTATCGTTTTCGTCTATAACACAGCCCACTAATGGGTGTATCTGTATATTCAGTACACTAGTTTATACTAAACATCTTCAAAAGTATTTTTTTCACATATCTGATTTCAGTAAATACATACCCAACATTAAAAATTTACAACAAAAAATTCTAGAAAACGGGTATATTCACTCTTACCATGGACGATGGTAAAAGATAGAATTCAGATTCAAACTAATTGAAAGCGTTAATAGCACAAACAGACTTCCAAAGATAAAAGGTGAAATAAATTATTAAAATCTGTACACTATGGGGAAAAAATTAATTGAACATCTTTCCCTTGAGTACAATTTACAAGAGCAATCCAAAATGGATTCGAATTATACTGCTATTGTTGCCAGAACCAAAAAAGTATAGAATGACCCAAGGAAACAGAATGGTATTTAAGAAGAGATGTCGGCAGATTTTCCTTTTACGGTATTGGGTTGCGGTAGATTACGCTTTAATCAGAACTGTCCACCTTCTTCTGAGACAGCACGTCCCCTGTTAGCTCCTCATTTTTATTCATGGCCTTCCTTGCTAGTTCATACCCTGCAAAGTTCATGGCACCTAAAGGAGCAATCCAGAAGAACCTGGGCACTGCTCCTTTAAATAAGCCTAGGGGACCCTCGTGGCGTAGTATTGAGAAGGCTACTAAGGTCATTGACACAGACCGACCCTGCGCAGTCATCATTCTAGTTTTCATGACATCAAAAGGAGTTGTGACAACTGCAGCCAATCCCCCAGATAAAGCCCCCACAGCAATTGTCTCCCAGGGCTCCAGTTCCCGTCTTAGGACTTGCTGGACAGCCTGAGATCAAAATTCCAACAAAATGGCCCTTGTTATCCATCCAACACATAGCATACTTTCCTTTTGGATTTAAAAAAAAAATTGTAGACAGATGAGTAATTCCGGCTCAAAAGCAGGGACATAGCAATTGGTGAATGGTTATTAACAAATATTGCCATTAGGGATCGAACAAAAGACCTTTTAGTTGACACAATTTAATTCTAACAAAAAAGTCAACCCTAGTCGGCAGATATAGCATACATCTAGCCATTCAGAACACTAAGCAAGTGTATTTTATAGAATTCAGAAGTGAAATTGAGAGGAATTGGGTATTATAGGATGTTTAAGTCTCACATCAAGTAATATGAGATGTTTGGTATATTTTTAGTGGGAATGGTTCCCTCCTCCTGATAGCACAATTCTGAGCATAGATTCTGCAAACCTCATTGGTCCTATTGTTTGGTATCAAAGGTAAAGCTAATTGGCAAATGTCACAGAAAGAGCTACCAGCAGAAGGTTCTAATTAATGAGAAAAACTAAAGAAATGTCAGAGTGCGACCCTTGAGGGGTCAGCTTGTCAAGGTTGATGCTACGGCAGGGAGGTGAATAGTATGAGAGATGCCAAAACCTTGTGGCAAGCTGAATGAACTGCTGGGTGTGAAAAGAATGGTTCTTTGCCCTTGGCAATGTCCTTTCCAAGATGGGATCGCCACATGCCACGCCTCCTTGGGTCCTATCATTGATGATGGGACTCAACCTATGTAGCCCCAACACTCAGTAGGAGACAAAAGGGAGTGGAAGAGATTGTGGAAGCTGAGGCTGTTGAATTGGAAAGAAAGGCTGATTGTCCGGTAGAAGCCATGAGGGTTACGTAAAGGAGGAGCGGAATTTCTGGAAAGGAACTTGGGAGAAGGCTGCTTTGTCTTGTCCATCTTGATATACTTGTTTCTGCTTCTGCCTATCTATATTGGTGCTTGTTGGTGTCATTGTGCATGTTAACCAGTGTTACTGGGGGGTTTGAGTGCTCTTTCTTGTGTCTTGTGAAATATTTATGTCCATAATCCATATCAGAAGTATTTTGATTTCTGTGTTGCCTCTAGTAGAATATTGAGTTTGGAGTGTACCCTTTTGTCTGTAGAATCTTAAGCATCAAGACCAGCATTATTGTGTACTGATGTGCTGTTTAGCATATTTTAGTATGTAATTCCAATCAGAAACCAAAAATGAACAAACATAGGCGAACATGCCCATGTTAATAGCATATTCTGAGGCATTTATGTCATTCTGGGCATAAAGGAGGGGCATACACACAAACAAGCATCTCACACACTACAAAGACTATTAGAAAATTTCTACCTAGCCTACCAATGCCAAAAGGGACAATTTTTTAGAGAAGGTATATTTTTTCTCGACAAAAATAACCCAAACTATATTGTAGATACCATTTGCTAGTCACTATTATGGTTACTAAGCTTACGCATGTGAGTGCATGCTGCAAAGCAGAATGCACGTCTTGATATTATAATAGTTAATTGTGAAAGTCATACCTTCTTAGACTCAGCATAAAGAGCCATGCCAGCCACATAAAAAGGAACCTCACGACAAAGGGTTGCTCCAGTCCCACGAAAGAAACCCTTAAGACCATCCTGGTGCCAAGTCCCAACTATAGCCTCCCCCACATTGTCAAAAAGCCCCGCCTGCAGCCGCTGCTTCAAAACCTCACATGGGATGCGCACTGCTGTTCCCAAAAATGTGCTACAGAATGATGCTATAGATTGTACCTACATAATATGCTAAGGCAGTTAGCTACATGGATTTTGAAAATTAACATAGACGACCTATTGTCAACCATATAAGGTGAAAAAATTGCTCTTCCAAAGGAGGGCGCAGTGCTTTCACATATACATAAACACACGCATGTGCACTCATGCTGGATTCTTGGAAACTTTACTAGGTAAAATATAGGTTAAGAATTTCTTGTTTATGGTGAAAGAGCTTGAAACCAGTGTGTAATCTTAAATACGCATATAAGTTAATAGCAGTATTTTGCCACGTTCTCAATATTAAATCTAATCAATAGCCTCAATCAATCCTTCATCGGCAAGAGAATCATAATCCATAAAAGACAGATTCATGGAACAAGGTCATGGTAATAATCTAAAAGCTGAAGCACCAAGTAATTCACCTGGAAGCTCTCTTGAATCCCCAACAAAATGGAAGGAGACAAAATAAAGAAAAACACAATCACAAGTTTACCAGATCATAAGTCACAGCAAAGTTAATCATTTACCTGGATGTCTGGCAGTGTTGGAGCGACATTTATCAGCACTAGTTTGCTTGCTTCAAATATCCCAGTTCGCAAGCCATGGCTGCATGACCAAAAGTTAGCATGAGCTTAATAGGAAGATAATAGAACATCGTTTACCAAAAGCACACGCAATTTCCTAATTTTTTTCCTTATTTTTCTTGTGAAAAGAGGGAGATGAAGCTATCACAACCTTGAAAACTGTCCAAGAATTGCAGGGATTGATCCCCTGTATAAACCACGTGTTCCAATCTGCGGAAGCTTGGAGATAATTTCAGGGAAGGACAGGGTTGATGCTTGTACTCGGGTCTATCATATGAAACAAGACAATGATGGGCCTTAGTTACAGGAAGACGCCAAAAACAGACATCATAAGAGGAATATGGAATTGCTGCACCTACAAGAAGTTATTAAGTTAGAAGAATTTACCTTGATTGAATCAACTGGATGCAACAATGCACAAGACAGAGCACATGAAAGGCCCCCTGCCAATGCAGACCTTAGAACACTTCCAGCAGGAATTTCAACAGGTGGTGGAACAGCAACTAAAGTTGCAGCTTCAAACCAAATACTCCTGATACCAGAGGATAAATAGTTATTGTTGGTTGTAATAAGCAAATTAGGGCACTAGCGACAACAGGGATGGACATTCAAATATTCTCTAATCTTCCTTAGATCAGTCCAGAACTTTTGGTTTATTATATACTACAGATAGAGAAGAACATTAATTACATCATTTGACAACAACCAAACACTTATATTCTAGATGAATCAGAGAGGGCAGCAGAAATCCTTATGGCCAATGTCTCCTGCACTGTATGCAAGAGAAAATATGCCAAATACCCAGTAGAACAACCATTTCACAAAAGGATATGAAATATCTAAAACTATTACGCAGAACACTTTGACAACACACTAAATGGCGATTACTGGTACAACCAAAATGGAAACTTATCTACTATCCTTATGGCCTAATCACATGTTTGACTATTTCACTGCCACTTGAACTGAGCACATTTCAACTTTTTTTCATCCCCTAAAAGTAATCATTGCACCACAAAAATAAAATAAAATAATACATAAAAAATAAAATAAGATGCATCCAACATTGACAGTACTTCAAATTATCAAGCTTATTTTACCTAGGATCCTCTTGAAGACGATCAGAGGGAAGCAAAAGCATAAAATTGCGAAAGTGTCCATAAGAAATAGATCCTTCAGTGTCAGCATTAAGAAATCGCATCATAGCAACTGCATTGTCTTCATTAGCAGGAAGTCCTGCGCTCTTTAATGACTCCAATATCTCACTCTTCTTCAGTGTTCCAGACTTGCTTAGACACAAAGAAGTATATGCACGAAGAATTGTTGGCTCTTTCTGTTCCATCAAAGATAAAAACTGTTTCCACCCAAGAGACTTAGAAAATATGTGACTTCTGGTACGGCGCATAAATTCATGAGCATATCTCCGTGGTAATTTCCTCTTTCTCATGGCAACTTCTAGATCTTCCAAAGTCACTTGGCCATCGCCATCTGTATCCAGCTCCTCAAAGAACCTTCTCCCTGTAAGAAATAAATTTTCCCGCCAAAGATATGAAATCAGCGTATGTTTCAAAAGTTGAATCCCAAATTGCAACTGATAACAAAGTAACCTTCATTAGCAAAATCACTTCTAGGCAACCAATCTACCTATGGTGGAGAAAATTAACATTGAAATATGACCACTGTATATAACTTATTTGTTTATGCACTAGAATATCATTATTTAGTCTTTGAATCATGGACAAGGAGTCATATCATGCCAAATGATGCAACAGAAACACATACACCGGAAATCCCAAAAGTACCCAATAATAGAGATGCAGATAATTGGAAGTATGCTTGAAATTCTAGAACAATTGTACATTACTAGTTGTCAAAAGTATTTGTCTCAAGATAAGTAAATTTAGAATTACTAACCCAACATTCTTCATTACATATTTTTACTTTAGTGTTGACCGTATCTGGAATTGAGACTTCAATCCAGGACTCTGATGAGTCAATCATAAACTCAGATTATACTACATGGAATGCCACATAGGTGTCACACCTGACGACAACGAACTGTGTGCAACCTTAGAATTAGATTAAGTCTTCCATGATTACAACTATGCCAATTTAGGATGATTTATCACTGCCTTAAGGATGATAATCTTTCTTCAATTAAAGCAGACTACACTGCCCTCTCCCCTTCTAAGAGTCACTTCCTTCAAATCAGAAGCAATCTTCTATTTCCTGAAGCTCCTTATACAACATATAAGTCAACATCAAAATCCAAATAGAAGTTTACAGAGTCCGTATTTTACACTCCTCTAACCTCACTCCTTGAATGGCCTAATTTAATCAGTAGACGCAGATCAAGATCTTTCAATCTGCCAGAAAGTTCCAAAAAACAGTTTATTGAAACCAATTACCTTTTGTTTTTCCCTCAACCTAATCAAACCCAAATCTTAAAAAAACAAATAAATAAATATTATTTTCTGGGAATTCATGCCCTGCATGTAATACCCATAGTCAGGTTCCCCAAACTAACCTACATTATCACTCCCTCCAATTATGGCATCCTCCAGTTATAGTGCAGCCCAGCCATACCTCTTGGAACATAAATTATAAATTAGGTGCCATATATTGATCCTTAAGCGGATCGCAGAACTAGTAAGTTCCTTCATCACTTTACCCAATAGCAGTACATTAATTTTGGAAACACAACTCAACCCATTACAGACAGAATGAACACATACGAATTAGACTTGAGTAGAAACATAATTTAAAATCTAAATCCAAATCAGTATTCAGGTTCCTAGCTGGCATAAATGCAGTTTGCATAATCTAGGAGAAGCAGAAATTCCGTTAAGAAACCATGCCTCTGTCATTATTACTGACACTGACCATAGTAGAAAGTAACATGCAAGTATTGGACCTTTTATATACTTTTGTTCCCTTCCATTGCTGTCGTGGACAAAACATACACCTCCGCGCATGCATTCAGAATATTAAATATTTACATAACCAAATGGACTCTAAATTTTGTAATACCAGCAGTTTGTAAAAAAGAGTTTGTTTGCGATGATTGCAAAATCTTCCACTCTACAAAAAACATACCTTCAGCCTCTGTGTATCTAAAGAAATCCTGGACAGAGAATAGTTTCTTCTTGTCTGGATGATCTTTAGATGTACGCCCAAGCTGCGGTAGAAGCTCGATCAATTCTGACAAAGAAATAGTGGAAATGCTGGACTTTAAACGCTCCACATTTGATAGAGGAATACTGAATAAGTTCATGGCAGCCTTCTGCGCAGAACTTCCACCGGTCTCTTCCCTGCTTTCAACAGTGGCACTATCATCACCCTCTTTAACTGAAGGGCTAACTATAACACTTGATGGCAAACCCACCTTTGCAAATCTTAAATTTCCCAAGAAACCATTTACATTTATTTTTTGCCCTTCCAAAATATTAGTGAGTGCTTTCAAATGATTAGAGTAAGATGGAATAGGTTGGGGAAGAGAAGTTTTATCACAGTCCCGATCATGTTCTAGTGCTCCCTCATCATGATTCTGAAGAGTACTCTGAGCTAATTGATCAAAGATAAAACCTATGAGACATTCAGGTGAAATATGAATTCCCTCCTTCTGTCTCCTACCCGTTTCCCTGAATTTTCTAACGAAGTGGCCCTTTGATTCAGTTTGCTTCGATTCACATGAAACACTAGGCTTCATGCAGGGGCACAGTTTATCTTCACCATCCGTTTTCTGGAGCCGCTTCTTGCTTGATTTAAAAGGAATTGGCAAAGTCTGCAAAAACCCATTAAACAGCACAGACCAAGTAACTGCAAACCGGAAGCAATTTGTGCAAGGTCCATCTTCCTTGGCAAACTCCTCCTCTTTTGACCCTGTACCCAATACACCAGCTTTATTCCCACTTCCAGAATTCTGAGAAAACATTCCCAAGAAAGCCTTCAAAGGAATCTTAATTGATAACCCTTTCTTTCTCTCATCAATAACCACACGATGGCCATTCCTCTTCTTCTTCACACAACAGATCTGAAACATGCCCTCTTCACTCACGTCGGCAATCAATTGAACACCATTTCCCATATTCTTAGGCCCCGGCCAGGCTGGCCAGCAATGCTCAAGATCTTTCGCCGCCTTCCGAATACCTATTTCGAGCGGTGACAGCGCTTCTTTAACAACTTGAATCGAATTGAAGAAAGACTCAACTGGATCGTTCGCGGACGCCATTACTGACTAACACTTCGATATTCAAAGCGTTCAATGCAATTCTATTTCCACTGCGTTCCAAAACAAGAACAAATTTCAAATCGACTAACGCAGAGTAGAAGGAACTAGCACGAGATTGCCAAAAAATTATCCGGTGAAAAAAAAAACAGAGAAACCTATCAATCACAAAACTGGGAATACTCTAGTCATCAGAACAGGTAACCGATGAAAATTGCAGAACTGAGGTACTCAAGATTAACCCCATTTCGGTTCAGAAATGACGGTTTCTCCGATGAAGTGAACGATACAAAGTTGAATGAGAGAGAGAGAGAGTGAAACAAATACAAAGGAAAGTATACGGATAAGATTCCGCTTCGGTAAGGTGTGTTAAGCGGTGACTTCGGACAGAACTTGTGTTGAGCCTGATATGGGTGGCAGAGGAAGAAGAAGAATACGAGAAATCAGAGGAGAGACGCCTATCATTTATTTTTCTCCAAAAATAATTTCCAATTATTATTTTAAAACAGGAAAAATGGCATTCCAAAACAAATAGAATAAACAGTGGTTATCTCTCGGGCTAAAAATAAAAGAATAAAAAATGATTATTTATTTGGATAATGCCATGGTCGCTGAATGGATAATAATAGCTGACGTAAGGGCCATGTGTGCAGGGCCACGTTTTCGGATTATTGTAATTGTCGCTGCAATTATTAATAATCACATCGTCCTTAAATAAAACAGAAGTCCAATGCTTCTCCATTTGCGCAATTGGTCCTTGAATTGTTTTAACAAATTTAATAGGTTAAAATATACTTTTGATCTTTTAAATGTATATAAAATTTATTTTAATCTATAATTAAATTCTAACCAAACATATTTACACTTTAATTCTATAATATATTTATATTTTAAAATGAAAATGAATAGGAGAAAACAATTCATGGATAAAAGCTATTGAAGTCTTAGGATAATTTGTATTGTAGAAAATGGCTATTAAAATTTGTTTTGTTTTTTCTTCAGATTTTAGAACATGGGAAGTTTCCCTTTTGACAAAATCTTGATTTAAAAAAATATTAAAATAAATAGTCTTATTTAAAAAAAAATTAAACTAAATTATAGTATAAAACTAAAATTTTAGATAAATTACTAAAACTACTTATAGAACATTAAAAGAACTTATAAATTAACTAATTGCTATGTTATCTCTACTTTCTTTTATACTATTTTCTTTCTCTTTTCTCTACACCCCCTCTCCTCTCTCATATCTCTTATACATCATTTCTTCTCTATTTTATATTTAATAAAGTTATATTATTTTTAATAATTTTTTAATTATAAAAGTTCTTCTGATAATAACTATTAAAAAATTTATTTATTCATAATCACTTTTTTCTATAAAGCTCATATCTAAAACTCTTTTTCTAAAAATTATAAAAAAATTATTTTTTTTATAAATTATTTTATAAATTCTTATTCAAATTGGCCCGTTAGGTTTTTAAATATTATTTAGTTTATACATATTTTAAATTTAAGATTAATTAGTATTTAATTACATTGTCATAACTTAAATTTATTGAATTAACATATTCCGTTAAATGAGTTTACCAGTGTTAAGATTAAAAAAATAAAAATATATTTTATAAATTTAAAAGATTAAAACAAAAACTCATATAAATTTAAAATACTAAAAATATACTTTAGTCAATTTGATATTAATTAGCTCATTATTCTTTTGGGCAGAAAATTGTTTTTAATAAAAAAAAAAGTATAACTTGTGCTAGAAAATTGTAAAAATTAACAAAGCTATAGGAAAAAGAATTAAATACTTTCTCTTCAACTTTCTTCTAAATGACTTTTTTGCTTTTTTTTTTTTTTGAGAAATTGCAGCTGTAAATCAGGATGACACCCATAAAAAAATTTTACAACCAAAATCTTCTCCCCATTAACTCGAGAAAAAGTTAATCAACGAAAGTATCGTAGGTATTGATAATAGATTATATTTTAGATTTCATGTAATTATACAATTTACATTTAAAATTGTGACTTATTTAATATAATAACGATACAATATACTTGTTTTATTTATTTATTTTTTCAATTAAATTTTTCTATTTTTGTGGGTTAAGAGAGATCCATTGACATTGTGCAAAATTGTTGTCATTTGCTTTCCGTATCGGCCTTCAAATGATTCTTAATATGCAAATAGATAGAAAGAGATGGTAAGCATGACCAAAGTTATAAATAGGACAATTTTGTATAGATTTTATATTACATATAGATATATATAAATATTTTATACTACCTCGTATCTTAATTATAAGAGCTAGTTAATTTTTTATATATATTAACAAATAAAATAAAATAATTAATTATAACTAATATAAGAGTTAATTATTAATTTAAGTAAACTGAAGAGTATATAATATTAATTAATCTTAAAAGATTATATTTTATTATAATTAAATAATTTATTTATTTTTAAAATTTATTTTAAAAAATTAATAGGCTCTTATAATATAATTTTTTTATCTAACCAATTTATTGGAGTTTTATCCTAACTATATCCAGATTTGACCCATGTCGCACACCTAATTATGGTATGTGAATCTCCTAACAGAAATTTTTTGTATATGCTAAGGCTCAAACTCAATATCTCACTTAAATAATATCAAATCATTTATCACTCGAATTAACTCTATTAATTATCATAGTATAATTAGAGTTAGAGGGAGAGAGTACATAAATTATTAGCCAACAACAAACATAAACCCAATTGCTCCCTTTATCAGTTACAACGAGCCCATCATTGATTTCTTTTTAGGGTAGAAAAAAACAACATTTAATAATAATTTTAGATATTGGAGCCGCTTACTTCAGTTTTTTTCTTTTACTTAAAATTAATCAGGATTGAATCATAAATACTTATTAATAATAAGAACTCAAATATAAATGATAAGAATATATCGTTAATGTAATAGTCAAACTATCATTTGTTAAAATATCTCTAAATTTATTTTAATTTTTATAAATATGTTAGATTTTATGTCCCATAATGAGTTTATTTTGACAAAATAATGTTAAAATATAAAAACAAATTATAACAAACTTTTTAAATAGAACCCACAACATATTAGGTCATCTGTCAACTCTTTAAAAAGTAGACTTCTTAAACCCTAACTTCTAAACTCTATGATCATGAGCGTCTCAATTAATGCAAGATGGGTAAAATGTTGGGAATGATAACTGATAAGGTGTGGGTTTGAAGAAACAATTTCTGAATTTCAGAGTTACAAATTTGTTAAGGGATATGCGTTACTTCTTTCTCTTTTTCTCTTTCCTCAAACTATTGAATTCCTGACCCATGCATTCACACTTCGCACCATTCTCCTTGATGCGCATAGCAAATTCTGCCTTTTCTCTACCCTGCAGGCGATTGCAATACCAAGTGTATTGTATAGTGATATGTATTCCTCATATTAACTTACATTGGACATCTTCCGGTAACCTTAAAAATTGGTGACTATTGCTGTGCATAGTTCAATCCGTCGAGCTATAGATGAAAGTTTACTAAACGCAAATGTTGAAAATTATTCTTCTAGTCTAAAATATAAAATTTATCTTTTAAATTTATTAATTATTTTTTAAATTATTTTTATTAATATTCTTTTAAAATTAATTAAGTAAAAGACGAGGAAGAATAAAAAAAATATCTTAGTACTCTAAGAAAAATATATTAAATTAATTAAATTGGTGGGTACTATATTTAGTGTTGGAGGACAAGACTATTTCCAGCATGTACGGGATATATCTAAGGAAAAGACAGTTCCACGCGTGTTAAAATGCAGATCCCCCAGTCTGTCTTTCCGAGCATTACGTATTCGCCTCGTTTATTTTGGAAGCAAGAAAATGACTGCCAGCTGCATCTGAATGGTTTGCCGCCATTACTTTTCTATGTGCTTCCTTCACTATGTCTGGAGGAGAATTTTCCCTATCCATCCAAAGAACATCTTAACTTTAGATAGATGACTTCATAACAAGAAGAGACTGTTATTATCTTCTTCAGTTAAAACTGGGAGTGCCTCTCGCGGAACAGATAGTAATATGTAGGGGTGTGCATGGGCCGGGTTGGGCAGGGCAGCCCCCTGCCCGGTGCCCTGCCCGGAAAAACCATGGGCTGCATTTTGCAGCCCGATGCCCGGCCCTGCCCGGTAAAAGCCCTAACCAATTCGGGCTGGGCATATGCGGGCTGGGCATGGGCGGGCTGGGCATGCCCAAATAGTGATGTCCTGCTCATATTGTGAGAAAAAAATCTGCTATCATGAACTTATAAAATAATATCATATTTATATTTTTAAGAGTTAAATAATATATATAATTCACTAAGAATAAGGTATCAAAAAAATAGTAATTAAAGTCTCAAAGTCTATTACATATATAAAAAAGAAATATTAAAATATATAGAGGTCGGATATTTGTAGCGTTATTGCAACACAAAAAATTGAATACTTGGCAAGTAAAGCAGAGGAGCAACTTTGGTATCTACATAAATATAAAAGTTATGTTTAATATTTTAAAAATGAGCAAGGAGAGTTGCCAGCTAAAGTGAAAAGTGTAAAATTACAAATAAAATAAGTTAAGAAAAAAATTAAAAAAATAATAAATATATATATATAGGGCCGGGCCAAATGGCTGCCCTGCCCGGTGCCCGGCTCGGCCCGACAACTGGCCCGGCCCGGCCCTGCCCAAATATATTTTGGGCATTTTTTTTAGGGCCGGGCCGGGCGATTTTTTACCAGGCTCGGGCGGGCGGACCGGGCCACCGGGCACTATGAACACCCCTAGTAATATGGTTTTGGCCAATGCTCATGTAGAGGGGTTGAACTTACACTTATCTGCTTCAAGCAATCCCCATACTATGCTGTTACACAACAGTAATAGCCTTGAACGGTCATGGTTACAAATGACTCGCCTTAGGACTTCCGCCACCATTATTTTGCAAGATAAAAGCCGTAAGACATGGTGAATGCATCACTATGATGTTAGAAAATAAACATCTCAGAAGTAATACAATCAATCCAGATTATATCATACTCAAATATAAACTTATATGAGATGCAGCGGAAGACTTAAAGTTACCTCTCGCCATTAGCTTTATTGATCTGGGGAGAACTGAGATCAAAATGAGATACCTGTCAAAAGAGAACACTGTCAGATAAACAACAGGTTCTTCCAACTGGTGATTAGGCACAGTGATGGCAACTTGTTATTAGCCGTCACCAGTGGGGAACCTTCAGAAGCGAGCTGAGAATAGGTTTCGCTCTGGACTCAGAAAATGAGATCTCACACTCAAATGAATTGTGTTGATTTCCACCATCAGAAAATCAACCTTAAATAAACTGAGTCAATAACCCTCCTGGACTGGGCCCAATGACTACGGGCCACACTCAGAAATATTTATTAATTATCCTACTTAATATCTAAATACGTTATAATAATAATAAATATCCAACATTCTCCCACTTGGCCCGTATACTCAATGTCATCACCCTGTCCAGGTAAACTGATGTCGCGCTACAAGAATCAAGGCGATAAGTCCCCTTTTATCGGGTATTACCTTCCAAGTATTACATGTAGCACCATCACATAATGGGTATCACAATATACATGAACTCAATGTTCATAGGTTCCTGTCTCAATGTTTATCAATTCAATAACACAAATGTATACAATCACAAATTGAAATGATAAACCACAAAATATAATTTCATTGCTCATACCTCCACTAATCAAAAGTAGGACGAAGTCCCATATGAGGCACATGTGTGACAAAGATATTTGGCTTCAACCCTTTCGTCAAAGGATCAGCCAACATGTCTAATGTACTGATACACTCAACTGAAATTTGGGCATCTTGAACCCTCTCTCTCAAGCAAAGGAACTTAAGTTCAATAAACTTGCTGCGACTTTTATTCCTTTTGTTGTTCGCTATGGCCACCGCAGCTGTGTTATCACAGTACATCCTGATTGGCTTAGAGACTTAATCCACAATCTTAAGCCCAGCAATGAAATTCCTTATCCAAATAGCTTGTGAACTTGCTTTAAAACACGCGATATACTCAGCATCACCGGTAGAAGGAGCCGTTTGAGTTTGCTTAGCGCTTCTCCACGATATAGCTCCTTCTGCCAATAGGAAGATGTAACCAGATGTAGACTTGTTCGAGTCTACGCATCCTCCAAGATCTGAATCTGAGTATCCAATCACGTTCAAACTGTCTGTTCTCCTGTATGTGAGCATGTAGTGTTTAGTGCCTTGTAGGTACCTAAAACACCTTCTTTGCAGCTATCCAATGTGCTTCCCCAGGATTACTTTGGTATCTTCCCAACATACCCACAGCAAAAGCGATGTCAGGTCTTGTACAAACCTGCGCATACATCAAGCTTCCTACCGCTGAGGCATATGGGACCCTTTCCATCTGTTTCCTATCAAGCTCGGTTTCAGGACATTGACTTAGACTAAACTTGTCTCCTTTTTCAATAGGAGCCACGTTAGATGAACAGTTCTGCATCCTGAATCGTTCAAGAGTTTTGACAACGTAAGCCTCTTGAGATAAACCTACAAGACATTGGGTTCTATCTCTATGGATCTTTATGCCAATGACATAAGAAGCCTCACCCATGTCTTTCATGTCAAAGCTCTTGAACAGAAACTGTTTCACCTCACGTAATAGTCCCAGATCATTGGTAGCAAGTAGTATGTCATCCACATACAAAATCAAGAATATGATTTTACTCCCACTAGCCTTGTGGTATATACAATCATCCATGATGTTCTCAATGAACCCAAATGATGTGATTACTTCATGGAACTTCAAGTACCACTGCCGTGAAGCCTGTTTTAAACCATATATTGATTTCTTCAGCTTGCACACCAATTGATCTTTACCTTCTGCAACAAAACCCTCAGGCTGTTTCATGTAGACTTCTTCCTCCAGTTCACCATTGAGGAAAGCAGTCTTAACATCCATCTGGTGCAACTCCAGATCAAAATGGGCAACCAATGCCATGATGATACGGAATGAATCTTTCTTAGATACAGGTGAAAATGTTTCACTGTAATCGATTCCTTCCACTTGAGTGAATCCCTTTGCAACCAACCTAGCCTTGTACCTATCGATGTCACCTTGTGAGTCTCTCTTGGTTTTGTAAACCCATTTACAGCCAATGGCCTTAGACCCACTAGGCAACTCTACAAGTTCCCAAACATAGTTGTTTGCCATGGAATTCATTTCATCAATCATAGCATTATGCCACAACTTGGAGTTCACACTCCTCACAGCCTGAGTAAACGATAAAGGATCATTCTCAACACTTACATCACAGTCAATCTCAGCAGAATACACTACATAGTCATCAGGTAATGCCGATCTTCTCTCTCTAGTTGACCTCCTCAATTCAACCTCTTGGGTTGAACCAGGTTGCTGAACAATGACATCCTCTATCACAGCTTGTGGTGGTTCCACTTGTGTGAAAGGTTGACCATCAGGTATGTGTTCATTTTGTTCAGCACCGTCAACTTGAGCCACAGGGTCCACGTCACGTTCAATGTCAATCTCAACAGTGGGATAAACATTGACTATTGACATCCCCTCATGAATGATATCAGTGGTTCGCTCTATGTGATTATCTGATAGACAATCACTCCCACTAATCACATCATTCTCAAGAAACTTGGCATTCCTAGATTCTACAAACCTTGTAGAAGGTGGAGGACAATAAAACTTATAACCCTTAGACCTCTCCGCATAGCCTACAAAGTAAGCTCTGATGGTCTTAGGATCCAACTTCTTCTCCTGTGGATTATACACTCTTACTTCCGCAGGACAACCCCATACCTTGAAATGATTTAAACTGGGTTTCCATCCTTTCCAGATTTCAAAGGGTGTCTTGGACACTGCCTTTGTTGGAACCCTGTTCAATATGTATGTGGCTGTCTTGAGTGCTTCCTTCCACAGAGAAGATGGCAGTTTGGAGCTACTCATCATGCTCCTAACCATGTCCAGCAAAGTCCTATTTCTTCTCTCAGCTACACCATTCATGTCAGGTGATCCAGGCATAGTGTATTGAGCTACTATACCTTGCTCTCGAAGAAATTCAGCAAATGGACCTGCTGCTTGTCCTTCACTAGTGTATCTACCGTAATACTCACCACCACGATCGGATCTCACAATCTTGATTGGTTTCCCAATCTGTTTTTCTACTTCTACTTTATAATCCTTGAAAGCATCTAGTGCCTTACTTTTATTATAAAGCATGTAAACATACATGAATCGTGAGTGATCATCAATAAAGGTGATAAAGTACTTCTGACCATGCGCAGTCAAATCAGGGCAACAAATATCTGTGTGTACAATTTCTAGCAATTCAGAACTTCTTTTAGCCCCCTTATGTGACTTATTGGTCTGCTTACCCCTTATGCAGTCCACACAAGAATCAAACTCCGAATGGTTTAAAGACGGAAGAATTCCTTCTTTATTTAACCTTTTGATTCTGTCAACGGAGATATGACCCAATCTCCTATGCCACAGGCTATAAGAATTCTCATCGATGACACTTCTCTTAGTACCATGCGTAACAGAAAGAGATTGAGGCGAATTAGAAATAATTTTAAACAAGCCATCAATCATAACCAAATTCGCAATCAAAACTGAATTCTTTGTCAAAGTCATACGTTTCTTAGAAAGAACTAGATGATAATCAAATGGAATGAGCTTTGACATAGAAATCAAATTCCTCTTGTAAGAGGGAACATAGAAAACATCATAGAGTTCCAAAACATTTTGATTTGAAAGATGAATGCGAAAGGTTCCAACAGCTTTCACAGGATCTCCTCTCCCACTGCCTGAAAGGACAGATTCCTCATTGGGATGTGGAGACCTGCTTGACAGAAAGCCCTGCATGGTAGTCAAAATGTGGATCATCGAACCAGTGTCAATCCACCAAGTGTCATCATTAACGCTAGAAAAGTTAGACTCAAAAGTAACACACGATGAAAGCATACCTCTCATTTCCACGATATGTTGCCTCACACTGCCAATACCTGTAAGCCTCACAGCACATAGTTCAGACGTGATGGCACCACCCATATGCTCGTCTGTCAGCTTGAATTGCTTATCCAAGGCTTCCAGGTACCCTTTGGCTGTGTCGCACTTAGGGACTGCTACCCTAATGCTCCTAGAGATCCTTTGTCTTATTAGCAGAAGAGATGAGCGGTTACTCCGCTCCCACATATTATACCTTTCCTTTGCCTCTCTGTTATCGGAGGCATCATCAGGTCTCAGAGGTTTATCAAACCTCAAGACATAATCTAAGTCCAATAAACCAAGCTGCAACAAAACATCATCTCTCCAGTCAGCATAGTTAATGCTGTCATCTAAGACTGTTTTGTCACTAACATCATACATAATCCTGGGAGCAGCAATTGGATCTGCAAAATGAGAACAGACAAACACAAAATAAGCTCACATTAATAATTTGAAGCAATCACAAGTCACTGTGCCATGTATGCATGCTTAGCTCAAATGTAGCATGCAAGCAATATAAATACGTATCACTAATGTCTACCTGTGGGCAAAGACATTAGCATAACCAGGTATTTATCTCAAATGGTAGAATTAGAACGCATTCGTAATTTCCCAATGCCTGTGGGCTAATTAGAAAATAAAGAGGCCATTCTATCCCACCCTAATTAAATGTACAATTATGAGATATCTACCTGTGGGCAAAGATAAATCATAGCTATACATTTAATTACAAATGATATTTCCAATCTAGATGTGATTAATAAATGCATGCAACAGATTCAATAAACAAGGATGCTGTGGCTACTCCTTAAAGAACTGCACGCTAATCACAAATATCATTCAAGTGCATTGAAAATCCAAATATGCACAATTTAATGGAGAAATTAATTCTCCCCTTAATTAAATGTACAATCATGATATATCTACCTGTGGGTAAAGATAAATCATAACTATACATTTAATTATTATTGATATTTTAAATCCATATGTGATTAATTAATGCACGCAACACAAACAAATGAGGATGCTGTGGCTATTCCTCACAAAACTGCATGCTCATCACAAATATCAATAACGTGCATATAAATCCAAATATGCACAACAAAATGGAGCATTTAATAAATTAATATTAAAATTCTCCCACTATTTCATGCACCCAAAAATGTCTAACAATTAATTTCAACTCAAAAGGTTTTTACAAAATTTAAACAGTTAATTTAATTGCCAAGGGATAAACAAAATAGGCAATTAAATAACACAAAAATTAAAATTTATAAACACCTTTTCCCAAAAAAAAAATTAAAATAATAGAGAAATTAATTTAGACATTTATAATGCATGAAATAGTAATTTTGATTTTCTGAAAAAAAAAATCAAATTAATTGGCCAAAAATGATTTTCTAGAAATAAAACCAAGTGGCCCATACAAGAAAGTCAAAAAATAGGGCTCAAAATAATTTTCAGAAATTAAAACACCATAAATCCAGCCCAAGACAGACGGCCCAACACAGAAAAGAAAAAAAAACACTTTCTGGTGGCCCAAATTAGCAGTCCAAAACGCAGCAAAACCTTTTTTTTTTTTGTAACAGTACAGCCCAAAGTCGGCCCAGCAGGGGAAAAAAATTAATAACCTGCGGCCCAAAATCAGGTTTGGCCCAGCGCCTTTTTTAAAACCTCTTTTTTTTTTTGAAGAAAATGCTTTCTGTCGGCCCAAGCGTATACGGCCCAGACAGAAAACACACCCAAAACGTACTGTACAGTCCAACCTGATAGCGGCCCAGCAACAGAATTTTTCATTTTTTTATTAAATCATACGTGCGTTTCACGGTTTCTGTGAGTCGGGTTGACCTAACCCGACTCACAAACCGTTTGACTGCTGTGACCAGCGCCGCGAGTTCTACTCCAACAGTCGACGCCGGGGAGCTGTTCCAGGGCTGGTCGCCGATGATCTGGGGCCCTTTTGCAGTGGCGACCACGGCAAAAAGGACGGTGACTTCAACTGCATCATGTCCAGGAACCAGTTACAACGTTGAACGGCGACTCTCACAGCCATACGGCGGCGCCTCGGTCCTTTCTGTCTCCAGTTTTCAGTGACTTGTGATCCATTTGCTGATGGTCTCATGGCGAGCCTTGCGACGATGACTCTCTCTTTGTTGACTCTGGCCACCTCACTCGCCGTCGGCTTTCTCACCGTCTCTCTCGCTCTTCACAGACGCGGGGACGCTCTCAGCAAATCTCTCGCTCTCTCGCCATCGTGGAGCACAGTAACAAATGGTTAAACAATAAAATTTTGATATTTAGATATCCCATATATATCTCATCAACATAAAAGATCAATAAATAAGGTAGAGGTGATCTTAAACCAGGCTCTGATGCCACATGTTAGAAAATAAACATCTCAGAAGTAATACAATCAATCCAGATTATATCATACTCAAATATAAACTTATATGAGATGCAGCGGAAGACTTAAAGTTACCTCTCGCCATTAGCTTTATTGATCTGGGGAGAACTGAGATCAAAATGAGATACCTGTCAAAAGAGAACACTGTCAGATAAACAACAGGTTCTTCCAACTGGTGATTAGGCACAGTGATGGCAACTTGTTATTAGCCGTCACCAGTGGGGAACCTTCAGAAGCGAGCTGAGAATAGGTTTCGCTCTGGACTCAGAAAATGAGATCTCACACTCAAATGAATTGTGTTGATTTCCACCATCAGAAAATCAACCTTAAATAAACTGAGTCAATAACCCTCCTGGACTGGGCCCAATGACTACGGGCCACACTCAGAAATATTTATTAATTATCCTAATTAATATCTAAATACGTTATAATAATAATAAATATCCAACATATGATCCATATCTACTAAAATATTTCACTTCAATATTCATCTTTCACCCGTTATCAACGAAATTTATCACTGAATTTATTCGTCCAATTCAATAGAAGGAATCGCATTGTGACGGCTATGACTTTTAACTTCTATAGCCACAAGCAATCAGTGGATAAAAACGAAATTAGCAAGATATCATGTTCACCTGATACGCAAAATTAGAGATGCTTCTCTTCTTGTCATAGCTTGCTGGAAAACACCTTCATAGAACTTACGTACTCTGGGTTTTGGGGGCCGTGCCTTGAGAGCTTGCCAAGCTTGAATCCCATACCTACCAGCAAGAGCTGCAGCAGCTACAGCAAGGCAAGCTAGAAATGGTGTAGCCTAATATTCATTGCAGTTTGGGACCAGATAAGTAAACTACTAACGTTATTTAAGTTGACAATAATAATCGCAATGTTAATACTGCATTAGATTACAAATACCAGTTCATCTCATTAACTCGCAATCACTTAACTTATTTAGAGGACAGACTACACATATGACAAGATTACATAAATGGATTTGCCACAGTTAATTGTTATGTACCCAGAATGAGTTTTCAAATAACAAATGATGTTCCACTGGGAGGGGAATATAATTTTATGTTAGAACGGAGGGATAAAAGCCTTGGAAATAATGAATGGGGAAGTGGCAGCAGTTAGGACCAAGCCCTCGGGATGTGATACGGGAACGGGGAAGTGAGGAGAGAAAACAGATTCAATTCTTTTGATAATCAAGTTTAAGCAATATCTGTCTTAGCTCTACTTATAGAACCCTAAAAAATAATACAATTAATTCAAAATTTAAACCCATATCTAAATCTAAATTCTAATCCTAATCCTAATAAATCCCTAGATAAAGATAACAATTAAATCATAACAAAAATCCTAAATAAAGATAATAGTATGATAATTCAGATATCCTAATTTATTGAAATAATAAAATATTAAACCCTACTAAATTAATTAGAAGTTGTTCCATCACCTTGGCATCAAGTTCACCTCTATTTTATAGATTAAAGCTGGTGAAAATAGTGCTGGTTCTGATACAATAACTGTATGTAGTTTATTAATTTTACACATAAATTTCAAAGAACTTAGGGTACACTAATGCCGATACCTAACAAAAATGCAGGGTACACAAATTTCAAAGAACTGAGGGTTAACTGCATTAATATATTACGATGATGATTTTGCTACTAAAATTTCCCCGAATCTCACCCTTTTTTTCCCCCATATACTCACAGTAGGAGCAAGTACCTCAGGGGGGCAAGACAGAGCTAGTGAAGAATTAGTAGAGAATGTGGAAATTGGAAGAAGCTAGCTTTACTTATTTTGTTAAATATATGATTATTTTGTGGTTGTATGTTAGTTGTATATATATGTAAATGGCTATTTATTTTGGCTTGAAACCTCTCTAAAAGGGATAAGATGAGCGGATTGGATGACTTAGATAAGTGTTAGGCCAAGTCTAATAACTAGCATGGTAGTAGTGTACATGTTAGTTAATATTATCAACTCTAAGTTGTAATTTTGGAATAGGTAATTAATAGAGCTATTATGAGAATTAGATCCTAAAACTTTACAAAGATATAGTAGATATCCTAACCTTTCAAATGAGATCTATTTTATAATTTTTAGATGTGGGAATTATAAGTTATAAATTTTCTAAGTACAACCTAGAAACCTGAAAATTTGTTATGAAAAACTTTCGTACAGATTTGATATCTAGTCATTTTGGACCAAATGGGTCATTTTATGGAACCGGGTCTTATTTTTATAACAAAGATATTTGCAAGAGCTAAGAGTTGAGCTTTGAAGTACTAATTTTAGAGGTATATTGATATATGAATTTTTAAAGTTTTAAGAAAATTCAATGCCATTGGTAACAAAATACTAATTTGGTCACTTGATGATTTTATAATGACTAAATTATTGTGATATGGGACGTTAGAGTAAGATGTGACATATTATAACTATATACTTATCTAGTCTTATTTATAATGTAAAGAAAGAATATTTATTTTAGTATTATTTATAGGGTAGAGAGAAATTATTTTTATAAAAATATACCATTTCACCCTTCATTTATTTATTTTGACTTTATTTTCATTAGTTATCATATATATTAAATAGGGGTAAAGTTAGAAACTTATTAAATTTTATAACATATTTAATTATATTTAAGGTTTTCTTAGTTTATATAATTTTTTTTAGAAATTACTTATGAATAGGATTAAAGAAATATAAAGTTGGAACAAAAACAAAAAATTTGTAGCCTAAATTATACCAAACACCTTTATTAAAGCTTTCTCAAGCCTGATGTGGTGAGTTTTAGCTCTCTATAAAGGGGTATAATCGTTTGAGAGTCATGACAAAAATAAAAAGAACCACTCTGACAATCCACATCAGTAATCTCAACCTCTATGATCGTGCAACTGATGAAGTTGAAAGTTGGTAGTTGAAGACAATTAGTGCCATAATGTATATAAATTGTCATAAAGTAAAATGCCATTCTTTATATTTTTATTAAGATAAATTTTCAATATATATCTTGAAAATGGTAAAATATTTTTTAAAATATCTTGAAATAAAATGTCAACATATTTTTAAAATAAATTGGCAAACGCAACTTTTTTACATAATCAATATCCAACTTTCAATTTATGGAAAAAATGATATTTCAAGGAGAAAATGGTAAAATATAAACCATTAAAATCAATACAATTTTTTATTTTTTAAAAAAAAAAAGATGTACACCAACTGTACAGGTTTTCTTTTTTGGAAAAACATCATGGAAATAAAATCAAAATGATTTCCAACAAGAACAAGATAAAATTGATCCAAAGAGCAATTGATCCTGCCAAGAATAATTTGAACAAAAAATAAATCTATCATTAAATTATTATCACCCCCAAACCAACCGTGTTTACATTACATTATCAAAGAAGTAAAGAAGAAAATAAAAAAAGATGTTGACTATGAATATGAATACAGCTTCATGAACAAAATAAATAACCATCCATCATTATCCTATCTTACTCTTCAAGAATATTATGATCACACAAGCAACTATCAAGTCCTGTACATCCCCCATCTTCTTTCATATCTTCTTCATTCACATTCACAATCCTACCTGCCACCATGGGCAACTTTCTTCTTAGTGACCGAAGAAGCATCCTTATTGGAAGCCACAAGATCCACCTTAAGAGGACCAGAATGATTCCTCAAACAAGCCGGCAAATCTGTGAAGGATAATCGCTTCTTCACATTGGATCCTTTCTCAGGTGTCCCATTTTTATCTGCATTCTGTGATGGACTCTCAATTCTGGATTTGGCCTTACCTGACTTGGTAGGAACCGTGCAAGTTGAGAGGGCTGATAAGCTTGCAATGCTCTCGTCGTCTCTAAACGATGATCCTGAAATAGTATGTCTCCGATACAGATGTGACTGAGTACTAGTTGTGCTCCTCAAGTCATCATCACGGCCCCAAGAAGATGTCTTTGGGCTTGGTGCCCTTACTTTGCCGGAAGTACATGAGACAGATGGGGCCTTTTGAGGTGTGGTTGAAGAAGACCGGTGACTTGGGGGCCGGCTTGATTTTTGGCCAGCCGGAGAAGGCTTGTTATTGTTGTGATGAATAGGACCGCGAGAAGTATACAGTTTAGTAATTTCTCCAACAGGCAAGGGTTGGCTCGCCATGCTCTTTGTCGATGCACGCTCGCTATGAACCAAACCACTTTGGGTATCCCATCGATCTAGCCAACTCCAACCCCAGTGTGGATTGATTGGATCTACAAATGTGGTGGGATTGGAATTTGCAGATTTTGAAGAGTTCCTCCACTTTTGCTGTTAAGAGAATATTTAGATTGAAATCATCAACATGGAGAAAACAAATATATACATATAGACCAATAGTATATGAAGGTGCATACAGGCATTTTCACAAGTTTCGAGGTTGCCAATTAAGAAATAGAATCACAGGTAATGCCTTTGATAAATGTGTACAAGAACTTCTTGTGTTTGATTGGTTAAATCAGGAACATTACAGGACCTTCAAACCATCCTGGTCATGTTTGCAAAAGTATCTAAGCTTGACCAGACACCAACTATTATATTTCTATAGTCCAATGATTATTTCCTACATATTAACAAGCAAAAAGGTAAAACCCAGCCCCCACAAGTAATTTCATGAGATAATGATGCAAATTAATATTAATACTTCAATTGAAACTCATTATAAGTTGTATAGAACACTACCGTACTAGTGCAGTTTCTGTATTTGCATATTTGTAAAATCATTCTGAAAATGTCATTCTCACATTTGAATTTTTGTTCTGAAACTGAATTAAGTTATATAAAAAAGACTATAAAATAGATTGACATTCTGTATGTTAGTTCCTCTGTTTCACTATAATCCCATATGCAATCACAAAAGAAGGGTACACCCTGGTACCTGATGTGAAAACGCATAGGCCAGAGCTCTCTCTCTTCGAACAGCAGCTTCTTGCCTTTTAGACTGTTTTGCTTCAATTTGCTCCATTGATTGCGCTGTATCATCCCAATCTTCAACAATCTGCTGAAAAATTACTTTGCCCCTTTAATTTTTAACTTTTTTTTGGCCATTAGCAACTTTAATTCAAACATTATGAAAGCAGTCACTCCATGCTTCTGTGTGAAGATGAGATTTTTATGCATTCTAATCAAAAAGAAACTAAGGCCAGAGATATGTACCATTTTCACTGAACAAGTATGTCATGGAAAGATACAACTCAAGAAGGATTTGAGAACTTTGACCTTTATTTGCTAGTGAAGATGATTTTAAGAAAATTCAGCTGAGAGGATAACAATTTGTCCAAAATTAACAAGGTAAATATTATCCTGAGCTCAAACGCAAAATCATTCACAGGTAATTATACAAGACACATTCTGAGGCATATCACAATGAAAGCTCACCATATAGCAGCATACATTGCACCATAACCTGCAGTTCAAAAACAAAAATACAGATTGCTTACAGCAGCTTGCAACTTCTCAAGTTCTTTTGCTTGTTTCTGCTGCAGCTGCCACTGAAGAGCTTGGTTCTCCTCAGACATCCTAGCCCTCCTCTCATGGACCTGAGACTGCAATCGTGTCAGGGTCTGCATGCATCTTAAGGTAGAAGCTGCTTGTCGTTTAACAGATTTCCCCTGTATCAATCTCTTCAACCTCACCAAACCTTTCAAGCCACGCAATGCTCTTCTTGCCTGAAAACCCCAAAACACGAACCATTATGAGTATAATAACTCAAAGCCATTGCGTTATTGCTACAATTCATTAATTAATTCACTTCATCATATAAGGAAGAATGCCTTTCGAAATAATACAGGAAATTAAAAGGCTTTCCAACATTGATGCAGCATGCTGCATGTTAAAAGTCATACAAAACATTTTTCATTATCCCATAAATTTTCCCTTAAAAAAAGGGTCTCAGATGATATAAATCTGCAAACAGAGTTCAACATAGACAGTGACAAGAAAAGCACATCTTTGCTGGTATAACATAAACTTAAATAGCATAACACGTTCATACCAAATATCCTCGAAATGCTGTCTGAATTTTGATAGCTGCCATGTCTTCCTTCGACTTTCCATGGAAACGGGACACGCTAGTAAGACGAACAACCTCTGCTGCAGCCTGAGCAGCAGCAACAGCAGCCTCTGCTGCAGCAGCAGTGGCAAGAGCCAGAGAATAAGCGAACTTGCTCTGCTCATTCTCTGCTCCTATGGATGGAAGAGCAGGAGGAACAGCAAATTGAGCTCCTTCATTTGGCAAAGCTTTGTCATAACCTACTACTTCATTTGACTTCTGCTTTTTATCCTTTTATTTTCAACACAAAAAAGGAGGGAAATAGTTGAATTAGAATCTGTCTTGGCAATTGATTTCACTGGCAGTGATGTGAAATATGTTATTCTATTTCAAAAGCATATACAAGTATATTATATATATTTTGAAACCTGATCTTTCTTGGGATGAGGACTGAGAACTTTCCTCACTGAAGAAAACCAACACCCTTTCTTCCCCATGTCCTAGTCACTTACCTTGAAGGAAATGAAAAAATCAAATTAGATTTGGAAGCCGGACCAAATAATGAATTTTGTTTAACTTGAATCCTCACACTTCAATAAGTGCACAAAAAAAAACTTCAAATGGTAACTTCAGATTCTGGAAACAAAAATAGGATCAATAAATAACAATCCTCTAAAAAAAAGAATTAGAAACAGAATCCTGTCACCCAGCAGAGAAAGATAAGGACTTTCCACCAATTTGTCAGTGAATAAACAAAGAACCAGTAGTGGAACAAAATCCTTCAACGTTAATTTATTTATGTGATATGTGAGAACGCCCAATTTCAACAGAGATTAACTGTCCTGTGAATGAGATGACCCGAAACAGAAACTAATAAGAATCCGCCAGCCCATGAAAGAAAATGTCAAAAACAAGATTTCCCGCCAGTTTATCAATGTAATGAACAAATGGCAAACAACCCAGAAAAAAGAAATCTCTCATGTGTTAATTTATCAATGTAATGAACGCCAAATTTCAACATAAATAAACAGTCCTCTGAATAAGACTGACCAAAAACTGAAAATAACAAGAAACAGCAATCCCATGTAAGAAAAGAAGTTAGAAGGGGCTTCCCGCCAATTTATCAATTTAATGAACAAATGCCATAGAAAACCTTGAGAATATGAAAGTGCCATAAGTTAGTTTGTCAGTGCAATGAACGGCTCGTTTCAGCATGAATGAACAGAAACAGAAACTGTAAAGAAATCTCCTCCCAGCCATAATAATAAGATGAGAAAAAAGGGGGACTTCCCGCCAATTTACCAAATGGCAAACAGCCAAAGATTATAATGAACAAAAGAACCAAAAAAAAAATCCGGAAATTCCATTTACAAGAGAAAGTTGCAAGATAACGAACAAATGCATCAGAAAGAGGCCGACATGAAGAGGGAAATTTCCCAATACCTTCGGAGGAAAAACCAAAATCTGTGGAAATATAGGTCTTTCTCTCTCTCGCCGGAATAAGAACGAAAGGGAAATCCGAAGCGGAAGATCGGGCGAGCCCGGCGAAGAGAAAGGAAGGAGGAAGAGGGGGAGGAAGGAGCAGATTCTAAGGAATGGAATTCAATTCAATGGAAGAATAATTTATTTATTAATTTATTTATATTTTACATTTTCAGCATAAGAAAAGTGGGCCCTACAGATTGTGGTTCCTATTTTTAACTATAACCATTAAATAGCGACAACGAACGATATCCAAACTGCCTCGCTGTCTTTTTCTGGGATTTGGGTTTTACTTTTTCCAACAAGATTAACAAGCAAGCAAGCAATGTTATTACTTTGTTTTATTTTTCTATTAAATTACTGGTAATTAAACTAGTAATCGTGTTGTTAGCCCAAACGAATGACTGATAATTTTGTATAATTGTTTTACTTGAAAGTTTAACAAATGTTTAAGAGTATCAATTAGCTTTCAAACAAAATAAAATGTTTGTTAATTTTCAATTTACTTGCTAAAATAATTATTATAGTTATTGTTGATGAGAGTTAAAATAAATAGTAAATATCAAATTTTTATATTAGAAAAATATGAGTTTAATTTTTATTATTTTTGTGAAAATTTATTTATGTAATTTTTATAAATATTATTTAAATTTTGAGATTATATTTTAATCTTGATAAAATATTAATATTGAATCTTTCTAAATTTTTTTATAAAAAAAATTCGTAAAGTTATTGATTGATTTTTCTACTTTAAAGCTATATTATTTGGTTAGTGTTAAAATATTTATTTTACCCTAAAGCTTTAATTTTAGGAGAAATTGAAATACATTTGGAACATTTGATGATAAAATAATTGATTCTCTAGTTTGTCTCTAACATCTAAAAGCTCAGACCAAATATCAAGTGTTAAATCAAAATCTAGCCTCATAATTTTTTTACTTATTATATCCCGTATTATTGAATTAAATTCAGATAATCTCAACCTTAAATAAATTAATTCTTTCAAAAATATATTTTTTTACCGTCAAACTCAACTCTATATATGATGTTAAGAGTTTATATACTTATATTCATAATATTTTATATAAATGTGAATTAGACTAATGTGGCAATTGGATTGGATGAAAATACTTTAATTATTCACAATTAAAAATGAATATTTAAGGTTTGTTTATAAAAAAATATGTTAACGGGGATTATTGTTAAATGAATTTATCAATATTAAATTTAATTTGATAATTTTATATACTATATATATATATATATATATATATATATATATATATACGTGCATGCATGCATGTGTTGAAATAATAAAGCAAAATACGTGGCAAATAACCTGAAATCCATCCCTATCAACATTGATGTCAAATTTACCCTTCTTGTTTTGGCTTCTATGAGCCGTCCAACGCCACTCTAATGGTGTAACATCATTTCGTTAACATCAAAATCATGAGGATAACCGTATTTCTTAAGATACAAGAAATTTTATATAGGTTCACTTATTAGATCGTTTAACAAATAGATTTTCACAATAATAAAAGAAATTAAATTTATTTTATTATAGAATATAATTTTTTTATTATATATATTTACTTTGATTAGACTATATTTGTTTTTAATTTCCTTTTAGAAAATTGCACTCATCCGAAGAACATGATCGATCACATGGTCCCCCATCCAATAGTTACTTTGTGTTTTGACGTTTTTGTATGCATGTGTTTTGACTTTTGGTATATACTATAGCATCTTCTATCTAATTAGTAAGAGATTAATCTCTCAAATATTATTAAGGTTCAGTTATTATGGTGGCCTCTCAATTATGTTAGCTCTATTCCCATCCTCCCTAGATTGAACTGGAGAGTGATGATTAAAGGACCTAGAATTTCATCCATATGTGCCAATGTGCATTGACTTTTTTTTTATTATTATAAGAGAGGGTTATACCCAAATTATAAAAAAAAAAATAAGGGAAACAATTCCCAATTTTTCTTTAGCTACTAAGTCCTTCAAAAATGGTGGACAATTCCCAATCTATGCCAATAGGCGTTGACTTTTTTTGGCATAAAAAATTGAGTTCTTCATCGTTCCACCAAGGCAAATGTATAATTCTAAAGTTTAAAAAATACTTACAGAAGATTTACTATATCATCTATTAAAGAAATGTTACTATAATAGCGAGAATTAAACTTGTATCTTTATAGGATATGAGCTTATTCTTTACCATTTGTGCTAACTTTAGTTGGCCGTGCTCTATTTTTTTCTTTTGATACAAAATTTTTTAAAAAAGGGTTGGACTTACTCACGATCTAAGGGCAGAATAAAATCTCTTTTTCTCCTAGAAAATACCAATTTTAGATAGAATGAGCTGTCAATTATTGTCAGGCATAAAATTAGGCACCAAAGAGTTAGAATGTATTTCTAAATATTGTAACTTGAACCACAATAAAATGATAGAATCTCTCTCTATTTTTTTTAATTTTTTGGAAAAAGGTATAACTCACCCACAAGCTAAGGGCAAGGCAAAATCTCCCTTTTTTCAATGTGATACTAATATCAGGCAGAGCGAACTATCTATTATCCTCATGCGTAAACCTAAATACCCAGAAGTTAGGATGCCTCTCCAAATGCTATAACTAGAATCATAATAAAATAATATTTTATAGAGATTAAATATATCTTAAATAGTTATATATTTTATCTCTTCACCAATTAAACTCAATTGAACACTTCGGTGATAGAATCTCTCTCTAATCCTCTCGGACTATCAGTGCATTCGTCCAATTATTGGGCCCAAGCCCAACAAGTAGGACACCGCTGACCCAAGTCAGGACAGTCAACGGCTGTTAGATCTTAAATTTACCATTTTACCCTTAGGTCCCTTCCCTAACGACCGCCGTTCATAAGCAAAAATGCAGCTACTTCCCGCTTTCTCTTCCGAACCGGCGTGGCCATAACCTCGCTGCCTCACTGTTTTCGGTTTCTCTCTGAAGCTGCCGTTGTAATATTCCTCCTCCTCTTCATTGGCCACCGTCGCACCGCCGTCGCCAACGAGGCAACGACTTTCCTGACGGCTGCTACTGCTTCTAGTTCTTCAGCTCCGTGTTTCTTCTGGTAGCCTATCACTTCGGTTTTATTTTCCCTCCCTGATATTCCCTGTATAAATATTGATCGAAGGTTCGAGTGTTTTTCTCTTTGCATATAACTTACTTGAACGTAATCAAATCGTGAGTATTCTTTATGAAATAACACGCCACATGCATATCATACATTTTTTAATATAAATAAAGTTTATTGGATTCTTGCTCACTGGAAAAAGTGTTCATGATATAATAGCAGTATTTTAGATACAATGCTCATCCAAGAAGTGAGAATCTCTTACATTGTAGTTTGAATTAAAACTTTATATAAGTGTGATGGTTGCAAAGCTCATGGCTTCAGTTTCATATTTGACATCAATGCCCATTTCAAGTTGAGATTAATACTTTAAGACTTACAAAGAGAAACTGGGCACCATTTCCATTTTGGTTTCTCATATCTAGCACTGCAGTGATTTCTCATATTTCTCTACGGATGCTGTTCATGCCTATTGATGTAAAGTACATAAACGATTTATCTATTACTTCCTTTTTCTTCAACATCTTTTAAAAGGTACCCATAATAACTTGTCTGGAATAAGTTTCACCAATGTTAAACTGAAATTGAGCTACTGATTAAAATCAGCAAGTGTCGCAATGGAATGAAATTCCTTGTTGCCAGATTGCCTCACATTTATAATCTTTTTCATGGCCTTTAACATTCTTATCATAAACTCCTGTATGTTTCTATATATGTCTATGCTCATTGGTATTGACATAAAAATTGTGCTTTATGTTTGTGTCTAGAATCTCCATTGATATTGTCGCAAAATGGGAAAGCTAGGGAAGAAGGCAAGGAAGTTCGCTAAAAAGAACTTACAGTCTGTTCAAAGACAAAAGAGGAAGACAAATTCTATGTTCAAAAGGAAAGCTTCTAAAAGTAAGGATTTATTATCTTGAGGTGATGCACATTTGTTTTGGGTTATATGATCTTTTTATTTTTTATTTTTATATTCTAGGTAGACTTCTTACTGTACTGTTGTTTTGTCTTGGTTATTCTCGTGTCTCTTGGTAATTTCTTCTTTCATCACTAAACAAAAGTTATGATTCTATGTTATGACAACATAAAAAATCTTTAATTTGTATTTTCCTGTAATGAATATCCTTCTTTACTGATTGAACGCCTTAATTTATTTAATAGTGTTTTATAAGGTCTCTAAGTTCAAAATATTTGTATGGATTATCCGCTCATTTTAGCTGTGGGTTGTACAGCCTCTTGGGACATTTTAAAACTTTTGGTTCAAGGAGGGATTTTAAGATCCTGTAGCTGTGTCTCTATGGTGGTTGGCTACGGGTTTCTTTGATGAAGGGGGAGGAACTCTCTTGCCCCAAGCTCTTTTAAGCTAATAATCTATTTCTTTCTTTTTTAGGGGAGGGGGATTTTCATTCGTGTTGTTTTGGGAGGATTTGTTCTCCTCTTTCAGTAGTAGTTACTTACTCACTTCTAGTGAATTCTTGTATTAAAAGAAGGCTTCTTGTAGCAATTTCAAAGTATTTTATCATAGTTTCAGACATTTCTATAATGCAAAATTTTAGGTGCGGTGAGAAAAAACATCATTTGTTTCTTTATTTTCTTCTGATGAACGTACTAGTACTCTCTAAGTCTTTACTAAGCTTTCAATTTTCTGTCAAATTTGATTGAAACAGGAAATAGTCAAGAGATTGAGGAAGATAAAGAAAGGGATTTGATAGAACAATCAAATGGAAGGTAAAAAAGTTTCCTAACTGCATATATCTTATCACATATTCATGCTTACATGCATGTTTTTATGTATATTCGTATATGTATTTATCTATGTTTCTTTTCCTTTCTTTCCCCCTCCCCCTTACAAATTTTGAGCATAGTTAGCTTTTTCTTTGAAAATAATGTTCCAAGACTCTGAAAAAAATCTATAAATATTCATATTGGAACACAAGCAAACATTGTTGCCTTCCTTATATCTCCTCCTTTTCCCAAGGAGTATTCAGTATTATAGGTCTCTAACTTTCAGCTGTCTTCATTGAGTGTAGGGATGCGCAGTTTTTATTTTTAGACTATGAGCGTATAATTATTGATAAATGAGCAGTGTATGCATCATTAATTGCCTAAAAATTCATGTTAAATCTGGAAAGTTAGAAGCAAGGAATGGATCAAGTAAATAGGGTGTTGGGTTCATTGCCCATTAGCTTAGCAATCCAGTACATCTGAAATGGTGTCTTGAGCTTCTATCCCAGCAAGTATTTAAGACTGTGTTGGTCGGTATTAATTATAAATTTTGATTTCTCCAGGTACTGGTGCCAATTCTCTACTGCCTGTATGACTGCCACGAGCTCTTTTTCATAAATTGAGAGGCTTAAATGCCTTGGGGCGAGAGCTTTGCTTAAGAAAGCTATTGGCGGTCCCTCTTGCATTAGTACTGCTCCAATCCCCCCAGCCCACACGCATCTGTTTCTACTGCGAAAACCTTAGAAAGTCTAGTAGAGCGAATATGGGAGCAGAGACCAATGCCTCTTTCAATAATTGAAAAGCTTTGCTTCTGACCATTGGAAGGCATTCTTTTGAGTCAGTGCAGTGAGCGGTTTTGCTAACCCTCCAAACCTGTCGTTGAAGCGTTGATAATAGCCAGCCAACCCAAGAAAGGCTCTCAATTGCTTCACATTCTTAGCGGTTGCCAGTCAACTACTGCCTGAATTTTCTTTGGATCTGTCGAGACCTTCCCTTCACAAATGACATGGCCTAGGTATTGCTCTTTCTTTGCTGCAAATGTGCATTTGCTCTTCTTGACAAGGTATCGGTTGTCTCATAGAATTTGCAGCACCTTTGCCAAGTGTTTGGCATGGTCTGCAATCGAAGAGCTATAGATTGAATATTGTCAAAAAATACTAAAACAAACTTATGGAGAAAAGGCCTAAAGATGTTATTCATAGCTCTCTGAAATGTGGTAGGCTCGTTAGTCAAGCCAAAAGGCATGACCAGCCATTCAAAATGGCCTGCATGGGTCTTGAATGCTGTTTTGTATGTGTCCTCAAGTACCATCCTAATTTGGTGGCAGCCTGCCCTGAGATCCAGCTTGGTGAACCACTTTGCACAATGAAGTTCATCCAGCAAGTCCTCAACTAGCGGTATGGGGTACTGGTTTTTGATGGTTTTCTTATTAAGCTCACTATAATCGATACACATTCTCGATGTGCCGTCCTTCTTTTTTACTAGGACTGTGGGAACCAAGAAAGGAGAAACACTTTCTTGAATCACCCTGTTGGCCAACAATTTTCTGACTTGCTACTTAATAACATCTTCTTGGCTGGCCGAGTATCGATAATGTTTCGAACTTATTGGGTTTGTTCCCTCTTGTAGCACAATTGGGTGGTTGTGGCCGGGTCGTAGTGGAGGTCACTCTTAGGCTCTTCAAAAACATCTTTTAAGTTAGTCAAAGTGCCCTGTATCTCGTCTGATATGCTCCCACTGTCATAGGTGATAGGGAGGCACTATTGGCTCTCTCCTTCAAAAGGCTACAGGAGTTGAATTAGGAATACCTGTTGTTCTTGAATCAGCTTCGCCCTTACCTCGGTAGATGACACGACCTTTAGGGAAATACGAGGTGTAGCCTATAGCTTGCATAGTCGTCCGTGGTACCAGAAATGCATAATGAGATTCTCATAATCCCAGAACGCACTTTTGATAATTTTGAGCCACCTTAACCCCAGCACTATGTCATAAGTGTGAAGCTCTATAATTTGGAGGTTACACACAAAGTCCTTGCCTTGCATTCTCCATCTAAACCCACACCAAACCCCATGTACCTTTAATTTCAAACCCCTTGCAACTTGCATAGATGAAATCTTAGAGCCTTTGTCCTGCCACCCCAACTTCATGGCCAAGCTTAGATCAAGAAAGTCATGATCGCTCTCATTATCTATCAGGACTTGAATATTTCGCTTGCCCACAATCCTGTGGATCCTCATGGCTTCATTTGTATCTATGTTATTAATGGTGTGGAGTGATATCAACTGAGGGACTCATCTTCATCCGCATAATCTTGCTCAAACTCAATGAAATACAATTGCATTCGTTGCCTCTGAGGACAGCGGTGATCCTTTAAGATTTTTTCATGACAGTAAAAGCATAATTTTTAGCGCGATGCTCTGCTTCCTTTTCTGCCGTGAGGGCCTTCATCTCCCTGGCTGTGAATCTTGGAGCGAAAGATGTATTCTTGGTGTTCGTTACAGAAACCTTGTCTTTCTATTGGGACCCACTCACAACTAATGCGCTTTTGTATGAGTTTGTCGTAGCCAAACTAGTTTGTGCTAGCGTTGCTGAGTTTGCGACGTGTCTTGCTCCTTTGTCGGTAGTGCACTTGGTATTTCTTCGGTCAATTGCGATTTCTTGCACCCGTGCTAATCGTCGCGCTTCTGGTAGTGTCTGAGGATCGAACATGAGTACTAAGTTGGCAATTTCATCCTTGAGGGCCCTCCACATACATGTCGACCAAGTATTCCTCGGAGAGGTCAAGTTGAGCTGAGATTGTATCGAATTTCTCATCAAATTTGGCCAGCATTCCTGTTTGTCAAAGGTGGGTTAATTCCGCCATGGGCTTCTGGAAAGGCAACCCGAACATTCTTGTCAAGAGCATCTTGTAATGTTGCCATGTTGGGGGATTGTTGCCCTACAGCTTCTCGACAGCCAGATGCCATTGAAACGTATCTTCATCAAGGTTTACGCATGCCATGTCAATCTTGGTGTTGTCTGGAGTGCCATCTAGCCTGAAGTACTTCTCACACTTTGAGAATCCAAGAATAGATGTTTTTCCCATTGTACTTTGGGAAATCCATTTTCTTTAGTTGTGTGGGCTTGTGATAGCCTGGTTGATCCCTGTCTCTGCCATGGCGGTTGACATGTTTGGGTCTTTCATTATTGTTGAGTTCAATCAGGTTCCAAATTTCTTGGCCCATCGCCTGCATTTCATTCTCGAGACTTCGGTTCCTATGTTGCATCTCTTCTCAGAAGCCTAAGACTATCTCTTCCAATTGCTCAACGTTCCCCATTTTTTGCTCGATAATCTGTGAGTGCATGTCCATCCTTTTCTTTTCTTGTAGCCTGGTTTCAACAATAAATGAATGGTGGTCCGAGGAGCGAATGCTCTGATACCATTGTTGCGTTTATTTCCTAAGAATGAGAGAGAAGGGAGAGGCAAGAACAAAGAAAGCTAGAGAATAGAGGGGTTCAAGGGAAGAAAGCAAGAAAGAGATATAGAAGAGAGAGGTCTGTCTGAACAATGAACGGAGTATTCACTAGTCACATAATTTTCTTACAATTATAGCTTAATATTCTATTTATAGCCTCATGTTTCTTATCTCACTCCTAACAGCTAGATTCCTATCACAGTAACTATCTTGCAGTAATATCTCATCTATACTATAAATCATCTACTAACTAACTATAATAAACATTTGTCGCTTTTATATTTATCGTAACATAGGGGATCACTTACTTGGCAAGGAAGATTTTAAAAATGCTTGGATATTGCTATCCGAATTATTATTAAACTACTAGCTGATGGTTCATCAGTTGATCTTGGACTAATTACTGGAGATTCATTTGTTCTCAGAAACACTGTAGGTGAAGAAAATGAAGATGCTTCCCTTGATGCCATACTTACTTCAGGGTCCCAGCAAACAAAGTGCAAAGAAAATGCAGCGTCAAAATGGCAGGCTGGATGTAACTATGACGGATGGGCCATAGTAAATGGTACCCCTTTCAGTGGATGGAGTGAGAAATTGAAGATGGAGAGGAAGAAAAATTATTTAAGATGAATTATTGGAGAATTGATGTCAGGATTTGAATCCTGTAAAATGGAAAGGCAAAGAACTAACACATTTTTTTTGCAGAGGATCCAGTCAATATTTTGTAGCATTGCTTCTAGGTTTACAGTTGAGTGTATTGCAAAAATGTTAAAAAAAAATACTTAAAACAAAACTTCAAAATGAAGTTGAAATTTTGATAGATCTGATAGCTGGCTAGTATTGTATCGTTAAAATCTCTGTTATTGTATTCCTGGACAATTTTGCTTGCATTTATGTACGTATATCATATTTTTAATGTCTTTTTTGGTGCACAGTATATACCTAAATGAACATTGTTCGATTGGATGTTTTGGAATGGTCATGACTCTTGACTGCTAATGGGTGTTTGGTTGCTTATGAAATATCCATGATTTTAGGTTTAGAATTGATTTTGATATGGAGGGGTATTTGGATATTTTTTAAAGAAAATCCTAATTTTGGATTTTCAATTCTATTTTTAATTATATTTGAAATTAATATTTTAAATTAATTATAACTAATTTTGTTCTTAAAATCATAATTGTAAATTAATTTTATTTAAAATCTATTCTTCCACCGGTAATCAAAATTAATTATAATTTTGTTCTATGGATTTTATTTTTTTATAATTATTTAAAAATAGTAAATAAGACAATTAAAAATCTGATGCTCTCTCCCTCAAATAATTAAAAAGATCCATAGACATGATAATCGCTTTCTAAATGTCAAGTCCGCTGAGGCAAGCTCTAGCACAAGCCAGCACGTGCTTGTATTCACATCAGCGACATGAAGCTCTTTACGACGTCGTTTGCTTGGTTACTAGCATGACTACTTGCACACCCCAAACCAAACGACAACGACCTCAACATCTTACCAAACCACCAGATCCTCCTTCCCTTGTTGCTCTTACTCAACATCTCTTCCCCACCCGCCGGCTCCGGAAGCTTCATCGTCGCCGAAACATTCCTCCTTCTCTGCCTGTTCCTAATGTCGCTCAATTCCATCTCCGCCGGCAACCTTATGGACGGCATTCGAAACATTAAAAAATACCACCTGCTCTTGGTCGCTGACCTCATCAACGAAACCCTCCCTCTGGAATAGTTCTCCTTCGAATCCTTCAATTCACGTACCTTATGTAAGGAGGAATCGCGAGATATGGTTGGTTTCAAAGAATGTTTGTTCAGAATCCATGGAAGAAGAACGCTACTATCATCGTCGTTCTGGTTAGTATTGCTTTGTGTTGCGTCTTTCCGAGATTCTATGTTGATGATTTTCCCACAGAAGATGATGTCTCTTTCCATCGTCGAAGCGGTGAAGTCTTCACTAATGAACTCGAAGAAGTCGCCATCGTCGTCTTCTTTGGAAGACGAATAATCACATTTTGCTGAATCGCCGGTAATTGGAAGATCAGAGAGGGAGAGTGTCTCTTCAGCTGCAAACGGATCTTCCTCTTCTTTATCGAAGAGAAATTCTCTGTCTCCCATCATCTATAACGAAGAAACAAACCAAAAGGTATGTATATATGCTATTTACGGCTATATGAAATCGATTCCAACAATCAGAGAACTTATTTTGTGATTTTCAAGTTTGATTGATGAGAGAGCAATACCATAGTGTTACAAATATATAAGGAGGTGTGAGAGAGGCGTTAGGGAGAAAAAGAAACGTTGAAGCAGGTGTGACGATATCTTCTAGATGAAGTGAATAAAGAAATGAATTAAGAGAGGAGACATGGTAGCAGGTTTTAGTGTTTGAACTTTGAATCATTATTGTTTAATCATCTAGAAGAGCAGGCGCAGAAAAATAAAACGTTAAAATAGGCGGGTCCCATTGTTTACCGGAGTACCATGTAGTGCCTGCATTGGGAAATTAAAATTGAAAATGCTTCTAGAGGAAGTAGCTGGGGAAACACCTTTCTGATCACTTTCTCTGCATCATGCTTTGTCTTTTTTCTTCTGTGGATGTTCACAGAGCTTTTTGTTAATGGCTACATATTAATTGAATTTATTCTTATGTAAACCACGAGTTATTATAAGGTTAATAATAATCACAATGAGTTTCATGATCTTCAATCAAAGCAATCACATCATATTATTTGTCGGTTCCTCTTCAGAATTCTCAAATCATTTTTCCTCTTCGATATGCAAGAACCTGCATTCTCATTCTCTTCTCTACAACTCATAATTAACTCAGAAAGGTTTTGATTATTAATCTTGAAATATTGTCACAATAATGTATGAACAACGTGGTAGAGCACTTCTCCTAATTGTTTTTATATGCTCTCGTTTAGATAAGTTAAAAAAGTTAATTAAATATCAATATAATGTTAATGGTTTTGTTGATGGTTTTCCATGTGGCGTTGAAGTATGAGGATCTTTTACAAGGTCTATCACTGGCTCATGTTTTGTCGATGGGGCTTTAATTTTGTGTTTGTGGTTTGATGTATTTATTAACATGGGTGAGTTATCACATATAATAAAAGAATAAATTTATATCTTATTAAAATATAAGTTTGATTCTTATTATTGTTATAAGAGCTATTTTAATAGATATCTCATAAGTTTCCTATAAATATTATTTGAGTCCTAGAGCTGTGTCCTGCCCCAACTCTCTTACACTTTTATATATTAAAAAATATGGATGTTGTCATACTCATCGTTCATGAATTCAGCTAGTAAAATGGTGAAATATTTAACTATTTAGAGTATATTCGATCGTTGGGGAATATTATTCTGTTGTAGTTCCAGTCGCAGCACTTGAGGAGACATCCTAACTCTTGAGTGCCTTTACTCTTAAGAGTAATTAATGGCTTACCTTGCCTTTGTCTCGTGGGTCAGACTAACCACTCTTCAAAAAAATTTGTACAAAAAAAATATAATATAGGTGTTGTCATAGTCAGTTTTTACACGTTTTGTCCTATGTACTTTTTTTGTGGTATAAATTTTTTTAAAAATAAGTTAGACTCATGTAAAATATAAAGATAGGATGAAATTTCTTTTTCTCTTAAACGATACAAATATTAGACAGGGCGAGCTATCAATTACCCTCAAGTATAAACTTAAATACTTAATAACTATGATATATTTATAAATACTGCGATTAGAATTATAATAATGTGATATTTTTCACTGAAGTCTAATGTACTTTTTTATACGTATGCATGCAGCTGTGGACTTTTTGTTGTTATCTATTAGGTATTTATCTTTATATACTTATCTCTTTCTTTAATATAATTGATCATTTCATCCAAACAAAAAGAAAGTTAAAATTAATTATTTCATATAAAATCTCATTATTTTTCTAAATAAAAGTTACTCCATAATTAATTAGAAAAATTAATAGTTTAAATAAAATACTTTATATTATGAAATATATCAGAGATGTTTATAATGCTGATGGGAGGAAATAATCTGTATGGTTATCGTACTTACTCCTCGAAGTGCCAAAAGTTTCTGTGGGAGATTCTTGTATGTTTTTGTTTTTGGGGGTAAATTTGGATGGCTTAATTACAACTGTTAAAGTAAATTGAGTGGCATCATCAGACCTTGGTCCTAATAGAAATAATTTCAGCCACTTAAGTTTGAAGTATCGAATTTAAATCTGTATAAATATAAAAAATAATTAAATTTAATAATACTAAAATCTAATTTAGACATATAATCATATAAAAAAAAATATAAGTTGAGCGCCACTTCTTTTTAACTTAGAGTAGATCTAGTTGGGGATAACTCATCCAACAAAATCTTCTGCTATATTTTTAATTTTATATAATTAGAGATTTAACATTTTAAATGCTATGCTGTTTAATAAATCTATCTTAAATTATTTCATATTGGTTTTATCATCATTATAAAATATCTTAATTTTTAATATTTATGTTTTAGAATGTGGATCAATTCAACGATAAAATATTGTATAATTGCACATCATATAATGTACAATTTCAAATTTTTTTAGCAATTAACTGATATCCGGTAATATCAACTAGTTTTGTTTTTGGGTGTCACATGAAGGTATTTTTCAAATGCCGTTTTTTAATCAACTTTTCAGCTTAATCATAATTATATTATTATTAACAGTGTAAAATCCTTGATAGAGACATTTAACTTATTTTTTATTTTTGTTCTTCACATTTTATGGTTGGTGAGGCCGGCTAATATTCAGCATAATAATAGAATCCCTCTTTTACTTCTATTTCTTTTCTTATCATACACTCTTATATACAGAAACCAGAAGAACGACTATGTAATTTAAGTTTCTCTCTGCCTAGTTTCTCTACTCATGTCTGCGTAGCCATGGCCGAGACTTTGTTTCTTCTACTTCTGGGGTTTTTGTGTAAGCTTAATTTTTCTCGCTATCATAAATTTTAATGATATTTTCTGGTAAAAAAATATGATATTTAGTAAACTATTTTTAGTTAATAGGGTATTCGGCTTTTTTCTAGTTGTCATGTGGAGGGGGGAAGCAGGATAGAAGCAAAGCAGACTTCACTTTTGACGGAATGAAAAGACTAATGTTCATTTTATAATTTCACTGTTATTTAACTTCTATTACGGTTGAATCATAGGCTTAAAATTTTTGAATTTTTTTATTGTTATTTTTAATTTAAAAAAGCGGGGTTAAAATATTTTTATTCTGCATTTCCTTTTAAAATTGAAAATTGTAAAAAATAAAATATTTAAATAGTGTAAATGATTATGATCAATAGGGTATAATCTATTTTAAGCTTTAAAGCGCAGATAGCTTTTACCTTTTCAAATAAATATATTTTTTAAAATTTAAATAAGTATTATCTTCTTAGGGGTGAAGTGGTTTAACACATTAATTAACCGTCACAAATTTTTTATTGAAAAAGTTCTTACATTTTTTTTGTAAAAAAGAAACTTTTTGTTTTGATATTCCATAATCAACTAAACAATGTTCTAAATCATTATCCTCTATTTAAATTTTAAACGAATTTCATTAAGAGTAATTATAGAATTTTGAAATGATTAATTAAAAGTCGTTAGCATGCTCTTGTAACAAGGGTAATAAGCATGGGAGTAATACATGTATTTTTGATGAAGTATATGTTTGTTCCTTAATAGCCATTGAAACGGCAGCATTACAACATAAACAAGCACGTCGTCCTTCACACTAATTTATTGACTTTACATGTTTTCGCTGTTTTCTTCTTTTCTTTTCTTTTTTTGTTTTACCTTTTAAGTAGAAAAACAAAGTTCTGACTAGGTCACAGGAAAAAAAAAAATACTATGACTAATACACCATAACTGGACGAGTCCATGCGTTTATATTGTTGGAGACAGTCCTATAGAAAAACGCAATGTATAGTTAGATTTGTATTTAAGGACATTATTTTTTAGAGTTATTTCGCTATTAAGATACTCTGGAGGAGAAAGTGGAGGGCTTTTTTTTTTTTTTATCAAAACTATAAAAAGTTAAAAAAAAATTACACTGAAATGTTATACTGTGAAAAGTATTTCTTTAACACTTAGGTACGAGACAATTTTCCCTTACATGAGTGAAATTAGGTTCCTATAGAATTTCTTTTCTACCTACCAAACGAGTCAAGGGAAAATATACTATTCCTCCTTTAAGATAATAGTTAATAATTTTTTTTAATAAATTAAAGAAGTCAAATAAATAAATTAATTATAATTAAATTTAACTTATTCAGAGAAATTTAGATTATATACTTTTTAATTTTACCAAATTACTCAACTAATTATTATATTAATTATAATTAATTAATTAATTTAAAAAATTAACTAATTCTTAAATTAAATATAAGAAGATATTTTTCTTTCTTATCTCCAGAAGTTTTTTTTGGTAATTCGTGCTCGTCACATTGGGAAGATCCAATTGGGCCAAGGATGAATCTTATACTTCAATCGTAGTTGTCATCACTATACTCTAATTATTCGTGGATTTAACTAGCGAAAGAGTAATGCATAAAATTATTTAGAACGTGTTCGATTCTTAAAAAGTATCACTTTATTGTGATTATAGTCACGATATTTAAGGAGACATCCTAGATACTTAGGTTTATATCTAAGGGTAATAGATACTTTATTCTGCTCGATATTGGTAACACTTAAGAGAAAAAGAGACTTTATACTATCTTTAGATCGTGCGTTAATACAACCCTTTTTTCAAAAAAAATTGTGCAAAAAAAAAAATAGCTCCTATCACCACAGTGCTCCTTCTTTTGATTTGTGAGTTCTAAGTTTTTGGTTCATTCTCCATTGCTTAGAGGCCAAGGTAATTTCTACCTTCACGTAATGAGAAGGAATGGGTTTTGGGTTGAGAGGGGGTTATGAAAAAAGAACTGCAATAAACTAATTTAATTAAAAAAATTAAAATTAAAAAAAATATACTTCTCATATTTTTAATATATAATTTAATTAAGAAATTAATTTTGATCATAAATATAAAATATATTTATTATATTTATCTATTTTTTTAAATAATTTTTATTGATACTCTCTCAATAATAGTTAGACAAGAGAGAGAGGAAATAAATTAAAAAAAAGTAGTTAGAAATTTTTATAATCTCAACTTTTACTTTTTTAACATAGCACTACAATATAAATGGAGATTTTTTTTTTATTTTAGACATTCCATATTAGATAATTTTATTAATAGTATATTAGCTTTTTTCATAAATGAACATATACATTTTGGGCAAAAAAAATAAAATAACTATAAATTTCAAGTTTACACTTAATATATTTCAAATAAAAATAAAAATATAAAACCTGGATTTAAGTTCATCAATGACAAAATGTTTAGATAAATCATAAATCCCCATTACTCATTCCATTTTAGGGTTTTGGTTTTGACTTTGGGCCAGCCGCCACATAATGAAGAATATAACTGTCAATACAATGTGTAGGGGTGTTCATAAAGCCCGCGGCTCGATATGTCTACCCGAGCCCGTGAAAAAATAGCCCTGCCTAACCCAATAAATATAAGGCAGGGCCAGGCACCGGGCTGCAATATGTCACCCATACTTTTTTCGGGCTGGACACCGAGCAGGGGGTTGCCTGCCCTACCCTGTCCATGGGCACTTATTCTTTTTTTTTCTTTTCTCCCTAGATACTACACTTAGAAGGGAGAATATGATAGTTACTAATGACTAAATGGTTATTTTAAAAATCTAAATAATTAAGTAAGTAAGTTACGTCTTTTAATATTTATAACTATATTGATTTTTTTCTTTAATTTTACTGATCATAATATTATTACATTATAAATTATAATTGTTTATTTTATTTTTTTAGATGCTTTATCTTTGTCAATATTTAGAAACTTTATACAAAGTTACAATCACAAATTACTTAGATTTCAAAATTTTTTTTATATGCAATGAATTTCAATACTTTAATTATTATTTTTTTGTTACCTTATTTTTAGTAGATTATAGATATTATTTAACTCTTAAAAATATATGAATATGATATTATTTTAGAAGTTTATAATTATAGATTATTTTTTCTAACATGAGTAGAGTGTATCACAACGGGCCTGCCCAACTCACCTATGTCTAACCCACTCATATCTAGCCTAAAATAATTAGAACTTTTATTAAATAGGGTCAGATATTGGGCTATAAAATATAGCCTATATTTTTTTTAAACAAAGCATCTGATAAGGGATTATCCTGCCCATGAACATCCTAACAATGTGGAAGGAAGGTTGTTTCGTAAATATGATAACTATATAACCCCTCTAACCCGAACGATCGGGAGTTTTCCTTGCGTTCTGTATCCTTCATTTCCTCCCTTGCGGCTAGGGTTCTAGCTTTCCCCTGTCTTGCCGGTTCGGTTTCTCACTTGTTACTCTTTCTTTGCCTGTGGATGTATTGCAATCCCTGATTCCAACATTCGATCTTTTCATTGGTTTATTCTGGATGCTATTCCTTCTTTTATTTTATTTTTAAACTACAACATAATCTTCTTATTTTCTGCTATTCGAATGCACGATTGTTTGTTCGTTGTTTTGTTTTTTTGTTTTGTTTCAGAACTTTTTATTTATGTATTTGATGATGAATCGATTTATGATTTTCATTATGTTGTTGGGATTTTCCTGTTGATATAAACCCTAGAAGAAGTACATATCTTGGAGTAGATTTAATTACTAATGATTTATTTTTGAACGATGAGAATTGATCTTATGTAAAGGAAACTGGGGATCTTCCAGGTTCTGTAAACGTGATTACATGTGTATGAGACAAGCAGATGAAGATTTTCTTATTTAACTGTTGTATCATATGTGGTTGTTAGTTTTTTGACGGATCAAGTTTGCTTGGACTGCCAGAATATTTAGCATCATAAACGATTTTCATAAAATTCAGTTCTGTATACATTATCACAATCTGACAACGCGTTCATCGATTGTTATCAAAATTTATTTATTGGTTGTTGCGTCTCAACTTTTGTGATGCTCCGGAGGATGATAATTACGAACTTTCCTATTTTTTTATGTTTTAATATCCTCTCTCTCCATCTTGAGCAGTACATTTCTGTCTGAAGTGTAGACGCTATGGGTAAGGAGAAGACTCACATCAACATCGTGGTCATTGGCCATGTCGACTCTGGGAAGTCAACCACTACCGGGCATCTTATCTACAAGCTTGGAGGTATTGACAAGCGTGTTATTGAAAGGTTCGAGAAGGAAGCTGCTGAGATGAACAAGAGGTCCTTCAAATATGCGTGGGTGCTGGACAAGCTCAAGGCTGAGCGTGAAAGAGGAATTACAATCGATATTGCCCTGTGGAAATTTGAGACCACCAAGTACTACTGCACAGTCATTGATGCTCCTGGACACAGGGATTTCATCAAGAACATGATTACCGGAACGTCTCAGGCCGACTGTGCCGTTCTCATCATTGATTCAACCACTGGTGGTTTCGAAGCTGGTATTTCCAAGGATGGACAGACCCGTGAGCATGCTCTGCTCGCTTTCACCCTTGGTGTGAAGCAGATGATTTGCTGCTGCAACAAGGTATTTAACTATGGTTGCTTGGTGTATTGAGCATCTCTATAATAATTGCTTCCATTGTCAATTCCTAATGCGGTTTTTCTGTATTTGCCTCTGCAACAGATGGACGCTACCACCCCCAAGTACTCCAAGGCCAGGTATGATGAAATCGTGAAGGAAGTGTCATCCTATTTGAAGAAGGTGGGTTACAACCCTGACAAGATTCCCTTCGTTCCCATCTCTGGTTTTGAGGGAGACAACATGATCGAGAGGTCAACCAACCTTGACTGGTACAAAGGACCAACCCTTCTTGAGGCCCTTGACCAGATCAATGAGCCCAAGAGGCCCTCAGACAAGCCCCTGAGGTTGCCCCTTCAGGACGTGTACAAGATTGGAGGAATTGGAACTGTTCCAGTGGGACGTGTTGAGACTGGTGTTCTGAAGCCCGGTATGGTTGTTACTTTCGGTCCCACTGGACTGACAACTGAAGTTAAGTCTGTGGAGATGCACCACGAAGCTCTCCAAGAGGCTCTTCCGGGTGACAATGTGGGATTCAACGTGAAGAACGTTGCTGTGAAGGATCTGAAGCGTGGGTTTGTTGCATCAAACTCAAAGGATGATCCAGCCAAGGAAGCTGCCAACTTCACATCTCAGGTCATCATCATGAACCACCCCGGGCAGATCGGCAATGGTTATGCCCCTGTGCTTGACTGCCACACCTCCCACATTGCCGTCAAGTTTGCTGAACTTTTGACCAAGATTGACAGGCGATCTGGCAAGGAGCTTGAGAAGGAGCCCAAATTCTTGAAGAATGGTGACGCCGGTATGGTTAAGATGATTCCCACTAAGCCTATGGTGGTGGAGACGTTCTCCGAGTATCCTCCATTGGGTCGTTTTGCTGTGAGGGACATGCGTCAAACGGTGGCTGTGGGAGTCATCAAGAACGTTGAGAAGAAGGAGGCTTCTGGAGCCAAGGTCACCAAGGCTGCACAGAAGAAGGGTGGCAAGTGAGATGGAGCGGTTTTGTTTATATATCTATTGGTCCTGGTCATTTTGGCACCAAAAATGTTTTTCTATTTGTATTTTGTGTCCAGAATCTGTCTTAGGTTTATGATTTATTGTTTCAAGTTGTTGCCTTCGTCAAGGGTCTTGTGTCCTCAGAAGCGGGGCTTGAACACCGGTGGCTAGGTTTTCTGGCATTTCTATGTTATTTCGGGTAGCAGAGTTTCATTTCTGAAAGCTGCGGTATGGTATAGGACTATTTGCCACACTGCCGATTGGATATCAAATGTTAACTTTTATATATTTCAAATTTTGTTTTAATTAGTCCTTAATTTGTATGGTTGCATTTTCTTTTGCATTTTTTTAATGTTTATTGCCCCCCCTGTTTATTTGTATGTTCAAAATTTATTGATAATTTAAATTATTCACTTTGGATTTTTTCAATATCCAATAATTTTACATAATGGGGCGAAAAGAATACATATATATGAGAAGAAACAACCCGGCGATTATATATTTCATCTCAATAGTCACATGATACTGTGCATGACAGGAATGAGGTTTTCCATGCACGGTGGATAGGCCTGTTTGGTTGCATGATTTATGACGAAGATAATGTATAAGTTTTTATCTATGGTATGTGGGTTTAACTGGTGAAAGAATGGGATATATAACTATTTAGAGTATATTTAATTTTTATGAAGTATCATTTTATCGTGATTTCAGTTGGCAGTATTTAAGAGAGTATCTTAATTTTTAAGTGTCTAGGTTTATATTTGAGAGTAATAAATGGCTCGTCTTGCTTTTTACCTGATATTAATATTGTCTAAGAATAAGAATATTATGTCATGTTTTATTCTTAAATTGTAAGTGAATCTAATAATTTTAAAAAAAAATTGTACAAAAGAAAAATGAGTTCTTCTACCACTACACCAAGTGCTCTGCGTTAGGCGGGAAGATGTGAAAATGTAGCTCAATGGAATAGCGCCTACATAGTTTGTTGGTGAAGCTCAATGGAATACAGATGCCGATGAGCGAATTGTACCTGATGCATGCACAAGGGTTCATCTCATCAAAATCATCCCCTTGTCTGCCAGCTCAATCCTCTCTAACATCTATCAAGAGTCCTCTCATCCATGTTAAATGGTAGGAAAAAAATCTTACGGACTTGATTAGAAATTAGAGAAAATTATAAGGATTCCGGGATTTTTTTTTCTTTGACTCATACTATTGTTAATCTTTATAATTTAATTAACTTTTAATTTTAGTTCATATAGTTTTAAATTATAATTTTTAATAGGTATAGTTCTAATATAATATATAGGGCAGAATTAAAACTTACTAAAAATATATAGACTAAAATTAAAATAATTAAAATAGACAAATATATATATATATATATATATATATGTTTATCTAAATATCAATAGATATATCTCAATTGAGGAGCTTGAGAGATACAAATTTGTGTGTAAAATCTACTGTTTTTTTGATGAAAGTCAGTGTAAAATCTACTTTTCGGTGTAACATAATATAGGAATGAATTTTGTTTTTTAAGATGAAAATGGAACTATCCGTTTTAAGGGCCATTTGTTTTTATTTTTAGATAAATTTTTATGGAGAATAAGAATTTAAAAGTTTTTTTTTAGAGAAGATCTCCTAGAAAAAAAATAATTTTGTATAAAATGGGTATTTAGATAATTATTACCATATGAATTTTATGATTAGTAAATTATTAAAAAGGATATAAGGTAAACAAAAAATTGCGATCAATGTTCATCTAGACATTATATAAATATTGATGCTGTCATATGGCAATCAACTCCATTCCATTCTATCTACCTTTGCCTTCGACGACGATGATGACAATGACGAATCCAAAATCATAACGATCTAAAGAGCTCGCACTCCCTATAATCGCTCCTAGCAACCTTCGACAATGATAGATCTAGAAAGAGGTTGAAGGAGAATGCGACAGATTTGGATGGAGGTTGAAAGTGTTAGAAGGTAGAATTAGTTAGGTGATTAGTGTTAATCACTTGTATCTAGATAACTCTAGAATTCTATATAAAGGGCTCTAGCCCTTAGTTGATTGGTGTGAGATTGTGTAATCCTCACCATAGTGAGGGAGAGGTAACTTTGGTCTCCCCTCAAAGTCCCCAAGTGGGGTTGGTTTATCTCCCTCAAGTGAGGGGTAGATTAGTGAGAAAACCCATGTGGGTTATCATAGTTGTGTTCTTGAATAATACATAGAATTCTTCATATCTCTTCTCATTATTTCATTCTAATACAGTTTACATGGTATCAAAGCAGGTTGGTTTTGGATCTAGTTTAATTTATGGCCCAATTTGTTACTGCAGGCATAAATCCAAGAAACCAGTTCGACGTACGTTCTGTTAATCAAGAAGCATCTAATATCATTTGTGTGCCCACCGTTTCAAAAGTCTATGTTGAAGGAGGGGAGTTAGAACGAGAATCTAAAATGCAGAATCGTTTCGGCGAAATCTCATTGCTTCACACCTTCAAAACGAAAAGAAAAGAAGAGGAAAGAAATCCCATTGCTTCCATGGAGACGACAAAGAAAGTAATGCTGGTCGCCATTGATGAAGGCGAGCACAGCATGGGCGCTCTCGAATGGACTCTTGATCATTTTTAGGGCAAAGATCTTCAAGATCATCTTCGTTCATGTCAGGCCTTCTGCTTTCTCCACCCACCGTTATACAAATTCTATCCCTATAATTCGAAAAGCTTCTTCTGAATAAAAGTTTTCTTGGATCGTTTTTCCAAGCCATTTCCGTAGAAATTTTTATCATCTCCTGTAAATTCTACAGAGGCTGTGCTGACACTTTTTATCTATATTTGGTATTCGGATTGCATATTGAGAGCTTGAATCATGTGGGATAGTATTGCGAATTTGAAGGAGAACTTGAACAAGATCGCCCTTGATGTTCATCAAGATGACGATGACGACAAGGATGAGCTCGAGGTTTATAGCTGGTCCAATGGAGTCATTTCTCCCATCTCCGATCGGAGGAATTCACATAGTTCTGCCCGTTCAAAATTAGGTTCAAGTTCACCGCTCTCAAACGTGATGGATGATCTTGCCGCGTTTAGTTCTGAGATTGAACAATACAAATCAGAGATTAAGAGACTTCAGGCATCTGAGGGGGAAATTAAAGCACTGTCTGGTAATTATGCATCTTTACTGAAAAAAAAAAGAGGACCTAATTGTTAGATTGAATAGAGAAAATGGCTCATTAAAGCAAAATCTGGAGGCAACTAAAGATTTAAGTGTCTCCAGAAATGATAGTTCTGCATCATCTTCAAAGGCTACTGATCCAGTGAAGGGAAGTAGTGATCAAGTTTCCAATTGACAGCATAAGTTTGCATCTCATGTGAAAAATTGCCATGCTGGAAATTTAAAGCATAATGGTGTTGTTTCAAGAAAGGATTCTATGAACAATGGAATCATATCTGCTTTGGATTCTGATGGCATTCAAAATGAGATGGAACCTAAACATTCTGATTTTCAAGGAAATGTCAAGGTGTCAGAGTTGGTGAATGGAAGAAATGGCTCAAAACTAGCAGCACAACATACTTCTGAGGTTAGAAAATTGAAGACAGAACTGGAGCAAGAATGTGATAAATTGGGAAAAATTCAGCTACTATTCCAAGCAGAGATTAATGATAGCATAATTCATCATGGAAGTTGCTGCTTAAGTATTCATTGAAGAGAGAGTTTTGAAGAAATTTTTCATATTGTATTATGTAAAAAAAAAATAGTTTGGTTTAATTCACCTTACTCCCTTGTGAGTTGTGTTGGCAAGTTGAACACCTAAAGTTAAGGGTTGTCAACTTGAGCGAGGGTGTTAGAAGGTAGAATTAGTTAGGTGATTAGTGTTAATCACTTGTATCTAGATAACTCTAAAATTCTATATAAAGGGCTCTAGCCCTTAGTTGATTGGTATGAGATTGTGTAATCCTCACCATAGTGAGGGAGAGGTAACTTTGGTCTCCCCTCAAAGTCCCCAAGTGGGGTTGGTTTATCTCCCTCAAATGAGGGTAGATTAGTGAGAAAACCCATGTGGGTTATCATAGTTGTATTCTTGAATAATACATAGAATTCTTCATATCTCTTCTCATTATTTCATTCTAATACAGTTTACAGAAAGAGATGGATGGGGAAGATGAAGTATTGACAGAATTGAAGAAGATAGAAGAGAGCAATGGGATTAACGACGATTAGTGAAAATGATAGATTTGAAGCATATCATCGTTGTCGATGGTAGATCTGAAGTAAGGACTATAGGACAGAGTTGGATGACGATGACTCTAGCAACGACAGATGGTGACACTAGCGATGACAGACAATGATACTAGCAACAACAGACAGAGATAGCTAGTGAAAAAGACTAAAGACGGAAGAGAGGGGAAAGTGAAAAAAATTATGGATAAAATAATTAGTGACTAACCTATAAATTCTTTTCTCTACTGAAACTATTTCCTTAAACTTATCCAAAACTCTAATTTAAAACTCTAATTTAATCTATAAATTTTTAAAAATATTTAAAAACTATTTATTCTATTTTTAGTCCAATAAAATTGAAGCCAAAATCCTTTCTAAGTTTGAACCAGGTTTGGAAAGGAACGAAAGAGCCTGTAAGTCTATCGAAGACAAATCTTTTGAGAAATGCCAGTTCGGTGTTCCTCATCCTAGGGGTTTTGGTCCTGAGCCACCGCCACCTAAAGTAAGGATATAATTGTTAATAAAATATTAAATCGAGGGTTGTTTGTAAACGTAACATTATATAATCTCTCTAACCCTACCGAGCCTCATGCTCTTGCGCTCTGTTTAATTCGCTTGCTCCATTGCGGCTAAAAAGCTCCTTGCTCCTCACTGTTTCGCAGGTTTGATTTCTGATTCTCTACTCTTTCTATTCCTTTCTTTATATCTATAGCTTCAGCACATCGTTCTTTTCACTGGATCATTTCTGCAGGCGATTTGTTCTTTCATGTTCGTTCTGTTGTTTTGTATCCCATAGACTTTTGTAAGTCTGCTAGAGTCATTTTGTTATGTATTTGCTGATGAATCGAGTCATGCGTTATATTATGTCGTTGGGATGTTGCTGTTGATATGATTCCTATATGAATTACATATCTGGGAGTGGATTTAATTATTAATGATTTACTTTTGATTGATTAGAATCGATCTTATGTAAAGGAAATTGGGGATTTTCTCGGGCTTGTTAAGGTTATTTCATATGTGTACGTGACTCGCAGATGCAGATTTTCTTATTTAACTGTTGTATTTAGCTTCTGGGTCGGATCTACTTATCTATAGCTGCCAGGATATGGAGCACAAAAATGACGATTTCCATAAAATTCGGTTTCGTACGAATTTTAAGTTTAAAGTATTGTAATCTGAAAGCGTGATCATCAATTTATATTCAAGTTTATTATCAGTAATTGAGACACAACGTCTCTGATTATTCAAGTGTGAATATTGTGATTATGTTTTAATACATTTGTCTTGATATCCTCTGTTTTTTTCTTGAGCAGTCCATTTCTGTCTGAAGTGTAGACGCTATGGGTAAGGAGAAGACTCACATCAACATCGTGGTCATTGGCCATGTTGACTCTGGGAAGTCAACCACTACCGGGCATCTTATCTACAAGCTTGGAGGTATTGACAAGCGTGTTATTGAAAGGTTCGAAAAGGAAGCTGCTGAGATGAACAAGAGGTCCTTCAAATATGCGTGGGTGCTGGACAAGCTCAAGGCTGAGCGTGAAAGAGGAATCACAATTGATATTGCACTCTGGAAATTTGAGACCACCAAGTACTACTGCACAGTCATTGATGCACCCGGACACAGGGATTTCATCAAGAACATGATTACCGGAACTTCTCAGGCTGACTGTGCTGTTCTCATCATTGATTCAACCACTGGTGGCTTTGAAGCTGGTATTTCCAAGGATGGACAGACCCGTGAGCATGCTCTGCTCGCTTTCACCCTTGGTGTGAAGCAGATGATTTGCTGCTGCAACAAGGTATTTAACTATGGTTGCTTGGTGTATTGAGCATCTCTATAATAATTGCTTCCATTGTCAATTCCTAATGCGGTTTTTCTGTGTTTGCCTCTGCAACAGATGGACGCTACCACCCCCAAGTACTCCAAGGCCAGGTATGATGAAATCGTGAAGGAAGTGTCATCCTATTTGAAGAAGGTCGGTTACAACCCTGAAAAGATTCCCTTCGTTCCCATCTCTGGTTTTGAGGGAGACAACATGATCGAGAGATCTACCAACCTTGACTGGTACAAGGGACCAACCCTTCTTGAGGCCCTTGACCAGATCAATGAGCCCAAGAGGCCCTCAGACAAGCCCCTGAGGTTGCCCCTTCAGGATGTGTACAAGATTGGAGGAATTGGAACTGTTCCGGTGGGGCGTGTTGAGACTGGTGTTCTGAAGCCTGGTATGGTGGTTACTTTCGGTCCCACTGGACTGACAACTGAAGTTAAGTCTGTGGAGATGCACCACGAGGCTCTTCAAGAGGCGCTTCCGGGTGACAATGTGGGATTCAACGTGAAGAATGTTGCTGTGAAGGATCTGAAGCGTGGGTTTGTTGCATCAAACTCAAAAGATGATCCAGCCAAGGAAGCTGCCAACTTCACATCTCAGGTCATAATCATGAACCACCCTGGGCAGATCGGCAGTGGTTATGCCCCTGTGCTTGACTGCCACACCTCCCACATTGCAGTCAAGTTTGCTGAACTTTTAACCAAGATTGACAGGCGATCTGGTAAAGAGCTTGAGAAGGAGCCCAAATTCCTGAAGAACGGTGACGCCGGTATGGTTAAGATGATTCCCACCAAGCCTATGGTGGTGGAGACGTTCTCCGAGTATCCTCCATTGGGTCGTTTTGCTGTGAGGGACATGCGTCAAACTGTGGCTGTGGGAGTCATCAAGAACGTTGAGAAGAAGGAGGCTTCTGGAGCCAAGGTCACCAAGGCCGCACAGAAGAAGGGTGGCAAGTGAGATGGCGCGGTTTTGTTTATATATCTATTGGTGGTCATTTTGGCACCAAAAATGTTTTTCTATTTATATTTTGTGTGTCCAGAATCTGTCTCTTAGGTTTATTATTTACCGTTTCAAGTCGTTGCCTTCGTCAAGCAGCTTGTGTTCCCTGAACCATTCGGTTGAACGATGGTGGCCAGGTTTTCTTGGTGTAGCTGAGAGTTTCATTTTTGAAAATTGCGGTATGGTATAGGAATCGTTTTCCGCACCGCCGATTGGATATCAAATGTTGAACTTTTTATAGGTATAAATTGTTTTAATTTATCCTCAACCTCCGTGGTCGCATTTTCTTGTTTATTTGTTTGGTCGAAGCTTATTGATAATTTCAATTATTCTTTATGAATTGTCTTAGTTTTCAATAATTTTTTGGTTTCGTGGCAAAAACAACTACATATATAAGGGATGAGAAATCACTCGGCAACTAGATATTTCAACTACGGGTTTATTTAGAAATCTTTATAATCTAAATTTTAAAAGTTACATTTTTATTTTAGAGTTTATGGAAATTGAGGAATAAATTTACTTTTGATAATTTTTTGAAACTATTTGATCCCTACTTAGTTATTATAAAAATTTGGGAAAATTTTATGCAAATTCAAGATATTTCCTTAACAAGTGAAGTAATTTTAACTTTTTTTTTTATTGGTAACCTCCATCAACAGATTAGATTAAATTAAATATTGATGAAACTCTTACAGCTACTCATTCTAAAGTAGGGTGTGGTAGAGTTATTAGAAATTATTCGGGAAGTTAGATTGTTGGATTTAAGAGAGTGCTGGGGTTCTACAGTATTATTGAAGTAGGGCAATGGGCTATCTACAGAGAATTTAAGCTAGTTTGAGATCTAGGATTTAAGAAGATTATTCTTGAATCTGATACCAAAAATATTGTAAACATGTTAATAAATTTCAAATCGGATAAGTACAGTTTATTGGTATCACATATACAAAAGCTCATGAATTTTGATTGGGAGTTGAAGATCTAACACATAGCTAGAAATCAGAACCAACTGACTGATGCTTTGACTAAGGAAGGACTGAGGAATACAGTAATATTATATTCTTGTCCTTTTCATTTAAAGGCAATTGTGGTCAATGAATACTTAGGGTGAAATCCCTTTATATATTAGTTTTCTTTATTTTGGATTTTAGCCACTCTTATATAAAAAAAAAAGTTACATTTCTTATGGAAAAATAATATTTGTATTGGTATATTTGACGGCTAATTTGTTTCTGGAACGAGGCCATCATGAGCTCACTATGGGGACAGCAGCATCGGATGGGTATGATGAGCATCTGAACGAATATAATTTAAATGATGGGCCTAAAACTCCATCCGAGTAAATTAGAACGATATATAAAATATTGGCATTGCCTCCTTGTAAGGATAACCAGTACAAATTGAGAAAAATCCACTCAAAACAGTGCTTGTCCCTTGGTGAGAAGGTTTTTTTTTTTGTTATAATTTTTTTAAAAAATGGTTGAACTCACCCATAAGTTAAGAGTATAATGAAGTATCTCTTTCTTTTAGACAATACCAATATCAAACAGAAAGAGCAGTCAATTATCCTTAGGTATAAACCTAAGCACCTAAGAGTTAGGATGACTTCCTAAGCGCTGTGATTAGAACCACAACAAAGTAGTACTCACTAGGGATCGAACACACTCCAAATGGTTGTATGTCTCATATTTTCAATAACTGAACCTACAGACGGTAAATGGTGAAAAGTTTTTTTTTTGTACAAGAATTTTTGGAAAAGGGTTGAGCTCATCCGCGATCAAAGAGTAGGGCGAAATTTCCTTTCCTAATAGGCGATATAAATATTGGGTAGGGCAAACTGTCTATTACCCTCATGTATAAATTTAGGCATTAAGGAATTATAATGCCTCCTTAAGTACCGTGACTAGAATCATAACAAAATGGTATTTCTTAAGGATTAAACATACTTTAAATAATCGTATGTCTCACCCTTTCGTTGGTTAAACCCACAGATAATAGGTCAATAATGAAAAGTTGAACCAAATGAAACAATGTGTTTGGAGTTTGGACTAAAATGCCCAATGGGGCTGCATTTTAGGATTTACTTACTTAGGTTTGCCCATTATTCTCAAAACCAATTCAACTAAACCTTAAAAAGTTTGTGGCAAAAAATAAAATCTATAGGATTTTCAATAAAATTTGATATAGTTAATAGATAGTTGAGTATTTTATAATATGATAAACTTATATTTAAATTTTTTATAAGAGTACATGATAATATATTAAATATAATTGTCTATAATACAAGAATATATGTATTTAGTAAAAGAAAAATAATTGAAAGGCCCCAAAGGTTGGTCTTACAACATTCTTGAGGTTGAGCGATGGGCCATTCTAAGGGTCTAAAATTTGTTTAGAATATATTATTCAATTATATTTTTCTTGAATATTGAATCATTCGCTAATAATCTGATGAATATGTTGAAAAAAAAAAAGAAGTAGCAACAAAATGTGCAGCTTGATGTTTGTTTATATTCATAATTTCACAAGAGCTGAAACCCAACATATTTCAAGTGAACATAACTAGCTTATCGATGCTCTAGTAGAGGAAGACTTGTCAAGGTCTTCCTTCTTGGATTAATGTTCTACCTATTTGCGGATATTATTGAGTATATGAGACTCAATTCCTTTATAGATTAATTTCATTTTAGTTGGGTTTGAGTTTTCTTTTGGCAAAAAGAAAAGACATCAATAGTTGAGGTTAGCTAAAAGAACTCAGTCCTCGTACCATAGTGACTCAATCTTAAATTCTCATTGAAAAATTATATTGAACATGATTATTTTTAATAAAAGAATATTTATATTTTAACTAAAAAAAGGATCCTAATGAATATTGAACCTATCAATTTTAATTAAAAGATTATAAATATATGAAGTACGAGCGAGTGAATATAATCGAGAAAACTATAAAGATTTGTTAAAAAATTACGGTAACTTGATAAATTACATGAAGGATTTATGGGACTAATGTTTCTTTAATTTTATCACCAAAGCTAATATTAATCTCATATGACTTTTGTTACCCTCTTTTTTCTATTACTAAAATTTTACACCCTTAGGTCTCTTTATAAGCGTTTTATACACGGCCTAGCAATAATTTTTTTTTATTTATTTGATTTATTAGAATTTTATTCCGACTACATATTAATCTAATATGAGTCGTATACTTGACTATGATGGGTGAGTCTCTTAATAAATATACTAAGAGTCAAACTTAAAACCTCACTTAAATAATACTGAACTATTTACTATTCAGACTAATTCCTATTAATTAATAAAGTTTTTTTAAAGTGCTACTTTAGACTACCTTATATTCTTATGATGAGACTCTTCTACATAATTAACTTTATAAGGTATTTTACGAGCTATCTAAAATCTTTTTTATCAGAAAATTGTTTTAGCTTTGATACATTATACCTCATTATTATTTATTAATGATCTTTGTTGAGAGTAATTATGACAATTTAGAATTATCAACTAAGAGTATTAAAATGTTATCACATATGTTTTTTTTCTCAATAACTAAGAATTTATCATCGTAAAATAATTGTTCTTTTCCACCTTGAATTTGATTTCGTTATCGCCAGCAATCACGAAGAAAGCAGTAGCATTCATTCACAGCCAAGGCAATGTCAGAGAAACGCAGTGTGGTGAAATGAATTTGTTTATTAAAACAAATACTGTATACATAATTCATTGGAATTTGTATTATTCTTTTTTTTGGGAAAAAATAAGAAGCATAACATTTTCTAAGAATACATTAATTTTTTTAGAAAATAAAAAAATAAATTTCGGGCAAAAAAATAAAAGAGCATATAATTTCAAAATAATAATTATACACTTCATATATTTCAAATAAACAAATTTTAAATAAAAATGAAAATTTCCATTTAAGTCTATCCAAAACGGCAAAACGAATGAGAATTACCTGTTCCTCATTTTAGGGTTTGGTCTTGAGCCGCCGCCCCATAATGAAAGGATATTATTGTCAATATGGTATTAATGCAAGGGTTGCTTTGTAAACATAATAATATATAATCCCTCCAACCCTACCGAGCCTCATTGTCTTGCGCTCAGTTCAATTCACTAGTAGTTGTAGCTCCATTGCGGCTAAGCTTTCTGTTCTTCACTGTCTCACAGGTTCGAATTCTGATTCATTACTCCTTCTATGCCTTTCCTTCAATCCATGGCTTCAGCACTCGATCGTTTCACTGTATCATTATGCATGCTATTTGTTACTTCATGTTTTTTTTAATACAACGTAATTTTCATTTCATCTGCTATTTGCGCTTGTTCTTTCGTTCTTTCGTTCTTTTTTCCCATAGACTCATGTCTGTTAGAGTAATTTTTATTTATGGCTTCGATTTATGGTTTTTATGATGTCGTTGGGATGTCGCTGTTGTATGATTTCGATATGAAGTACAGATCTGGAAGTGGATTTAATTATTAATGATTTTCTGTTGATTGATGAGAATCGATCTTATGTAAAGGAAATTGGGGATTTTCCCGGGCTTGTCAACGTTATTACATGTGTACGTGACTAGCAGATGCAGATTTTCGTATTTAAGCGTTGTATCACATGTAGTTCTTAGCTTTTGGGTCTTATATAGTTATTTAGATCTGCCACTAATTTTAAGTATTATAATATGAAATCGCGATCAATTGTGTTCAATTTCATTATCAGTAGTTGCGACTCAACGTTTGTGATGCTTCCAAGTGTGAAAATTTTGAATATGTTTTAATACCGTGGTCTTAATAACCTCTGTTTTTTTTTCTTGAGCAGTCCATTTTTGCCTGAAGTCTAGACGCTATGGGTAAGGAGAAGACTCACATCAACATTGTGGTCATTGGCCATGTCGACTCTGGGAAGTCAACCACTACCGGGCATCTTATCTACAAGCTTGGAGGTATTGACAAGCGTGTTATTGAAAGGTTCGAAAAGGAAGCTGCTGAGATGAACAAGAGGTCCTTCAAATATGCGTGGGTGCTGGACAAGCTCAAGGCTGAGCGTGAAAGAGGAATCACAATTGATATTGCACTCTGGAAATTTGAGACCACCAAGTACTACTGCACAGTCATTGATGCACCCGGACACAGGGATTTCATCAAGAATATGATTACCGGAACTTCTCAGGCTGACTGTGCTGTTCTCATCATTGATTCAACCACTGGTGGTTTTGAAGCTGGTATTTCCAAGGATGGACAGACCCGTGAGCATGCTCTGCTCGCTTTCACCCTTGGTGTGAAGCAGATGATTTGCTGCTGCAACAAGGTATTTAACTATGGTTGCTTAGTGTATTGAGCATCTCTATAATAATTGCTTCCATTGTCAATTCCTAATGCGGTTTTTCTGTGTTTGCCTCTGCAACAGATGGACGCTACCACCCCCAAGTACTCCAAGGCCAGGTATGATGAAATCGTGAAGGAAGTGTCATCCTATTTGAAGAAGGTGGGTTACAACCCTGACAAGATTCCCTTCGTTCCCATCTCTGGTTTTGAGGGAGACAACATGATCGAGAGATCTACCAACCTTGACTGGTACAAGGGACCAACCCTTCTTGAGGCCCTTGACCAGATCAATGAGCCCAAGAGGCCCTCAGACAAGCCCCTGAGGTTGCCCCTTCAGGATGTGTACAAGATTGGAGGAATTGGAACTGTTCCGGTGGGACGTGTTGAGACTGGTGTTCTGAAGCCTGGTATGGTGGTTACTTTCGGTCCCACTGGACTGACAACTGAAGTTAAGTCTGTGGAGATGCACCACGAGGCTCTCCAAGAGGCGCTTCCTGGTGACAATGTGGGATTCAACGTGAAGAATGTTGCTGTGAAGGATCTGAAGCGTGGGTTTGTTGCATCAAACTCAAAGGATGATCCAGCCAAGGAAGCTGCCAACTTCACATCTCAGGTCATCATCATGAACCACCCCGGGCAGATCGGCAATGGTTATGCCCCTGTGCTTGACTGCCACACCTCCCACATTGCCGTCAAGTTTGCTGAACTTGTGACCAAGATTGACAGGCGATCTGGCAAGGAGCTTGAGAAGGAGCCCAAATTCTTGAAGAACGGTGACGCCGGTATGGTTAAGATGATTCCCACCAAGCCTATGGTGGTGGAGACGTTCTCCGAGTATCCTCCATTGGGTCGTTTTGCTGTGAGGGACATGCGTCAAACGGTGGCTGTGGGAGTCATCAAGAACGTTGAGAAGAAGGAGGCTTCTGGAGCCAAGGTCACCAAGGCTGCACAGAAGAAGGGAGGCAAGTGAACCGTGCGGGCTGGTTTATCTGATGAGGCCTATTATCGTCACAATAAATGTTTTCGTATGAGTCTTTTGTGTGTCCAGAGTCTATGCTTTAGGTTTACGGGATACTGTGTCGAGTTCCTTCCTTCGTCAATGAGCTTGGGTTCACAGAACTGGGTGCTTGATCGACGGTGGCGAAGCTTATATTCTCTTTCGTTTCTGTATGCTTAATTTTATTTTTGGCTGTTGCATTTCTGGAAAATGCGGTGATATTGAACTCTACTTTAATACGCTGCATATTTGGTCGTCGCTTATCAACTTATCTCTGGATTCTGAATGATAAGGTTTAATCCTTTTGTACTGTTACATCATTTTTGCAGGTGTTTTGTTAACCTCCTTTTCCCAAAAAATGATTTATTTCGAAAATTTGATGCTTAAAACAGTTAAGTCAATTGCAGGTGGTCTGTTAATTCCTTTTCCCAAAAAATGTTTTATTTCGAATTTTTGATGCTTGAAACTGTGAAACACGATTGCGTGTGTTTTGTTTATTCCTTTCCCAAAAAGTGTTTTATTTAGAAATTTATTTATTTGTCCTACGCCCCAACGCCCCTATTCTTTTTGAGCTAGAAGTTTGAACAGCTGATAGAACTCTTTTTTTAATCCCCCCACGTACGTATGTTGCATCATGCCCTTATAAGTGATTTTGGTTTTTGGTTTTGATTTAGTGAATCTTGATTTTAAATACAATCAGAAGTCTTGAGAATTAAGAGTTGCGTACTGAATAACTTGAAGGGTAAAAATTATAATACTAGTCATAATTTAATTGATAAAACTGGATGTATATTAATAAATATTTATTTAGTAAAACTTAGTAAGAAAATTATGCAACAAGTACTTTTGTTATAAGTATTGGAAATTATTTGGTATAACCCACTTATAATCATGTTTTCTTTGAGACAATAAAAAAAATTATTTTTTTCCATGTATTGAGGATATAAAGTAGATGATATTTAGACTAAAATACCCCAACCATCCCTATAATTTACCTAAATTACGTAAACTTTAGTTTATTTTAAAAACGTCTATAAATCACCAATTATAACCCTTAGACATTGAGGAGTATTCAGTCAACGATCTAAATTGAACCATCCAAACTCTTTACCAAACAGGAACAAAAATTAATGTCACCGTTAGGAGCACAAAAATAATTAACAATATAGAATGCCCGATTCTCTTATATTGACAAAAGGGATTAAAAATGACGAAAAAGAAATCAATAATTGTTCAATGCATCAAATTATCCTCATATTCAATGCTACAATGCCACTATGTAATGCGTATAACTGAAAACTTAACTAATCAAATCATTTATGCCAACTGAACACTTAGCTATAAGAAGTCAGATCAGAGATTAAAAGAGAGAGGAATTCAATACAGCTAGTACCATTGATCCAGGGTCACAGTACTACTGCTTATTCCAATTATCCTACCTCCAAAAGTCTGTTACTCATCTCCAATACTTTTCTAGTAAAAATTCTTGGGTATAATCAACATTTGGAACCGACTGCTTACTAGGTGGTTAAAACTAAATCCTGGCCATCGTATATACATGCACAACATAAAACCTAGGAGTTTATTATGCTTCAAGTCACAAGGTCCTGAAGCTGACTCATGAGTCATCATGACCTACATTTTGGGGTTAGCCTCTCCAGCAGTTCCTTGTTTTGACAATGCTCTGTATCAATGAAGTAAAACTTCCCATTGGCCTTAAATGTGACAAAAGGCCTATTGGTTTGAGGAGGCCGGATATCGGCAAACCTAATAACCCTCCGAGTATAAGCTGCCAACCAAGACATCATCTCCACCTCAAAGCTATCTGAACCAGGTTGCCACCTGAGTTTGTGTATGTAAGGGCTAACAAACCAGTTCAGGGCAACAGTTGTGGAAGCACTGAAGAATATAACAGTTGATGCTACCGCTCCCTTTAGGATGACATTTGTTTCAGTGTATGTCATGAAGGTCATCACAGGGCCCAGCGATACCGAGAGGCAACAAGTTGAGAGAGAGAGAAGCTTAACTTTCTTGATGGTGGATGAGATAGGACCATGATAAACAGCTGTAGTTTCCTTGTCATCATCTTCCCCATATTCAGATTGTTTTTCTCTATGAGGTCCAATGCTCATCTTGTTGTCTTCCTGTATGGTGGCGCCTTGAGATGCCCACCTCCTTTGGGCAGCAGCAAGCAATGAGGAAGATTTGGAAGTGGGATCAGCACCAATTGGGCGCAGACATTTCCAGGAGCTTGTACAGTGATAGTCTGAAGCATGGGAAAAAGCATACAAATAAAAGAAAAACAATCAACAACAATGTTGTTTACAAGAAAACAGAACTATAATAAACCCAAAGGAGTTTGTTTAGTTGATAAGAGGAGATAAAAGACATTAAGGCACTGAACGGAAAAGAAGCAGCGCATAGATTCAGGAACAAAAAAAAAACAAAAAAGCCAAGTCAGATAAAAGCTTTTCCAGAACATATACTGATACATAATGTAAGGAGAATATAACTATATATTGACTTTGAAATTTGAATGCTAAAAAGCTAGTGCCTCTACCCAATACCATAAAATATCACCCTAGAAAAGAGAATCCGCAAAGAGCTATTGCAAGGTCAGTAGAGGAGGTAAGGTCAGTAGAGGAGTAAAGTTCAGAACATTTTGGTATGAGCAAATCGGTGAGACATCGAATTGATTAAGAACTGAACATAAGCAGTTTCCAATTACGGGGGAAATGAAGATGAACGATTGAATAAATAGTAGAAAATTCAAAATGTGCGGCCAGAAAGAACGTGAAGAAGGATAAACGAAGAAAACCTGAGAGGAAGTTCCTGGAAGAACATGATCGCACCAAATTCAGGAGAAACCCTCTTGACATGTTCCCGAGTGATTCTGACAGGAGACAAGCAAAAGCGAGGCGTTTTGTACGTGTTAATGGGATGATTATTGCTTAGGGCGTGAGAGTTCGCGAGTTGGATTCTCGGAATGCCCCTTTGTGCAGAATGAGTTAGTTAACTTTTTTTAAAAAGATTAAAAAAATTAAATAAATCAAACCATGACCAAACCCATATGGATTTCTAAAATTGGGGATGTGTTCAATTGCTGGCAAAGCAACTAGATTTGCAAGAAATAGGATTGTATACTAATTCTCTTGATGATCTTAATCTCTCGATCAGGGATTAATAATTCACTAGAATCAATCCTCATGGAGATCGGAGGACTATTTTATGATGATTGGAAATAAAAATATAAATCTGTGCGAATATAAACTATAAGAGGAAAGGCTGCCGCCTGGACCCATTTTCCTAGCAGGGGATCTGCACTTGCCTCCATTCTCCGTAGTTCCAGCCTTCCAGGGTCTTAAGTGTTATACGTATTTGTACTTTGTAGTTCGCAACTTCATTTTCATCTTCATCTTCACAGTAACACAGTTAAATGCCAGAAGACGATGTTTGTCCTGGATGCATTGTTGCAATATCAGCTATCACTTCTAAAAAGTTACAAATTTTGTATTATATATGGTGTTCTATCAGATGGAAACAGCAGGTGCACCAAGTTCAGATGGTAGAAATAATAATCCAGGAAATGCTGATGGCTCTGCCGTAGAATTTGAAGGTTTAAGGAATCACGTTGAAGAGATGATTTTGAAGGTTGATAAGGTATGTTCTAGAAGAGGAAGTCGGTATGTGTCAGAAATGATAATAAGTGAAGTAAGTTGTTTGATTGTTAGTTTTAGTTGGAAGTGTAACCAAATGAAATACAATTCCTTTGTTACTCTAGCTGGCGTATTTATGAGCCAGACGAGTTGCAGGAGTAGTTGAATCGCCAATGAATTTCTGCTTAAGAACTTTCTAGTCTAGGACCTCGTATTGACCATGATCTATCATGCTCCGTAAAACCTATTCTCACCCCAAAATTAACTGCGCATATTGCAGCTCCTTTGATACAATGACGGATGAAAATATTGTGCTACTAGCTGATACATGGTAGACAACAATCAGATAATATTTGTATTTCAGTAAAATGTTTTTGTCAGTTTGGTTGTTGAGCTGCTTACCAGAAATCTTTCAATTTTAATAATCTCTTTGTACTGTTCAATGGCCTCTCTTGAGGAGTGCATTTCCTTTCACAAGGTCACAAGATATGCAAATTAATATAAAAATTAAAATTCATGGAGCATGAATAGTGTGGCCCCTCTCATGCTTTGTGTAACCTCTTTTTTTTTCTGTTGGATCTTTTTCCACACATTGTATAGCTTCATGCAACTTTGTTTTTATGCATTCAATATCACTTAACATATTCCAATAGAATTTAAATGCTAGAAAAGCTAAGCACAATGTTTCAGGAACTTCTAAGTTATTATCCTTGTGTGCAGGGGAAAATATCTAGTTATCTAGAATAAAGCACAATATAATAGTTTATGTTTCTGTACTTTGATCCTTTCTTTATTGCATAAAGTGAATTATACAACAGAACAGCCCTATAGTGAATTAGAAACAAAGGACTAGGGAAGATGGTTGGTAAGGGTAAAGAAATTACTTCTTTAGGTGATACTTCAATAATAAATGGTATATATAGAGATTCAAATGCTATCATATTTTAACTGCATTGTTCTTGAAGTTTGTTTATAGATTTACATTCGTATTTACTCAAACGTGACCAAGAAGCAAGCAAACACATCAAAGAGTAGCTCCGCTACTAAAGATAAAGATAAGGACAAACGTGTACCAAGTGTTAAGAAACAACAATAGGATGCATCACGTAGAGAAGCTGCTGCTGCAAAGAGAATGCAGGGTCTTATGCGCCAGTTTGGCACAATAGTACGTCAGGCAATGCAACCTATCCGTTATTATTTGTTTACATATGCTTTGGTTGTGGAGTGTGCTATCTGTGTGAACCTCTGTTTTGTTGGCTGGTTCTCTATAATATGGTTTAAAGTGTTATGTTTGGTGAATTGATGAGGGGTTTATGAAAATGACATATGGTTATATTTGGTGTAGTTATTTTGAGAAGCCAGCTTGAGCTAACTCAACTTGAATGTGCGCAAAGCATTTAAAAATATGGTTTTTGTTTATTTTGACAATTCTATGCTATCATTAACCACCTTGTTTAGTCCACGGATCCAAACACTTCTTTTTTGTATCATCGATTTTAGTTTATAACAATACTAAGTAGCCATATAAAATTATCATTTGTAATTGTTCTCTGTACTTTTAATCTCATTTTGTTCATGCACTTATGCTTTGTGTCTGTTCTTTCTCTCTCTGTCTCTCTCTCTCTATGCAATGGAAATTTCGCCCAATTTGTTAGCTATTTATTTCTTCCGTTTAAATGATAGGAAAACAACTGCATTTGACCTCTTGAACTAAAGAAGATACATGAAGTGTAATGTAATGGTAACTTGAGTCCTTGCTATGTCTTTATTGTCATTAAATTTTAGATGTGATTAAGCCTAAAGTATTAAATGTCTTCTGATATTTTGAACTGCAAATCAAGTTCCCCAATTATTGGTCTCTCTCCATCAGATCACACAACACAAGTGGGCATGGCCCTTTGGGCTTGGTTTACATGACTACTATGAGGTATGTTTCAATATTCTATTGTAAACTTCCTATAGGTACATTCTCATTTATATGGCCTTTTTTGGGTATTACTTGAGAGCTTCATTGCACGTCTTTTAATTTTCTTTATTTATAGGATTTCTTATCTTTTTCTTGTAACTCATTTGGATTCTCCTTTGATGTAGTTTACTCTAATAGTGAATGGATTTGAATTACGTATAAGATATACTTGCTAACCGCATTTAATTGACTGAGTAAACGTTTTGTCCAGGATTAGTTGTTCTGGGTATCTGGTTGATTTTCATAAAAGGATAAGTAGTATATCTGGTTGGCAGCGTTGAAATAGAGTAGAGTGGTAGACGTCGCATCAATTATTCAGAGCTGATATTTTGGATGTATACAGGTATGTCTGTTGCTACTAACTTAATTTAACTAATAAATTTTGCTAGTGGATGACTGAACTTTAATTAATCAGCAAATGACATTAGTTAGAGTAGAGTGGTGATTGTCATTGTTCCAGGCAAGAATCTAGAGCATGTTTCTGTGTCTTGCTCCTTAGTGCCATCTGACTGTAAGGTCAGGTGCTGATGGAAACATATTGGCTTCTAACATTCGGGGTGGGGATTACACTGTTGGACATCCCTTGTTGATGATCTCAGAGCTCTTTGCTTAGGCAGGGAGAGAAGGCATGCGATAGAAGATATCAAATTTGTAGTTAGTTTACTTCTTTTTTAAATTCTCTAGTGTACTGGTTTTTTTGGATTGTTTTATGCTATGTTTTTCTTTTGTGAATTCTCGTTGGTACAAGTCTTCTGTGTTGACTTTTTCCTATAAGCAGTAATCAAAGTGTACAGTTTGTGCCTTTTTCAAATGATGAAACGTGCTGTAGGTTTCTGTTATATAGCAATTCTGTGAAGCATGTTATTCGCTCACCTTGTTGCATCAGTTGGGAATTAGCTTGCATTTGGCCTTTGATTGATTTGCTGTAAATGATGCCTGCTAGGTTATTGATAAGCCTATGGATTGCGGTACCATTAAGAATCAAATGGAGGCTAAGGATGGCACTGGATATAAAAATGTCCGGGAGATATGTGCTGATGTCAGATTGGTTTTCAAGAATGCTATGAAATATAATTATGGCAAAAACTTTGCAGGCAAAGTTTGAGGAGAAATGGTTGCTACTTCTTCTGAAAGTCACCGAAGAGGTAACTTATTTTCAACGAATTACTTTCCCCCAACACCAATTATCGTGTGGAATAGAATCTGTTTATAAATTACTCCAACCAACATGAATTACTCCAAATCAAAATGCTAGTGTAGCAGAAATAAGAGTTTCAATACAAATTTATAAGCATAAGATTTACAATTTAAATATAAAAAATGAGATGTTACACTTTTGAACACAAATTTATAGACATTAGAGTTTGTCGTTTTCTCCAACCTAATATTCAGTATAGCTGATTGATTGATAATTATCAATAAAAACTTCTCCACATCCTCTGTAAGTGTTTTTTTTTTTTAAAAAAAAATCCTGAGATATACTTTAATTTTAATGAATCTTCGGACCGAACTCACATTAATTTTTATATATAAAAAATAAAAATAAAAATATCTTCACAAAAATCATCCCTCCTATAATAATCTTATTATCCCCAATGGAGGCTAGTAATATTTAAATATGTTTCAATAATATTAAATTATTTTACTAAAAAAAATAACTATACTTTAAAATCTGGTGTTGTGAATTTACTCACCCAATAAACATTCTTTTAGTTGGCAAGTGATGCTAGTTTGAGGATTTTATAAGATAATATATTATCATATTAGAGACAATCATATTCGATGTGTTGTTATTTATCATATATTAAATGTAGATACCCTCCTAATAGAAATTCAAATATTGATTCATTATATTATGAGAGATTAATCGCTTTTTATAGACCCAACACATTGATGCTAGTTTGAGGTCTTATTGATATCAATCAATTATCAACAATTTTATTTTTAAAATTTTATAATATTCAATTTAGATAAAGATGGGTTTAGATGAATTTGACTCAATACTTTTAATTTATTTATCTACAAATAATAATTAATAATTTTAATAAATTATCTCACTTTAATCTTTAAAAGATTTCGAACTCTATGACAGTAATTACTCAGTAATCATATTAATATATTATATGATATTTTAAATTTTTAACCATAGTAATAACTTATAATAATGGTAAATAATTAATCAATTATACATATTTTCCTATTCCCATGCAACGTAAATATATATATATATATATATATATATATATAAATATAAATGTCATGCATGTTAAGCTCATCAAACTCAAGTTACCTATATTTTCTTTTATAAAAATAACTAGAGATTTCTTGGCGTGCGTTATTATTCATGAAACTCAAGTTACCTATATTTTCTTTTATAAATGATGTGAATTTCCTTAAAAAAAATATTAATTTATTTTGGGTCAAATGCCCACATGAGCCAGTGAACAACTCTGTGCTGATGCTTGGTAATGCCTAATGATCAGATCTTATCTGCATAGTGAGTTCGGGATGGCCTCATTCCACACACAACAGCGGTTAAAAAAATTCTAGTTTTATTATTTTTATACCAGCATATAATTTATCCCATTTTAAAATAAATAAGCAGCCTTCTTTTTTAAAAGAATCTATGAATACCTCATTTTTTTCTAATCCCTCTCCTTTTTTTATTTAATTAAGAGTATTTCTTTTAGAGATTTATATTGTATAATATTTTCACTTCTCCTACTAAATACGTGTATTTTTCTCCTTATAGATTGATGTCGATTACTAAATCAACTAATATTTTGTTGATCCTTCTCTTCCTATTCTTCTTATTCCCTTTTTCTTTGATATTTTAGGGACAAGATTTAAAGATTTATTTTTTATATGTATACACTAGCATTCTTCTACAGCATGCAGTCGGGAGAAAAATATTTCTGAAAAAATGCAAGATTTTTTCTAAAGTTTAGACAGTATTTTTTAATCGATAGCTAAAGACTAATCCTCCCGAGATATAGAAATTATTAAAATAGATTTCTTTTTTTTTTCCAATAAAACCATTTCCATGTTGGTTGGAAGAAAAAAGTTCCTTTTTAACAAAAGGGTGTAAGGAAAAGGGAAAAAAACATGAATGCGAAGTCTATTATCACTATTGAAATCTTATAGAACTTGTTCGTCCGATGAAAATGTTCAGCATTATTCAACTTTTATAGATAAAATAGATGGATTATTGCAGAAGGTTAAATTATTTCTAGTTATTATTAATGCCGAAAGTGGAAAAACAATGAAGGACCCCCATAATGTAATGGTATTATTGGGTTTACTGTTCCATGAACAATGCTCATATAACCTTTACTAGAGGGAAGAAATATATTGCCTGTCTAAGAAGATAATCACCCAAACAAAACATAAAATTTATTTAGAGTACAAATCTGTGGTACTCCTATTTTTTTAATTTAAAATATTATTATTTTAGGTTTAATGAAAAAAGAAAAATATATGTAACTCATCATTAATCAGTTATGACAATATAACTCATTAGATTTCTTGAAATATATGGGATTCGCATCTAATTTTATTTTTCTATAATTATATGCAATTACGGCTATATTTTTTTAATAATTTAATTATATGGAATTGAGTATAGATATTTTTCCTGACCGGATATAGTTAATTAAAATACTACTTAGAGATCAACTTTTTTTGTGGATAAACATACTGGGCAAAATACTTAATTATGTAAAGGTAGGTTTGAATACTTTAAAAAAATAATAAAAAAAAAAAGGATGGGTTCAAATACTTGGAGACGAAGAAAACTATCTTTAGGGAAATGTCTGAATTATCCAAATTGTATTAATGCTTTTTCGTGGGGCATGTTTGAGGAGAACGAAATAAAGTTTAATTTTTATCTTTAATTTTTAAAAAGTATATTTTCAGTACTCTTATTTTACAAACATTAATATCAAATGATAATCTTTTTATAATAATAATTGTTGTTTTAAAAATAGAATATAATATATCAGTAATTGAGAATATTTTGTTAACGTTTAAGCTTGCCGTGTCGTCATCTTCTGTTAGCGACGTTAGGGTTAAAAACCTTAAAAAGACATCGTATGGGTTTTCTTTGCTTGTCCCAATTTATCTTTGTGTTTTTTAGTAGCTGCTTGCAAGCGTGGCTGAAGTGGACATGAACAATGATATTATTTGCTGGTTGATCCGAACGTATCAATGTAGAAAAGTTAATGATCAACCCAAAGACATAGTGCATCGTTGCATATATCAGCTCATGGAGAAAGTCTCAACCACCATAGGCGTGGTGGGAATCATCTTAACCATACCGGCATCACAGTTCTTCAAGAACTTGTGCTCCTTCTCAAGCTCCTTACCAGATCGCCTGTCGATCTTCGTCAAAAGTTCAGCAAACTTGACTGCAATATGGGAGGTGTGGCAGTCAAGCACAGGGGCATAACCATTGCCGATCTGCCCAGGGTGGTTTATGATGACGACCTGAGATGTGAAGCTGGCAGCATTTAACCGTTGCTCAAGCTGCAGGAAAAGTACAAATGCAAATCAATACACAAACTTCAAGAACAATGCAGTTAAAATATGATAGCACTTGAATCTCTATATATCCCATTTATTATTGAGGTAACACCTAAAGAAGTGATTTCTTTGCCCTTACCTACCATCTTCCCTTATCCTTTGTTTCTAATTCTCTGTAAGGCTGTTCTGTTGTATAATTCACTTTGTGCAATAAAGAAAGGATCAAAATACAGAAACCTAAACTACTATATTGTGCTTTATGCAATATGCGCAGTTAGTTTTGGGGTGAGAATAGGTTTTACGGAGCATGCTGATAGATCATGATCGATACGAGGTGCTAGGCAAAAAGGTTCTTAAACAGAAATTCATCGATGATTCAACTACTCCTGCAACTCGTCTGGCTCATCATAAGTATACCAGTTAGAGTAACAAAGGAATTGTATTTCATTTGGTTACACTTCCAATTAAAACTAACAATCAAACAACTTCACTTCACTTATTATCATTTCTCGCACATAACGGCTTCCTCTTCTAGAACATACCTTATCAACCTTCAAAATCATCTCTGCAACGGTGAAGAGTTTGGAAGGTCCAATTTGATTTATAGACGTTTTTAAAAATAAACGAAAAAGTTTACGTAATTTAGGTAAATTATAGGGTCAGTTGGTGTATTTTAGTCTAAATATTATCTACTTTATATCCTCAATACATGGGGGAAAAAATAATATTTTTATTGTGTCTCAAAGAAAACTCGATTATAAGTGGGTTATACTAAATAATTTCCAATACTTACACAAAATTACTTGGTCCATTATTTTATTACTAATTTTTCTAAATAAATATTTATTCATATACATACCCGTTCTATATGAAAGTCTTTAAAAATATGTTAATCTGAACTTTTTTAAATTAAATTATCTAACCTTAGAGTTATATTTTTATCAATTAAATTATGACTAGTATTGCCCACCTTGATTATATACATCTTACATGAAAGATGAGATTGGACATCTTTTTAAAATTAATAAAAAACATATCACCGTGCGCTTTTTGTTTCTTTCTAAATATAGATATTCTACTATTCAAAATAATATTTGAGATATTATTGAGCGGACTAAATATATCGATTTACCGTATTTAAATTCAAAATTTACCAAATCAAAACTATAAAAAAAAATACTTACAAGGGCATGACGCAACATATTGATGTCCTCGAAACAGCTAAATTCAAGGCATGTACGGACGGGGAAAAAATAAGCGACCTAGCATCCGTTCAATCTTTAACTCAAGGAATAGGGGCTCTGGGGCAGGACAAGTGAATAACTTCATAAACAAAACACTTTTTGGGAAAGGAATTAACAAAACACACGCCATTGAGTTTCACAGTTTCCAGCATCAAATTTTCGAAATAAATCATTTTTTGGGAAACGGAATTAATAAAACACCTGCAATAATTCAGAATCGAGAGATAAGTTGATACGCGACGACCAAATACGCAGTGTATTAAAGTAGAGTTCAATATCACCGCATTTTCCAGAAATGGAACAGCGAAAAATATAATCAAGCATGCAGAAACGAAAGAGAAAATAAGCCTCGCCACCGTCGATCAAGCACCCAGTTCTGAGAACCGAAGCTCATTGACGAAGGAAGGAACTCAACACAGTATCCCATAAACCTAAAACATAGACTCTGGACAGACAAAAGACTCATACGAAACCATTTATTGTGACGATAATAGGCTTTATCAGATAAACCAGCCCGCACGATTCACTTGCCACCCTTCTTCTGTGCGGCCTTGGTGACCTTGGCTCCAGAAGCCTCCTTCTTCTCAACGTTCTTGATGACACCCACAGCCACGGTTTGACGCATGTCCCTCACAGCAAAACGACCCAATGGAGGATACTCGGAGAACGTCTCCACCACCATAGGCTTGGTGGGAATCATCTTAACCATACCGGCATCACCGTTCTTCAAGAATTTGGGCTCCTTCTCAAGCTCCTTGCCAGATCGCCTGTCAATCTTGGTCACAAGTTCAGCAAACTTGACGGCAATGTGGGAGGTGTGGCAGTCAAGCACAGGGGCATAACCATTGCCGATCTGCCCGGGGTGGTTCATGATAATGACCTGAGATGTGAAGTTGGCAGCTTCCTTGGCTGGATCATCCTTTGAGTTTGATGCAACAAACCCACGCTTCAGATCCTTCACAGCAACATTCTTCACGTTGAATCCCACATTGTCACCCGGAAGCGCCTCTTGGAGAGCCTCGTGGTGCATCTCCACAGACTTAACTTCAGTTGTCAGTCCAGTGGGACCGAAAGTAACAACCATACCGGGCTTCAGAACACCAGTCTCAACACGCCCCACCGGAACAGTTCCAATTCCTCCAATCTTGTACACATCCTGAAGGGGCAACCTCAGGGGCTTGTCTGAGGGCCTCTTGGGCTCATTGATCTGGTCAAGTGCCTCAAGAAGGGTTGGTCCCTTGTACCAGTCAAGGTTGGTAGATCTCTCGATCATGTTGTCTCCCTCAAAACCAGAGATGGGAACAAAGGGAATCTTGTCGGGGTTGTAACCGACCTTCTTCAAATAGGATGACACTTCCTTCACGATTTCATCGTACCTGGCCTTGGAGTACTTGGGGGTGGTAGCGTCCATCTGTTGCAGAGGCAAATACAGAAAAACCGCATTAGGAATTGGCAATGGAAGCATTTATTACAGTGATGCTCAATACACAAAGCAACCATAGTTAAATACCTTGTTGCAGCAGCAAATCATCTGCTTCACACCAAGGGTGAAAGCGAGCAGAGCATGCTCACGGGTCTGTCCATCCTTGGAAATACCAGCTTCAAAACCACCAGTGGTTGAATCAATGATGAGAACAGCACAGTCAGCCTGAGATGTTCCGGTAATCATGTTCTTGATGAAATCCCTGTGTCCGGGTGCATCAATGACTGTGCAGTAGTACTTGGTGGTCTCGAATTTCCAGAGTGCAATATCAATTGTGATTCCTCTTTCACGCTCAGCCTTGAGCTTGTCCAGCACCCACGCATACTTGAATGACCTCTTGTTCATCTCAGCAGCTTCTTTCTCAAATCTCTCGATGACACGCTTGTCAATACCTCCAAGCTTGTAGATAAGATGTCCAGTGGTAGTTGACTTCCCAGAGTCGACATGGCCAATGACCACAATGTTGATGTGAGTCTTCTCCTTACCCATAGCGTCTAGAATTCAGGCAAAAATGGACTGCTCAAGAAAAAAACAGAGGTTACTAAGACCACGGTATTAAAGCATATTCAAAATTTTCACACTTGGAAGCATCACAAACGTTGAGTCGCAACTACTGATAATGAAATTGAACATCAACTGATGATCGGGCTTTCAGATTATAATACTTTAAATTAGTACAACACTGAATTTTATGGAAATCGTCATTTTTTATGACGCACATTCTGGCAGATCTAAATAACTAGATACGACGTAAAAGCTAACAACTACATGTGATACAACAGTTAAATAAGAAAATCTGTATCTGCCAGTCACGTACAAATATGTAATATCGTTGACAAGCCCGGGAAAATCCCCAATTTCCTTTACATAAGATAGATTCTCATCAATCAACAGAAAATCATTAATAATTAAATCCACTTCCAGATTTTTATTCACATCGGAATCATATCAACAGCAACATCCCAACCACATAGTAAAAACCGTAAATCGAATCATCATCAACCCCATAAATAAAAATTACTCTAACAGGCCTGCGTATATGGGAAAGAAAACAAAACAAAAGAACGAACGAACAAGCGCAAATAACAGATGAAATGAAAATTATGTTGTATTGAAAAGCATGAACAAATAGCATGCAGAATGATCCAGTGAAACGATCGAGTGCTGAAGCCATGGATTGAAGGAAAGGCATATAGAAGGACTACAGAATCAGAAATCGAACCTGCGAGACAGTGAAGAGCAGACAGCTTAGCCGCAAGGGACAGCTACTAGCGAAGTGAGCAGAGTGCAAAAGATTGACAGACGGTAGGGTTAGAGGATTATATATTATCATGTTTACAAAACAACCCTTGCATTAATACCGTATTGACAATAATATCCTTCATTATGTGGCGGCGGCTCAAGTCCAAAACCCTAAAATGAGGAACGGGTAATTCTCATTTCTCAAAAGCAAACCAAAGATTTGTTTTTGGATAGACGAAAATGGAAAATTTTATTTTTATTTTAAATTTATTTATTTGAAATATATGAAGTGTATAATTATTATTTTGAGATTATATGTTCTTTTATTTTTGGCCCGAAATTTATATGTTTATTTTCTAAAAAAATTAATGTATTCTTAGAAAATTTTATCTTTTTATTTTTTGCCCAAAAAAAATACAAATTCCGATAAATTATGTATACAGTATTTTTAAATAAACAAATTCATTTCACCACACTGCGTTTCTTTGGCATTGCCTTGGCTGTGAATGCTAAAGCTTTCGCGATAACGAAATCAAAACCTTATAAAGGTAACTATGTAGAAGAGTATCAAGGTAGTATATTGCAGCACTTAAAAAAAAATGCATTGCTGTGTCATGGATCAAATGCTTATGAAGAGACCTAAGAGTGGAAATTTTTAGCAATAGAAGAAAGAGAGTAACAAAAGTCACATAAGATTAATATTAGCTTAGATGATAAAATTGAAGAAAAATTAATTTCATAAATCCTTCATGTGATTTTTAATCGGGTTATTATAATTTTTTAGCAAGTCCTATATATTTCTTCAATTATATTCACTAGTTAATACTTCATATATTTATAATATTTTAATTAAAATTAATAGATTCAATATTCATTAGTGTTTTTTTTTACTAAAATATAAATATCCTCTTATTAAAAATAATTATATTTGAGAGACATATTTTTTAATATGAATTTGAGTATAAAATACAATAATTTAAATTATGGACATAAAAATCCATCTGAGTAAATTAGAACTATATATAAAAGATTAGCATTGCCTCTTTGTAAGAATAACCAAACAAATTAAGAAAAATCCACCCAAATCAGTGCTTGTCCCTTGATGAGAAGTTGAACCAAATGAAATAATGTGTTTACTCACTAGCTAAATGGAGGCAAGTTATACAACCCGTCACAAAATTAACTTACTCGCTTAAAGAGTGAGATACCCCGTTGGCCCTTCACTTTTTTTAATATTTTTAATAAATTATTTTTAAAATTTTAAAATATTAATAAAAAAATTTTAATATCGTAATAAAAAAATTATTAATATTATACTTTTCAAATTTTATATTTTTTATAAAAAAATATGAAATTGTACAACTATAAATATAAATAAATATTAATATAATATTAATTAATTATAATATGTTAATACATATTAATAAATAAGTAAAAATATTTATTAATTTTTAATAATATAAATATTTAAAATAATATTTTAATAAAATAAATAATAATATCAATGTTTAAAAAAAATTAGACTAAACCCTTTACAAAATGATAACCCTAAGACGCCTGTGGTAAAAAGTTTTACTAACCTGGTTTAGACTAAAATGCCCAATCGGGCTACATTTTAGGATTTACCTAGTTAGGTTGACCCATTATTCTCCAAAACCAAATCAACTAAAAGTTTATATTAACTTTTGAATAATATATTTTAAAAAAAATATATTCTATAAAATAGATTTTAGAAATAATAGCTTTTAGAAATAAAAATATTTAAATAATTAATAGTAAAATTACTTTTTATATGAATAAATTACTAAAAATTGTATGATTTAATTAAAGTATGAGATATGAGATAGGGTAAAGAAGAAATATGAGAGATGAGAAAGTGTAGAGAAGAGAAAGGAAAGAAGAGATAGGGTGAAGATAAGAGATGAGAGATAAGATGAGGTATAAAAAGTAGAGATAAGATAGTAATTAGATAGTCTATAAACTCTTTGACTATTCAATAATATATACGTATTGGGATAATTAATATCTAATTATTGATTAAGGGATATCACCTAAACTCTAAAAAAAGATCAATAGGGTTTGAAACTAGACTGTCTAATGAAAATAGCTAGTTCGACAAACATATATTTAAATCCTAATTAGGATATGTATCCATATTTAATGCATAATAGTATTTTAAATATAATTATTTTTAATAAAAGAATATATGCCTTTAGTAGAAAAAATCAATTAAAATACCCCAACAGTTGGTCCTACAACTTTCTTGAGGTAGAGCAATAGGCCATTTTGATTGTCTAAAACTTGATTGAATCATATGATTTAATAAGGTTTTTTTAATATTAATCATATGCTAATAATATGTTGTAGAAAAGAAGTAGCAACAAAATATGCAGCTTTATGTTTGTTTATATTCAAAATTTAACGAGGCATTCCTATTTTAACTTATTTCAAGAGAATATAACTATATTAAGGATACTCTAGTAAAGGAAAATTTATTAAATTTTTTTTATTGGATTTATGTCCTATCCATGTGAGGATATTAGTTGATAATAAGTGTGTGATATTCAATTTTCCTATATATTAATTTTATTCTAGTTGAGTTTGAGTCTATTTTTTTTTAAAAAAAAAGCATCAATGATTGAATTTAGCTAAAAGAATTAGGTTATTATAACGTAGTGAACTAATACTTAAACTTTTATTAAAAAAATCATATATATCTCAAACATAATTATTTTTAATAAAATGATATTTATGTTTAGCAAACAAAGAGATAATAATGATGAATATTGAACCTATAAACATTAATTAAAATATTTTGAATATATAAAATATGAACAAGTGAATAGAATCGAGAAAACTATAAGGACCTACTAAAAAGACTACAGTAACATTATTAAAAATCACATGAAGGAGGATTTTTTTTTTAATTTTATCATCTAAGCTAATATTAATCTTATGTGACTTTTGTTACTTTCTTTCTCCTATTGCTAAAATTTTCCACTCTTACGTCTCTTCATAAGCATTTGACACATGACACAGCAATGAATTTTTTTTAGGGCTGCATTATAGTACCTTATACAAGACTCTTCTTCATAGTTACTTTTATAAAGTTTTTTTTATTATAAATTTTTTTATAAAAAAATTAGACTCATATATAATTTAAAATTAATACTAAATTTTTATTGCTCATAAATAATAATAATATTAGACAAAATAGATTATTAATTATTTTTAAATATAAATTTATATATTTTAAAATTAAAATAATTATCTAAATAAATACTATAACAAAAATTATAATATAATAATATTTTTTAAAAATTAAATATATTTTAAATAATTATATATCTCAGTTTTTTATCAATTATCCCACTGATAATAGGTTTTATAAGGTTTCGATTTCATTATCGCCAGACAATCACGAAGAAAGCTATAGCATTCACAGCCAAGGCAATGTCAAAGAAACGCAGTGTGGTGAAATGAATTTGCTTATAAAAAACAATACTGTATACATAGTTTATTGGAATTTGTATTATATTTTTGGATAAAAAATAAGAAGCATAACATTTTCTAAGAAAACATAATTTTTTTTTTTTTAAAAATGGTTTGCTTTTGAGAAATGAGAATTACCTGTTCCTCATTTTAGGGTTTTGGACTTGAGACGCCGCCACATAATGAAAGGATAGTATTGTCAATACGGTATTAAAGCAAGGGTTGTTTTGTAAACATAATAATATATCATCCCTATAACCCTACCGAGCCTTATTCTCTTGCGCTCTGTTCAATTCCCTAGTAGCTGTGCCTCCATTGCGGCTAAGCTCTCTGCTCTTCACTGTCTCGCAGGTTCGATTTCTGATTCTGTCCTCCTTCTATGCCTTTCCTTCAATCCATGGCTTCAGCACTCGATCGTTTCACTATATCATTCTGCATGCTATTTATTACTTCATGTTTTTTAAGACAACATAATTTTCATTTCCTCTGCTATTTGCGCTTGTTCGTTCGTTCTTTTGTTTTGTTTTCTTTCCCATAAACTTATGTCTGTTAGAGTAATATCTATTTATGGAGTTGATGATTTGATTTATGGTTTTTATGATGTCGTTGGGATGTTGCTGTTGATATGATTCCTATATGAAGTACAGATCTGGAAGTGGATTTAGTTATTAATGATTTTCTGTTTATTGATGAGAATCTATCTTGTGTAAAGGAAATTGGGGATTTTCCCGGGCTTGCAACGTTATTATATATGTGTACGTGACTGGCAGATGCATATTTTCTTATTTAACCGTTGTATCACTTGTAGTTGTTAGCTTTTGGGTATCTAGTTATTTAGATCTGCCAGAATATGCGTCATAAAAAATGACGATTTCAATAAAATTCAGTGTTGTACTAATTTTAAGTATTATATTCTGAAAGCACGATCATCAATTGATGTTCAATTTCATTACCCGTAGTTGCGACTCAACGTTTGTGATGCTCCCAATTGTGAAAATTTTGAATATGCTTTAATACCGTGGTCTTAATAACCTCTGTTTTTTTCTTGAGCAGTCCATTTTTGCCTGAGGTCTAGACAGTATGGGCAAGGAGAAGACTCACATCAGCATTGTGGTCATTGGCCATGTGGACTCTGGGAAGTCAACCACTACCGGCCATCTTATCTACAAGCTTGGAGGTATTGACAAGCGTGTCATCGAGAGATTTGAGAAAGAAGCTGCTGAGATGAACAAGAGGTCATTCAAGTATGCGTGGGTGCTGGACAAGCTCAAGGCTGAGCGTGAAAGAGGAATCACAATCGATATTGCACTCTGGAAATTCGAGACCACCAAGTACTACTGCACAGTCATTGATGCACCTGGACACAGGGATTTCATCAAGAACATGATTACCGGAACATCTCAGGCTGACTGTGCTGTTCTCATCATTGATTCAACCACGGGTGGTTTTGAAGCTGGTATTTCCAAGGATGGACAGACCCGTGAGCATGCTCTGCTCGCTTTCACCCTTGGTGTGAAGCAGATGATTTGCTGCTGCAACAAGGTATTTATCTATGGTTGCTTGGTGTATTGAGCATCTCTATAATAATTGCTTCCATTGCCAATTCCTAATGTGGTTTTTCTGTATTTGCCTCTGCAACAGATGGACGCCACCACCCCCAAGTACTCCAAGGCCAGGTACGATGAAATCGTGAAGGAAGTGTCATCCTATTTGAAGAAGGTCGGTTACAACCCTGACAAGATTCCCTTCGTTCCCATCTCTGGTTTTGAGGGAGACAACATGATTGAGAGGTCGACCAACCTTGACTGGTACAAGGGACCAACCCTTCTTGAGGCCCTTGACCAGATCAGTGAGCCCAAGAGGCCCTCAGACAAGCCCCTGAGATTGCCCCTTCAGGATGTGTACAAGATTGGAGGAATTGGAACTGTTCCGGTGGGACGTGTTGAGACTGGTGTTCTGAAGCCAGGTATGGTGGTGACTTTTGGTCCCACTGGACTGACAACTGAAGTTAAGTCGGTGGAGATGCACCACGAGGCTCTCCAAGAGGCTCTTCCTGGTGACAATGTGGGATTCAACGTGAAGAATGTTGCAGTGAAGGATCTTAAGCGAGGGTTTGTTGCCTCTAATTCAAAGGATGATCCAGCCAAGGAAGCTGCCAGCTTCACATCCCAGGTCATCATCATGAACCACCCTGGGCAGATCGGCAATGGTTATGCCCCTGTGCTTGACTGCCACACCTCCCACATTGCAGTCAAGTTTGTTGAACTTTTGACCAAGATTGACAGGCGATCTGGTAAGGAGCTTGAGAAGGAGCCCAAGTTCTTGAAGAACGGTGATGCGGGTATGGTTAAGATGATTCCCACCAAGCCTATGGTGGTGGAGACGTTCTCCGAGTATCCTCCTTTGGGTCGTTTTGCTGTGAGGGACATGCGTCAAACGGTGGCTGTGGGAGTCATCAAGAACGTTGAGAAGAAGGAGCCTTCTGGAGCAAAGGTCACCAAGGCTGCACTGAAGAAGGGTGGCAAGTGAATGGTGCCTGCTGCTTTATCTATTGGAGCCATTCATGAAGGCTGCAATATAAATTTTCCTATTTGCAATTTATGTTTCCAGATTCTGTGTCTTAGGTTTATTGTTTACTGTGTCAAGTTCTTACCTTTGTCTTGCAGCTTGCGTTCGCAAACCTGGCTTCTGGATCGACGGTGGCAAAGTTTTATCGTATTTTAATTTGACTTCGTGTAGCTGAGGGTTTGTTTGTGAAAGCTGCGGTATTGTATAGGACTATTTTTATACGCTGCCTATTTGATGTCAAATGTGAACTTTTCATGTTTAAAAATTAAAACTTTTGTTCTTATTAATACCTAACTTTTATGATCTCATTTCCGTACGTAGTTAACTATGATGTTGAGTTTATTTTCTCCTGATAAATGTCTTCAAATTTTTTGAAAAATATATATCGTCCACTTCTGAAGTGTTTTAATATTGAATTTTTGGTATGTGTTATGAGGCGAAGTGAAATATGTACATTACAACAAATCATCCGTTAAGGAGATATTTTATTGTGGTAAATATTTATGTATATGACAAGAATAAGGGGTTATTCGGACTTCAATCTTTCAAAATGTACGAGTACCTGAAATTCTCTTTAGGTTATTGTCGTTGATGTATGTAAAGGAATCTATCCATTTTTCTTTTTCTATCAACAAAGGAATCTATGTAATTGTAACCTGAAACATTTGCCTAATTCTGTTTCGTTTATTACGAGGTTGATAAACTACTTTGTATTTTTAAATTAATAAAATTAAGATTAAAGTTACTTGTTATGGGCACAACGTACAGTTTTAGCCAATAGGAAAATTACCAGATTTTATACAATCGCATACACACATAGTGATCAACTGGATATGATTGGTTGGAATATATAACATTTATTCAGTTCTTATGGATTGTCGGGATATGATTATTCTTTGATCTCTCTTGTTGGAATATTTATAGAATAAGAAAGACAATGAAAATAAATTGTAATAAAATAATCACATTGAAAATAACATATAATTCAATAATTACATTTTGTTTGTGATAAAAAATGGAACAATTTTTTGATTTTAAAGGCATGTTTGGTTGAATTAAATGATATAAAATGGGAAATTAAGATATTTTGGCTAGAACATTGTAAAAAACGAAGTCATTTTTATTTTGACAAATATAGTCAAATAACCAACATAAAGCATTAATTTTACTTCAGAATATTCTTATGTCAAGTTTTTTTTTTCTTGTATCCATTTAATTGGAGAGAATGAGCTTATATCACCAATCTCTTCTCTCATACCTTCAATCAGCTAACAGCCTTAAAAAAGTCTATACGATTTAGTTTAATCTGAGAGAAACTCATAGATTTGCTTAATAATAACAATCCTGCAAGTATGGTTTGCAATTCCGCATCATTTGCGGAGCTATAACCAATATTTTGTTGAAATCCCAATGGCTAGTTGCCTTGATCATCTCTAGCAACTCTTTTGTTTGTTTTTTGTACAAAAATTTGCGAACATCGGGTAAAATAAACCATCAATTACCCTAAAATATTAAGTATCATTAATTATCCTCAAGTATTAACCATTGTATCACACATAGTTGTTAGCTTTTGGGTCGTATCTAGTTATTTAGATCTGCCAGCATATGCGTCATAAAAAATGACGATTTCCGTAAAATTCAGTGTTGTACTAATTTTAAGAATTATAATATGAAAGCACGATCATCCATTTATGTTCAATTTCATGATCGGTAGTTGCGACTCAACGTTTGTGATGTTTCCAAGTGTGAAAATTTTGAATATGTTTTAATACCGTGGTCTTAATAACCTCTGTTTTTTTCTTGAGCAGTCCTTCTTTGCTTGAAGTCTAGACGCTATGGTAAGGAGAAGACTCACATCAACATTGTGGTCATTGGCCATGTCGACTCTGGGAAGTCAACTACCACTGGACATCTTATCTACAAACTTGGAGGTATTGACAAGCGTGTCATCGAGATATTTGAGAAAGAAGCTGCTGAGATGAACAAGAGGCATTCAAGTATTCGTGGGTGCTGGACAAGTTCAAGGCTGAGCGTGAAAGAGGAATCACAATCGATATTGCACTCTGGAAATTCGACACCACCAAGTACTACTGCACAGTCATTGATGCACCCGGACACAGGGATTTCATCAAGAACATGATTACCGGAACATCTCAGGCTGACTGTGCTGTTCTCATCATTGATTCAACCACTGGCGGTTTTGAAGCTGGTATTTCCAAGGATGGACAGACCCGTGAGCATGCTCTGCTCGCTTTCACCCTTGGTGTGAAGCAGATGATTTGCCGCTGCAACAAGGTATTTGACTATGGTTGCTTGGTGTATTGAGCATCTCTATAATAATTGCTTCCATTGTCAATTCCTAATGCGGTTTTTCTGTATTTGCCTCTGCAACAGATGGACGCTACCACCCCCAAGTACTCCAAGGCCAGGTATGATGAAATCGTGAAGGAAGTGTCATCCTATTTGAAGAAGGTCGGTTACATCCCTGACAAGAGTCCCTTCTTTCCCATCTCTGGTTTTGAGGGAGACACCATGGTCGAGAGATCTACCAACCTTAACTGGTATAAGGGACCAACCCTTCTTGAGGCCCTTGACCAGATCAATGAGCCCAAGAGGCCCTCAGACAGGCCCCTGAGGTTGCCCCTTCAGGATGTGTACAAGAGATTGGAGGAATTGGAACTGTTCCCTTGGGACGTGTTGAGACTGGTGTTCTGAAGCCTGGTATGGTTGTTATGGTTGTTACTTTCGTCCCAGTGGACTGACAACTGAAGTCAAGTCTTTGGAGTTGCACCTCGAGGCTCTCCAAGAGGCTCTTCCTGGTGACAATATGGGATTCAACGTGAAGAATGTTGCAGTGAAGGATCTTAAGCGAGGGTATGTTGCCTCTAATTCAAAGGATGATCCAGCCAAGGAAGCTGCCAGCTTCACATCTCAGGTCATCATCATGAACCACCCCAGGCAGACTGGCAAAGGTTATGCCCCTGTGCTTGACTGCCACACCTCCCACATTGCAGTCAAGTTTGCTGAAGTTTTGACCAAGATTGACAGGCGTTCTGGTAAGGAGCTTGAGAAGGAGCCCAAGTTCTTGAAGAACGGTGATGCCGGTAGGGTTAAGATAATTCCCACCAAGCCTATGGTGGTGGAAACCTTCTCCGAGTATCCTCCTTTGGGTCGTTTTGCTGTGAGGGACATGCGTCAAACGGTGGCTGTGGAGGTCATCAAGAACGTTTGAGAAGGAGGCTCTGGGGCCAAGGTCACCAAGGCCTCACAGAAGGGTGGCATGTGAGATGGTGCGGTTTTGTTTATATCTATTGGTGCTGGTTATTATGGCACCAAAAATGTTTTTCTATTTGTATTTTGTGTGTCCAGAATCTGTCTCTTAGGTTTATGATTTACTGTTTCAAGTTGTTGCCTTCGTCAAGCATCTTGTGTCCTCAGGAGTAGGTCTTGAACACCGGTGGTTAGGTTTTCTGGTATTTCTATTTTATTTCGGGTAGCAGAGAGTTTCATTTCTGAAAGCTGCGATATGGTATAGGACTATTTGCCACACTGCCGATTGGATATCAAATGTTAACTTCTATATATTTCAAATTTTGTTTTAATTAGTCCTTAATTTGTATGGTTGCATTTTCTTTTGCATTTTTTTAATGTTTATTGCCCCCCTGTTTATTTGTATGTTCAAAATTTATTGATAATATAAATTATTCACTTTGGATTTTTTTTAATATCCAATAATTGTACATTATGGGGCGAAAACAATGCATATATATGAGAAGAAATAACCCGGCGACTATCTATTTTATCTCAATAGTAGTCACATGATACTGTTGTGTATGGCAGGAATGAGGTTTTCCATGCACGGTGTTGTATATTCACTTGTTATATTCATTCCATTAGTAACGGATCATCAGTGATGTTGAGCAGAAATATGTGGCTTGCTGGATCTAACTGTTACTGGGTGGATCCTGTTAGTTAATTTAACCATAGTGTGTTACCATATAAAGCTCTACCACTAATAGAAGTTGATTCGAATGGTAAACGATTTAATATTATTTAAACAATATCTCGAATTCGAGTATTGACATATATAGAAAATCTCCATTGGAAGACTCACCTACTACAGCTAGGTATGTGATGCGGGTTAGATCTAGATATAGTCAGAGTAAAACTCAGATAAATTAGATGGACAACAATATATATATATATAAAGCTCAACTGAGATCTTGCCTGATTTCCTTTTGATTTTTTTTTATTTTTTGTTAACCATATGTATACTCTTATTAAAAATAATCTTATTTAAAATATTTTCAGATATTAAATATGAGTATTTGTTCTGATAAAAATTTAAATTTATTATATTATAAAATTTAACATATTTTACTAGAAAAGGCGAGGAGTGAATTGTACTTGATGCATGCAGAAGGGTTCACCTCATCAAAATCATCCACTTGTCTGCCAACTCAATCCTCTCTGACATCTATCAAGAGTCCTCTCATCCATGTTGAATGGTAGGAAAAAAATCTCAGGGACTTGATTAGAAATGAGAGAAAATTATAAAAATTTTAATGTTATTTTTTTCTAACTCAATATTAATCTTTATAATTTAATTAAAATTTTATTTTAATTTTTATAATTTTAAATTATAATTTTTAATACATATAGTTCGAATATAATATATAGGTTAAAATTAAAATTAATTAAAAGTATAAATGTTAAAATTAAAATTATTAAGAAAGACAAATAGAGATGCTTATCTAAATATCAATAGATATATGTAATTGAGGAGCTTGAGAGATACAAATTCGTTTGTGTAAAATCTATTTTTCTTCTTCTTGAAAGTCAGTGTAAAATCTACCTTTCCATGTAACATAATATAGGAATGCATTTTTTAAGATAAAAATGGAACTATCCGTTGAAGTCTATCGAAGGCAAATCTTTTGAGAAATACCAGTTCGGGGTTCCTCATCCTAGGGGTTTTGGTCCTGGGCCACCGCCACATAAAGTAAGGATATAATTGTCAATAAAATATTAAAGCGAGGGTTGTTTTGTAAACGTAGCATTATATAATCTCTCCAACCCTGCCGAGCCTCCTGCTCTTGCCCTCTGATTACTTCTCTTGCTCCATTGAGGCTAAAGAGCTCCTTGCTCCTCACTGTCTAGCAGGTTTGATTTTTGATTCTGTCCTATTTCTATGCCTTTCCTTAAATCTATAGGTTCAGCACATCGTTCTTTTCACTGGATCATTTCTGCATGCTATTTGTTCTTTCATGTTTTTTAATACTAACATAATTTTCATATCATCTTCCATTTGAATGCGCGCTCGTTTGTTCGTTCTTTTGTTTTGTTTTGTATCCCATAGACTTCTGTAAGTCTGTTAGAGTAACTTTGTTATGTATTTGCTGATGAATCGAATCATGCTTTACATTATGTCGTTGGGATTTTGCTGTTGATATGATTCCTATATGAATTACAGATCTGGGAGTGGATTTAGTTATTAATGATTTACTGTTGATTGATTAGAATCGATCTTATGTAAAAGAAATTGGGGATTTTCTCGGGCTTGTAAAGGTTATTTCATGTGTACGTGACTCAGAAAACTTGTATTTTGCTGATATGGGACTTACTGTGTTCGAAAAAATGCCGAACTGAGATAGAGGGGGCTAGCGCAAAGAGAGGGGAAAGTGTTATCTGATTGTTTAGTGAAATGGTCACCCGCTTGGTGAAATTTCTAACAAAGCATCGGGTTAGTCACTTTATATGTGTTCGATCAAAAATGACATCTTCCCAGTATGTAGCTTCTAGGTCTAGAGACCCCACGTTTGAGAAGCTAATGGACAAGTACAAGAACCTTCTCAAAGTCATTGCAATTCAGGATCTTATCCTTGCACACCCAAAGAAGCAGTCAGTTTCGGTTGAATTTCTCTCCAGACTCTCCCAAAAGCTCCATCTCAACCGCGGCGCCACCGCTTTTTTATGCAAGTACCCTCATATTTTCTGTATTTTCTATGAACCAAGTAAGTCCCAGCCATTTTGTAAATTAACCGATGCTGCCCTTGATGTTTCCCATCAGGAAGCAATAGCCATCATTGCTTCGACACCTGTTGTTGTTGATAGACTGGTCCGTATACTATCTATGTCTACATCTAAAATGGTACCTCTTCGTGCCATCTTCAAGGTTTGGCGGGAACTTGGGCTTCCTGATGATTTTGAGGGCTCGATAATTTCTCAAAATCCTCATCTTTTTCAATTGTGCGATGCTCATGAACCAAATACACATTTATTAAAATTGGTTGATGTGCTTCCCAACAATCATTTTACAGCAGCTGTTGAGAATTGGAGGGTTGTTGAATGTTGTAAAGAAGATTGCAAGCTCGATCGTACAGAAATGCAGTTTAGTTTCAAACATGCGTATCCTCCAGGGATGAGGTTGAGCAAGAGTTACAAGGCCAAGGTTAAGAAATGGCAGAGTTTGCCATATTTGGGGCCATATGAGATGATGGGTGAGAAGAAGAAATCCAAGGCTGGAATGATGGCTTTAGAAAAACGAGCTGTGTCAATTGTTCATGAATTCCTTAGTTTGACAGTGGAGAAGATGATTGAAGTAGAGAAGATAAGCCAGTTCAGAAAATGGTTTGGGATTGACTTGAACATAAGGGATTTGTTCCTAGATCACCCGGGGATATTCTATTTGTCTACTAAGGGAAAAATGCACACTGTATTTCTGAGGGAAGCTTATGAGAGAGGGTGTTTGATTGAACCAAGTCCTGTGTATGAGGCAAGGAGAAGGCTTCTTGATCTTGTTGTTTTAGGACGTCGGGGTCTACCTGCTATTAATTCCAAGTACCAGGATCAAAGCGGTAGCAATGAGGATGAACAAGAGGATAGCCGACACAGACATGACTCATAATCACCTTGACAGGAGCTTTACGACCCTTGCAAGAAGAATGATGTTCTATTTGCCATATCGCTGGTTCAAGGTAATTCATTCCATGAATAACTCGTCCTTTTAGTAGGTTAAATATTTCAACTAGTTAAGTTCTCAAATTCTTGCTATTGTCATCAACAAAGTTGAATAAGAACTCCTTTTTAAAATATATTGAAAGTACTCAAACTGTTGACAAGCAGAGTTTGAATTACCCCATTAAAATATTGGAGTATGTTTGTGGGGCAGGATCAATTTAATGAAATGAAGAATGCTTCTGGATAATTATCCCATTTAACGAGATATTTCAGTGTGAATGGTTGAAATGTTGTTTGAATACTTTTTCGTTGTATTACTGTCTTGATTTGAGCCTACAATCGATGACATGTGATTTTAGTTATCTGTTTGTGATATTAAAAGGATGGAAAAGTTCTACACCCCATCTACTTAGAATTAGAACTTCTGATGCAGAGTCAACATACAATGCCACAGTTCCTGAATCACGAACCTGACGAGTAGAGGAGACGAGAGGCTGACGAAGTGACGATGGCGAGTAGATGGGGAGAGGCGGCGATGGGCATTATGGCTTCTAAGCTTCTAAATAATAAATATACTGCAAAACAATTTTGAGTACAGTACCCTTTCGGCCAACTTTGTTGATTCCACATCTAAATATATAGTACTTATCTTCACCTGTCAATATATCATATATAAAAGTGATAGCAGGACGCACTATTCATAAGTAGTGCAACTTACCTAAGAATTTGTATGATGAAAAAAAAAAGTCTAGTTAAAGTAATTCAAGGTAGAAGACTCGTGCACAAACACAGCCATATAATAATATAAATAAATTGAATATGATTAAAATCTGTTTACTGAAATAAAACATTTAAGGGGTAAAGTGTAATTTTGTTATAGAAAATTTCAACAGGGGTATTGTTATTCGGAAATTGTTTTGGAGTAATGTTATCAGAAATTTGTAAAATCTGTAAAATAAACAACGTAACAATGTTGCCTTACTGTTTAAAATGTTAATTTTGATTGTAAAGTTTGACTAATATTGTTTGTGATTAAAAAATATTATTTTATTATAGTTTTAGTTATAGTGTTAGAAAAATTATTTTATCTTTTGGGTATTTAGGTTTATAGTTGAGTATAATAGACGGTTCATTTTGCCTGATTCTGTTATTATTTAAGAGTAAATGAGATTTTGTCTTATTTTTAAATTGTAAGTGAATTTAATTTTTTTAAAAAAAATATATAACTAAAAAAATGCCTCTATCTAGGGAACTAGCAGAAGATCCAATTCTTCCAGTATCAAATGACTCGGATCACTCCTAATAAGCCAGCCTTCGATTCGAGGATCCTCCTCCTCAGTTTAGTGTTAGAGAATGAAAATCTGAGGAAGAGAGAGGGAGGAAGGGTTACGCTCTATTCGGTTACATGTGGAGGCAGAGTGAGTTGGTAACTTTGGATGATGAGGCGACATGTATGGGGAGGGCCACGTCTACATGTTGGACAAATTTAACAGTTAAAATTAACATTTTAAACAGTGGGTACGGCAATATTGCTCTTAACAAAATTTCCAGATAACTAGCGTGAGTGAAAATTTCCATGTTAGAATTGTACTTCAATTATATGACTTTTGAAATCTTATCTGAAGCCACAAATTGGTCAAACGCAAAGAAAGTAGAAGATTAAATCCCCTCAAGGGTTTGGTTTCCGTTTCCTCCAAATTTGTTTGGACAAATATCAAGACGCAAACTTTGCCATATTCTTTTACCCAATAAGATGAACTCTGAATTGGAGCTTGTAACTAGTAAAGTTCGTGGCAACAGTGATTATCAGTAACCATCCACTCATACCCAACGTTTCAAGAAGCAAATAGTAACAGGAAAAGAAATGTACCTGAAAGAGGGTCGACGGGGAAGAGACCCCACACCATTTTTCTTCAGTTTTTTCCTTCGTAAATTCTTGAACAATTAGCGCTGGCTCCCGCCGAGACGGGATTTTTTGAAGTGGAGAGGAATAGAAGGATCACGTTGATAAAGCAAACGACATGCCGTTTGTCTATCAAGCAAAAACGGCAGTGGATTCTAAAATCAAAATAAGCTCTTTTGCCTCTTGGATATCCCTTCAAAATTAGCGTTTGGATAAAATTTTAGGGAATCACAATTTTTAGCCTTTAAAATTGATTTTTATGAGAATCCAAAGTTCCAAACACCCTCTTAAATTTTCTAAATTTTATTTTACTCAAAATTAATATAAACACACTCAAATCATTGGGCAACTACTTATGAAAAACGTGGTTCAAAATCCCATAATTAATTTAATCAAAATATGACTAAGATAAATTTTTACAAACTACAGTTTATTAGTGTTTGTTAGCCTATAAAATAATCATAATTTTGAGTTCATAATTGATTTTAGCATGTAAAAGGGAGCGTTTTGATATTTTTTTAAGGAAATTGCGGTTTTAGCTTCTTCTTTTTTGTAATTCTACTTTTCAATTATACTTAAAATCAATCTTTTAAATCAATTTTATAAATCAATTACAACCAAATATATTTTCAAAAACATAATTATAAAATAGTTTTAATCAAAATCTATTTTCTTACCATTAATCCAAATATACAAGGACTAAATTGGTTTCAGTTGTTTTTAATAATATTATTTTTTTGTTATAAAAGCATTCAAGTGAATTAGAGCCCATTTATAAAAACTCCAACTTGTAAAAAAACATTTATAGAACTCATTTTGCTTAACAAATTATTGTATAGGAGAAATATTTACATACTCCACGGGTATCATGTCAAATATATTTTAATTATAGTTGGCTAATGATTCATCTAAAATAATTTATATTTTATTTTATTTTTTAAGAAAAAATAAACATTTTAATTTGGTTAAGATAAGTTTTATTTTTTAAAATTAAAATATTTATATATTTTTTATAAAAATAAAATAAATCATGAATTTTTATAGATGAGTAATCAGTTGAATTATTATATAGATAAATTTTAGATAATGACATTAATTTCTTTTATAAATTTTGTTGTGAGCATTTTTTTAATAATACTCTCACATTCTTTAAAATATAATATATTTAATTAATTAAATTAAATTAAAAAAATTAATTAAATTAATTAATATGTCATATTTTTACTAAAATATCATAATCATCTTCTTTAAATACTCGTACATAATTATTGTTGAGTGAGTATCAATGTAGTAATATAAGAAGAAAATTGTTAAATATAAAAAAAATCTTATATTTAAAACTAATATCAATTCCCATATTCATTTCTATATTATATTAAAAATTATAGGAGTAATTTACTAAGTTCATTAAAAAAAAACCGACACAAACATAACAAATTTAGCTTTTCTCGTAAAAATCCACCTCTAGTCTTATAAATGATACAAAAATGAACTTCCATTTGATGGGAGGCCTTAGCTAAATAGGCAACAAAATATGCCAATCCCTGTGAATAAACATTCTATTGCATTCTTTAGTAATCAAATTAGTGTTTTTATATACAAAATTTAAGTTAGTTTGGTATCAATTTTCTATTAAAGTTAGGACATAGTCCCAAAATTAATATAACTCTAAAATTTAGAGAGTTCTCATAGAGGATTTATAAAATTCTATATTAAATTTTTTTATAATAATAATAAAAATTAAACTTATATTTTTATATAATATAAATATATTTTTTATTATCTCTACTAGTTCTCATTAGCTAATCAAATTAATGGTTGTTATACAATAAAAAACAACTAAATTTTTAATGCCTTCTAACCGACGCAAATGAAGCCCATTTATAACCCTTACGAGTTCCGCAATGGTGGAAGGAACCGATGTAAACTTGCAACACGAACTACTTATCCACTTCCCCTCATTACCTGTTATGACTCCACCACAATCACTACTATCATTTCAACGCATTGACTCATCCACTTCAAAAGTACTGAAATCTCCCTGATAATCATTAGAATAAAATTTACGATTTTCCAGCTGATTCTTGTTCCAACTTGCACGAAAGAGACCATTATAAGCATTAGGACTCCCAATAGTTTCCAAAAAGAATTGCCCTTTAGACCTTGTCGTATACATGTGACCTACTTTATGCCTTAAACTCGATCTAATCCAATAGCCCCCGCAAGTAGAAAAAATCTACTCACATAATAGGATCTACCACAAATTTCCAACATTGGAGTAATCTCCCACGAGGTGTGCATAGCATCTTCATCTGCAATGCAACCAAAAGGACTTGTCATTGAGTAGTTTTTAAGCCTTCTGAGATCTACACTGTGAATTCTCCCATGTGAAGAGCCATATAAAAGATTTGATCTTCTCCGGCATAAGCCACCTCCACAGATTCTTTCAAATACTATTTGTTGGGTACCTGAAAGAAGAAACTGATACTCATATTTAACCACAAAAAAACTGTTGTGGTACTGTAGAAATTTTTTAATATTTATCTAGTTCTTAATATATGAATTAATTAGAAAATTAATATTAGTCATATTTATAAAATATATTTTCTATATTTATCAAATTTTTTTAAATTATCCCTTATTAATACTCTTTCAATAATAATTAAGTAAAAGAGGAAGGGAGAGAGTTAAAAAAAATAATTATAATATTTTAAAAAAAAATATGTCATACTTTTTTATCCTTAATATAAAAAGAATTATGACTAAATTCAACCTCTCAAGACGAATTCATATAATACACTTCTCTGATATTAAATATAAAATTTATTTAACTAATTTAATTATATTAATAAAATTAGTTAAGTTAATTATTATAACATATTTTTCATAAAGTATTCTAATTATCTTTATTAACTCCTTTATTTATTCTCTTATTTGATTATTATTGAGATAATATCAATAAAGATAATTTGAGAAAGAATTTGTAAATGTGAAAAATATATCTTATATTTAGAATTAAGATTAATTCTCTAATTAAATTTTATATTTAAGATCAAGGAGTATTTCTTAATTTATCTAAATTAATTAACTATATATTTATTATAATTAACTATATTTTATGAAGATTGAAAGTGAAACTTCCTCCTACATGTAGAGATACTATCATGGGCGTCGATTGAAGGGCATTATGATTCTTCAGAAAACGGTAATGGTACCGACTATACCGTATGAATTGTTTAGGAATGTTCTTGGAGGATAAGTAGCATGTCCACTAAAATTCTCCACGTTTTCTAGAATTAAGTCATAGTTTAAGCTTTTGCTTGCCTATGTACACCAAAAGAAATAGAGTATACTAATAAAAATACAGGGATATCTAATCGATATGATAAAAATCGAAAAAGAGAATTAGAATTTTAGACATGTATAAAACATAAAGATGCGGATCTTCTTCTCATCAGCCCTCTCATTTCCATTTGCTCTCTCATTCCTATTTGTCTTGCCTCATTCTTCATCCATCTCCTACCAAAAAAAAAAAACACTTAAAAAAATGTTCTTTTAAAAAAGTGTTTTTTTAATTTTTTTTAAAAATAAACTTTTTAAAAAAAATAAAAAAAAGTGTTTATGAAAAAACACTTTTTAAGTATTTTTTTAAAAAAAAAGGTGTTTAAGGAGGGGCAAATGATAGAAGAGATAAGGCCCAAAGACAAATAGAAATGAAAGAAGTGATAATGAAGGATGAGGAAAAAGGGGGGGGTGATAATTCCGTCCGCAGTTAGTTTCAATTAATAAAGGAATAAAATCATCGTATATGAATTTAGCTAATAAAAAAATAAAATATATAACTATTTAGATTGTGTTTAAACTTTAGATAGTATTATTTTATTATAATTTTAGTCACGACATTTAGGGAGACATCATAACTTCTGAGTGACTAGGTTTACGTTTGAGAATAATAGACGACTCGCCATCCAATATTAGTATTGTCTAAGAAGAAAGAAGACTTCACTCTGCCTTTGGATCGTAGGTAAACCCAACCCCTTTTTAAAAATTTTTATACAAAAAAAAATAGTAAATAAATGAGATATATAATTATTTAGAACGTATTCAATATCTAAAGAGTATTATTTTATTGTGGTTTTAATTACGGTGCTTGAGGATAATAGAAAATTCGCCCTGACTAATATTGATATCACTAAAAAAAAGGGATATTTCACTCTACTATTAAATTATAAATAAGCTTAATTTCTTTATAAAAAAAAAAGGATCATGAGTAGAATCTCTACTTCTAAAATATAAACTTCTAAGATATACCTATCATATTTCAAAAATTCTGACATATATAGGATAGGAGGAAATATTAACAAATATCTCTTTTTAAAAAATAAAAATCGTCCTATTACTATAAAAAAATAATAGAAAAAAACTCTAAAAAATAATAAATATTAAATCAAGTGTCCTAACAATTATAAATATAATATTAAAAATATAAAATTCTATTATAGTATTTATTATATTTTTTAGAGTTTTTTATCATTTTTTTATTATTATATCCAAAAAATTAAATTTTGATCGTTAAAATTTTGTCAAACTGGCACATTTTTTATTTTATATATCGATTAATAGAGTTGTTGAATACATTATTTATTTTTTGTATGTATCGTTCTGTTTACTTATTTAAATTGGAAATAAAAATATAAATCTGTTCAAATATAAACTATAAGAGGAAAGGCTGCCGCCTGGACCCATTTTCCGACCGGGGGATCTGCACTTGCTTCCATTCTCCGTAGTTCCAACCTTCCAGGGTTTGAAGTGTTATACGTATTTGTATTTTGTAGTTCGCAACTTCATCTTCATCTTCATTCTTTCACACCCATCGTTCATGCACCGAAGGCCATCATAGTACGATTCTTCCTTATAGCCACTCGAAAAATCGAGGAGCATCAACTTGTCCTGCTATAAGGTACGCTTATCTTTGGAACTCAAGAAATCGCTTCTTCCTTATAGTGTTTGTAAGTAAGTTGGTATTTCCAGTTCCGAGTGGACCCTTGTGGTTGTGACACTTTTGTTTTGAGTTTTATCACACACCGGTGAGTATGTTTCTAAATCTGTTCAGGTTGTACTTATAGATTGTGAAAACGCGGTAAAACCATTACGTGCGAGGAAATTGCGACGTATGAAAGAATCTATATTTCATGATTTTCCCCCCTTTCTTGGCCCAAGAACCCATATTTGATGATTGGAAGAAAGAGTTGGTGTAGTGCTTTGTCTTTATTCAGGCTCTTTATGCGTGCTTTGTGAGCTGCTCATAATGATGTTCAAAATCATCTTCAAACAAACAAGAAAGAAATATTTTATTGTATTTCTTAGATCATTATGCTCATAGTTTCTAGTGGTAGAATATATTTGTTTTGTGGAATTATCTTTTCTGTATGTTGTGTTGTCTACATCCTCATTTTCACTCTTATTCACACACTCAGTAACAGTTAAATACCAGAAGACGATGTTTGTCCTGGATGCATTGTTAATCAGCTATCACCTCTAAAAAGTAACAAATTTTGTATTATATATGGTGTTCTATCAGATGGAAACAGCAGGTGCACCGAGTTCAGATGGTAGAAATAATAATCCAGGAAATGCTGATGGCTCTGCCGCAGAAGTTGAGGGTTTTAGGCATCACGTTGAAGAGATGATTTTGAAGGTTGATAAGGTATGTTCTAGAAGAGGAAGTCGTTATGTGTCAGAAATGATAATAAGTGAAGTTGTTTGATTGTTAGTTTTAGTTGGAAGTGTAACCAAATGAAATACAATTCCTGTTACAGTAGCTGGTATATTTATGAGCCAGACGAGTTGCAGGAGTTGTTGAATCATCAATGAATTTCTGTTTAAGAACATTTTTGTCTAGCACCTAATCATGATCTATCATGCCCCGTAAAACCTGTTCTCACCCCAAAATTAACTGCGCATATTGCAGTTCCTTTTATACAATGACTGATGAAAAAATTGTGCTACTAGCTGATACCTGTTAGACAACAATCAGATAATATTTGTATTTCAATAAAATGTTTTTGTCAGTTTGGTTGTTGAGCTGCTTACCAGAAATCTTTCAATTTTAATAATCTCTTTTTACTGTTCAATGGCTTCTCTTGGGAGTGCATTTCACAAGGTCACAAGATATGCAAATTAATATAAAAATTAAAATCTATGGAGCATGAATAGTGTGGCTCTTCTCATGCTTTGTGTAACCGTTTTTTTTTTTGGTTGGATCTTTTTCCACACATTGTATAGCTCCATGCAACTTTTTTTATGCATTCAATATCACTTAACATATTCCAATAGAATTTTAATGCTCGAAAAGTTAAGCACAATGTTTCAGGAACTTCTAAGTTATTATCCTTGTGTGCTGGGGAAAATATCTAGTTATCTAGAATAAAGCACAATATAATAGTTTTTGTTTTTGTATTTAGATCCTTTCTTTATTGCATAAAGTGAATTATAAAATAGAACAGCCTTACAGTGAATTAGAAACAAAGGACTAAGGAAGATTGTAGATAAGGGTAAAGAAATTACTTCTTTAGGTGATACTTCAATAATAAATGGTATATATAGAGATTCAAATGCTATTATATTTTAACTTCATTGTTCTTGAAGTTTGTTTATAGATTTACATTTGTATTTTTTCTGCAGCTTGAGCAATGGTTAAATGAGATTGAAAATTTTTACTCAAACATGAACAAGAAGCAAGCAAACACATCAAAAAGTAGCTCTGCTACTAAAGATAAAGATAAGGACAAACATGTACCAAGTATTAAGAAACAACAACAGGATGCATTACATAGAGAAGCTGCTGCTGCTGCAAAGAGAATGCAGGATCTTATGCGCCAGTTTGGCACAATATTACGTCAGGCAATGCAACCTATCTGTTATTATTTGTTTACATATGCTTTGGTTGTGGAGTGTGCTATCTGTGTGAACCTCTGTTTTGTTGGCTGGTTCTCTATAATCAGGTTTAAAGTGTTATATTCTGTCAATTGATGAGGGGTTTATGAAAATGACATATGGTTATATTTGGTGCAGTTATTTTGAGAAGCCAGCTTGAGCTAACTAAGCTTGAATGTGCGCAAAGCATTTAAAAATATGGTTTTTGACAATTCTATGCTATCATTAACCACCTTGTTTATTCCACGGATCCAAACACTTTTTTTTTTTTGTATCATCTGTTTTTGTTTATAACAATACTAAGTAGCCATATAAAATTATCATTTGTAATTTTTTTGTAACTTTTAATCTCATTTTGTTCATGCACTTATGCTTTGTGTCTGCTCTCTCTCTCTCTGTGCAATGGAAATTTAGCCCAATTTTTTTAGGTATTTATTTCTTCCATTTAAATTATAGGAAAACAACTACATTTGACCTCTTGAACTAAATAAGATACATGAAGTGTAATGTAATGGTAACTTGAGTCCTTGCTATGTCTTTATTGTCATTAAATTTTAGATGTGATTAAGCCTAAAGTATTAAATGTCTTCTGATATTTTGAACTGCAAATCAAGTTCCCTAATTATTGGTTTCATTCCATCAGATCACACAACACAAGTGGGCATGGCCCTTTATGCAACCTGTGGATGTGGAGGGGCTTGGTTTACATGACTACTATGAGGTATATTTCAATATTCTATTGTAAAATTCCTATGGGCACATCCTCATTTATATGGCCTTTTTTGGGTATTACTTGAGAACTTCATTTCATGTCTTTTAATTTTCCTTATTTAGAGGATTTCTTATCTTTTTCTTGTAACTCATTTAGATTCTCCTTTGATGTCTTTTACTCTAATGGTGAATGAATTTGAATTACCTATAAGATATACTTGCTAATCGCATTTAATTGACTGAGTAAACGTTTTGTCCAGTATTAGTTGTTCTGGGGTATCTGATTGATTCTCATAAAAGGATAAGTAGTATCTGGTTGGCAGCCTTGAAATAGAGTAGAGTGGTAGACGTCACATCAATTATTCAGAGATGATATTTTGGATGTATACAGATATGTCTGTTGCTACTAACTTAATTTAACTAATAAATTTTGCTAGTGGATGACTGAACTTTAATTAATCAGCAAATGACATTAGTTAGAGTAGAGTGGTGATTGTCATTGTGCCAGGCAAGAATCTAGAGCATGTTTCTGTGTCTTGCTCCTTAGTGCCATCTGACTGTAAGGTCAGGTGCCGATGGAAACATATTGGCTTCTAACATTCGGGGTGGGGATTACACTGATGGATATCTCTTGTTGATGATCTCAGAACTCTTTTCTTAGGCAAGGAGAGAAGGCATGCGATGGAAGATATCAAATTTGTAGTGATTTTACTTCTTTTTTTTAATTCTTTAGTGTCCTGTTTCTTTGGATTGTTTTATGCTATGTTTTTCTTTTGTGAATTCTTGTTACTACAAGTCTTCTGTGTTGACTTTTTCCTATAAGTAGTAATCAAGTGTACAGTTGGTGCCTTTTCAAATGATGAGACGTACTGTAGGTTTCTGTTATATAGCAATTCTGTGAAACATGTTATTCGCTCACCTTGTTGCATCAGTTGGGAATTAGCTTGCATATATTAGTTTACATTTGGCCTTTGATTGGTTTGCTGTAAATGATGCATGCTAGGTTATTGATAAGCCTATGGATTTCGGTACCATCAAGAATCAGATGGAGGCTAAGGATGGCACTGGATATAAAAATGTCCGTGAGATATGTGCTGATGTCAGATTGGTTTTCAAGAATGCTATGAAATATAATGATGAGAGAAGTGATGTTCACGTTATGGCAAAAACTTTGCTGGCAAAGTTTGAGGAGAAATGGTTGCTACTTCTTCCGAAAGTCACAGAAGAGGTAACTTATTTTCAACGAATTACTTTCCCCAAGACCAATTATCATGTGGAATAGAATTTGTTTATAAATTGAGATATGTTTTCTGTCTCATTCTAGAGACTCCTATGTTGTTTTTTTCAAAAAAGAAAACCGATAAATTTGTATCATTAACGTCAGTTTCTTGATGCATTAATATATCATGTGGGGCTCTTACTTTATAGGAAAAAAGACGAGAAGAAGAAGAAGCAGAAGTACAAATAGCCATGCAGCTTGCTCAAGAGGCTGCTCATGCCAAAATGACTAGAGACTTGAGTAAGGAGGTATTAGTTTTACAACTTTATTGAGAGGTACTATTTTGAACTGCAAGAAAAATTACTCACAAAATCTATGACATTTTCAAACATAATGAAAATACTTATTCTTGTTTAGCTAAAATCTTTACTTGGGTCTGGTGAAAGACGTTGCTTAAGATGTCATTTGTATCTTACCAGCTGTATGAAGTTGATATGCATTTAGAAGAACTAAGAGAGATGGTTGCCAAAAGATGCAGGTTGGATCTATTGCAATTGGTTCTTTCTCCAAAAAAAATAAAACAAAAATACATGTATTTTCTCCCCTGCTCCTAAAGCTAAATTTAAGGAAAATGGTTGCAGAAAAATGTCAACTGAAGAGAAAAGAAAACTTGGAGTTGCCCTTGCCAAACTATCTACTGAAGATATCAGCAAAGCATTGGAAATTGTTGCCCAAAATAATCCAAGCTTCCAAGCGACTGCTGAAGAGGTGGATCTTGACATAGATGCTCAGGTCAATATTTATATCCCAGGCCATGTCTCTTTCTATTTTTCCAAAAGGAAGGTTTTCTGCCTAGTAGGTTCTATTTGCAATCGAGCGAGAGCCAATGATAAAAAATTATTAATCTGAATTATCACAAGAATGAATGCATATAATGGCATTTAGAAATAAAAAGACATGGTACATGTGAAGACGAAATATAGGTTCAATACATGAATATATGAATGTTGAGGATATGTCTTAGAGCCCCCTGGATCAAGTGTGACAAAAACTAATTGGTGAGCTTGGCTAGGCCAAGGGAGTAATGCCTGAGAGAAAAGATGTTCCATGATTCAGTTACAACTGTTGCAAGTTGATTCAATGAGCATGTTTCTAATTCTGTGTTCTTGAAGCAGAGTGACTTGACGTTGTGGAGGTTAAAATTTTTTGCAAAGGAGGCATTAGAGAATCAGGGAATGAATTCAGGAAGCGTAGGCTATGGCACGGAAAATCATAACCCCAACAAACGGAGGAAAGATATATGCGATGCTATTGCTAAGACATCGAAGAAGAGTTTTCCTTCCAAAATGCAAACACTTGTTTGGCTTTAGTCTCTTCAGCTATAGCTATTAGCTATTCCTTGCGGCTCCTTTTTAAGGCCTATGATTTCATTGATCGATATCTCCTGGTTATTGGCTTAGTGGAAGAGTTGGTTTTGGATAAAATACAATGTCGTCCTAAGCTGACTTTATTTTGTGGATAAGGCTTTTGTCGATGTTTCATTGAAATTTCAATTCTTGCGGTCCTTTGTTCATGTAACTATATTAGATGATGAGGTTAGGTGGCGCATGGGTCATCGTAGCACAGGCTCATGTAAACTTTAGGACTAGATATAATTTACACGGAACATTTTATTTCCAATGAAATAGTGAAGTGAAAAACTTTGAACATGAAGTGCATATATATATATATATATATATATATATATATATCCTCGGCATTTCCAATGTTTGCACGGCGTGACAATAATTTGATTTTTTGTTTATTTTTAAATTAAATTGTTATTTTTAAGGTAGCATTTGATTTGTTAATTATTAGTAAAATAATTTTAAATTCGGCATGACAGTTGGCGATATATACACCTACTTGTCTTTATTCTGTTATCAAGCCTTCAGAATTTTATTTTCATTTTGGCTCACTTTTAATCTTTATGATTGGATTAGGCTTAAGCTATTGGAGTTTAGAAAATTATTTTAAAAAAAAATTGAAAAAGTAAGTATATAATAGGCCTGTTTAAATAAGAGTTTAGAAAATAATTTATGAAAAAAAATTTAGATAGTTTTAGAAAAAGGTTTTTGGAGAACAGCTTATGGAAAAAAGTAGTTTTGAATAAATGAGTGTTTGTATAGTTATTACCAAAATAATTTTTATAATTAGAAAATTACTAAAAAATATATGATTTATTAAAAATATGAGAAAGGAGAGGGTGGAAAAAAGTGAAGAGAAAATAGAGAGGAGAGAGGGTAGAGAGATGAGAGACGGTGTAAGAAAAAGTAAAGGTAAAATAGTAATTAGGTAGTCTATAAGTTCTTTTATTATTCCATAAATTAATTTTAGTAACTTATCCAAAATTTTAGTTTTAAATTTTAGTTTACTCCAAAAGTACTCTTGGGTAAATATAATTATTTGTTTAAAAATTTTTCCAAATCAAAGTTTGGGCCAAAATTCCTTTTAAAACTTAGGTTTGAGAATTTTCAAACAAGTACTACGGCCTATTTAGATAGATTTTTAAAAAAGACTTTTTCACAGTTTTTATAAAAAGGCTTTTGGAACTAATGCTAACGTTAAAGTTTTGGAACTAATGCTAAAGTTAAAGTGGGGTGTCCCACTGGCGAAGGGATGAGACATGCGACCATTCGAACCCTAGGGAGTACCACTTTGTTGTGGTTCCAGTCGCGGCACTTGAGGAGGCATCCTAGCTCCTGGGTGCCTAGGTTTACGCCTGAGGGTAATAAACGGCTCGTCCTGCCCGACATTGGTATCACCTAGGAAGAAGGGAGACTTCTCCCTACCCTTGAATCGTGGGTGAGCCTAACCCCTTTCCAAAAATTTTGTACCAAACAAAAAAAAAGTGGGGTATCCTACTTATTTCTCAACTAAAATTTGTTAATGGAAAATAATAATAAAAATATTGAAAAACCATTACTCTATATATGCTTTTTCTCTGTCACGTTTAACCCTCATTAAATAAGTCAACTTAAATCTATTTGGGAGCGTATCGGAATCTTGGCCAGTCTCAAAATTACTGACACATCCTTCTTGCATTATGACACATTCTTAGGGTTCGTACTTGATTGGTAGAACTATCTTCTTCTTGCTTCGCCACAATAAAGAAATCTCCTACACTATAACCATACGTAGTGCCTCAAGCAGCGTTCTTGGATTAAATAATTGGACGGAGTTGGCGATTTCCTCCTTCAGCACTCCCATGTACAAGTCTACCAAATATGCTTCAAATAGATCCAATCTTGACAAGATTGTATTGAACTTAACGTTGAATTCTGCCAAAGTCTCTGTCTGTCGAAGGTGAGTCAGCTCTATCATCAGCTTCTCATGGGTTGGGCTGTGGGTAATGTTTTGTATCTCTTGCTCTATTGCCTATATTTCTTGATGAAAGGTATGCTCCATGTTCTAAATTTCATCACGGAAGCTCAGGACAATCTCTTGTGATTCATCCACATTCTATAGCCGCTGCTCAATGTTCTACATCCAGTAGTCCATCCTTTGGGCATTTTCTTGTAATAGGGTTTCTACTAATCAATGTCACATGATGGGGGTCTGAGGAAGGTGCGCTCCAATACCACTGATGTGCTTGATGATAAGAAATTAAGAAGAAAGAATGAATAGAGAGGAGAAATCAGATAAAGGAAGGTAGAAGAAGAGGGAACCAGAAGAGAAGAGAAGCGAAAAGGAAGACACAAGGAATCAGGTAACCGTACTTATTTGCTAACTCATTTCATAAAACTGTTACAACAGGTATATTACTATTTATAGACTATGGTGATAGTAATCAATAATAATTACTTACAGTAAAACTTTATAACAAATTATAATTTTAAAAGTTACTTCTACTGTATTTAAGTAATTTGATGAAAGGATGTGTGAGGTGAAACATGATGTAAATCAGCTTCCTGAAGTGGATTCCTTGCCAGATGGGTTTGTTGATAGCACTACCTCTTGCCCTCCAACCCCAAAACCTGAGCAAGAGAAGCTGCTGAATAATTATAAGGAGAGTGATTCGTCAGATTTTGGCCATTCTAATGACTCATAAAACGAGTTGTCTGTAAAAGAATATCAAAACAGTCATGGTAAGGAAGACTGGTGAGCAACTCAGAGCAACTTTTATTCTCATATCTAAACTTCATACTTTTGGTGCATCAGATTGTTCAGTGGGGGTTCCCTATAGTAGCTTGATGCAACAGACAGAAAGTACACAGGTTACACCTGTGGGTGATTCGGATTCTGAGGTTCCACTATCCAGTTGAAGTGAGGTGAAACATCAACAGGAGAACGTCAAAGTTCGGAAAGAAGTAAATATCATTTGGCTTAATGCATATTCACTCTTTACATAGATGTTGTAACTACATGCTAATTGGGTTTACTCATCATGGAAGATGTATGATTAAGATCTTGATCTTGAATTGAGAAATTTCTTTATGATTTTTATATTAGATCATTCTTCATGTAGTGCCAAGGATTCATCTATTGATGTTTTGAAGTCTAATCCATGGTGATGATGTATAAGTTTTATTTGTTAGTCTTCTGTTTTTTCTTTTTCTTCATTTTCTCCTAGTAGACATTTATGTATCAGTATACTGCTGGGGACATGGTTTGACTCATTGATGGATTTTAATGATCATTTACTAATAAAAAAGTTTGATCTTACAAATTTTTGGCAAAAATGGATCAGGAATTTGCAAACCCACTCAAAGATCTTGAAGCCAATGCTTTTCTCTTTATTCTTGTAAGCAGATTGAATTTGTGATGCATTATTGGCCTCAAATTTTCACTCATTCAAAGCTGTATTCGATCAGTAACCTAACTCTTTAGATATATCATTAACGATATTTGATAACTTCTTTGAATGCCCTTCTTGTTCTCATCTACATCTCTTCCTAGTGCTAAATACCACTTGCTCAACTATCCTTACTGAGGCCTCTAGCATTCTTCTTTGCACATATTCAAACCCCATAAATGATTTTTACCATTTTATTGTTGATAGATCCCATGTCAACTTTCCCCTATATACAATTATTATGACTCTTGTCTTTCATTGTTTGACCCACATCCATTTCATTATACTTGACCTGCTACCCCATTTGTTTTGCTCTTGTTTTCCTTTTTAATGCTCGATATTCACTACCATATTGCGGTCGCTAATGACTCCTGATACCTTCTTTTATTTCAACTACTTAAATTGTATCATATGCAGAACATTTTCATCAATTGCATCGTCATATTGTAACATCTCCACCCAGCGCTCTAGATCATAAAGTATGCACATTAACAAATTTAGATTTTCATATTTGTTGGGGAGAAACAATGAGTGAAATTGGGATATATTGCTTTTTTATATTTCTTTTTTGTGAATAATCCAAATTATTGAAGCTTGAGCATTGAACAGTGCTACCCCTTTGTTAGGGCTAAAGATTTTCTGTATTCAAAGCAAAATGAATTAACATGAGCTTAAATTATCAGTTGGATAATTTTAACAACAATTCATTGACTAACACTGCTTATATTCCTTTGCACTGGTAGACCTTATACCACACCATATATCTTGTAAATCTTTGGTATGTTTTTGTAAACTGAAACCATCTATTGATTTCCTTGTATGCTTGATCAATTACCATGTTTGCTTTTTGTGTTCTAATGAAATGAACCAGTTAGGCTTGCCAATGTCTACAAACCCATTCTAATACACGCTAGCAGATCTCCATGTTTTAGTTTTGAGTATTTATACCCCATCTGACAGTTTTGTTTTCCGAGTCTGGCATGACTTTCTTTCCCTTATTGCTCATTGCTTTTGCAGCCACTGGTGATTGTCTGGAAACAAAAGTTATACCTCTAAAATATTCACATTCATCAGAGACTGCTGATTCTTCAAAAACCAAAAAACCTGTTACTGAACCAACTCTGTTGATTCCCACACATTGACACATCAATGGCCAGCATATATTTTCTTTTTCCTATATCTTCTAAGTTGTTAAATCCAACTTCCATATGAATGACTTTTTGGATTGTGTTATTGGGTTATGTAAACATGTTTTGACTTTGTGATGCTTTACTATCGTTTCGTGATTGCCATTATTTCTTGTTACTGCCCATGATAACTATGTGCAGGTAGCAGGGTGGGATTCGATTGTAATTTATTATAAGTTATTAATTTTTTCTTGTTAACGTATCCACGAGTGGTAGTTCATGTATATTGAGAATGGATGCTTTATGAAAATTTAATGAAAATCTAAACTAAGTGAGATCCTTGAACTTTCAAGAATCTAGTAGTGCATAACGAAAGAATAGTGACGGGAAGTGTTGAGTAACTTTTGCTTTATTTGGTAGAGGAAATGAGCTTTAACAGTGAAATCCTAGGGAGTTGATCTTTTGTATCTGTCCCGCAACTTATGCAAAACGGGAATCGATCTCTCCTTTTACCTCCCAATATTGAATAACAACAATCTCAAAAGAACTTAATTTTTCAGGAAGCTGCTGAAACAAAGCGAAAAGCACAAAGCGTCTGTTTAAGTCAGAAAAGGAGTTGTTAGAGTTTACACTGAAGCATCAACAAGTATTGGCAGAAAGAGATGCATGTATGTCAACATCAACATTTTCAGCTTTTGATAATTATCTTTTGATCTTGAAAAGGGGTAAGATGAGGGGATGCAAATTGGTGCAGGTTTCATGGACAGAAGATATGTTGAAGTAGAACACCCACATCTGCTGACAAATGGGCCCTTAGTAAGAGAGTTGATAAGATTCTGTGGAGAATGCTCCTGTTAGTAATTTGTGCTATTTCAAGTTTGTATCTTGCCACTTTTATTGAAAAAATAATAATTAATTTTTGAAATGGTTTGGAAATAATCTGTATGGCAAGATATGACCTATAATTGTGTTGAGGCTTTATTTTGTCCATTAACTTTTTGCCTTTTTATTTGTAGCCCTTGCTGTGCGTGAAAAGCTTGAGTCCCTGTGCAGGGAGCTACAGCGTCAAAATAAAATGCTCATGGTATGTCTCTATAGCACCAAAACCTTTTAAACTGTTTGTATAGTTTTCCAGATGCAGTTCACTCAAACAGTAGCTGCCTTTCATATATTATATTATGTACTTATGATCTGTTAACTTGCTGGAAACTTGAGCCCTCTAAATAAATCCCCGTATGTATTTGCTTTTACAATTCACTTCTGTTTGGAACTATTATAGCACTGGTACATCATCCACAATGCATCTTGTGTCTTCTATTTGTAGCACCTATGACCTCTCTATGCCCCTCTTCAGTATCCTACTTACTTGAGTCACCTTCCCTTTCCTGTCATACATTTGTTATCATATCTCCTCCTTTTATGTGAGCGAACATGTTGATTTTTACGTGACAGGCACTGTTTAAAAGATTTCCTTATCACCCACCCTTATTGGTGGAAACAAATATCTCCATGCGAACATGATTTGTCAGTAAATTAAATGAAACCGGTATTACTTGTGTGATGTGTCCTCATCTGCATTCTCTCTTAGTTTCTTTGTTCTTCATTACAGAAGGAATGCAACTTATGTAGCCTTCTCACCTTGCTCCAAAGTAAAGAATTATAAGCTTTTGTTGATAAATTATAGTTTTAGGATTTATTTCTTATTCTCTTCACTCAATCCTTTCCAGTGCAACATCAATCTGTCTAAAACTCTAGATGTATACTTGGTTTATTACGACATACTTGATGCATGAGTTTACAAATGCCCATTAGTCCATCTAGGTTTTGTTATCAGCATATAATAGAGTCATGCTTAGAATCATAACACTCAATGATTGGTTTTGCATTCATTTTTATTAACGTATTGATGCTTGAAACGCCCCGGTTTTTGGGATCAATTATCTTTTTTAGTTAGATGGGTGGCAGAATATGTTGCTTGAAACTAGTTCCTCTTTCATGGGGCTGTGTATCATATCTCTCTCTGTGTGTGCTACCTTTAGGGTTGTTTTGGGGCTGGGTTACTTTGACCCTACCCAACGTCTGGCCCCATGAACCCTTTATGCTACAAATCACAGCTTGTGGCCTAGCCCAACCTGAGACGACCTGATGGGGATGACCATTTTCCCTGTTTATAAAGCTGAATGGGGATTGGGATTGAAAGATTTTTCTCCTTTGCCGGGTGGGTGTTGGGGGTAGATTTTTTGTCAGATATTGGTGGTCTACCTCTGTAGCTAGTCTTGCATTGTCCATTTGGACTATGTTACTCTCTTATGTTATCATGATTCATGAGAACAATTATGTACACTGATCATAGGAATTTTATAATCTATGCTTATTCCAGGTCTTTTCTTCAAGAACTCGGTCTGTAGACTTTTATTTCATGCATCCATTTTTTCTTGGTCCACAACCCATGTGGTATAATGCAGAGCTGACAGAATTGCAGCTCTTTTTTCTGTTTCCTTTTGTTCTGGTAATCATTGCATCAAGAGCTTATTAAAAAACATGTCAATGAACTATCTCCTTGAAGCTATGTCTCAAATTTTATTATCTTGTATTTGTGAAATTCTGATCTTTTGATTATTGTATATTGCAATTATTCTCAGGTTGTGCTCTCTTGTTTTTTCTTACCCCTTCCGTTGAGCCATCCCATTCCTAGTTTTCGTGAACTCCAAAAGACCTTATACTTTAATTTCTAGTTTTTCTTGTGATCTCTCTTGGAATGTCTTCAAACTTTATGATATGATTATTTGTAAGGAATCTCCAGCATTGCTTTAGTAATTTAAGTAATTAACCTTAAATCCAAGCTTTTATTTGGTTTACCATAGTTAAAAGGGTATGTTAATGAGATTTCATCAAAACATTCCAAGGATATTTATATTTTTTTTGGTACAAGAATAAGAAATTGGGCTCATCCTTAATTTAATGGCAATCACCTAACTTATGATTTATAGAGACTAAATCAGGTAACGATATATATCTACCCATTAATTATAATCCTAATAATACTTTCGTTTCTGAGAAGATACCTTATCAAATATCGTGATATTTTAAAAAATTGAACCCTTCTTTTTAATAAGAGTGTTTGACCTTTCAACTGTTAACCCATACACTATGGGTAAAGATATTCATATTAGTTGCTTTTAAAAAATTAAAATAGAATGCATGTACTTTATTTTAATCAAACAGGCTGAAGCCTAATATTATTTATTCGCTAACAAGATTACACATGGGCAATTGTTACATGTGGGAATAAACTTGCAATTTCTCATTTATAAAAGTATTTATATGTTACTAAATTATAAGGTGATTTCTATCCTAACTATGAAGCATATTTATATTTTAAGGGAATCTTATATTTTCTCTTAATAAAATATTTATCCAATCATAAATATAAAATTTATTTAATTAATTTAATTAAATTAAAAAAATTAATTAATATAGTATGCTCGTTCTAAAATATTCTAGTAATTTTTTTTAATCTCCTTCCTCTCTTACTTAATTATTGTTAGGAGAGTGTCAATTGGACTAATTTGAAAAAATATGAATAAATATATAAAATATATCTTATATTTATTATTAATATTAACTCTCCAATTAAGTCTTATATTTAAAATTAAAAATAAAAATTAATTTATTAAAACTAAAGAAATAAACAAATTACACTAGTAAAAATTAATTTTGTGGACAAGGAATTGGTCCACAAAATTATAATGAATAAGGATTTTCTTTTCAAAAACAAATTTTATTAAAATATTAATCATCATTATCAATTATATACTAAAATTTATAACATAAAATACAGGGCAGATTATATTCTTCATATAATATATTTAAAAACATATCTAGCTAATTTTTTTATTATAAAAAATATTATTACATATAAACGTAGAGTGAGAATAAATACATACTAGTAAAAAATTGTGCATATACGATTATGCTTTGCACAAAAAAATATGTAAAATATAGAAATGGACTTTTTTCTTAAAAAAATGATATTTTCCATAAAGGGTGTGGAATCTGGATGACCCAAATTGTTGTGGGACCCATTAGCACACATAGCTGGTCGTTGGGTATATGAAGGCAAAACTCTAAACAGACCACACTGAAAAACCGTTTCTTCTTCGAAATTTTGGAATCAAAACACCAAATACACTCTTCTGTCTCTCTCTGTGGTCTCGTCTATGAGCGTGTGGCGCCATGGACGACATAGCTGGAAACCCCAATCGCAGTGGCGTAACCATTGCCAACAATGTGCAGTTGGACACTGCTAAAGCAGACAAAGCCGTGTGGCTCATGAAGTGCCCACCTCTTGTCTCTCGCTCCCTCCGTCCTCCTCCAACCGATGCCGCCGACCCTTCTCGCCCCGTCGCCAAGGTCGTCGTTTCTATCGACCCTCTTAATTGCAATGACGATTCTTCTCCTCAGGTTATTATTTCCTTCGCTCACCACGACATTCTGCGTTTTCTTGGACTCCACTGATCATTCTGCGTCTGCATGCATTGGTTTTCAGACCCAATTTCTCTTTAAGTTCTACATTGTCTAAATTATAGGGTTTCAGAACCTAGCATTAATTCTTAGTATCTTCCGTTTCCCTTTTTCTTTTACTCCTGTTTGTTTCTGCTCTGAGTCTTTAGACTCTTTACTCGGAATTAGATTTCCCGAATTTTACTTTTTGAGTATACATTACCCTTCTTTACAAATGTTATACATTTGCTCTGGTCTTTGGGCTAGGATTTGCCTTCCCCTCATTTTTATACATAGTGAACTAATTGTGTTTTTTTTGTCCTTCCCTTAAATAGGTATGGCCAGTGTTTCTCCCCGGTTAAAATATTCTATTTTGATTAAGAACATAGTGCGCTGATCACACGTAATTTTTATATTCTTTTCCTGGAATGTTTGCTTGATTGTGTGAATCAAGTTTAATGCTTAGGCTCGGTTAAGTTGCTTGGAAGAGTTAATAGGCCTGAAAAGTTTATGATTACGATAAATTAACGTCAACTTGTTTTATTTTTATGAGCACTAAAACAAACAATAATTTGTATTGTTTCTCTACTTTCCATCTGCAACCTCAAATGCAATTTCTGGCAGAAGTCCAGGAGTATACTTAATTTAGCTCTAGATCCTCCCCTACCCCCCCCCCCCCCGGGTTTTAGTATTTTTTGACTTCATGTAGGCATGATCTCAATTCTAGTATGATGAAGAAAATAATGCAGTGATTGAGCACTATTGGGTGATTACAGCCACTTTGCAGCAGGAAGTGTATCCTTTTTGTTAAACATGGAGAAAAGAAAGAACAGCAGGAAGGATAACATGCTCTTACTCGTAAAATAGCTTGAGCAACTTGGCTTTTTGTTCAATTTCATTGAAGGAATTTTAGGGCTCTATAATTGTCACATTGATTAAGTAGGTGGCTGCTAATACAGATTCCCCAATTACATTTAGGTGCATTTGGTATACACATTAACTTTGGCGGATGATGCCATGTTTTTTGAGTTATGGTTTGAGGGTTGAGTTGTATTCTTGGCCAATATCAGCTTTAAAAGTTTGTATTTGAATTTGAAATTGATTTAAGATAGTTTCTGAAACTTTTGGGAAGTATGTGTAACCTTATATATTTCTTTAAGAAGATACACCCATTAGGCTTTATAAACTTGACAAACAACCAAGTCCCTTTAATATTGTTAATGTTATGTGGGACGTCAAATATCATTATCTATGTCTGAAAATGGTTTGGAAGTTTGATGTGAGGAGAGGAAGAAAATGATTTAGTATATTTGGAAAGCTGTCAAATTTCACACTTTAAGATTGAATTTTTTTCCCTATCCAATGTGGATACATCTGTTACATGTAGTAAAAGTTTGGGTTGCTTAGCCTATAATGCCTATGCCACAACAGAACATTTTCATCTTTATTTGAAGAGACAAAACACGACTAGGCAGCCTAGCTGTTTTTCTCTGGTCCATGAAGATAGTAAAATCTTGAACAATCCCTAATTCCCCAATTCCAAATCTTGCAAATAGCGGCTAAGAGCATTAAAATTAGTCTGACACCCCAAATCGTTAGCAAGATTACAAATTTACCATTTCACATGAATGGATTTCAAATATAAAGGAATTTTGACCTTATTTATGAATCCATAGATGAAAACTAAAAATTAATGGAGACAATTTTTTTCCTTTAACTCCACTTCATGAATTGATTTTAAATATATCTTTTTTTGAATGTGAAAGTAGCCATATCATAATATTATTTAGGTCTAATTAAAGTGATGCCCCTCTTTACAGTACTTTTTCCCTTGGAATTGATTGTTTAAGTTCTCAGTTTACCATGGAGTTGGCTGGAACCCAAGCTGGACATATTCCCAGATGTTATGCGATGGACATGTCAAAAGATTTCATTCCCATGTCCGTGTTTTCAGAGTCATCCCAAGGTAAATATGCATCCTTCAGTAACCAAATGTTTTGAAATTTGATTGTCTTCAACAGAACTATACTTTGATGAGGAATTAAGCAGTTGCTTTAATTTATATCTTGGTTTGACATTGTGCTTTCGAGATTATTTCAACCTATTTTCACCTGATTACATTTATCTGTTCATGTATTATCTTCTTATTATGCTATAGAAGCTATAGACCTTTTACTGTATAACAATTTATTAATTAGACAGAGAGGATCTACTATATCTTTGAGCGAGGGCTTAAAATATGATATCTGTACCCTACAGTATTATGCTTTTCTCGTTTTGGATTTAAGTTGATTCTTACTCTGGTTCAAGGTGGAATATTGTTTTGTCTTTTCAACTATTATTTTAGAGGATTTTCTCTAAATCCTATCAAATGAGATATTTTATCTTATAAACCAAAGCAAACAAATAAAAGAAAAGGAAATTTTAGTGTCAGTTAAAACATTTCAATATATATGTTGTACTTGGACTTAATGGCTTAATTGATATCCGCCGAGTCAATTAGTAGACACCAACTTTGTATTTTTTTAGGTAATTGTTGAAACAAATGGCCAAATAATTTGTCTATTGTCTATTGTCTGTTAATTGTAATTTCATTTATTTTGGTAATTTATTTTCCTTTGGGTTTGTGATTCACCTAGGTACTTCTCCCCTGTATCTTTAACTTGAGCAAGTGGAGATTGAATAGTTCCTAATGGAACATGTAAGAAAGGAGGAGATCATAATAATGAGGATATACTTTAATACGCTACCCCTGGCAATGTTTGGTTTGAGACTGAAAATGTCATAAATCTCCTTTAACACTGTTATTTTGGCAAAATTTTTAACTGAAACAGTTGAAATTTCTTATCAAACTGTAGGAAAAATTAGTGTGGAAGGAAAAATACTCAACAAATTTGACATGAAGCCTCATAATCAAAACCTTGAACTCTATGGGAAACTCTGCCGTGAAAGGACGAACAAATATATGGTCAAAAGTAGACAGATACAGGTTTTCTTATGGCTTTTGTAACATGGATTTAATAATTCATGCAATAATTTTTGTTTGCACTGACTTTTCCTAAATTTCATTTCAGGTTATTGACAATGATAATGGTGCTCATATGAGGCCCATGCCTGGGATGGTTACTTTTGCCACTTCTGGGCCCAGTGTATATGTATTTTCCTTATTTAATCATATTTTTGGCACATATTGAAAGACGCTCAGAGGGACTCGTTCTTTTAGAGATTCTTTGACATATGTAGACTAAGCTAATCATGAAAATGTATGCAAGTATGTCAGAGGTGTAAACCACTTAAAGACATGCTTATTTTGATAATTGACTACTAAGTCTTCTTATGTTTCCCCAGGGGAGCCTGGGGAGCAGGGGAAGAAGATTGCGCTTTTTATATATTTTGTACTTATTAGATCTAAGAGGAGCTTTTGTGTTGATTTAGGAAAAGAAGAAAACCCCAATCAAATCAACTGAAACGAAGAGAACAAGAAGGGACCGTGGAGAGATGGAAGAAATTTTGTTTAAGCTCTTTGAACGGAAGTCAAACTGGAGTTTGAAACAACTCATACAAGAAACTGACCAACCTGAAGTATGTATTCGTAGTGACATGTTTCTCTTAAATATTCAACTCTAATTTATGGGACATTAGTTTGAGATATGTACAACAAGCAGAACACTCGTGAAAAGTAAGTTTTATCAGACAATACCCAGTAGTTATCGTCAATTGTATACAGGACTACGCTCTATGTCCCAAGTCTAATTATGCAGAATGTGTTGCTTCTAGGAGAAATGCATTTATTTTAGATATTCTTGCTCACATGGTGTAAATGGAGTTTAGGGGTTTGTAAATCCAAGTTATTTTTCAGGAGACAATTTAGTTTTTAAGATGTTTGATATCAAGTTTTTCAATTACACTATGATATATGAAAGAACTCTTTTGAAGGGGTCAATAATTTATTACTAAGTTGGGGTAAAATTTCCATGTTATATTTTATTGAAGAATCATACTCCTAAATATCATTTTATATTTATACACAGTAGGAAATCCTCTACCATGCCCACCATGTCTGTGTGAAACCCTTGATATCTCCCTCCATCTTGCTTCTACATGGAAAGTAGTTTCCATTGATGAGTACTACCAAGATCATTGAAGGAGTGCATGCAGCCCTCTATATACCACTTTGCTTCTTTTCTGATTTAGTTTTAGCAGATCTCGTTGATTGATGATGAAGTAGTGGTTTGTTAGAATACCTGAAATAAGTCAAAGTCTTGTCCTCAGGCTGTGAGAAATTCTAAGCCAAACTCAGCCTACAAAAAGTTAATAAACTAAACCAATACACATGAGCATATTAGAAGACTTTTCAATAATATCCATTTCAACATGTTTTTCTGTCCATATGATTTGATTTAGTCTACTAATCTCCAAACTATGTTTATTTTAGCATTCATATATCCTGTTGGCTGTGCCTGTGTTGACTGTAAGCGCTGGACTGACATGTTGCTTTGCTGCAGCAATATGTGAAAGATATACTTAAAGAACTGTGTGTCTACAACAACAAAGGAACTAATCAAGGCACATATGAGTTGAAGCCCGAATACAGAAGATCTCATGATTAAAAGTCCAAGATCTTATGGTTGTATCATGCTCTGATCACCCTTTTTGCCCTTCATTTCGTATCTATAAGTCACTGATTCGTTTTCTGTTGATTTGTTTAGTGGAAGAACACAAGAGGCGGATAATTGGGTTTCTTTGTCTGTTTCAGAATTCTATTATAGGCTATAGCATTTGAATGAATCATTAGATTCATTACCTTGCGTACTTGTCTCTTTATCTTCTCTATGCTGCACAGCTTTTGGGTTCTCACATACAAGAGATTTTTTGGGCAAGAACACTTTATTGAAGATAAACTAATTAAACCAACCTCAGCTTTATTTTGTTAGAGATAGATTTTTATTGATGTTTGTGTGTGTGTGTGTGAAATAATGATTATAAACATATAATAAATATTTTATTAAAATAAAAAAATAATTCTTGATAACCGATCCATCTACACATGGTTAGATCTCAAATGATTTTGATTGAAAATTTAATTATGAATTTTGCTTGTTCTTGGTAGTGGGATCCAGCTGTAGTAAATTACTTTGCTAAATATTTCCCTCGTCGTAGCAAGCATACAAAAACCACCAAACACAAAAGAAAGTAGGACGAGGTTTAGTGGGACAAGTGCGTGAATGTAGTAGGCTAGTGCTGAAAATCAATAGGAATGCGCAGCATCATTCGAAAACTCGCCAATCTCAAGAGGCTATGGTACAGTAAGACATTTTTCAATTTAAAAACAAAAATTAATCTTAAATTTTACAAGATTACACAATTGTTTAATATTTTTTTTAAGACTTAGATACAATTAAATTCTTTCCATAGATCTTTAATTACAATTTTCCCTTTGTTGTTCTCCTCCATTCACGTTTCTTAGTCATTTTTCCTACTTTTCATTACTAATCCGCATCACTATCATGTAAGGTGTTCAATTCTCTTTATCAATACAATTCCATTTTGTGCATTAGCTCGTGCCTTTACATTTCTACTTCTTTCTATTTGTACGCTAGTCCGCCTCTTAGCGTATGAGGAAACTTTAGTAAAAGATTTTGTGGATGACTCTTTTGATACTGGTTGAAGTAAGATCACATTGAGATTACTCTTTAGACATTTTCTGCCCACGTAAATTTTAACAAAAAATTAAGTTTTTTTTATAATTTAATATATATTGTTAAAATGTATTTTAAAAAGTAGACCATATAAAATGTAAGCGTTTTCAAAAAAGAAAGTCGTGGATATTCGAAGGATAACAATAAAGTTCCCCTGACCCAATAAAATATCTTATAAATAATAGCATGTCTAGAAATTCATATTTTTTTTATAAAAAAAAATTTAGATAAATACTCATATTTTACTAAAATAATTTTAAAGTTACAAAAATATTTATAACAATTTTACAATATTATTTATTAAAAAAATAATAAGAATCAAATTCACATCTTATAAAACTAAAATAAATATTGACCAAACCAAATATAGACGAGGCATTAAATGGTAATCAAGCTCAGACGGAGACGGAATCATCAATCATGCTCCCTTGACTAGGTCCACTTTGGCGTGTGCATAGCACAGCCACCATTGTCTTTTCATTCTCTCTTCTCTCTCTCCAAACACGTTCGAACAACCAAAAGTAACGCATTTCTTCTTCTTCTTCGTGCTGCTGTAGAATCTCTGATCTTTTTCTTCTTTTTCCACCTACCGCGGTATTATTCCTTGCTTCTTTTGTCTATTTCTCCCTTCCTCTCCCATTTTTTTCGGTTTCTTCGCTCTCTCAGAAATTCTCGTGCTTTCCAGGGCGTGTGGCTCTTTTAACCTTTGACAGGTACATATCTGCGGTTTCTGATTTCTGGGTTGTTGACTTTTTCCCCCAATTGTTTTTTGTTGTTGTGGTTGGTTCTGATAGGTTTTCGTTTCTGCTATGGGAATTGCAGGTTGATTGTTTCATACAAATTTAGATGTGTGATTGGCCCTTGTACTGTGATGTGATCCTCATTTCAACTGATCTTTATTTTTCTGGAGCTACTATTGCCAAGAAGTTCACAATTTTTGGGATCTGCTTTTCTCTTTTGTCAATGCATGTATTTTTGGTAGTTTTTTTTTTTTTAAAATTGGGGAGGTTGGATTCAGAAAGCTCGTTCTAATTCGGCCTATGGTTGACTTTAGGGGAAATGGAAGATTAGAGCTAATTGAACCTCAAGGGTCGTGGTTTATTGCAGTTTGTGAAGTAGGAATGATCGATTTGCTTATTTAGTACAACCTTAATGATTAAGTGTTATGGTCATCTCATGAAAGGGGGACAGAGCGTTTTCTCTCTATACCTAAGAAATCATTTTAAAACAATGGAAAATAATTACGATTCTAAAATTTTTTATATGCGTGATCAGAAGGGTTTGTAATTGGGTTTTGAATACTGGTTTGGAGTTTTAATTAGTTTGACCTGTTATTTGGTTATCTTTATAAAATGTTTTTAGGAAACCAATCTGATTTTTAGTATTTTGGAGTTTATAGTTCATTTGTTTGGATTTGTAGAAGTTATGAGAATTGGTTTCGGTCAACCCTCAACTAATTATATTTGAGAACTTGTTTGCTAACTTTGTACAAAAAGAAGTTTTATACGTTTGTGAGAAACACTAAGAAACAAGGTGCTGTACGTTTGAGTTCCTTAATTTGGCTTTGCACTTCAGTCAGCATTTGTGCTTTTCATGAAAATTTCCTTCTTTGTCAATGTATGAATACCCTCATTGTATTCAATATTTGAACTTTTTTGTTTCCTTGCTCAATGATCAGTTAGTTTCCAAGGTGGTTTTTGTTGAAGTAAACTCCTATTGATGTATGTTAATAAATCAACTAGTAATGGGGTCTTGACCTCTTGCTGATGAGCATGTAAAATGTTGGCTTTCATATTGACATTCATAGATTATTTTGATTGAACTAATTATCTCTACTTCAGTGAATAAGTTTCTTGATTATGCATTGCCATTTGCAGTTCTGCTAAATCTGCAACAAAACAATGGATTTCTTCTCCGGAGATCTAAATGATGATTCCTTTCTTAGATGCCCATTCCTGAGGAACATCAATGAGCCTACTAACTTCTCATTCTCTTCATCATTGGCTTTTCCAACGCCTGTAAGTTTTCCATTTGCTCTCATCTAGATAGCATTTCTGTTGAGAATAATAACCATCTGATAATTTAGGCCAAAATAATGTGTATTGTTAACTAGAGCTGCTGTTTCAGGAAACACGCCTTCCATTTTCTTGATCCCTAGCTCATTTACAATATTTTTTGAAATTATCTTTTAAACATGTTGCTTAAATATGCTTTCAGACCATTTATCTCTCAACTGAAAATATCTCTCTTCCTCTTACACAGGTTCGGGGAACTAAAGGTCCAATTTTTGAAGATGGTCCCAATTTTGATCTGGCATTCAGGCTTTTCCATGGTAGCGATGGTGTGGTTCCATTATCTGAAAGGTCTTTTCAGCGTTCGGAGAAAGTACAGCCCGTGCCTCCTGCATCCCAGTTCAATCCCTTAGCAGCAAAGGCAGCAACTATCAGTCTATCATCATTTGGATTTGGATGGCCTTTCGGTTTTGATTCATTTTCTTACAAGTGGAACAATCAGAAAAGAAAATCCAAATCGTCAAAAAACGAACCTTCTTCAAAGGTATAATTATTTGGCCTGCGGTCGTATCCGTTTCTAAACCATCTTCTATAGGAAAATCCTCAAATAAAGGCTTTAACTTTACAAATGTCATGTTTGGCAGATCTTCATATCATGATTCAGATTACATTTTTCATTGTCCCTGACATATGTCAAACTGGTATCTCAGGATAGTTCAAAGCATGAGGCAATGGGTGATGAGTGGCTGCAAACAGGGAATTGCCCTATTGCAAAGTCATACCGAGCTGTTAGCAATGTCCTTCCCCTTGTTGCAAAGGTTCTTCAGCCCCCTGCTGGCGTGAAATATAAATGCCCACCAGCAGTAGTTGCAGCCCGGGCAGCTCTGGCACGGACTGCATTCGCAAAGAACCTCCGGCCTCAGTCCCTGCCCACAAAAGTTCTTGTGATTGGGATGTTGGGAATGGCAGCTAATGTTCCCCTGGGAATTTGGAGAGAACATACCAAGAAATTTTCACTATCATGGTTTGCTGCTGTCCATGCAGCTGTTCCATTCATAGCTATGCTAAGGAAGTCTGTTCTGATGCCTAAATCAGCCATGGCTTTTACCATCGCTGCATCGATTTTAGGTCAGGTGATCGGATCTAGGGCAGAGCGGTACAGGCTGAAGGCTTTGGCTGCAAGAAAATTGACTCTAACAGAAACCTCTGATATCTCTCTGAGCACAGAAACCACTGATATCTCCGTGGGCACCGAAACCTCTGTCAGCTCATCTCAGTTACAAGTGATTAAACCGGCGAATGAGAGACACTGCAGCGATTCTGTGAACTGGAATGCCACAAGTCTTCAGCTTGCCAGACCTTCATCAACAGATGTATTTTGCTGATGATTTGTTTGTTCTTGGTGCAATCGCTGATATCTGTGTTGCAGAGTGTGTTTTGTGTTATTATCTTTGTATTGATCCATTTTCACCATGAATGCCTCTAGGTAAATGAGAAAATAAATACACACGTTTTCCCATTGTATCCTTTCCTTCTATTATTAATATTCTACTTCAAAAATACTTCAATTTGTTCTACAGAAATTAATTAGTGTCATAAAGAATGGAATGTATGACTTAATATGCTCTTTCAAGACATTTTTCTTTGTCACAAGAGTGAATGAATATTTATGAGTTTCTGTGATGCTGTTTTCACTCCCAAATTCTGTTTACACTTGAGTTTTTTTTTTATTTAATTAAGGGTATCTTCAAGTCACGAGATTAATTATTTAGAATGTTAAAAGATTTTTACTTCTTTAAATAAGTATAATTTTTTTAGATTTAAACTTGTGTTATTCTTATGGGAATGAAGTTATTTTTCACTCAAACTAAAAACTTGTGGTATTGACACTTGAGTTTGAGTTTTGAAGGAGCAAGTTAACCCCTCAAATCAAAGCATAATGAATATGAGAATAAGAATTTCACCAATTTACGGCTGAAAGGTGAAAAATAACTTGCTATATAACGCTGTTTTTCACCAACATAATATCTGTTCATATGCAAGAGATTTGGCTTATTCAACGTTGGAACATGTTAGTTGAAATGTGTAAGATGGGTAGTTCAACTACTTCCTACCTACAGCTCCACTAATTTTCAGACTTGTCCGGAAGGTTGGGCACATTGCTGACGACATTTTGCCAATCATATGGTCAGTGTATACATAATGGATTCATTCAATCTGAATTAACATTAACACATCAGATTGTGAAATGTAAATTCTGATCATTACATGATACGATAGTCTTAAAGAACTTAAATGTGCATTGAAGCGACATGCCTCTTCAACTGCATGACTGATTTCAACTTGCTTCTCTCTGTTGGGGTTAAGTATTATTCATCCAGTGAATCATTTTTCACCTAAGAATGTATTATCATCATCCACCCACAAATCACCAGGGATTAAAAAAAACCAAAAAAATCCCTATTTCAAGACATAAATCATTCAATTTCCTAGGAGTTTCCTGGAGTCCACGATACCAATCGTCAGTTATCAGAGAAATGGAAGTCCCACATCGTGTAAAGCCAACGAAGAGCTAAGCAAAGCCTCTAAAAGTATAGTATTCTTATCTGTTTGATATCCATCGCCCATATGATATTAAATTAATTTTTTATTGGGAGGACCCAATCCAATATCTTGCTGTTGGGGTCCTGAGTCGTAAATATATATAGTTTCAAGCGAAGGAAGAGAGATATATTACTATTTAAAATATATTTAATTTTTAAAAATTATTATTTTGTTATAGTTTATTCATAGTACTTAAAGAGATATTATAACTCTTTAGTATCTAGATTTATATATGAAAATAATAGACAGTTTGTCCTACTCGATAAGAAAGTTTTGTTTTATTATTGAATCATGGGTGAGTTTAACCCTTTTCTAAAAATTTTTATACTGTAAAAAATTATTGTTCTACATAATTGATCTAACAACCTAATTACTTCAAGTCTTTCGTGATTACAGTTATTAATAATGATGGGGGTAATACATTATGGTTTCTGCTATTGCTTTTTTTTTTAGTTGCCTATAAATCGGAGTTTTATCCTAACTATATCCGAATTTGACCCACATCACGTACTTAATTATAATGGGTGAGTCTCCTAACGGAGATTTTCTGTATACGCTAAGACTTAAACTAAAGATTTTGTTTAAACGATATTAAACTGTTTACTATTCGGACTAACCCCCGTTAGTAACTTAAGTACCAAGGCATAATTCTATCTAATTCAATCTATCGATTGAATTAAGCGATCACAGTACTAAGGATCTCTATAATTATGTAATATTTTAATTAGATCGAATTAAGTTTAATTCAAACTACGGCGGAAGCTTGAACTCTTTAACAGTATTGGTGATTCATTCAACAAAAAACAAAATACGGTTTACAATTATTGTAAAGTGAATAAATTATGAGATACTGTACCTATTGGATGCAATTTAAACCAAAGTTTAAAAACAAATTTTATTAAACTTTAATTTAAAAAAATTTTAAAATAAATAATTATATTTATCCAAAATAATTTTTATACCAAATCATAGTTTTACATAAGTTATTAAAAATAATTTTTAAAATAGTAAAAGAGTTTATAGATTACATAATTATTATTTTATCTCTATTATTTTTAACATTCTCTTCTCTTTTCTCTCATCTCAGCTCATAGTTTTCTCCTCTTTTGTCATTATCATTGTGCCGTCGCCACTAGAGACATTCCTACCATCGTGCTTGCTATTAGACAAATGTGAGGACGAATGTTGCAAAAGAAAAAAAGGAAAGAAGATGAAAAGTGAGGGTGGGATGTGAGCTTCTATGAATATATATATATATATATATATATATATATATATATATATATATATATATATATTATTTTTATTTTATATCTTTTTTAATAATTTAACAATCTCAAAAAAAATTTCTAGTAATAACCATTTATTTAGAACTATTTTTTTCTATAATTTTTTTTAGAAATTTTTTTTCTAAAAATTGTCCAAAAATAATTTTCTAAAAATCTATCCAAATAGGACCACTAAATAAAATAGAGATTGTTATAAATATTATATGTATGTGTGGATGTTCATAATCCTTAGTTCTTGGAATTTTCTTATGATTCCATCTTCTCTTAATGTCACAAACTCATAGCATATTCAATGAATGAGTTGAGAGATATTTCTTATTGTTAATACCATTACATTCATCTTTATTCTTTTATAACTTTATTATTAGTATTTAATAGTTGGGGGCCTATAAATAGATGCCATATACAATGCGATTGGACAAGTATGAATATATAAATAAATGAAGAATATTATATTGTCTTCTTTCTCAATCTCTTATTTTATAATTCATTTTCTCCCTAACTTCTTTATTTTTCTCTCATTTTTATAATAAGTTATCAGCACGAATTTGCTTTAAAAATTTGAGGTATGAATTTCTTATAAATTTATATATTCTTATGTTATGCACAATAATACTCTATATTAGCTTTCCTTTACTTAATTGTGGAGTAAAATTTTAATTATATATATTTTTTATCTATCATATTGTTCTTTTGTTATCATGTTTTTTTAGTTTTCTTATCGCATTATATATCTATGTTTTTTATGAAGTATTATATTGTTTTATTTTTCTTTTTATTTCTTATATATTTAATAGCTCGCATACCAAGCATTATTATTTTATATATTTTTTCATTTATTTTATTATATTATTCATACCTTTACATATATACATATTATTTCTTGTCTTTTATTTATAATTATTGTAGCAATAATTATTGTACTCACATATATTATAATAATTGCTTGCATATATGCATAGCAAATATTATGTTATACTACTCTTAATATATTTTCGCAAATACATATACATACATATATATTATTTATATTACAATAGCCCCCTTATGTATTATATTTTAATAGGTTTATTTATTTTTTATATATTTTATCTATTTCTATATATATTGATATTATAATTTTCTATTATTAAATGGTCAGCATATATACTATTTTTTTATTAAATGACTATAATTCATATCACTTTTGATAATGGTGTTTTGATATAAGACTATTTTGTAGTTTTTATAGATGGCATGACAGATTAAAATATTAATTTGATAATTTAATGATTATAAATATCAAAGCTTTGAAGGCTAATGACTAAAATATTTAATTACACAAAAGAGCTTGTAGTTTTGGAAGATTTTTACTATGGTCTTGAATATAAATATCTAGAAAAATTTATGATGTGCTATTAAAAGCAATAAAACATAACTAGAATATGACTATAAGTGATATAAAAAACAAATATTATAATATGACTAGAAGTCATATAAATAAAAAGTAAATATTAAAATGTAACAGGAAGTCATATAAATAAATTTGTATCAATTTATTAAAATTAAATGTCAAAATTAGTGATGACACCAAAATAACTAAAGGATGTATCAAAAGTAATTATATTCCCAATATAATAAATTGTGAAGACTAAAGATGACTTCAATGTTGAGTTTTAACTCATATATCTGGGCACAACCACATAGTATGATAATCTTAATTGGTGGTAGACATGAATCCAATGAAAGTATATGGAGGCTGAGTTTGATGATATTTATGAAGAAAGTTGGGGTTGTGAGGTTATACTAAATGCTCAAGAGGGCCATGGTGATTATAAACACCAATGATGATATTTATTGATCGTTTATATGATTTGGACCTTTTACTATAAATACATGTTCTAATTTTAATACATATCATTGCTGCGGCAGTATAATGTTAAGGCTGAAAGAAATACTTGTGAAAAATTAAAAATCTCAAATTAAGAATTTTCAGCTATACTTCTAATTCATATTTGGGTGTGTTTGTTAGCAAATATATTATTTTAATTTTCAAATTAACATTATTAATATATTTGTTTCTATTAAAGAAATTAAAATTTATTATTTAAAACGTAAATTTGTGTTGAACATATGGGTGTCAAGAGATACTTTAGAGTATCTAGTAAATATTTTATGTTGCTAAAAATACTATTATATTTATGTTAGTAAATTTATTTTTGCTGGAAGATTTTTTATTTATAAATTTAGCATCATTGTTAGGGAAATATGACGCATGAAGAGCTAATTTTATTAGTTAATTACTTTTATAAATTGGTAGATCATGGTCCTTGCATTGATAAGCATGATTATGTGATTATTTTCTTATAAATCATATTTCTTAGGTGCATTTTATTTGCACTTATTATATTTTATTTGGTTATCATTACATATATGAAATATTCTAATTTAATTAGAATGGGAAGGGACTATATGATGAGATTCTAATTTAATTATAATTATTAAGGTGTAAATACTTTTCATATATAACTGAGTTATTTGAAATTGTGGGGTGCCTATAATATGTAGATAATCTACAAAATTAATTAATTAATTATTAGATGCTTTGTTATTCATGAATGATCAAAATTTCTATGTTATGTGAACCAAGTGTTATATCAATCATATGAAAATTTAATCATTTATTTAGATAAGAGATAAATTTGTTTTAATTTTCATGATATTATTTGTGGATATATATTTATCTTAGTATAAATATGATTGATTAATGTAAATGTGGATTAACTTTTTTTTTTAATGTTTTGTTGCTTCAAATTTGAGTTGAAAGCATAAGCAAATCAAATGTAAGTTTGGGTGTTGAAATCATGAAGGTAATTCTTACTCATTTATTTATTTAATAATTAAAGTGGTGATTGATACAAACATATTTCTCAATAATTGATCTATAATAGTTAAATTTATGGATACTAAAATAGTTATGACAATTTAAATAAAACCTATAACATTGATGATATATACTAGATCTTATTTTGTATTATATATAGTTAAATTTATGATAATAATTTATTATTTTGTATTTTACTGTTGATGATATATATTGAATTTTATTTTCTTCGTTTCACTTTATCTCTTATAGTACTTTGAATATATTAAAGTATGTTATCAATGAATAATGGAGTCATATATTATGTAAAACTATATAATATTTATAATTATGTATGATAGTTCTTGAAGAACTTTATGTAATAAAATTGAAATAGTTCCTGAAGAATTAATACACATTTTTCTAACGACATAATTGATAATAGAAATTATGACTTATACATATATTAAAACTTCGATTCGCTAAAGGCATGAAAGTTATTGCCCAATTGGATTGAAATCTATGACTGTATATGAGTTGGGAAGCATTTAGCTTCCAAGTGAAATACTTGAAAAAGAAAAATATATTTATATAACTCACTTTAAGGAGAGATTGTTGGAATACAAGTGTGAAAAAATATTGGATAAAATTATCCTCATATCTTCATATAAATTCAATTAATCTCCTAAAAATAGATATCATATTGAGATTGTAAATCAGTTATATATTATGAAGACTGAAAAGTTTATTGTTGATTACAGTAAACCAAAAGTTTACTGATCAAATAGATATATTATTAGCATAATTTATTTGATCATCATAGATGATATAATAAATTATTAATGATTATGTATTTACATCAATTGAAGAACCAGAAGTTTATTCATAAATAGCCAACATATTATAAAAACTAAGGAATCATATGTGTTGCTTATTCTCAAACAAAATTGATCATGAAAATATTACTAGTTATTATTTGGAATGGATTTCTACATTCTGAAAATATATCAAAATTATATTATATGGGCATATTCAGATAGCATGTAAGCCATAGAAATATTTACTAAATTTAATAAATTCATCTATAAAATAGTTAAATGTGAGATTATTATGAATTTGCAACCAGAAGTTTACAAGATTATTTGAATAAATATAATCATTATATTTAGTGCACAATTTCTAGAATATGATAATAATTTATTAATGCCTCTATAAGTAATTGGATCAATACTTATGATAACAAGATTTCTAGTTTAGTGTTGGCATATTTGATTTAATATATTATGGCACTTATATATATCAAGCTAATAAAATTCTCCCAATAAAATTGCCTTTTGGTCAAGAGCCAGATATTTTTGAATGTGCGATGCTTATTTTTATTGATCAACCACAATGCACATAGATGACTATTAAAAGAAAGTTGAGATAAATATTGGGTATGAACATCCTTCTTCTTATTTGTTTCTAAATGAAATAAATAGATTTAGGAGACTTATACCACATAATCAGTTGATTGTTATTTGACAAAGTTCTCTCACCATGAGGGGGAGAAATTGAATAGTTGGAAAGAAGAATATAAAGAATACATTATTACTATAAAATGCAAAATTCTCAAATATAGTAGTATGAACTAGAAGTTCATAAAATATTGCATTCATAAAAAAATTATAAAATATCTGCTAGATATGATTATTGGACTAAATAAGAGTTATCAAATATTATATTCTAACTAAAAATGTTTCAATTAATATAAATCAAAGTGAGACATGCTTGAAGTATAAAATGTTAATTGGTTCTAAATATAATATTTGAAATATTGGAGCATGTAATGAAGATGATCATATTAAGGAGGCAGGTACTTAAGAAAAGTGTTAAGAAATAACTAATTGCCAAAATCTCAAAAGAGGTTAAGGTACCTTAATTATAATAAAGCTCAATAAATTATGTCATAAAAAGAAAAATTAAACCAAAAAGATAAAATTATCGACAACAGTTTTGATAATAATATTATTAAATAAGGATATTATATGTAGATATGTCATGTAAAGTAGATAGAAAAATATTTGGCCAAAAAAAAAAAAGGTAAAGACTCAATAAAAATAGAATTATGTTATTTTATTATATGAAAATTATGGACCTACAGTCTAAATATTGAAATATAAAGTATAAAAATATTTATGTGAAAATAAAAATTTTCACAAAAGCTAGTGATGATTATGATGAGAAATAGTATTATGTGGTTGAGGCAATAATTTTTGTATATATTATTAGACAAATAATATAAAAAAAATAAAATATGCATATAATATATATTGTTATAGTATATGTATATGACTCACTAAATAGTAAAATTTATATGATAATATTTTAAGGATTTAAAATGACTGAAGCGTATAAAAGAAATATCTAGAGTTAAATACCCAATAATTTTATCATCTTTATTGTCTATAAAAATATATTAAATTTAGTAAACCATAAGCCTTATATATTTATTCTATTATATTTACATATTATGTTGGTATTGTATGTTGTAATTGGAAAAATTAAGTTTTTGCATGTAGACAATGGATAATAAGTTTGAGATTTGAGTGGATAAGACAGATAATATTGTGTTGATAATTTAATATATCCACAAGATATGTTGGAGAAATATATGATGACAATGCATCATGTATAATTTAGCTAAAAGAAAGATATGTTAAAAAAGTATTGCAAATGATCTATTTGAGAAAATAATACACTCCATTGAGAATAAGGAGAAGTAAATGCGATATTATCATCCATGGGAGTAAATATTATGATGGACTCTTTTTCTCTTAACTAAAGTTTTATCCCATTAGGTTTTTCTTATAAGATTTTTAATAAGGCAATTTCAATATATATTGTGTACTCTTTTTCATTCACTAGATTTTTATCCCACTAGATTTTTCTTAATAAAATTTTAATGAGGCACAATACTTATCAGAGATATCTAAGGGGGAGTGTTATAAATATTATATGTATATATGGATGTCCATAATCCTTAGTTTTTGAGATTCATCTTAGGATTCTATCTTTTTTTAATGTCACAAACTTATAACCTCTCCAATAAATAATTTGAGAGGAGTTTCTTATTATTAATAATATTACATTCATCTTTATTTCTTTATAACCTTATGATTAGTTTTTAATAGTCAGTGACCTATAAATAGAGACCATATACAAAGCATTTGGACAAATATAAATATATAAGTGAATAAAAAATACTCTATTATCTTCTTTCTTAATTTCTTATTTTGTTATTCATTTTATCTCTAACTTCTTTATTTTTCTCTCATTTTTATAAAATTAGATAGTTATAACTTGATTTTTATTAAAAGAAATAAGTTTTTAAAGTATTTAATTTTCATTTAATTCAATTATAAAAATATAAATAAGAATATAGGAAAACTTAATCTAATAATCGAATTTTTTAAACATAACAAAATCATACTCCTGCTTTAAAAAAAATTAATTATCTAGTTTGATCATTGATGAGACAATTTTGCGGTAAACACAACTAAATTTTGTGCTAAAGAAGAAATTGGCGCCGATGCCAGCCCTAATTTACCATTCTGTCATCCTCACATATTCGTTATATCGTTGCACTGCTTTGTTGCTTGATTGTTTCGCACCAATTTGAAACGCGTCGAAATCGCTCAATGGCAGCGAGCTCTTCACTTCCACGTGATACTCTGAAGTTCGGATCTCCTTGGCCGGAATTCAACGCCGGTCTCTATTACAACGACGTCGTGCGATCCTCCGATTCCGGTTCTTGCTTCTTAATTCTATGCTACAAGTTTTCAGCTGAGCTTAAATAAAGAAAATTCAATTGGAATTATTTTTGCACCTTATTTTCCCCTACTTTCCCACCCGTCTCCTTGCATTGCCGGCGCAGCCCAACGAGACTTTCTTTTTCCCTCCAATTTCTTGTTTGATATGTATAATGCTTATAGAAATATGTTTCAATTCACTTACTAATCATACTCCAATAATTTCAGGGATGACATTGTTAGAGTTCTACTCGAGCAAGTACAAGAGTTCAGCTCCCTTGCAAGGGTAAGCTGGAACCACTCAGACTTCATCAAAATTCAAAACTTTTTTTTTTATTAACTTCATTGTTTTTTGAGTTGGGCGGGCTTAATGTCATAAAAGGCACTTTTTTCCCTCTACTGTAAAAAATAATAAAGTAATTGAATCTGCTTCGTTGAGAATTACTAGAAGGAGAATGAGTGCCGTCAGCTTCTGTTATGTATGCTAGGCTTCCTCCACTCAGAATTTGGAAGTGATGGTCAGGCTAGCCAAAAACGTGTCAATGCATTTCTTTCCATAAACAGAAATAGATCATCCTGGATGAACGTGCCTAAGATTATTCAGATGTTCTCCTAAATCAGAGGAAAAATGGTAAACAATAAGTTGATCATTAATACAACAAAAAGAGCTGATTAATTCTTGCCAATGTGAATTATCCGTGAACTGAAATAATGATATTTACCCAACGGTTTCTTCCAGTATCGTTTTTGGGATAGAATAATGTTTCTTCCTGCACACGTCTGTTTAGTTCTGTTTGAGTATTTGTAATTTGTGTATAATTTGAATTTTTTGGTCATTTCTCAGATTTAAAGTTTCTCATGGTTTTAGAAAGGTTCCTGAACCTCTCGTATTTTTGTTCTCCTAGACTCTTTTGTAAATTTTTTTCTTATAGCACGTTCTGTTTCCCAAAAATAGTTAGTATTAGTATTCTGATCGTCTAGGCCTTCTTCGCAATAAAAATTACATACTGACATTTAGCAGTTGGTTGCAGCGTATTCAGAGTGAGCAGGTCTGATCATCAAGGAATCTGAATTAGTAGGCTACATGGAATACATTGTCTATATAGCTGATTCTTATCCTCAATAGCATGTTGTCTGCAGATAACAGTGGATGGAAAAGTTGTTACAGATCCCAACACAGTCCTAAGGTTATTTGATACAAATCTATTATCCTTTTGATTATAGGTAGTTCCTTACTTCCTTCCATAACATGTTTTGTATTTTTTTGCCTTTTTATTTATGTTAGAGTTGGCTCAAAGTTAGTCTATCACCGGCTTCCGTGGAAGGAACCTGATGCACCGTACATGATTGAAGTTTTGTATGAAGATGATGACTTGGTAATTGTTTCTTTATTTTTGTCACCATAATGTGTCATCATGTCTGTCTCTTCTTGTTTGTTAATTGCTCTGGCATTTTTTGATGTTGTTTCATTCACTATAAAACAAAGGAGACCTCACATCCTGAAATTTTCAGCTTTACCGATTTTTTATGCTAGACTTGAAAGATTTTTATGGCCAAAGGGAGGTGAAAAACTTCCAAATGTCATGCCAAATATGTAATCCATGATTTCCTATACTCTAATATCTATTGTGTCAAGGAATGAGATTTTAATTTACCAAAGGGAGCATAAATCATTCAGAATATTTCCCTGATCCTCCCAACTGAAATAAACTGTTTCAAGTAGCAAACGAGTAGATTATTTTTAATAGTTTTGATCATCAAAAGGGATATTATCTATTCAAGTTTATGAACTAGTTGATATGCATTTAGATTGCTCTAAATAAGCCTTCTGGCCTGCAAGTTCTACCTGGAGGTCTTTTCCAACAAAGGACAGTTTTAACACAGCTCCAATGGCAAGCAAACAATCAGGGAACATATGTGACATGCCAAGGGCCTCACCCTGTTCCAGTACATCGCTTGGGGAGGGGAACTTCAGGTTAGACTGAATACTCATGTTAATATTTAAAAGTGTTTGGTTTGAATTTTGATCTACTGCATTGTTTCTTCATAAATATTACGAGCATGAGTTTGTTGAAAGATAACTTTACTGTTTAGATCATGTAAAAATCACAAAGTAACATGCAAATTTCTGTAAAAGTAGGACATCTCATTCGTAAATTTAGAGGTGATATGAATAAAATATGGATGCCAATTGTGAGAAGTTTAAAGCCCTTCACTAGTTTCTTAATTGATAGTTTAACTGGAAGTGGAACTAGTATTTACTAGGTTATTCCCTAAGACATTATGTAAGTATGATTGACTAAATTGTTTTTCTGTACCCTAGCTAAAGTTTTAACCAGGTTGGCAATTCTTAACTCTTTTTAAGATTGATTGACTGTATCTCAGGAATTTTACTATGTGCAAAAACAAAGCTAGCTAAAGCTCAACTTGCATCATATTTTGCCGATGGAACATCTCATCTTGAAAGAAACAGGTTTGTTGCATCCGCTTATTCTTTCTGCACTAAAATAAAGATGTCTCAGCTTAAAATCTTTGCGTTTTAATTTTTGAAATATAAATTTTGTGTGTGTATATATATTAATGCCTGTTGATATAAGGTTTTTATATTTGAAGAACATGCTACTTTTTAATTCTTTTGAAAGTATTCTACTATTCTTAATGTGGTCATTGGTTAAAATATCAAAATCCAACCAAAATATTAATTTGATTGTCAGATATCTAAAACACCCCTGATTAACAATATATATAGTTCTTACTAGTTGTTTTCAAATGTTAATGCTATATGACTTTACTCTTAATTATTGGTAATGTTTATAAGGCCATTATAAGCAAATTGGTGGAGTTTTAACCATCCAAGCAATTAATCTAGCTTTAGACCTTTATTTTATGTGTCAGTTAAACACTTTTGATAGTATCATTTCGATAAAGGACTGAATGGTAATGTATCTGTGTATTTTATGCTAAGTTCAAGCAAGGCCGAAGTACTTTACCCTTTTATCAGGGAAAAAAACTGTAAAGGGATTTGGAAATTTTATATTGTCCTGAAAGGAACTCGTTGTGGAGGTATTTGATAATGGTTGTTCATGAGGAGATTGAAGGAATTGAAACTCGGTTACCTGGTGACCTGTAATTTGTACATTCCTTCTCAGAATAATATCAATTAATTTGTTGGCAGAAAAAATATCAATTAATTTATATCACCAAAAAATATCAATTAATTCAAAATCTAACCTTGTTTTGGCAAATATTTGGCCATAAATCCTTGATAACTTCCTGAGTTGTTTAGGGGTTTCAAAAGATATTTTCGGTTTGTTAAGTTTAGGGGTGCTGGTTATTTAGTTTGTATTATCCTGTTACATAAGACGATGATTGCATTAAAAGAAAAATAAAGATGAACTATTAAAGTCTCTAAGTAAGTTGTCACCTCTTCACTCATCGTATTCTCTTATTTACAGTAACAGAGATACCAACAAGGAGCTTGGGAAAATTGCAAAGATTTATCGAGCCCTTGTAAGTGGGATAGTTGACAATGATAAGGTAATATGCTGACATATATATTCTATAAAAGTTTGGCGAAGGGATGTGATTGGTCAGGGATTTCTGATAATTCTCCTCTAAAATAACGAATTAACAAAAATAAAAGCAATATAAGATTAAATGAGATTTAAAGGTTCAGGAGGTCAGGAACTGTTTATTCAAGTGATTGCCAAACTTATTCCACCACAGGAGGTCTTTCACTTCTATAAATTAGTTTTAAGGCTTCAGTAGCTTTCGTAGTTATTCTGGTTATTTAGAGGTACTAAATGAAGTTCCATCAAAACTAACTCTGTATTTTTTGCAACTTCCTTCTTCATCACGTATATTTGTTCAGATTGTTGTTCAAGATTGTATTAAATAGACTGAGACTAGGTAGTTCTCCCATGTTGTTGAATAAAAAGGGAAATGAAATTTTTTTCTTTTCAGCCAATTAGGAAATTGAGTTGTTTATTCCTCCTTATATAGGATCCTTTCCCCTTTTTCTCTAAACTGACTTACTAGAACTACAATGTTTAAAATACATCGCCTTCTCTTGTTAAAAAAGCTTAGCTTTCACAACGTGCTGGTTTTTTCACTCTATAGGTGATTATCAAGCAGCCCATTGGAACAATAAAATATCCTGGTGTTGATAAAGGGCTGTATGTTGCTTCTCCATCAGGTTGGTTTTTAATGCTTCTTTTAAATGGAGAAAGGCTACTGGGGTTATATATGATCGGAAAGTACCAGATAAAGTAAAAGGAAAGTTTTATCGCATTGTTATAAGACCAGCAATGCTTTATGGAAGTGAATGTTGGGCTTTAAAAGGACAGCAAGAGCATAAAGTTAGGGTAGCTGAGATGAAGATGCTGAGATTGATGTGTGGGCATACAAGAAAAGATAAGATTCGTAATGAACATATACGAGGAAGAGTTAGAGTGGCACCTATTGAAGAGAAAATGGTAGAGAACCGTCTTAGGTGGTTTGGACACGTACAAAGAAAGCCAAGGGATGTGCCGGTAAAGAGGGTAGATCAAATAGTATGGACACCGGTTAAAAGGGGTAGAGGAAGGCCAAAGAGAACGCTCAAAGAGGTCATTGAACGGGATCTCCTGGTCAATAACCTATCTAAGGATTTAGTTTTCGATAGAGCACAATGGCGTCGTATGATCCATGTAGCCGACCCCATTTAATGGGATAAGGCTTGTTGTTGTTGTTGTTTCAAAACCATAATGTGGTTAAGATCATGGTCCTTTGTTACTTCAGTCAGATGTTTTCTTAATGGATCATCATCTTTATTGAGCTACCATTATTTGCTTTTGTCATAATATTTGCTATTTAATCATATGTTACACAACAAATTTCTTCTCACTGTTTTTACATTTGCTTTTGTATTATTTAATTGGCTTATCGTCTTATGCTCTGTTCTTTTCATTGAGATAGGAAAACCAGCTCTAAGTGTAGTGGATGTTCTAGAGAGAAATACGCAAGAAAACTGCACATTGGTCCAGGTGGCTGAATTTAATTTTTATGATAATATATGATCCTTTATCTAATTTCTAACCCCGTACACTCAGGTTCTAGGGAACATGCAATATCATATGATTCTTATTTATTTTAAAATTTGTATAAAATATGATCATTTAAATAACGTATTTTATTAGATACAGCAATGGAAGCATACATCTAAACTCATTTGCACCTCATTATCTTTGATCATAATCATTTGGCATCATTTTAAGAGTCTTAGGTGATAACTGATGATATTACCGCTGGGTGTGGGTGAGTTTTAAATAAAGAATTTCATTATGTCATATGCATATAGATTGACAGAAGGTCTACCTAGGCATCCTGAACAAAGTAATCATTTGTGGCTTGTGTGCATTTAAATTGTACTGATTATAGTGGCATTATCATTTTCTCGAATCGGTTTGTCTGACAGGTTAAGATTCAATCTGGAAGGCCACACCAAATCCGCATTCACCTATCTTTCATAGGGCATCCTCTGTTAGGTAAACATTGAATTGCTGAGTTATTTATGGTGCCTCATGTGAAGAGTAATCAAGTGAAATTTTCTGAGTCATGTGATTGGAAGATAGTCGCTAGTCTAGTCAGAGAACAAACCAATTCACTTTTCCCATGAAAAATTTTCTGAGCTGTGCAAGCTCTAAGGTCATATTAGAAGCCAAGAAAAGTTTGACTTTCATTTTTGTCATGTATATAAATCATTGTCCTTTGTAGGCCTAAGTTTCAAAGACCCATTCCTATTACCCTGTTTTATTAGGGACATGTTACTTGTGTCTCCATCAACCTGAACTCATCAGATATTGTAAATATGCTTTTGTATGAACAGTGCCCTGCCCATAATTGCTGACCAAAAAAAACAGTATTCTTGATCCATATCATCTGATTTCCAGTGTCTTGAGCTTGATCCTGCGTCTTTTTGTCCTTGTCATTTTTCCACTGTGCCATTTTCATTTTACATGTCGATATGTAGATTAGCAAATAAATCAAGTTACGTCAACCCCAACTACTTCTCTAATAGAAGCTTCGCATTAACCATATAAGCAAACCTCTATCCCCGATCAGCCAACTTTGCCTTGCCAGAAATACTCAAAGCGTCACATTTTGAGATCTTGCATGTAGTCTCTGCTACGGCTGGTTAATCATGATGCCTCTATTTAATCAATAATTGTTTCAATGAATCTTGATTTCACAAAAGCTTAAACATGAGTTTCTCTTACCAGGCGATCCACTATATGCGGTTGGTGGGCAACCCAAATGCTTTGACTACAATGTTCCAGATGAGATGTTTGCTGAAGATGGGTAAGGACTCGTTATGGGACACTTGCATTTTTTTAACTCCAAATCATTCGATCGTGTAGTTGCAGATTATTTCAAATTCTCTCATGAAATGATCTTTGCCATATATTGTGCTCAAAGTAACGAGAGAAAAATTACTGAGTCCCTACAAGTTTGTGAAATTAATGCATATGCTCTTCTGATTCTTGACTTCTGGCATTTTAACAAGCATATTTAAGTGGAAAACTCTGATTGTGTATATTTTTTCTCTATAAAAAGGCACAAGAGACCACGAAACTTTTGGTCCCTTAAGTTTGCCTCAATTATCAACTTGGTCCCTGAAATCAAGCCCCTTAAGTTTCATAACCAAACACAATTACACCACGTGTCTAGAATTACATGCCTTAAACCTAAAGAATTAGTCACTTTGTTCACTAGTATCTTCCATTCACACCCCTTTTTATAACCCACCTTACATGCCCTTTAAACTATAAGGACTAATTATATATAGCTATAATACTTTAGGAACTTGATTGATAAATATTAAACTTGGACCAAATCAATAATTAATGCAAACTTTAGGGACCAAAAGTTTCATTTTCCCAAAACATAATTCGTGGTTGCACGAATCATTCTTTGGCATGTAATGTGCTTCTACAAGATAATGATATATGCAAATTATGGAAAAAATAAATGGTTCAACAATTGCAATTTTTGGTATCTTTTTTAACTGTCACTTAATCCAAGAAGTGAAGCAGTGAGGGACGGTGGACGCATTTGGATTTCTTCTTTAATTCCGCTTATTATTTGATTATCGATAATTACAGAAAGTTAATTTGAAATTTGATCTGTTCTCCTTTGCTGCGTATTACATAGGGGTTACGAAAAACCTACTCAGCCTGTTCCTGGAGATTGTGGCTACCATCTGCATGCACATCACTTGGTCATTTCCCATCCCAATACAAATGAGGTACAATATAAATTAATTGTTATTCCTCTAATGCTAAATACAAATCCTAGTTTATAGTATAATCTATACTACAAATTAAGTTTTATATTTAATACTGATCCATGACAAGCCATTTTATAATGTAATTCAATACCTCTGGTAAACATACATCCCGTAAAGTCAGGCAGAAGTAATGACTGACACACGGACTGCTTTGATTTTATTTTAGGTGCAGTTTTATTTTTTTTTCTTTTGAATAATCATAAAAAAATGCTTCCTCACGATCTTCCATATTTATTAGTATTCATAGCTTATGCAATGATTCTGATTCTGCTGTCCAAATTTGAAAATTGGTTTCCAATGTTTGCTTGCAGGTTATTGAGATCATCGCCCCCGTTCCTACCATCCTCCGAACACAGGAAGAAGCCAAGGTATTGGGAGTTTAGTGGCCCCCAAGTAGCAAAGTTGCAGTTTGAAGACTGTAATCCAACACTTTCAATGGCCTTTATAGGAATTGACTATGTATGAATCGTCAAAATTTACAAAGCCATTTTATGGCCCACGCAAAAGAGAGGTTACTTTCATATTAATGCATATGGTATACTTGAAAAAGTACTAAGAATTTTAGGTAAATCCTAGAAAGTTGCAGGATATGCCTAAGTTGCTTTATTAGTGCACAATTTATATAGCACATAGCTGCTAGCGATATGATAAGCCAAGTATTGCTTTTAGAACAAGAGCAGAAATACCTGCACTCCCTTGACAAATGATGTGAGTCAACACGAGGAGGCCACTGAAATTGAAACAATCCGCCAGGCACCCAACTAGCTAATGATTATCAGAATGACGATCCAAAAACGAGAAAAAAACAACGTTGCTGCCATATTACAAGTACCTAAATAATTTACCAAAAAGACGGGCTTGGTAACCTGTCAAATCGACCTATCACTGTATTGAGCAATAACATATAATACAGATCGCGGCAAAAGAAAACGTTTGCCGCTGAACACATCTACTACCTGCTTAAGTCCCCCTTTTTTCCTCCCCATGATTCATCTTCTCTCATGATACTACTTCCATTATGACCACCATACTGGTCAGAATTGGAATAATGCATTTTGATGGCTGCCACAAAATCCGAGACACCACTGTGTGATCCTCCCACCCGAATCCCGGGCCTCCCAACACCATTCAATCCAACTATTCCTCTCCCCTGCTGCTGTAAATTTGCTATTGCTTCAAAACCATTTCTTCTCTGCACCTCGGAAAATACATCTTGCCGGTTTTTCATGTCTACCATGAATGGCTGCACTTTCGGGGCATCCCTACTTCTAAACATCTGATAATCTATCACACCATTGCTGTTATTGATTTCTCGAGTTGTGAACGCAGAGCCATTCAGGTGCTGTTCATTACTTTTGGTAAATGCATGCACTGACTGCTGCTCCAGTTTAGATGAGGATGTAGCATAATTACTAAAGGCAGCAGGATATTTGGCAAGCATGATGGCAGAATCAGGTAATGAAGGAATGCCAGTCTGTATTTTATTCCCATCCCAATAACCATAACTCCTCATGGGTACATTTTCCAGGCCTACATTGTAATCACCACAATCAAACTTCAAAATTGTTGAATTTCCATCAGGATTTCGATGACAATGGCCATTAAATTTCAGGGTGGAAGACTTGCTGCTCATCTTCAGGTGACGGGTACCAGCTTCTTCACGTCCCTTGGAATTCAAATTAGATTTCTGAGTGGATGAAGGATTGGTTAATATCTTCCCGAACAACTTCACATCACCATTTCTGGAAGTCACTTCAGAATCTACTGAATGGCGTGACTCTGATTTATAAGGATCACAGGCTTGTTCAATCTTTTGGGACATGAGTGGAAATTCAGATGCTGAACTGCTGCAACTAACATCACCCTTCACTTCTTGTTTAATGGGCAAGGAAAAGCCCTGCAGGATGCTACTAGCCTCAACATGGTCCAATAAAAGGCTGGGAATATGAACATGTTGACCATTTTCGCTTGTGGAATTTTGACAGTGCCCATCTCTACTACCCTGAAAATTCCGTACAGAATGCAGTTGATCTTGAATAACTTTTTGCTCACCATGAACAGCAATAGTATCTTGCAACAATAATTTTGCATTGGACTGAAAATCTCCCCGGGGCAATGCTGATATACAGGGCTCTCCAAGAGACACTTGGTGCTTATTTTCAGCTTCAAGATTCAAGCCTGTACAAGAAGCGCCTGCACGCAAGGGCAAAGCGTTTACTTTGGTACTTGAATCTGGAACTGAGCTTTTTGATTCAGGTGCATCAAAAACAGCTTCACGTTTATTATCCCTATCATCAAGACATGGAGGCAGTGATTGTTTCTGCCCTGTTAACTCCTTCCCAAGACCCACAGAAGAAACCTCAGAAACCCCTTTACCCTCAACAACAGAATTAGATTGGTATGGTACTGACTCTGTAACTGCACTTGCCAATTTATTAGCTTCATCTTCTCCCACTGCTACACTAACTAACGTATTCATATCTGTCTGGCCACTGGCAGGACCAGACTTGTCAGAACTGTACAAGACATCCCCACCACCAACATAGCCCAGTTTAGGCTTATCATCCGTTTCACAAGCTTCAGAAACCATATCATCCACATCTTCACCATCTTGATCCACTTCTGCCCCAATATTATTTGATTTATTCAAATCAGTTGACAAGATCCTGGGTTCAACAGAATTAAATTCATCAGAGTATATATTCATGACGGACAATGGCTGATCCTCATCAGTTCTAGTGCCTGACCTATCAGGGCCAATTGCGGAACCTGTCTCTACAACACATGCGTCATCTGTATCACTCCCACCACCATTTGCATCATCATTCACTGGGTATCCTGCATTTACAGACTTGGGCCGCATGAGATCCAATCCAAGACATTTCCTAGCCTTGCTGAAGAACACTTTACACTGATATTGGGACCTTGAACCTATGCACCGTGAGATCTTAGCAAAGTCCTTCCCATGAGATGATACAGCCTGAAGAAAAGCTGACCTCTCCTCATCAGTCCAATCAGCAGGATCCATCTCCTCACAGCTCTCATCTGAACAGGTATCATCATCAACACTATGAGTAACATTAGGCATCAACAATTGCTTTTTCCCAGGGTTTGTTTTAAGACTCCTCTCCCTGCTACCCTCTACAGGACCCACAGAACTTGTTATGCAAGAACTCATAGCCTCAGATGATATAGAACCACATATACCAGCCAATACATCAGCTGCAACTACCTCTCTTTCATCCCTAAGAGCAACAAAACTGTTCGATCTCTCTAGGAGGCTATTCTCACCCTTTGCTCTTTTCATATTACCAAAGCCCCCTAAAAGAGAATTTCCTGAACGCAATTTTTTATTACCATTTATTCTATCCGCATGGCCTGCTATAACTGAAGCTGCAGTCAAAATTTCAAGCGAAGCAGCATTTATTTCTTGATTCCATTTTTTACCCGATGCTACCAGGTCAGTGTTGGTAAAATACGATTTCCCCAGCTTCCTAACATCCTGCTTGATTTTCTCAAAACACTCAGATTTATGATTTTTGTAATAGAACTCAACGCAGTCAGCAGTTGTCTTGTGATCCAGAAATGAAGCAATTTTTCGGAAGTCTTTCCCAAAAGCAGCAAATTTCTCCAAGAAAATATCTTTCTCTTCCAATGTCCAAGGGTTGATCGTAGCCCTCTCCTTCTCATACGCCAAAGGATCTTCAACCAACCCATTACTACATGGAAACCTCGATATCATCTTCTCCTTCTCATCCAAAATGAATGCTGGCATCTTCAAGGTGCTCCGGTAAACTTTAACTTGGGGATCAGAGAGAAGTTTGCTCACAAAATTATTCATCTCAGATGTTGGAACCAAGCTTAAATTATTTCCTGCTGGAGAAAAAACATTTATTATCACCCAAAAGCCAGACAACTTTTAAACGGTATGCAAGTGCCAAAATATGAAAAACAGATATGAAGATGAAATATAAATCACCTCATGAACTATTTTTTGTTAGAAAACTTGGGGAACAGCAATAATTGCAGGCAACCCTAAAATAGCGAGGTAAAGACATGTATAATAATTTACCTAAAAAATATACATAAACTCACATGACTTCTCCAAACCAATGAGAACACGTGTGTTCTTATTAATAAATTAAAACTATTTTCATGAAGAATGAGAACTTGCAACTAAAAGGAATGCAACTATCCCATTTATTAGTAATACAATGGCAAGCACCAAGGTTAGCAACCTAAAACCAATGCAGTATCACATGCACAATCTCTACCATATTGAAGAATCCAACCACAAGCCAAGCCTACCAGATCTGCCATGTGTCAACCACGCAAATGATTTCCACAGTACAGATGCAAATTCTGCTAAAACTGAAACTACAGCTACCATATCAATCACCCAACAAGGCTGACAGAACTATTGGTCAAGTTACAATTACAAGAATATGAATATCAATATAAAATACAAAGTATTGGAAGCCAATACGGTTCACACATCATGAACAATACAATTCATCTTGGGCAACGAACAAACGCACAGTTTCTAATCAACGTATGCACACATGGGATACTACGCATAAAAATATCAAAAATACATCATATATGCAAATAAAACCCAACCCACAATTTAAAAAAAAAAACCGACCAATTCATCTGCATTTTCACATCAAGAAAGTAACCATTACCATGTGCAATATGTAGAATATTCTAGACAGTTAAGATAACACCAGAATATTGGAACACATTTGGCAGACAAGCATGCTGTTGAAAGATTCATACCAGGGTAGGAAATCCGAGAACGAATGGACAACCGATTCTTTTGAAAACCATTATTAGTAGTTCGAATGCCTACTTCAAGTTTCTTATGAGATTTTGGACGACATTTTCGTACAGACAGTAATCGCATATCTTCTTTCCATTGATGATGCAAGGCTTTAAACTTGAGAGTTATTACACGCTCCTTAATCCTTGCTAACTGCTTCCTCTCTGCATATTTTTCTCTAACTGCAGCAGTTGAAGAGCATGATTTATTGATAGCTCCTATATTACCAACCTTGCAACAATCTTTTGGCAATAACTGAGCAAATTCTTCACACACACTGTTTGCACGTTCTTTATTAGAAGCAATAATTGCATTACACAATATTTCCTCCGATCTAGAGCAAGTACTTGCAGCGGGAGCAGCACCCATGCCATCCTTTACCTCCATAGGTTGCTCGCTAGTGGAACAGGGCACTAAGCATCTACTGTTTGCAGATTGAATGGCATCAAAGCCTCCAGAGCAATTATCATATCCCCCTACATCACATGAAGAGACTGCTTTTATAAGGGGTTGAGGCTCCACAAATTTAGAAGTTGCTGTTCCAGGACTATCAATATCTTCCTCCTTGCCATTTTCAGGAATATTATGCGCTTTAGTTGAAGGGGACACCTTCTCCACATCAGGATCAGCAGAAGAACAAACCTGCAATGGCTCTGGCCAGGATACCATATCGTACCCTCTAACTTGTCCTTCACAAGACTTTGTATCGTTTGCCACCAGTGAGGAGCCCAATGCTGCAGTACACGGACAGCTATTTCCAGATTCAGATTTCAGTGACTTCAACTCACTTTCTAGTAAATCTATTTCAGCTTCAGTAACCTCCAATACCTTAGAAAGGTCAGCTTTCCATATCAGCAACTTATTCATTGCAGCAGAACTTGATATGCCAGGATCCACAGAACTTGGGTCATCAGATTGTAGCAATCCAATAAGCGAAGAACCCAAACTACTCAGGGAGTCAACATACAACTTCTCTAAATTCAAAGAAAACGTCTGTAGATGATTCTGTGGCCCGAGGTCCAGTGAGCTATTCATATTACTAACATCATTGTCACTATTCACAGCTTTTCCATACAGTTTATCCTCCACACCTGCTGAATTGTTAAATTTACTTTGATTAATAACTAGCACATATGCCAGACTGACAGAACTATATGTTACACTTCTACTGCTAGTCTAAGGGTGAAATAGCAATAGAGTTCCGCTTCTAACCTCAGGTAAGCATGTAACTTCTTGAAATAATTGGGGGGATGAAATAAAATGAAGTATTTAACAAACAACAAGGACATACAGCAAATAAAACTTTATGTATCATACTTTGGGCAATACAGTAGAAAGCAATAGGTTTAAGTAATAAAATTCATGAGATCATAAAAGAAAAGACAGCAACAGGTTTGACAACACTGCAATCCCACTTCCAATGAAAACAGAAGAATGAAGCAAAGGATTACATAGAGATATTAAAACTTCTGCTAATATAACTCAGTCAACTTAAAGGATCGTGTATTTGACCACATGCTTGGTCCATATGATGAGTATAACATGCAAAGGAATAAATGTGTAAGCAGACATCAGAGTAATAGGCATTACATTTCTCTACGATGGCATAACTCGATACATATCCTAACGAGATAGATGGTATTTCACTACTAATACTAATAATAATAAGCAAAGTCGAATCCCCATGTTTATTATTAAGTATAATCATTTCATCATCATGCATCACTTATACTGGAGGGTTAAAGAAAATGAACACACCGAGTCAGGATTAAGGGAATTACAAACCTGGTGAGGAACTGCAGGCAACAGAAGATGGAGTGGCTGGGGATGCACAATCTGAAAAGCCTGTAACTTTTGGGCTTTTATCTAGTAGTAAATTTGAACCAAGAAAACTAGAGGGCTCAATATTACTAGTAGATAAGACAAGGCCATCCTTGCTAGCACTTATATCAGGTTCTTCAATTTTCTTCTTCTCATACTTTGCAAGTCCCTCACCCCAATTCAACCGAGGCTTCTTCCTAGATATTGTATCTTCAGAGGGTGCAGAAGATGTCGCACATGCAGCACCATCCCCTGAATGGGTTTCAATAGGAGTTACATCTTTTGGATGCATTTCAGACTTCGCTTCATTGGAATCTGCGCCTCCACTCCTTGAGCTACTTGTGTGGCTAAAACCTGAGCCTCGCGAAGACAAGCTTCCAGAACGGGTCCATTTAAGAGACTTCCAGCCAATTGAACCCAGAGAATGCGCCCCATCCAATCTCTGTGGTGTACCCAACCCATTGACACCACCCATCTTATCGTGCTGGTCTTTCATATGATGCTGATCCCAAGTATTTACAAAATCAGAATGAGGATGAGAAGGATATGTTAGCATGTCATCAGCTGACCTCTGATCAATAGTCACATCTGACGGCCTCCTGGACAAATTTAGAGAGCCGTTTGTGGCCTCCCATGAATGTCCTCTCCAATCTCTCTGGCTAAAGGATCCTCTATTTTCCCTACTGTTTCTACCATATTTTCCATCTCCTCGGGAAACAGACGGACGACAGTTCTCTTCTTCCACCATCTTGTCACTGGACCGAGATAGTGCATATCCATGACCAGATTCTTCGGAAGACAGGTGCCAACTTCCCTGCTTACCATGACCTTCAGAAAATTTTTAAACAAAAAAAGGAAAAAATAGAAAAACATCAACACAAGCAAAGTATACATTTTTGCTCACAAAAAGAAAAGAATAGCAGAAAAATCTTTTAAAGGTGGGTAGGGGAAATTTGTCTCTTCACAATAGTATTTTCTTAAAACTAGCGACCCAGATCTTCGACATACAATCGCAAAATCACACTAAAATATCAAAAGTACAAGACATAATCAATCAATTAAAAGAAAAAAACAAACTTGAGAAAATTAAAATAAAAAAGAGACGAATTAGCATCGAGCGGAAGCTCCAGCTCCAGCTTCTTATAGACTGAAAAACTAGGAATTTGGAACCCAGACATCATCAGCACATATAAGAGAAAAGGGATAACAAATCACCTGGCGGTCTGCGGAAATCGGCCGATCCCCAACGACTGAACTCTCGGGAACCATGATGAGAAGAGTCTCTCCATCGCGCCACAGAGCCCAGCGATTCAGACCTCTCGTGCTTCCTCTCCTTGAAGAAGTCCTTCCGGTCCCACGGCAGTGGTTCAGGCGGCATGAAAAACAACCCAATAGAAGGGGCAGCCACGGAAAAACCGCAGCACAGCACCACACAAGAATAAAATCACATAAAAGCGCTCCTAAATGCAATTCATACAATCCCACAGACCAGATCGTACAGGCGGCAACACATAAACCAAATTTAACAGCACAGTAACGAATCTAGGGTTTCAAAGGCCAGCCACGAATATTCGCAGCTGATAAAAAGTTGATTTGCAAGGCTTCCCACGCCAGATCGAAGAGGAAACTGTATGGGGCAATCAATACACACTGCGCCGCACCAATCTTTGCCTCCCGATACAATCAAAAACTTCAAAATCCAAGCAAGAGTCCCTAGGGTTTCATAAAAAGTCGAATAACTTCAAACGCAGCGGTTCAGATCGACAACGAAGCCAATAAATAGCGCCCAAGCCAAGGATTATACGTCCTAGGCCTTGTTTATCTTGAAGGCTACAGTCTCCACTTCATAGAATCCCTGCACACGGCATTCTCTGCCTCTCTGAAAATTTGTTCTCGGGCTTTCTATCTCTCCGGGGGCTGGAGGAAAGTCTGCGTATGGTCGAGAAAGTGAGAACGTGAGGCGATAAGGGACAAAGGAAGCCTAGAGAGAAAAGAGGTACCAGCAACGGACATCAAAGCTGATTACGAACTATATTTGAGTTCTCGTTTGGAATCCGCCAATTTTATTTTTTATTTATTTTTTATTTTATTCGATTAAACTTTTTTTTATCTTTCACTTTTTCTTTTTTATTTTTTTTGTTGTTTAACTTTTTTTCTTCCTTTTTTTACTTTGGCAATGGACCCTGGCTGGGCCGATATTTACGGCAGTGGGCCTATAAATTGATTTGGAAGGCTGTCCTTACACACCATTCTCCCATCGATAGTCCTGTTTGTTTGACTATTTCGCTTGAGTTTTTTTTTTTTTTTGATACAATATTTAGCTTGAGTTATATGCGAATCAAATTGACCCCTCTACAGCTATTTTATTACTTCAAGGGGCATTAGGTACGCTGGATATTTTTTATCTACTCCGTGACCTAATTATAAAAATTATTTTTTTATATAATTTTATAAAATTAAATAAATTAGTTAATTATAATTAAATTTTATTTTTTAAAAATAAATTTATATTATGTATTATTTAATTTATTTAAATTAATCAATTAACTCTTATATTAGTTATAATTATTTTATTTATTTTATTTCTTAAATCTATTCAAAAAAAATTAATTAGCTCTTATAATTATGACTGAATATAATAATTTTTTATAGAGATTAATGAAATTAAATAAATCATTCAATTATCACAAAATCAAATCTCTTAAGATATATTATTTACTCATTAATTTATCTAAATTAATCAAACAGTATTTATATTAGTTATAATTAACTAATTTATTTAACTTTTTTAATATATTTAAAAATATTAAGTAGCTCTTATAATTAGGATATGAAATAATACTCCTTAATATAAATTCAATATCTCAATACGAATTCATATTATATATTTATTAATTTATTAAAATTAATTAACTAGCTCTTATATTAGTTATAATTAATTTATTTTATTTTTTTAATATAGCCAAAAACAAGTAACTAACTCTTGTATTAAGAAATAGAGGTAATATAGAAAATATAATATTTCCTATAATTTTAAATATAAAAGTTAGATGTGGAGTCTGTTTTGATCATAAATTAAGACCCTAATTCACTTTGTATTCCAAAATTATAATTTTCTTCCAATTGTATCCCTATATGACTACACATATTAAAAATATATATATTAAAGATAGTTCAAATGTATATAATTAAATAAAATATTTTAAAAAATAATATAAAATACGTATAATTAATTTTTTAATTTATCTAAATTAATTAAATATATTTTATATTAAGAATTGAAGGAGTATAATTTTTGGAAGGATGTGATATTATCTATTATAAGATATGTTTAAAGAATATTTGAAATTTTATCAAATATTTATTTTCATCCCCATTAATTACACATTATATCACTGCATCAATTATCTCTCAGTCACTTCTTTCTCATACTCATTCATCCTATATTTTATATAAATAAAGGTTTATATAACATAATTTTTTTATATATTTATTATTTTTAAGTTTTTTTATCTACTTAATTTAGTTACTTGTATTTTATACATAGAATAGGAGGACGAAGTGATAAGTTATAATTTTTGCCTGAATTTAATAATTATATAGACAATCAATCAATCCACTTTTAATAATCAATAAACTATATTTTTAATAACTTATAATATTCAATTTAGGTAAAAATAGATATGGGTTTAACACATTCAATATTTTTAATTTATTTATTTATAAACCACAATCAATAATTTAAATTAGTAATTTTATTTTGATCTTTAAAGAATTTTGAGCTTAGTTATAGTAATTAATTAGTAATTATATTAATTGATTATATGATATTTTAAATTTCTAACAATAATAATTTATAATATTCATAAACTATTTTGATTTTTAAAATATTTTGAACCTATGATAATAATTAATCGGTAATCCTATTAATTAATTTTGTAATATTTTAATTTTTTAATTAAAATACTAATTCATAATAGTAATAAATAATTAATAAATATTATCTTGTTTAGATAGATGAAAGAAAACATCAGAAAAAAAAAACAAATAACCGAATAACTGAAATATCTTCACACTTATATAAAAATATATCATATTTAAAAAATAAAAAGAGGATAATTTTTTGAAATTAAATATAATAAAAATAAATAAATAAATAAATTATGTATTATCTACCATTATTAATAAATGATAAAAATATAATATAAAAATGAAATGGTTAAAATAGAATATAATAGCTTGAGAAATTGAATTGATGAAAATGTTACTAATAATATTATTAAAATAAATCATAGTATTTATATAGTACTATGCCTCTAAGCCGCAATGACCAATATTGTCCAAAGCCCAAACGTAATTATAGATTGATTGTGTGCTGAAGCCAATAACTGTAGAAATTGTGGTATATGGGCAGACGCAAGGGTATCATCCAAACAGGAGCCCTCTTTATATATATATATATATATATATATATATATATGGGTGTGTGTGTGTTAATTCCTCTCTTGTATATTTTTCAAAATATTAAATATTTGGTTTTTGGATGATGAAGATGATGATTAAAAAAGATTTATAATCTTGGATTAAAATTTAAAGTTTAAAATATGTATTTATAATCATTGGAAAAAATTATGCGTTTCAAAAATTAAAAAGAAATATTTATCTGATTAAATGTTTTTATTAAATATGACACACTAAATAATACGACAACAATAATTCTTTCCATCTGGTATTGCAATTCACACCTTGGTGAAAAGATTATTATTAATTCTGTTGTTTGACTTTTAATTTATTAGAGATTGAGGTAAAAAACTAATTTATAAAAATTGTATAAATTTAATAAATTATTTTTTTTTTATTTTTTCATTATATATATGTTTCTCTTTTCTTATTAAATTACTTTCCTCTACTTTTTAGATTTTTTTCCGGCCACAGTGTGTGTTTGGGTTTACCTACACATTTTTTTTTAAAACAATAGTTTTAAATAAACTATTAGAAATAACTTATAGAATAGTAAAAAATTTATAAATTATCTAATTACTATTTTATCTTTACTTTTTTAATATACTCTCTCCTCTTTTTTTCATTTTCTCTCTCTTCTCTTTCATATTGTCGCTATTTAGGGTCATTATATGCTTTTTTTATCAACTCTGTACAAGGTTGTCATGGGTCACTGTAGATTGCAAAGAGGGGGAGAGGAAGTCATTGTACGTGGCAGAAGCTAGCTTGGAATTTTAAGAGAAGTGAAGAAGAAGAGCTAGAGTGACTTTACATTTGTCATTGATAGGAAGGAAGAGGGTGAGAGAATGATGAAGAGTGACAAAATATTGTTTATAGTTTTTTTTTACTTTATACCTTTTATTATAATTTATTAATTATAAAAATAATTATAATAATAACTATTTAAATACTCATTTATTCATAATTATTTTTTTATAAATTATTTTTTAGAAATTTCTTTTTAAAATTATTTAAAAATTATTTTTTTTATAAAATATTTTTTAAAAATTTATCCAAATATATTCTATAATATTATAATATAAGTGATATGGTAATCGGAGAAAGGGTGTCTAATATTTTCTCCAAAGTGACAAGAGGTGGCCCCACTTCAATTGTCATAATCCAAGGAAAGAATTCTTCCTCCCTACTTGGCAGCCCCACAATTTTATGCCTAACTCAAGTTTCAAGCTTTGATTTTTTTAACCCCAACTTCTGGGTATCATCTTCAATATTGTTATTGAAGATGATGTGTTCTTAATGTCGCTGTGACAGATGATATTATTCATGAGGTAATTATATTTAACAATAGTAGCCAGTAGGGTTTTCACCAAAATTAACCACAAAGCTGTGATTCGGTTTCTTAACCTAACACTTCAAGTGAGAGCTTGAAAATAATTCTGTGACGTTTAGTGCACCCATTACATCACAATGATAATATTTTTTTTTATATTTAATATGTGATATATTTAATTAATTAAATTAAATTAATTAATATAATATATATTTTAAAATATTTTAATTATATTTTTTAATTTTTTTATTTATTCTCTTATTTAATTATTATTAGGAAGTTAGGGAATATTAATAGGGATAATTTTTTAAAAAAATATAAATATAAAAAATATTTTATATTTAAAATTAAAATTATTTTTTAATTAAATTATATATTAAAAATTAAAAGAGTAATATTAATTTCTGATGTTAAACTAACTTTTTCTATCATAGAAAATTATTTTAACTATGTGATACTGGACATGGCTTTGAGTAATTGATTTTTTTTTACTAAAAAGTTTCTTTAAAATTAAATTAACTTTTTCTTATTTTTTTATTTTGACTGTTGACTTTTTTTTTTAAGATTTTAACTTTTTTTAAATTGATCTTTCAATATATAATCTAAATAAATATATGTTAAATTAACTTGTTTATAAAATTTGTCTATCTAAATATAAATTATATTTGTCATATCTTTAATATAATATATTTTAATAAATTTAATTATAATCATAAAATTAATTAAATTAATTAATATAATATATTTTTTTAAAATATTATAATAATATTTTTTAATTCTCTATATATTTCTCTTATTTAATTATTATTAAAAGAATATAATTTAAAATAATAAATATAAAAAATATATCTTATATTTAAGGTTAAAATAAATTATTTAATTATATTATATATTAAAAACCAGAAAAATATTATATTAACTTACTTTCAACTTAAATTTGTAAAAGTTAATTGAGATAAATTACTCAATTTTAATACATGGGATTCGATATCCCTCAAATATTCCTTAAATTGTTAATTAATGCTTTGTTAATGAATATGTAGAAACTCCTGGTTCTTTGTCACTGCCATGAACCACCGAAATCACAATATGTTCCTAGTCATCGATGTGCATGTGACGCCAAGAATAAATATGGCCAAACCTTTTGACTCAAGCAAGTAATGCAAATTTCAACATCAATATTTTGGTTTCGCGTTTGGTATCTTGTGGTTGTTATGCCTACGTTACTGCCAAAACAGGCGCCAGACACGTGTGTTTTGGTTTGTGGTTGAAACTGCTTCGAAATACTGAAACTGCTTTTGCACAGCTGTTTACCAAAATTTAATTTTCAATGCTTAATGTAGATTTAATCATGGAGTTAATTTTTATTTAAAATATAATATATATTTATTTATTTTTTAAAAAACTATTTTTATTATTACTCCATCAACAATAAAATTATAAGAGAGATATCAATGAAATTAAAAAATATTATAAGAATATTTAAAAAAATAAATCATATTAATTAATTTAATTATATTAATTAAATATATAACAGCACTACATAAATAAGTTTTTGTGGATGTTTTAAAGTTAGGGGGAAAAGGCATATTTATTTTTAAAAATAGCTTATTGTTATGTTTCGATAACAGTACAGTAACCAAATGTTTTTATAAGTTTTAGGAGATTTTAATTTTAAATATTATAAAATTAAAATTAAAATATTATATTAAAAAATTAAAATATAAATATGTTTTGTCAATATTTAATTATATAATTATTATTTAAAATCCGTTAAATTAGTATCTTTTTATAGAATTGATAGTATTAAATTTAAAAAATTAAAATATTATTTTTAAATTTAAAAAATTAAAATAATATTTAATATAAATATAAAAAATTAAACATATACTTTTACCTTTACTTATTTACCAATAATTTGTTAATATAAAGTCTGAGAGTGAAAAGTGAAACCTCGCTAAAGTCCTTGCTTGACAGCTTGCAAGTTGCCAATAGAGTTAGGGAGTCAAAAACCATAAAGCCGCGAGAGAGATGACGTCATTAAAGACACGGGCGGACGAGTTTGAAGGGAACGAACGACCCACTTCTCTTGGCGCCTTCTGGCGGCGAGAAAGCGCTGGTTTCTCTCACTCAATCAAATGTCAACCCTCTCACTCGCGTTCCAACGCGTGACTATAACTTAGGGCTTACGTGGCGATTTTTCCCGGCATAGTACTATATAAATCCTATGATTTATTTTATATTTTTAATTTAATTATAATCCTATCTATAAATTTTGATATAACTTAATTTTTATAAATTTAATTTGATTAAAATTTAATTCATATACTTTAACTTAATATAACATAATTTATATAGTTTTAATCATAAATCTCAAAAAATAATTTTAGGCCATATATTTTTAATTTTTTAAAATAAATTAAAATTTAAAAATTAAATTTTAAATAGATTAAAATTATCTGGGTTAATTAAATAGAACAAAATTTTAGTATTGAGTTTTAATTGAGATAAAATTAGAGGCTAAATGATTAATTTTCTCCAAAACCTCGTGGGTTGTCTACGAACATGAACCAATCAGCAATCAGTGTTCATCAATGGAACCATAGTCCTCGTTTCAATGAAGAGTAAAAAACCGTTCGTGTACTTTACTAACATTTGTTTTTCTTTTGCTAACTAACATTTACTATTTATTAATCTTTAGTTTTATTTCTTTAGCATGTCGCATTAAATACATTATTTTAATTATATTTGTTCAAAAATATAATGATACATAAAGTCTCAAAAAAAATTATAGTGAGTATTTGGTTTTATCCTAATTTTAATTTTAAAATAAATTGTTATATTTGTTTAAAAATACTTATAGAATAAATTATAGTTTAAAATTATAGTTTTGAATAGACTATTGGAAATAATTTTTGAAATAATAAAAAATTTATAGATTATTCAATTACTATTTTATCTATTTTTTTAACACCTTCTCTCATATCTCCTCTTCCATATTTCTATCATTATCTATCTGTTGATGGTAGAGTATTGCTAAGGGTCTGTTGTTGGGTGGAGCGTCGTTGGTAGTCAGTCATATATACTCTAATCTCTTTGTCATCTTCCTTTTTTATTCGCCTTCTGTTACTAGATCTGATATAGTGTCTTCTTCTTCTTCCTATGTTGTCAACTCTATCTTTCTATATCTTCTTTTTCTTCCTCTTCAGTTGTCATTGCAATTAAGGGTGTTCAAATTGTCTCATCCCGGGTTATCCAGACTCAATCCTAGGCAATTCGGGATGGGTCAGTCATGTCCCATAAAGGGTCGGGACAGGGATATCTTGGGACAGGACAAGATAGGGGTAAGGGTTGGGACAGGACAAGTCTCAGTCTGGCCTTCGGGATTTCTGTCCTGAATATTTTTTTAAAATATTTTTTTTATTTTTTTTATTTTTTTATAAAAAATAAAAATAGAAAATGATATTTGTTATATCATATTATTTATTAGATGATTGTATTTTTCTCTTCCTTATATGTATTTATTTCTTTATAGATGAAGTAATAACTTAAGTTGGGGAAGTGAAAAAATTGAAAAAATAATGGTATTTGTATTATAATTAATAGTATTTATTATTTTAAGTTAGTAATCATAATAAAGAGAATTTAATTTCTTCTATTATTTTTTATATTTTGATTATATGTTACTAATAGATATAATATACATAAAATATATAATAATTTATTTTTTTTAAATATGGTTCAGGAATTCCCAAACATGTCCTGGTCCTGAAAGAGATCGGGACATATTCGGGATAGGATATGACACAGGACACATTTTGTGTCACGTGTCTTTTTTCGAGACAGGACCAAGACAGGGTTATCCTGGTCCCATCCCGTCCCATGCCCATCCCTAATTGCAGTCGCATATCTCATTTGCATCTTCTTCTTCTTCTGGAGGCGATGGTGTGTTAAAGATGATAATAAATATTAACAAGTTAATTAATTTATTTTTTTTATCTCATATATTTTTTAATAATTTACTAATTATAAATATTTTTATAATAATATTTATCTAAATATTTATTTATTTATTTATAATTATATTTTTTTTATAAATCCTTTTGCAGAATAACTTATCCAATACGCTGTCTATAATCAATTTTTTCTATAAACATGTTTTTTAAAAAAATTATCCAAACCACCCAAATACGTTTGTGTTTCTTTGTTTTGTTTTGAAAGAAATACATATGGTACCTAGCCAATCTTGAGAAATAAAGCTAGCAAAAAAATTGTCTACTTAAGTATTAGCACTAGGTTTTGAATTCAAGTTCATACCAACTTAAAAAATATTTTTAAAAAAATTATCTATAATTAAACATGGTAATATTTAAATTTGTTTTATTCATATAATCAAATAAAAAATTAGGAAAAAATCCCAATAAACCTACAAAATCTTAGCAACAAGCTTGTTGATCTTCCAAAAACATTTCAAAACAATAAAAACTCATTCAATAATAAAAAAATTACTATGTAATCCCAAAATATAAAATAAGAAAAATATAATCACTAAAAAAATTTATAATAAATGAGTATGGACTAAACTTTATCCAATACTTGATACTGAATATGCAATTGACCAATGAACAAGTGTCATCTATCATTTTACCCATAATCATTAATGGCATCTATTTAGGAACCAGAACCTCTCATAAGTGGAATTCTCAGTGTCCCTCAAGTATTTATAGTTTCTTAAAACTACCTCACTTTAATTTGAGAGTTTATTTAGGCTCAGATTATATCTGGTTCCTTAAAAATGGAGAATTTATTTAGGTATACCCTAATAAATTATTTAGTTAAAATAAGACAAACGTAGAAAATTTGATGCTCTAATAGAAAAAAAATTAATAATTGTTTAGAGATGATTCAATATTTTTTTTTTAAATTTTATTAACATGATGATGTGGTGTAATGGGAGTTTTTGGATTGATTTGGATGGATAGGACTTAATGCTTCCAAGGACCCTGAGAATTCAGCTTATGAGAGGATGTGGCTCCATCTATTCTCCACTCCATCTCCACGCGCATTTCTTTGTCACTCCATCTCTATTCAGGCATCCACGGTTTAAACCAAAAGACAAAACCTTTAACCCTATCTGCCGCTAAGGAGTTGCAACAATGATCAATGAAGGAGAGGACGGAGGCCAATGAGAAGCGGCGACAATGTCCAAGGAGCTAAAATAGCCATTGTGAGGAGAGGGCGGTGAAGAGGATGGCGGCCAAAGACCGTGACTCGAACTAACGACAATATGATTGACGAAGGAGAGGACAGCATCTAGGGAGAAGCGTCGGCATTGGCCAAAGAGTTATAATAGCAACTGTGAAAAGATCAATGGCCAAGGACAGTGGCTCGAGCTGATAAAATGCACAATCTGGCTAGGGATCAAATTTATGGCTTATATTTTCCAATGTGCATTTTCCTTGTCCTAGTGGTAGAAGAAGACCATTTATTTGAAGACTAGTATCAGAATATGGTTAAGGCAACAGATTTATATAACATATGCCATTTATTCGTTAGTAAACTAAGATGTTCAATATATCAAGTATTGAATGTAAGTTTTGTCCAATAAATATAACTTGTCATTAATTTCTTCTTGTCACAAAATTAATTATTTATTATAAAACTTTTTAGTTATTATATTTTTTATATAGATTTTTTTAAAAATATAATTTGTAGGTTATAAACTTATTATCTAGGTTTCTTCAAACTTGTACATAAAACATTGTAACTCAGATCTAACAATGAAATTTTTTATCATTACTATAGACGTCAAACGTTGTATTATAAAAATATTCTCTTCAAATAAATTTAAAATTTTACAATTATTTATTTTTAAATATAAAAATCGTCAAAATTATAGTTGCATTCATTCTTTACTACTACTACAACTATTATTATTTCCTCTCTTTATAATAGTATGAAAGACAAAAAGAATACAGTAATAATATACCATGTTTAGCCACAAAGATTGACCAAGGAGGAGTAGCCCCATGTGCCGCCATGCCTCAGGTCTATTATTAGGAGAGTTCATTGCCCTTGGAAGAAAATTCTAAGAGATTAGTGATTGTTTGATTGAGAATTTTTAGAGGTAAAAAGAATTATAAATGTGTTTAGTTAAAAAAAATAGAGAGAATGGGAGATTTAAAATTTTCTCCTCCTATACTTCTTTCTCCTCGCTCATAATATCTTTTTATTATTTTAATATTATCTTTCTTAATTTAAAATTAATTTTTCTATTGCATATCATCATCCATACTCTTGTTTTATATTTTTTTTTCTATTGTTAAGTAAAATGATTGTGCTAACTATATGATTCCAATTACTTATTTAGATTATGGATATTTTTTCCCTGTGAAAACTTATATAGAATTAATACAAATATATATATATTTTAAAATAAGTATATTAACAAAAAAATAGTATGTATATATTATAAATATATTTATATATCTTATAATTATAAAACTGATGACAAAATATTAAATTTTTTTTATATTTTTTAATTCTATAAGATATTATAAAATATATTAAAATTAATAGGATAAAATGTTAAAATTAATGAAGTGCCTATAAATTTTTTTTATATAAATGATGTAATATATTTTTTAATATTTATAGTTTAAAAAATAATAATTCTAATATAAATATTATAAAAAATATATAATAAATTTTAAATAAAAATATAAAAATATATTTTATTAACTTCTAATTAATTTTTTTCCCATTCCCCCTTGTAAACCAAAAAAGAAAGCTACACCCCCTTACTCCCCTTCTTAACTAAACAAGACTTATAAATTCACCTAGTCTAACCTAGTCTCTCCCGTTGAACCAAACAAAACCCAGCCTAACATCATCAACTTGACGAGAAAATGCATGGTGTTGAATTTTTTACTGTTCATTTAATCTTTTCTCCAATCATTAGCATTTTGTATTAAATAAATTTAAATCTGAACATTTTAATGCATACGTCTTCGTCACTTACTGTCTCTGCCTCCATATCCCTCTCTGTCACTGCTACCCATGATCTCTATCTTATCTCATTTTGGTAAAATGCTCATAGCTTGGTTTAGCCTACCATTTACTATGAATATCTGCCATTAAAATTCAGATCCATTCAAGGAAAATCTGAGACTCTTTTGGTATTTTACGTTTCTCGGAAGCATTTCCCGCGAAATCCCGTTGTTACTTATTCCATCTTTTCCCTCATTTTCTATTTCTATCTGGTTTTTTCCTCGAAGTAAGCAGCTGAAAGGCGAGAAAACCCAGAAATATTTTATTACTCTTTCTGGGTTTTAGCTCTTGAAGATTCATGGGTTATTTCCAATTGTTTGTTGTTTTACTTTTATCAATTTCTATTGAAATTTGTTTATCCACCTCCCCTATCGAAGATCAAGAGAAGGATAAGATAATCAATTTACCAGGGCAGCCAGAAAATGTAGGTTTTTCTCAGTACTCTGGTTATGTAACTGTGAATGAGCAAGCAGGGAGGGCATTATTTTATTGGTTGATTGAGTCGCCTGAAAATCGTGGACCCGAGTTCAGGGCACTTGTTTTATGGCTCAATGGTGGTCCTGGATGCTCCTCTATTGCTTACGGTGCAGCTGAAGAGATTGGCCCTTTTCGAATTAGTTCTGATGGGAAGTCACTTTACATGAATCCATATGCTTGGAACAATTGTAAGTGTGAATTCCCACTTTCTTCAAATGTTTGCTTTAAGTTGTTTTTATTTATTAAAATATGATGTGAGTGAACTGTATTGAAATCCTTGTTGAGTGTTGAGTTTTCCTCTGCAATACATAATGAATAAAATATATCTTGGCATTTTCAGTGGCAAATATACTTTTCCTTGATTCTCCTGCTGGTGTGGGCTTTTCATATTCCAATGAAACATCAGATTTGTACACGGCGGGTGACCAAAGAACAGGTAATATAGTTGTAACATCTGTAAGAGTAATGGAGACTAAGTAGTGTGGGATAATGGGATCCTCAATGTGGTAATTAAGTGAGTTGGTTCTCCTAACACACGATAATTAGCTTTTGTGGTAGGGTTCTCCATTCCACTTAGGTACCCATAAAAAAGTAAGAGTAACTTTTGCTTATGGAGGATGAATAATTCGTGCCTGTTTTGCCTGTTTTGGCCTGTTTCAGCTTTTAGCTGACATATTTTGTGAGATTGTAATCAGGGTCTTTTGACTTTGCAGCTGAAGATGCCTATACATTTCTTGTTAATTGGTTTGAAAGATTTCCTCAGTATAAGTATAGAGATTTTTACATTGCTGGAGAAAGTTATGCAGGTCCTTCTTCAATTTATGTATATATATCAGCTTTTTTCTCCAATGATTTTGTTTTTAGAATTAATAATTGAATGCTTGGTTTTTACAATTTCTGTGCAGGTCACTATGTTCCTCAGTTGGCTCAACTTGTTTACCATAAAAATAAGGGTGTCCAGAAATCAATTATAAATTTGAAGGGATTTATGGTAAGATAGATCAAAACAATGATGATTTTCTAACCTCTTATGTTTATGGAGAGGCCACTATTTTGTTTGATAATCATCTGATGAGTGTCAATTTTCACCTACTTAAGGTTGGAAACGCTGTTACCGATGATTACAACGATTATGTTGGCACGTTTGAGTACTGGTGGACCCATGGTTTGATTTCAGATTCCTCATATACGACGCTGCAAAGGGTCTGTGACTTTGGCTCCTCCCAACATCCATCAATACAATGCATGGAGGCTCTAAGAATTGCAGAGTTAGAGCAGGGAAATATTGACCCATATAGCATTTATACACGGCCATGCAATGATACTGCATCACTCCAGCGCAGCTTGGGTGGTCGTTATGTAAGCTCTCTCTGTTTTTTCTTTTATTGCTCACAGGTGTCCTTTTATTGGAGGCAATCCTGTTTAAGGCACAGTCGCCATGTAAGCTCTTTTATTAACTCATTCATTATACTTGAAAATGCAGAATATGTCTACATGTAAGCCCTTAAATGCTGTGGAACTTGTTAATGGGAATGATAGGTATTACAATAGAAATGCAAGCAGGAAACTGGCTTCTTATATCTGCTTTTGCAATCAATAAATTTCTATAAACAAAACTCTATAAGTGAAACTTCCTCCAGAGTATTTTTTTGGGTAATCAGAAGGTTTCTGTCTTTCTGGCTCTGGTGGAAGCTCGTTATTAGAATCTTCAGTTTGCTGCATTTTTAAAGGTGAGGATGTTCTATGGAGGGCTCTACACCTAAGACCCTACAGAAAACATGCTAAATTTTGCAATTTATAGGCTTTCAACCCTAAATCCAAGCAAGCATTCTTCAACTCTTTTTAATTGAAAGGACATATAGAACTTCAATTTATTTGAAGCCTGTGAGCTTGTCTTCTACGATCAATCTCTCTGTTTAGCTATAAAACTTCACTTGTGCTTCTGAAGATAATATATAATAATTCCAGAACATGCGCTCACTTAACTTAGACAATATTAGCCCTAACGAAAGGAAATAAAGGAAAAGAAAGAACAAAGAAGTAATATTTTTAGAACAGATATATCTTTTGCAGGAAGTAAGTTCTGAAACCTTCAGCTTAGTCTTGTTTTAGTGCAACTGATTACATTCAAAATAATAATTTCTTCTTTAGAGTCATTTTTTAAATAATGTAAAGATATGACATTGGCTGTTCAGTTGATTTATTTACCTTTGCTTTATGCTTGCCATGAACTTCTGAACCCAGCCATGGATGTCTCGAGCTTATGACCCTTGTACTGAGAGGTATTCAAGCTTGTACTTCAATCATCCTGAGGTTCAGAAAGCACTCCATGCCAATGTAACTGATATCCCATATTCATGGAAAACATGCAGGTATACTAATAGAAACTAATGCAAGATTTTATATATCCTTAAGAGAGAGATCATTCTATTTGAATTTTGACTTTAGAATTCACTTTACAGTGACATCGTTGGAAACTACTGGGCCGATTCTCCACTATCTATGCTTCCAATATATCGAGAACTCATTGGTGCTGGTCTCAAGATATGGGTATACAGGTGAACTTACCCATGTTTTGTTCAATTTTGTAACTCTTTTTCTACGGCTAATAATGGATTTTGCAATTTCCTAACTTTAGTAGGAAATCATTCTAGTTTGTAGACAAATAATTTTTTTTAGAAGTATCTCTAATAGCTTGTCTAAGCTTACTGTTCTAGAGGACTTTAGCTTGTGTTCCATTGAATTTCCTCCAAAGGTCGGCCTAGTGCACAAGGCTCCCAAGTTTCACCAAGTGTAGTTGGAGAAGGGACAGATATACGCAGTTTTACTCTTACAAGTGGAGAGGCTGTTTCTAATATATGAACTCATGACCAACAACCTTAGGCTCACCCTCTATTGAACTTCCTCCAAAGATGGGGAAAAATGGGGTGAATGGAAATAATCCTGCTGGGTTCTATGGACCGTAAGCCTGGTTATAAGGTTGCATCTTCCTATAGCTACAATTGCCCTGCCTAAGCCTATAAAGTCCTTATGGAAGTTTAAAATGCATTAATAGTATCTGCAAGTCTGCAGGCTAAAATGTGGAATTTGTCCAACACAGCCCCTAGTCTCAAAATTATAACTTCTCTTGGTTTAAACATATTGAGATTCAGATGGACATTGGTGATCATCCTCCTTCACACAAAGCTCTCCTATTGTTCTTAGGAGACTTACCTGATTAGCTGTTTCAGTATATATGTGTGTGTATATATCAGATCATTCTGAATGTTTTAAGGTTTGCAATGCGCAATACGTAATTTAGCTCATTGGGCAACATTTTTTTTTACCTAGTTTAATATTCAGATTTCAGACCAGTCTTTGGGTTCCAGGATAGAAAACTAAGTGACACAAGGTGGGATATAGAACAATATTTCATCAACCTAGGATCCTATTAATCTTTCCTGAACCTTAAAGCTTGATTGAGAATGTATAAAACTATAAATGACATGATTTATGAATTCCTTCTAACCAGATGAATTGAAATTATACTAATCCTTCATGAATAGATCTGTCTATCACATAGCTTTCTTCTAACAAAAACCAGTTAGGCAGGTGATTTTCTTTTCCTTAAATGAAAAATTCATATATGTGCTGTTTTCTTTTCTTGGGGCCACTGATATTTAATATTGGCTTCATTTTCTGTGACATTATTATTGTAATATTATCGGTCTAGAAATCATTTTAGGGCAATACCATAGCCTCTGACATTGCACCTCTATGTGAAAAACGCAGATTATTTGTGCTGTTAACAATCTATATTTTCTGTTTAAAACTGAAAAAGAACATTTTTTCATGATTTTGGTTGGATATTTAACTAAGTTGATTCCGTTTGGCAGTGGAGATACCGACTCTGTGGTTCCATTAACTGCCACTCGATATTCCATTGACGCCTTGAAACTTCCCACCATTACAAATTGGTACCCCTGGTATGATATTGCCAAGGTCAGTCCTCATCTCTTAGTAGTAATTATGTCAATTTGAATCTTCTGGAGTTACAAAAAAAAAAAAAAGATTGCACATAATATATTGAGAGAGTCAATGACCAGCTGCATCAGTGACACGCGTTTCTGCCCGGCTTTGTAGAGGTCCCAGACTTGAGTCGGGCAGTCATACTCTTATATCACTCTCTTCCAGAATGCATTATCGTATTATTGTAAAAAAGTCTTATCTGTAATCCTATCCTTGTTTGATTCTGATTTTGTATTTTTGTTTTTTGACAATGGTTTTTGGTTGCAAAAAAAAAAATCTATTTCTGATGCAGTTGGGATAGAGTTTCATATGATATGATTATAAAATTTTATCTTCAAACTTTAACTTTCCCATGGATAAATAATGACTTCAGGTATTATCATTTATAAACAAAACCATATTTTAAAGATAAAAAATATTAGTCATTTACAAAATAGACCTTCAATGAAAGTAGTTTTCTCTACATTTGTTTTTAGAGAACACAGAATTTCAAACTTTAACCTTGAGAATTTGCAGACAAATTTTCGTAGTTTCTAAAAGCTGGAATCTATGTGCTGAAATGTTGTTCTTGGTGAAGGTTGGTGGATGGAGCCAAGTGTATGAAGGGCTTACGTTGGTTACAGTAACAGGAGCTGGACATGAAGTTCCACTGCATCGACCTCATCAAGCATTCATCCTTTTCAGGTCATTCTTGGAGAACAAGCCCATGCCAAACCCAGTTATGTCAAGTTGATAGATTAAAAACCCCTCTAAAAACCCCTCAAAGTATACAGCAACGAATTCCTTTCATATTCATTAGGAAAATAAGACTGAACTGACAATTTGGTCACTGCATTATGAAACTTGTTTGAACTCAGTTTTTGAAGGTTAGTGAATATATATAAGTTAATGCTTGAAAATAACAAGCTTGTTTTATGCTACTCCTTTTGGCATTCTTGATCTGCTTGACAAAAGGACTAACTATCCAATGAGTTTATTATTTTCCGGCATTGACTTCTTTGAATTCACTAATTGTGAAGACTAAACTATATAGTCTTCATAATTTATGGACCAAATTGTTAGTTCAGTCAAAAGCTCAAAATCACTCATATACATGGACTGGAAAGAAACACCGTAAAGAATGCATTTCTCATGAGTTGTATGAAATTTATTCTTTGTAATGCTCAAATCATTCTCTCTGTGAGCCTCTGCCCTCTTGAATGCAGTTATGCAGATATACATTTAAAAAGGAGTAATAAAAAGGATGAAACTGTGTAAGAGATTTATTTGTTTTCTCAATAGTACCAACAAATATTACTGGCTTTTTGCTGGCGTCTACCGCTATATCTCGTATGATTGCTTTTATTTTTGTTGAGAATTAGAGAAATATACACTGACAGCCTGAATTTAGAAGTAAAATTAAACTTGTGACCTCCCACTTATAGAGGAGCTCTTATGCCACTAGGGCATCTTGTATGATTACTGTTCTTATTCAAAACCATTCCTTCAGCTTCTAATACTTTAGAACATAGGTGATTGTTCTGGGAAAGAATATGTAGAATGATGATCCTGAAAAGATTAGATTGCTTATACAATACTATATATTTATGATGAACAGGTTGATTTATTTTTGATCTTTTAATATTATATTTGTGTTGTGGGGTCTTTATAGAAACTTGAGAAAGCAGAAATGAGAGGATGCTAGCAATTGCTGCAATATTCTAGTCAGAATGGAATATTTAACACAATCTCAAAAGCTAAATATTATTGATTGAACGTGTTGATGGAACAATATAGTTATAGTGTAGTGTAGAAAAATGCCGTTGAAGAAAGAAGAATACAAATACAGACAAGGGTATATATGGCTATTACAAAGTATGAACATTTGTGATGGAGGAATCAGAAGTCGAGTGTAGAATATTTACAGGCACTCTAAAATAGGGATTAAATGGTTCAGTGGAGCCGAAAAGAACACTAGACGAATATGAGATCAGTAGATAAGAAAGTAGCTACTAGCTAGCTATGGCATCTTTTAGATTCTATACCCACGCAAAGTGTATACCCAATCCTGCTCCATAATATATATGATCTATCTTTCTTTGCTTCTTGACTAAGTTCCAAAGGGGTCCATCATTCTAAAGCATCATCTTCAGAAATTACTAGAAAGGCCTTCAACTTACTTGTGCTATATTGCTATTCAAGTTCCTTCTCAGCCACATTTCAATGCATCTTTGTTTCGTCTTTTTTTTTTTTTGGGGAACTCTAATAAATTACATTATTTATAAATAAAAAAGGGTAATTCAATTTTTTTTTAAATATTGTGCAATACAAAGGACTTATCTTACCTTAGTAAATAATAAATATAAGATATATTCATGAACATAATAAATATATATACTTTATTACTTTTGGGAAAATATAACTTTCGCAAAGATATATGCGGGATTGGCCTATAGCATAATATCTAAACCTTATTGTAAACATAGTATTGTTATTCCCTCCTATCATAATTATATGATCTAGCTAACTTTTTTGGATAAATCTAAAAAATAAAATAAATCAATTAATTATAACTAATATAAAAATTAATTGATTAATTTAAGTAGATTGAAGTGAATATAATATGAATTTATCTTGAGGGATTAGATTTAATTCTAATTAACTGATTTATTTGACCTTTTATATTTCTTAAAAAAATCAACTGACTCTTATAATTAGAATTAGATTGAATATATTTTTTTGGGCTAGAATAGGAATTGCCATCATATGGATTACAACTTTTATCGGATTAAACTCATGAAAAACTATCAACAAGTATTTGCTAAGAAATTATTTATGAAAATAGAAAATATAGGTATACTATTTTGAAAAAAATATGAAATCATTATATTAATATAATATATATAATTTATGATAAATTGCACTATTAATTTTCCATAAACATCATAATTATTCATTTACTACATTTTATACAACATGGACCACAATTCTAGCTTTTTAAAATCGTGACTAGTTTGGAAGTCTTTGCTGTAATATTTAGACATAACTTTACAGAAACAGCTAATACAGTAGTTAGATATAAGGAAAATGACTAGTTCCTCGTAACGTGATAAAATAAAAGTTGAACCTTTGTTGGGCAAAGTGCCCAAATTTAGTGACCCACAGTGCCTACAATATAATTGTTTCCCAGCATACCTATACTTAGGAAAAAAGTATAACAACAATCAACAAGTATTAGTCTAAATAGAAGGGATTTTCGTCACTTAGCATGAGGCCTCAAGTTTAGGTAGCCATGTCAAAATGAGGTGTTATATTTAGGAGCTCAGGGCAGTAGCAAAAATACGTAAAAAGGACATCTATATTTTCTTCTCTGGTGCATCTAGGTAAACATTCCTCTAATCATTATATAATATGGGAGAAATTAAACTCATAAATATGGCATCTAAAGAGAAGCGGACAGGGGCAAATTGGTCAATCTGAGCACAGCACTTGTTTAATATATAACGATCTGGTACAAAAATTCTGAGTCGTTTTCACGTGCTCGCTTTATATAAAGTTTCTTATCACACCCATATAATAATTATGCAGACAAAGAAAGCATGTGGATTACGATCAAAAGACACTCGACAAGGTAACAAAACTCGATATTCTCGAACCCCATATAAAATCTCACACATATATATACATATATATGATCAAAACCCAGAAACTAAACATCGATCATCGCTTAGAATATGTATCGATTCAGCAACACAGTGATAGGGTTCTTGAACCTGTTTACTCTGCTAGCTTCGATCCCCATTATAGGAGCAGGATTATGGATGGCTCGGAGCAGTACAACATGCGAGAACTTCTTACAGACACCACTTCTCGTCATAGGTTTCGTGGTTCTGGTGATTTCATTGGCCGGTTTCATTGGAGCATGTTTTCACGTGGCTTGTGCTCTGTGGCTGTACTTGGTGGTGATGATGCTGCTGATCGCCACGCTGATGGGCCTGACGCTGTTCGGGTTCGCCGTCACGAGCCGGGGCGGCGGCGTGGAGGTTCCGGGAAGGGTGTATAGGGAGTACCGGCTGGAGGATTACTCGCCGTGGCTGAGGAATCGGATTAAGAACGCAGCGTATTGGAATACTATTAGGAGCTGTATTTTGGGGTCAAGGACTTGTGCTCAGCTTGCTTATTGGACCCCTCTTGATTATATGCAGAGAGATATGTCCCCGATTCGGGTACGTGTATATATATGTTATGATTTCATTCTTCTTCTTTTCTTCTTGTTCTTGTTTGTTCTTCCTGTTCATTCATTGGGTGAGAATATATTGTGTTTGAGTGCTGGTTAAGTTGGTGATTTATTCAAATCTCGTCATTTTCCCTCTTAGGTTTTGCAGTTTTAGACTTGTTTGTTACGCGAGTTTTTTAATACAGAGTAACAGAGTAAACAAAAAATAATTAGTTGAGCTAATTAAAATAATTATGGAGTCGTTATAAGTTTTACTAATATAAATACTAGTTAACTAATTTAGATAAAATAAAGATATTATATAATCCCTTTAGAGTAACTATAGCATTAGATTAGATATTGTAGTATTTTACATGAAACATGAGATGAGAGGATTGACAAGTATGTTGGTATTAATAAATCACACTCTAATTAATTCTTCAGTTTACATTTATATTCATATTTATATAAGTATGTTCACTTTTTTTTTTTAAAAAAAAAATAATCAAGAACTTGACTTGCCATCTTCTGCTGAGTCATAATTGCAGTCTTTTTAGAAAAGCATATGTGTAACTCAAGCTAGGCTTTCTGCAGGAAGCATATTTTATATAACATAAATTAAATATTAGCCTTTTGAATGATATAATTTTTTTATAAATTATATTTATGTTCACAATTAATTGTTTGATATAGAAAATGATTTTAGACCGCTTAAGAATCAAGCAACTTATATATATATACTGCTATCTTTTTAGAAGTTGAGATAAGTTTGCATCTTGTGAAAAACTTGGATGCGATTTAAATGGACCCCATAGCCTAACCATACCTTTTTAGAATTTTGTACTGTAGCGGCGGATATTTTCTAGGGTTTCTGTGAAAATGAAGTAGCACACGATATACATAACCATGTCTGAAAGAATCAGATCTCCATTTGTCAATTTTTCATAGGAATATAAAAAAGAATCCTTGTGAGAGAGATTAGACATATTTTCATGTTTAAGTATATTTACGTGCTAATCCAAGTACCTTTAGTGTGAGTGAACTTGAATTGATATGAGAAGTGATGCAGTCAGGGTGCTGTAAGCCACCAACGGCGTGTAACTACAACACAGGGATGATGATGGAGAGTCAGGACCCAGATTGTTACAGGTGGAACAACTCGCCGAGTTTACTGTGTTACGAGTGTGACTCGTGCAAAGCGGGTGTGTTAGAGAGCATGAGGAGGGATTGGCATAAAGTGTCGGTGTTGAGCGTCGTCGTTTTGGTGTTGCTGATTGGGATTTACTGCATCGGTTGCTGCGCGTTTCATAACACAAGAAGAGCTCTCACCGATTACCCTTACGGCGAGAATCGTATGTCCAAAGTCAAGCCCCGTTGGGATTATTACTGGTGATCTCTCCTTCTCCTTCTTCTTCCTCTCTCTCTCTCTTTCTTCAATTTCCCCCCACACAATTCCTTTTTATTTTTGGGTTAATCATAATATAATCTTTAATCCCTCAAATTTAAAAAATTATAGGCTTTTGATCTTTCAAAAGATCATGTGGTCTAATTTTTTATTAAATTATAAGAATTAATATTTTATATAAAAAAAATTTATAAGATCAAAACCTATGAGTTAAAATTTGAGACAATAAAACTAAAATAGGATAAATTTGATAGACTAAAGATTATATTAACTATTTATTTTTAAAAGTAAATCAAAATTGTTAAATTTGACTATAATAGGAAAATTAATTATTTTATCTATATAATTTTAACTTAATTAAAATTCAATCTCTAAACTTTCACCCGGTGTAACCCAATCTTTAATTTATAGTTTTAACTATTTTAAATAATGGTCTCTACAGTTTAAAAAATAAAATTACATTTTTTTTATATTTCATATTAAAGTTTTAAATTGTCAAATCAAAATTTAAAGAGTAAACTTTAACTAAATTAAAATTAGAAAAATTAGGTTGCAGTAAATCAAGATTTAAAAACTAAAGTTATAGTCTGAGTAAAATAGACGTTGTTGGAGACAAACACAAAATGTGAAGAAGCTGGCCTTTTATGAAAAACTGCTAACGAAAAGCCTTTTGTGGTTTGGTTTTGGTTGTGTGCATAGGTGGAGATGGTGGCATGCTCGCAAAGAACAGCTTTATTAGCTCTTACTTCTTTCTTTCTTGGGTTCTCCAAAACGCATATACATATATATATATCTATGGGAATGGGACAGCACAGTTCATCAATTTCACTATCTTTCTATCAACCTTGTACAGAAGTTTTCTTAGTTTTTCTGTTTACACCACAAATCGAATCACTACTAATATTCCCACGTTACTCTCTGTCTCTCTCTCACTGGTTTTTATGTTTCCCTTTTTCAAATCTGTGGATGGCAAAAAACGCGCATCTCCCACTTGCTTAATTACCTTTATTATTGCATACTTATAATTAAATATTTAACTAACTAAACAGTAATCTCAACAATCTCTAAGGATGATTTCACAAAGCCATAGATAGAAGCCTTAATTAATTAATTGAGTGTTTGCATTGGAGTTATCAGATAAATGTGATTTTTAAAGAATCTGATTTTTTTTTAATTAAAAGTGGGTTTAGTTAAGCAAATACTTTAAAAGAGCATCAGATCAAAACTTTAACAAAGTAGGTTTCTATATGTATCATAAAATTCATGAACATTAATGATGGATGCAAGTTGGCACTAGTGGTTGCAATGACTCACAGGAGAATCCTTTATATATATATATATATATATATATATATATATAAATAGTAAGATTAACATGGAAGCAACGTACATGCAATCCTATTTTAATTAAAAAAGAAAACTCCAATATTGATAAAAAGGTATAAAATTGGAGTTTTTTTTAAAAGAGAGGGAAAGAGGGAAGAGATTGGAGAAAATAAGAGAGGGGAAGAGAGAAACTAACCAATTCTTATTACTCATACTCATAAGCCATGCTTACAAATTAATTACCCCATCCCTTTTATTTGTAGACCTGAGGCACTAACACCCTCTAAAAGACCCCTAACTAACTGCCCCTTTATTATTATTATTACATACTCCCTTCAATCCATTTTATAAGATGTCTTCTAAAATGTATTTTTAATCATTTTTATAGGATGTTTTGATAGTTTCAACGAGCATTAAATATTTTTTTCCATATATTTACACATTCAATAAGCTAAGGGTAGTGAGAGAGAGAGAGTACCTCTAGTTCTATTGATAGGGCTAAGAGAGGAGATTTTTTTATCTTATTTATAAATCATCTCATTACATTTTTTTTATATGAATGTACATCTTTATCTTTCATTTATTATTATGTTAACTTTATTCTTATGGGTATAATGTATATTAAAAGGAATAAAGTTGTAAAGTAATTAACTTTTAAAGCAAAGTTAATGAGGTTTAAAATTTTCTTTGGTCTATATAAAATATATTAGAAGTGATTTATAAATAATATCAGAAAAATATAAATTAATATGATGTTGGTATTTATTATAATTAATAGGGGCAATATTAGAAATTATTTGAATTTTATGACAAATTTAATATTTTAAACTATTTTTATTGGTATGCATTGATTACAAAAGTCTTATAAAATGGATAAATAATTATATAACAAATTAGTCTCTTATCTCACACACTTCCTAGTGACTAAAAAGAAATACTCTTTTAATCCTATTTATATAGCTGAGAGAGAATGCTTATTTTAGTTCTATTTATAGGTCAGAATAAAATTTTCATATGGATGTACTATTGTATCATTCATTTAATATTATTATGTTGACTTTATTTTTATAGGACATAATGCATATTAAATAGGAATAAATTTAAAAAAAAACTATTGAATTTTATAGTTAATGATATTTAAAAGTTTTCTTAATTTGTGTAAAACATGTTAGAAGTAATTTTTAAATAAGATTATCAGAAGAGAAGAGTGAAAAAACTTTTAAAAAGAGCAAAATTACCATAATTATTAAAATAATAATATTGACTGATAAAAAATTAATGTTGATTATCAATATTTTTAATTGCTAGAAATGATATTGCTTATTTTTAAATATTTCTGAGGCCATATTAAACCAAAAAAAAAAATTCAGAACAACATTATTCCTACATTCCTACATGATAGCTTTTGAAGCAAACTTAAACTTTAACCCATTTTTTAAATCTCGCTAATAGTTCAACAATATAACAACAATTATAACTTTTATTCTATTAGGTATAATCGGTTATATGGTACGGTTATGATATTGCTCAATTACTTCATTAAGAAGTTAAACAATACATTTAAAAAACCTCAACTTTTGTGTGTGTGTGTGGGTGTACAGATACACAGATAATTAATGAGGGATGAAGTTAATTACTTCGCCAATAACATGAATGATATGTTCGATGAAGATCGAAATCGCCAGCAACACAGCACACCACAGCCACCGCCCACGTCGCCGTGTCCTGCAACTCCCTTGTCCGCCATTTTTGAAGTCTCAAGATCTCTGCGTTTTGCTCCCACACGTGCTTTCTCTTATATATATATATATATATATATATATAATGTGTAATTTTGCAGCGGTTAGAGAAGAGGCACAAGCATGCTCTTTATGAAGCCCTTGGAAAGGTCAAAGGAGGTAACCTTACAAATACAACACACAAGGCTACTTATATATTCATTAACTCTCGTCTACTCTTTTCCCGTCTTGCCCGTTGCTGTATATTAGTTTATTTTAAATAATTTTACGTTATATTAGGTAAATATGTGATAACATTCTTATTCCATAAAACGGAAAAACACTTATTTGAAGATGAACTAAACACTCGCGGTGTCATGTTTCTGATGAAGCATCCCTTCTGGGTTTTAAAGAGAACTCTATTCATATCAGGTTCATATGTTCTCAGGGGCTCAGTAAGGTATTTTGAAATATAATATTTAAATGTTATATATGTCTGGATAAGGTACTTTTTCTTTGGAAATATCACTTGATTGCCTTTTGATTTTTAAAAAAGCTTATGAACTACATTTTGTGTTCGAGGAATTCAGCAATATATTAATGTTAATTTATCAATTTAAGATATATTTAATAATTTAAGTGTCACATGTATGTGTGTGTGTGTGTTTGTGAGAATTAGTTGGAAGATATTTATAATAGGGAGTCATGAATGAACTGTATTATTTATAATTTATAAATTTCATATTTTATAATGAAATATTGATACTAGGAAACCAACATATACATAGATATTAAGAGAGAGTATTTTATTAACACGGAAAAAAAGTGATGGTATATGAACTATGACTACACAGTGAGGAATAAAAGTAAGGGAGAATTATTATAAACGCTAAATTAATTAATAAATATTTTATCTTAAATATTATTAGTGGTAAATAATCATTATTTTATAAATTTATATTATTTGAGTGGTAAACAGTGTTAAATATCTTTAGTTTTAAATAAACATTATGTAAATTGTAAATATTCATATTTCGATTGATAAAGTTGTTTTATGTGATTATTCTTAATAATTAATTAATTTGTGAATTTGGTCCTTAACAAAATTTTCTATAAATTATTTTTTATAAAATTAATTCTTTGAGCCTGACTTTTATAGTATTTTTTGTTTATATATATATATTTGATTATACTCTATATAATATATGAATTGAAATAATTGTGGTGGAATGAATAGAGCTGATGTTTCTGGGATTCATATCGTTTCTGCTAACGGTGCTCCAAACAAGCATAGCCGATATGTGCATTCCCAGAAAAGTATCCGACACGTGGCGACCTTGTGTAGCCTCCTCTTACCACTCCAAGGGCAAATACGCCAAATCACTCAAATTCTCCAATTCCACCCCTTCGTTCCCTTGACTCCAAGGGAAATGCGGCGAGGCAATTTCTTTCCCTTTCCCCATCCTTTTACTAGTAACTAGCTAGTAATTCACTTTTATTATTTATTTACTAATTATTTGTAATTATATATATATTTGCAGGGCAAAATCGGGTTTGTATCTGCATATGCCATTCATCAACTCCATATACTGGTATTTGTGCTCGCAATATTTCATATCCTTCATGGCATTATTACCTTAGGTTTGGGCAGATACAAGGTACTCTTTTATTATTATTATTATTATTATTATTATTATTATTATTATTATGCTTTCTTAATGCCTGATCAAGTTCTTTGTTTGATTCATAATGGATGGATGTGTGTGTGTGTGTGTATAAATATTATTTGATCCTCATATTTAAAAGCAAATGTATGCAGATGAGAACGTGGAAGAAATGGAGGAGGAGGCCAAGTCTCCTTAATATCAATTTTGCAATGGTAAGTTTTCAATTTCAAGTAATCAATAATAAGTTTGACCGTATATTAATTCTTTCATTTAGCGAACTCTTGCCTTGTCTCAAATAAACAAAGATATTTCATAATATTTTTAAGGTTTTATTAAAAAAATATACTAAAATCTACAAGAAGTTTAATACAAAAATAATACTCTATATCTCGATCAAATTATATTTTTATATATATTCTAATATAAGTAACCTTGTTGACTTCTTGTTGTAGGACAGGATGGTACCCTGATTATTGGATTCCATTTATCCCATTAACTGTGAGCACTCAACATACTATATACATTTCATTTTAATTACTTTCTTAGAGATCCTTATAAAGAGTCCCTTTATCGTGTCAAGTTTGATAATTTAATTAATGTCATAATAATTATTAATGAATGTAGATAATTATTAATTATTGGGACTAAGGATTGCAGAGAGGCGACATAGTGAAGTGGGCTCCTGTTGTGGAGCCTGGCGATGAACTCCTCTAGTTCAACCGCCCTCGCTTCCTTCTCAAACTCATTCATTTCGTTATCTTTCATGTATTTATTTATAAATATAATATTCTCTTGTCCATTTTTTTCCTGTTATTTGAAGCACATTCCAATTCTTTGCTCTTTTATGTTCTGCAGAATGCATTCCAACTCGCGTTTTTTACCTACACTACTGTAAGTTTCTCCTCTCAATCCTGAAGATTTTTCACATACAATTTCTGTATGTCTGACGTGCTTCATTTCTGTTTCACTACGCATTCGGTATAAGGTCTTGTTTCCACAAAGAAATCCAAAATATCGTCATCAGACTTACAACCGGGTAATTAAACACACACACACACACACATCCTTATTTCCTTCACAAAATCTATAGCAAGTTAGCAACACTTCTATTTGATTGTAATAATCAGCTTCAAGGATCATACCTAATTCTTGTTTGTTTAATTTCCAGGGTTGTCATACAAGTCTATGCAGCTACGTGACTTTGCCTCTTTATGCTCTCGTCACACAAGTAAGATCCCGCCCTATCCAAATTTCCTGAAAGGCACACACACACACACACACACACATATATCGTGAGCATCCTAAAAGAATTGCGAAGCAATATAGCATATAATTTTTAAAATCGGTGCATCAACTTCCCATTTTTTTAATAATAATAATAATAATAATAATAATAATAATGTAGGGTTAAAAAAGGTCTCTCAGTCCTAACTATCAATTAGAATTCGTAATATAGGTTGGATCATAGGTCTAACCTATCAATTCGTCAAGAAATAACCGGGTGAGTTAGCAAAATGTTAGCCCATTTTGAGATGGGCTAACTCGTAACGTGCATGTTAACCTTCATGTTTAGATACTTTAACATTTGGATTTAATGGCGCTTATACTCTCAAGCTCTCTGTCTTCTTTTGTGCCCCCAACACAGGAGGAAGATGATATAATGCTAAGAAGTTCTAAGAAGGTTAAAAACAATGGGAACATAGCTCGAGATGTGAATATTCTACAGGGGAATTGGCCAGCCTTGGGATCAAAAGGAAATGAGTATGCAAGGGGTGGTCCTACATTTGTAGAAAAGCTTAAAGGTATTGATAGAAGTGGTGACAAGGATGAGGATGAAATAGATGAAGATGAAGATGATCTATCTGATGTACTATGTTAGAAACTTTTAAATAGGGTCCAGATGAAGAACCTTTATGCAATACCATAGAAGACCCCACAAGGAATTTTCCCACATTTGCCTTTTCGGGGAAAATGAAGAAAAAACTATACAGGGTATGGCGTAAGGCAGTGATTGTCAAGCTGCTTGATAAGGGTATTGGCTACAAAGCACTGCAATCTCGGTTACAAGCTATGTGGGCAAAGAAAGGGGTGATTAACTTGATAGATATAGGATATGATTTTTATGCAGTTAAGTTGTCAAACAAAGATGACTACTTTAATGTGTTAACAAGGGGTCCATGGATGATCTATGATCATTATATGACTAAGACCTTGGGAACCAAATTTTAAGCCTGAGAAAGCTACAATTAACAAAGTTGTGGTTTGGGTGAGAATGCCAAAGGTATAGCTCTTGAATATTATGATGAAGAAGCACTTACGATTATAGGAAATATAATAGGAGAAACAGTAAAGGTTGATTTCAACATATCATGCCATTTAAGGAGACACTATGCAAGGATTTGTGTTCTTGTGGATCTGGGAAAGCAACTAATGTCTGGTTTCCAATTAGATGGGGAAAATTATTATCTTGAATATGAGGGACTCCACATGTTATGCATAAACTGTGAAATCTATGGTCATTGAGGGGAAAATTGTCCAGATAGAAACAACAAGCAGGAGGAATGAGAAAATGAAATTAATGTTCATCCAAGCCAACAGGAAAATAGAGGTAAATCTCTTAGTGAGGAACTAGATAATTAGGAGCAATGACGAGTGGTATAAAAAAAGTCTCCGAGTAAGGAAGATGAAAGAGACCAAATTGACAACTGTGGATCTCGATTCGAAATTCTTGCCAATGTGGAAAATTCGATGCAGGTTGGAGCATTCAAGACATAGTTAGTGAGAGGGCAGAAAAAACCAAATCTAAAAAAGACGATGGTTGAGGGTTTAACGAGTAGGTTTGGAAGGGAGATAGAAATGAGATGTGACGGGGAAATTGTACGGGGAAGGAATGAGAAGAGAAATAGGGTTATGATATAAGAGGAAAGAAAGGGCGACACAACATTAATGGTAATCAAGGATGATAGTACAGAGGAGTTGACAAGAGAAGGTATGGCTGAGGGTAATATTGCAAGAAAGGGAAGTCAGAGTGGTGAGAAGGGCTTGCGATATGGTGGAGGCAGGAATGTGAGGATAGAAGAACTGGATCCTAGGGACCCATAATTTGGGGTTATGGAAATAGGCCTAGCTACAATAATTGAAGAGGGCCTGGTGGATAGTGCAAATCTGCTGGACCGTGACTGTGGGCTTACGGATGAAGGCTAGGTGGAAAGGAAAGGGGATCTAGAACGTGAAGGGATGTTAGTACCTGATACCCAATTTGCATATGGGTCTGGACTAGGCCAGTAAGTTTAGTTATGGGTTTATGTTATTTTATATGCTTCATTTTATGGATAGATTATTATATTGGAATACAAGAGGAGCCTGTGATAAGGGGCTTCTTACAAATCTAAAAGTTGTGTGTAGTGGGCCGAAGCCAAGCCTTATTATTTTATCTAAAACCAAATGTGGTAAGGAAGCTCAGTTCAAGTTTATGCATTCATAGGGTTTTGACGGAATTAAAGTAATTTCCAGCATAGGCCGATTAGGGGGATTAATGACGGCATGAAGGAGTGACGTTATCAAAATCTCTGTGCTAATTGAAAATAGGCAATTTTTTCATCTTTAGTGTGAAATGATAGGGTGTGCTCCTTTTCTATTGAAGGCAGTCTATGCTATTCCTCATTCCAATATGTGCTTGAAACTGTGGAATGATCTAAGGAATTTATCAACTACTATTCTCATACCATAGGTGGTGTATGGGGATTTTAATGACATTCTCTTTCCTACTGATAGAATTGGTGGTGTTGGTTGCTATCATAATTGAATTAATTGGTTCTAAGACAAGGAGAGGGAGTGTGGTTTGTCAAATATGGGATTTCATGGACCAAAATTTACATGGAAATGACCTAGAATTGTTGGGTATTCCAGATTATATGAAAGATTGGATCAGGCACTTGCAAATTCTCACTTTCTTCATCACATGTCCGACTGCAATTTGAAGGTACTATCTAGAACTCAATTTTCTGACCATAATCCTATAGTATTACAATTTTCTAACCATTCAAACGATAGGAAAACTAGGCCTTTTTGTTTTGAGGCAATGTGGATTACTCATGAAAATTTCAAGGATTTTTTGAAAAATGCATAGGTTGAGCATGATGATTTTAATAAATCTTTACAAGAGTTAGGTGCTTCTCTGGTTAACTGGAACAAAAATATTTTTGAGTTTGTGGAGAAAAAGAAAAATATTTTATTAGCTAAATTGGGTAGAATTCAAAGTTCTCCGGCTTATACTCATTCTAGATTTTTAAACTCTCTTGAAAAACAATTGCAAATTGAATTAGATGATATTTTGAAATTAGAAGAAATTAAATGATTTCAAAAAGCTATAACTGATTGGATTACTAAAGGTGATCGAAATACTTGGTATTATCATTTGAAAACAAAAATGAGAAGAAGGAGGAATAGGGTTCTAATGCTTAAAGATGATATAGAAAGGTGGATTGAAAATGATTTTGAATTGATTGCTATGGTTATAAATTTTTTTAAGAAGCTCTATGATGGTGATGATACTGATTCATGTGTATTACAAACAAAGAACAATTTTCCATTTACTATTAAAGACCACCTTACAAAATTGGGTCAAGTGCCAAATGATATTGAAATTAAACAAGCTCTTTTTTCAATTGGCCATATAAGGCCCCCGGTATTGATGGGTAAAACCTATTTTGTACTAAGCTAATATGGAAAGGGTGGGGAATTCTATATGCAAATTTGTGAAAAATGCTTTTGAGACAGGGTTCATGGAGAACAATGCAAACAAGACTTTGATTTCACTTATACCAAAGAGGGAAAATCCTGAAGTAATTGGTCACTTTAGACCTATTGATTTGTGTACAGTACATTACAAATGTATCACAAAAGTGATTGTTAGTAGCTTGAGAAATATGATGGATGAGTTTGTTTCTCCTTTTCAATCTAGTTTTATAAAAGGCAGGCACATTCAAGACAACATGATTGTTGGGCAAGAACTCATGCATATTATGAAGAAGGCAAAAGGTAAAACTGGTTTAATGGCTATGAAGATTGATCTGGAGAAGGCTTGTGATCATATTTGATAGGACTTTCTCTATCAGGTTCTTATTAATATCGGTTTGAATTCTAGACTTATTGATCTTATTATGGCATGTGTCACTTCTATTTCATATAATGTGTTGTGGAATAGATCAAAAACATAATTCTTTACTCCTAAAAGAGATCTCAGACAAGGAGATCCTATTTCACCTTTGTTGTTTATTCTGTGTATAGACAGATTATCCCATTTAATTAGTGATGCAGTGGATGAGGGCTATTGGAAACCAATATGAGTAACTAGCAATGGTCCAGCCATTTCTCATCTTATGTTTGCAAATGATATTATACTTTTTGGAGTGGCTACTGAAAAGCAAGCTAGGGTTATGATAAAGTGCCTAGACAAATTTTGTTTAGCATTGGGAGAGAAAATTAGTAAGAGCAAATCTTCAGTCTTCTTTTCACCGAAGGTTCATGTAAATACAAGGAAAAGTATTAGTAGTACCACAGGAATGGAGGTTTCTACAGATATGGGGTTTCCAATCATCAGAGGGAGGAAACCCATAGATTCTTTTCAGTACATTGTGGATAGAGTGAAGGTTAAACTTGCAACGTGGAAGGAGAATACCTTATTTGTGGTTGGTAAGATCACCTTGGCAAAGTCGATATCAAGCTTTATACCAGTGTACCTTATGTTGGTTTCTAAAATTCCAAATTTAGTTTGTCATGAGGTGGAGAGATTACAAAAGAATTTTGTATGGGGGAATAGCCAAAATTCACATGGATTCCACCCTATTGGATGGGAACAGAGTGTTAAACCTGAATTAAATGGTGGGTTGGGGTTCAAGAAATTAACCTCATTTAATCGTGCTTGTGGAGGAAAAATAGCATGGAATCTAGTTCATAGAACTAAAGGCCTGTGGGTGGATGTGTTATTATATAAATATATATTGAGGAATGAAGATAACCTTTTAGATGCAAGGAAAGGGGATTCAGCGTTGTGGAAGTTCATTTCCCAACAACAAGATATAATAAATTTAGGCACAAGGTGGCATATCAAGAACGAATATTTGGTGAATTTTTTTTATAGTTAATTGGCTGTTCCATGACAAAAAGCTAAAGGATTTATGTCTCTGACCACTTACGAGTGAAGAAGAAAACAGTAAAGTAGTGGATTGGATTGTTTCAGGGACGAGGGATTTTCAAAGATTTGCCAATCTTATCTCAAGTAATGCCTTTCGGAGATTAATTAGCATATTACCACCAATGTCAAAAGCTGTGAATGATTTAATGGCATGGAATGCAACGCATGATGGTATTTTTACTATTAAAAGTGCATCTTTTTTTTTTATTGAACCTCAATTCACTAATAATTATAGCTCTATCTATAAAAGTATTGGAAGTGGAAGGGTGCTGAATGTATTCAAATTTTTATGTGGATAGCTTTCAATGATCGTCTACTTACTAATGCTTAGAGAAACAAATGGTCATCAATTAGCGCAATGTGCCAATTCTGCAGTAATGAAATAGAAGATATCTTACATCTTCTCTGAGATTGTAATTATGTAAAGCAACTTTGGGGTCAATTAATTCACTCAATGTATTATTCTGCTTTCTTTAAAACTCCTTTGAGAGATTGGGTTGTTTTAAATCTCAAAAAGTAAATGGGAGTGGATGGTATTAACAATTGGGATTTGGTTTGGGGAGTGTCAATTTGGAATTTATGGCAGTGGAGGAACTAGGCTACATTTGATGACGGTTACTTGAAATCGGTGGATCCTTATTTAATCATTATGCAAACATGGAGGAGCTTTGTGCAGGTTCAACATGAAGGTTTAATTAATGAGTTAACGATTACAAGTGTTTCTGATTGGCAACCTCCCTCTTGTGGATGGCTCAAATTAAATGTTGATGGTGCTGTTACGGCTAGTCATAATAAGGTGGGGTGTAATGGTATTATTAGAGATCATTCAGGCAGTTGGGTTGGTGGATTTTTGACTAAATTGGGATCATGCACTGTCATTGAAGCAGAATAGTGGGCTATTTATAAATGGCTTAATCTTGCTTGGGAACTAGGGTTTAAGAACATTATCCTAGAGACAGATGCGAAGAATGATGTGCAAGTGATTTCTAATCAAGGTATTCATACTTTCAGCCTGTTGCTTTTTAAAATACATAACTTGCTACTTCTTCCATGGAAGCTTTGGATCCACCATATTTCCATATAGCATAATAAAGTGACAGATGCTTTAGCGAATGATAGGTTGACTACCACGTCAATTTTACATTCATGTCCTCCATATTTGATACCCCTTGTTACTGATGATGTTTTGGGAATTAATCCCCACATAGATTAGTTGTTATTGGTTTAGGGTGTTAAACCCTCACTTATACCAAAAAAAAAAGATACTTTAACAGTTAAGCACCACATAATTTTTGAAAGATTATATGGATGTATTGCTCCATAACTTTCTTTAGGGTGCCCATAGCTTCTTGAAGAATACTCTGGGACAAAAATTGTTTAATCCTAAAGTTAGATATATTTAACTAATTTAATTTGATTAAAAAAGTTAGTTAATATATTTTTTTCTATAACACCCTAACTATTTATATAACTCTTTTTTTTATTCTCTTATTTAATTATTGTTGAGGGGTATCAATAGAAGTAATTTAAAAAAATAGATAAATATAATAAATAACTTTTATATTTATGATTAAGATCGATTGCCCAATTCTATATTAAGTACCGAAGCAACATTAAGAAATTGTTAAACCTTATTAACTTGTTGTGATGTGTTTGGCTGGGAATATTGACAGATCGGATCAACGATGAAACCAACGATATTCAACAAGAGAGTAGCAGTAGCACTGAAGAACTGGCACCGCACAGCAAGAAAACACATAAAAGAGTACAGCAAACACTCAGGTACAAACACGCCCTTATCCACAAGTGCCCCAGCAACACCAACCCATAGGATGTCACCAGTTCATCTTCTTCACAAGCACACTGGAGGACTAAAGGACCGCGTTCCAACGTATCCGAGAAGATCATACGAAAATGAACTGTTGGATGTGGAAGGAGGAGCACCCTACCCTACTACAATGGATGGGCATGAGATTCAGATGATTCCTACTTCTTCTTCAATGGAATTGCCTCCTCTCCATAGTTCTGAATTCTCATTTAAGAACTCTCATAAAGCTAGACAACATCATCCATCTTATTAGTTCTTGGGTTTTATGCATATTGTATCAAAGCCAACAATTATAATGTAGTCTCTAGCTAAGAAGGGGCCTTTACTTTTAGCTTTCTTTTTACTTTTTCTTATATTTTTTTTTATAATTGAAGCCTCATGATTTTGTACAACTTTTTTTTTTGGTGAAAAGAAATATCGACAAAAATTTAATAATATATATACTTTAGATTCAATTAATATATATAAACAGTATGTGTTATTCATACTTCATTAACAACAATTAGTGTTATCTTATACTTTTTATATCCTTAATATAAGATTTATTTAATTTATTTGATTATATTAAGAAAGTTAATTAAATTATTAGTTAATATAATATATTTTTTTAAAATATCCTAATTATTTTTCTTAAATCTTTATCTATTTCTTTTAATTTATTATTGTTGAATGAGTAACAATATAGTAATTTAGGACAAAAATAGATAAATATGATAAATATGTTTTATATTTATGATCAAGATTAATTTTATAATTAAATATTATATTAATAACTGGATGAGTATATATATAACATAAGTAAATTTTATTTCTTGAAGGAGCTACATTATAAAAACGCCCTTTTTTATATATCTGCGCCTTGGCCTCTGGTCTAATGGCCATATGCATCTGTCTTATTGTACGACAAAAGATGAGAGAATTAAGTAGAATAAAAAGGGAAAATTACCTATACATCCAGAAAAACATTAAATACAAGCAGGTCTTTCAAATTTCATTTAATATTCTAAAGAGTCAATATTTGAAAAATTGATTTGTAAATGACACAATTCAACTTGTAAATATGAAAGTTTACTTGTAAATATCAAAATATTTTTGGACATATTAGTATTAAATAAAATTCATAAAATATATTTCGTATTTAATTTTGAAAGCTACGACCTATTGATAATTTTTTCAAATAAAAACTACTACCTATCTAATATAGTTGAAGGATGTCTATAATTAATTCCAGTAAATTTGAACATATTTAAGTATTTTTATATTTTTCTTTTGGGTCTCATCTTATAATATTTTATTTATTTTATTTTTCATATTTATATAATTTTAATAATATTTAAATTTAAAAAATTAGAAATATATTGATAACACCCAGAATATATTTAGAAAATTTTTATTATGGATTGAAAAAGAATACTTATTAATAACAACCCAATACAACCAAAAATAAACTAAGAGTAAACTATAATTAAAGATCAAATATTGTATTAATCTTTATTAAAATTATTATTTATTTTTAAACCATTTACTCCGAGAGTTGATCATGATAATAATTAATAAATATAAGATCTATTTTTAATATATATCAATTTTTCTCAAATTACTTCTATTAATACCCCTTTAATAATAATAATCAAGTAAAAGGGGGAGTTAAGGAAAATGATTAAATTACTTTAAAAAAATATATCATATTAACTAATTTAACTAACTTTTTTAATTTAATTAAATTAATTAAATATATTCTATATTAAATATGGGAAGAGTATATTATTATCTTAGGAGTCTGGATCCAAAAAATAATACTATTAATATGGTAAAAAAAAAATCTATCCATATTCAATAGAAATCAGATGCATGTACCAGTCATGGTTTGATAATTTACTTGGCAATTAGGTTGCCCAGGTCTTCTAATACCATGTTATATATATATATATATAGGTTGATCACAGAACTCTTTGAAATGAAAATTGTGTTTGGTTTTCTTTTGGGGTCTTAGATCATTTAGGTTTTTATTGTTAACTTGCATGCTTATTTTAGCCCTCCCTTGCACTTTTTTTTAATCTATCCTCTTGGGGGCCTTTTTATGTACCCTAACACGATTTAAATAAAATTGTTTATTCTAAAAAAAACTGTGTTTGGTGGACAAAACTAGATTCCATTTTCTAATAGTATTGTGGGTAAAAGGATATTTATGGCTTCTAACTAACTATACACAAGGTTTCAGTTTAATCATTTAATTTTATAGAGTATATTTTCAATTATTGAAAGTGTATTTATGTCAAAATTATAATTATATTACATAAACTGAGAAAATTAGGAATATGAAAGGATTTTAATTTATACCAAAAAGAAAAATGGGTTTTAATTATAATTATTTAAAATAATCATGGTCTTCAAGTACTCATTCTTTTTTTTTTTTTTTGGATTTGAAGAATGATTCACAACAATTCTAGTAGTTCTAGAGACCAATCTCTTTCAAAATACATAGGCCAAATATACCTTCCCAAGTAGTTTACTACAATGCATTGTTGCTCAATCAATGGACCACTTTTGGAATATGTCAACATATACCCTCCCGACTAGCTTACTCCAAGTAGTCTATTTTTTAAAGAGTTAAAGACTGCATTAAATTTAAAAATATTAGATTTAATTAGAGACAACCCTTTTAAAGATATTTTTTACATTGGACTTAAATTTAAGACCCCGTACTTAAGTTTTAAATATTACTCATTCAGTTTTTAATAGATGATCAAATTAGGAGTTGATCTTAAATCTAAGTATAAATATAAGATTTATTTTCTATATTTATTATATTTTTTAAATTATTCATATTAATACTCTATCAACAATAATTAAGAAATATATTAAAAGAGTTAAAAATAGGATATTTTGAAAAAAAATGATATATTAACTAATTTAATTAATTTTCTTAATTTAATCAAATTAGTTAAATATATTTTATATTAAGGATAGAGAAATATCATTTAGTGGTAAGGACAACATTATCACTTTTTTTTTTAAAAAAAAAAGTTGAAGGGTGACACCATTTAAAAGTTTAATTATGATACCAGATAATATTCAAAAGCAAAAATGACATTTAATTCTTTTATTTTAATAATTGGAATAAATAACTTAGGGAACATGTTGAGTCCGTAACTCCTGGGGGAAAAGAGACTCCGTCACTCATCATTCTTCATTAATTAATTGCTGGATTAAGCGACCCGCCACCATTATTATTGCTTGGAATATGTCAAACTAGTCTTCGTTAACTTCACCCTCTCCTCCTCCTTCTTTCTTCTTGTTTTAAGTGGTCATAAAAAGATACAAACAGTAAGAACCAAGAACAAAAGCCTATCTCGCCTGTTCTTTCCAAACATGCCGGCCAAAAATAATAAAAATTTCTCCTTTATATATTAAAAACCCTTAGTTTCATCGCCCATTGATCTTCAATTTGTTTGTCTTTAGGCTACGCACACACATTTTTTCTTCCTCTCTGCATTTCATAGTTTCTGATCTCAGAATCTCTCAGAGCAGAGATCGGAAATAATGGCCGCCGGAGAAGAAAAAGAAAGGACGTTGGAGGAAACGGCGACGTGGGCGGTGGCTGTGGTGTGCTTTGTGTTGCTGGCTATTTCAATCTTCATCGAATATATCATTCATGCTATTGGCAAAGTAAGTTAATTTGTTCATATATGTATTTCAGTATCATAGGTTTAGAAAGATATTTCAGTCATATAATTTGTTGTTCTCTGCAACTTTGAAATTTCAGTGGTTCAAGAAGAATCATAAGATTGCTCTCTATGAATCGCTTGAAAAGGTCAAAGGAGGTACTGTATATGCTAACTTCTAACCAATGCCTATGTCTTTAAGTTTAGGAAAAATTACTAATAGCTTGTGAGTAAAGAATGTAATTATGAAATGCAGAGATTTATTTTTATACCGAAAGTTTTATTTTTATCATTACATATTTCTTATATATTGTTAGATTTTTTAATAATTATATTTCTTCTTTAATACTGAATACTAATATTTTTTTTTAATTTTTCAAGGAGAATTATATTGAGGTGCTAAAGAAGATAGATTATCATTGCTAAAAAGTCTCATAAAATCATCTAATTGATATAAAGTCTCAAAGGATCTATAGACATATATTAGAATTATAAAAAGATAAGTTTACCCTAACTTATTAAGTGATAAGTCAATGTGTTATTAATAACAATTCAATATACCATAGTGGACAAATAAGGGTATAACAAATTGCAATGCTACTAATAACAAGTTATTTAAGAAAGATAAACTTATCTTTTCATAATTTTAATAAATGTTCCATCGATCTTTTAGAATTTTATATCAATTTAATAATTTTATAAGACTTAATAATGATAATTTATCTTAAAACCTGAATGTAATTTTCTCTTAATTTTATCTCCCATTTATTACCCTGAGGTTAATTATGAGAAGTATCAAATACACGATTTTATGTTCATAGGAGAGTTTTCATGATGGTAAGCTTATGGACAATTTTGTCTGTTTGATGTGTCTGTCTATCTCAATCCAATTTAGATTTCACAAGTTACGAGATTGATTATTTGGTGTTAGTGTGAATATTTAATGAATGTTGTGTAGAGCTTATGTTGATGGGATTCATATCGTTTCTGTTGACGATGCTGCAAAGCTGGATTTCAACGATTTGCATATCAAAGGAAGTGGCATCTACGTGGAGACCTTGCGCATCTTATAAGGACAATAAGGCAAAAGAAGAAGCTGGCGAAGATCCCAACAATTCTAGGAAGCTTCTTGAATATTCTCAACGCCGTTTCCTTGCCACCAAAGGATATAACCAATGTGGAGAGGCAAGTAAATCAACCTATTCAATTACTCCACACATTTTTAATATAAAATTTATTTATTTAATTTAATTTAATTAAAAAATAATAATTAAATTAATTAATATATCATAATTTTTTAAAAACTATATAATTATCTCCATTAAATCCCTCTTTCTTTTACTTGATTATTATTGAGAGAGTATTAATATGGATAATTTTAAAAAAATAAAAAAAAATAAAAAAATATTTTATATTTATAATTAATATTAACTCCCCAATTATATTTTATATTAAAGACCGAAAGAATATTTGATATGCTAAAAAGTATTAATCGTTATATGAACAATTATATATAGATACTAAATATCATATAATAATATATAGGTTAAAGTAAATGTTTAGTCCTTTATATTTATATTAATAAAAATAAAAATAACAGAAAAATATTCTAAAAAATAATAAATACTAAAGTAGTACATTATATTAGTAATGTTCGATGATAAAATACCTAATTTGCAATTTATCATTTTTTTTCCAGGGTCTTTTCCTTTGATTTCCACTTAATAAAATAAATAAGTTTTGAGGATATATTTGTAATTCTCCCTTATTTATGATATGACGCTAGAATGGGGACGTATACACTATTAATTATACAAATATTGTCATTATTTATTATTGTCTATTGATTATTGTTTTTTGGGCCAAGTTATCATTCAATCATGCGATATTTATTTGGGTAATGTTTTTAAACTTGTTATATATTACATTGAATTATTCCCGAAATAGGGGTATTTTTGTTTTATTTTCAGATTTTCAAGATACATATATTGAGTAGTAATTATAATTAAGTTATTTATTTTGTGCGTGTGCGTGTGTGTGCAGGATAAAGTGGCGTTTGTGTCAGCTTATGGGATTCATCAGCTGCACGTATTTATATTTGTGCTGGCAATATTTCATATTCTGCAATGCACTATTACCTTAGCTTTGGGAAGAACCAAGGTCTTCTTTTTCCCTCTTATTTTAAGCTTAATTTCTCTCACTCAAAAAAATAAATAAATTTCTTTCTCTTTATATCTCTTAAATATTTTGTTGATTCATGTAACGTAGATGAGAAAATGGAAGAAGTGGGAAGGTGAGACAAAGACACTCGAATATCAGTTTTATAATGGTAAGCTTCAATTTCTCACGGTTCATGATATATATATGTATATATATGTGTGTGTGTGTGATTCCCGAAAATTGATAATTATATTATTTTGCTGTTAGAAGAAATTTATTATATATTATCCTTATTGGAACATTATTGGGTGACTTAATAAAATAATTGATATATAACTGCAGATCCAGATAGGTTCAGGTTTACAAGGGACACAACATTTGGAAGGAAGCATTTGAACATATGGAGTCATTCATCGATTTCCCTATGGATTGTAAGTCGCATGTAAATTTTTTTAAAAAAAAATCAAATGATTTGATGATTTTGTGAATGTAAACCCTTGATATAATTAATTAATAAATCCATTTAATTTGTGTTGTGGTTTTAATTTTCATCAGGCAAGCTTGTTCAGGCAATTCTATGGATCAGTTTCCAAGGCAGATTATTTGACACTGAGGCGTGGATTTATCATGGTGATCATCCTCACTTTCTACTAATTAACCAAATGAATTACATGAACTAAAAAGCTTAATTAATATTTATTAATCAAGGCGTGTAATTACTACATTGTAGGCACATTTACCTCCGGGAAGCGAAGAAAGCTTTGATTTCGGAAAATACATCCAAAGATCACTTGACGAGGATTTTAAGGTTGTCGTGGGAATAAGGTATCAACAAATAAGCATCATCATAGTACTTGTTTGTATGAATATATTTTACTGTATTATATATATATATATATATTCCTTTCAATTAATTTATATATACTCACAAATCCTAAGTCAATTAAGCTGTTGATCATGTTGGCAGCCCACTCATATGGTTCGTTGCCGTCTTATTATTGTTGACAAATGCTCATGGTAACCAATTATTCACTCGACTTAATGAATTCATTGACTAATTAGGGTATACTAAGAAAGTCAAATTTAAATTCTTAAAATAAATTTATATTATATATTTCTTAATTTATATAAATTAATCAACTAGCTCTTATATTGATTATAATTAACTAATTTATTTAATTTTTTTAATCTATTTAAATTAGTCAATTGGCTCTTATATTAATAATATAAGAGACCTGTAATATGAATAACATGGTGGTTATATTAATTCTTAATTGTTTGACAGGTTGGAACGCTTATTATTGGCTTCCATTCATCCCATTAATTGTAAGCACCGAACATTAATCGCTGCTAATAATATTTTTTTCTTTTGAATAATTAGATGATGATATATATATATATATGGTTTTGTCGAATGCATGCAGATAATATTATTGGTGGGAGCAAAGCTACAGATGATAATATCAAAGATGGGATTGAGAATCCAAGAGAGAGGGGCAGTAGTGAAGGGAGCACCAGTGGTGGAACCTGGTGATAATCTCTTCTGGTTCAACCGCCCTCGCTTTCTTCTCAATCTAATTCATTTTGTCCTCTTTCAGGTGTGTGTGTGTGTGTGTGTGTGTGTGTATATATTCATTACAAGTTGTTGAAATTTAAGATTGCTTTTTATTAATTATATTTTTGTTTTTTCTTGTATAGAATGCATTTCAACTTGCATTTTTTGTTTGGTCAGCTGTAAGTATATTATCTTGATGAATCATTCTACTCCTTCTGTTTATTTATTTAATTTGAGCATATTAAGAAAAATAAATAAATAAAATATTTAAATAAAATACTCATGTGTAACATTAATTAAATTATAATATAAAGCTAATGATGTTTCAGTTGGTGTTCGGCATAAGGTCGTGCTTCCATGACACAACTGCAGACATCGTCATTAAACTTACAATCGGGTAAAGTTTATTACATGAATCATCACTTTCCTTAATTATAAATTCTAAGAAGTACAAATGATAATTAATTAATTAATTTAACAAAGCTTCTAATTTATCTAATATTATATTTTCATTTCCAGGATTCTCATACAAGTTCTATGCAGTTATGTGACTTTGCCTCTTTATGCTCTCGTTACACAGGTAATCAACATGTGTGTGTACGTACTTGTATTCAATTTAACAAGTACATTCCTACAAATTAATAAATAAGTAATGAGATGCGACCAACCAAATTAAATAAAATAAAAAAAGTATCTTCAATTAAGTACATACCTCATGCAATCATAATTACAACATGTTTGGTTGGAATATAATCCATACATACAGATGGGATCCACGATGAAACCCACAATATTCAACAAGAATGTAGCAACGGCACTGAAGAACTGGCACCAAACAGCGAAAAAGAACGTGAAAGAGAGCAAACATTCGAAGGCAAACACGTCCTTATCATCAAGTCCAGCAGCAAGCCCTGTCCAAGGGCTGTCACCAGTTCATCTTCTACATAGGTACCATGGTCGAAGTAATAGTGTCAGTGCTCCAACTTCTCCAATGTCGGCAAGTGGCGGCCAATATGACCGTTGGGATGTTGAAGAAGGGCCATCCTACCCTACGACGCTACCCCGTGGCATCCAAATGGTGCCTCCTCTTCAACAACAACAACAACATGATCATTTCCATTCATCTTCTTCCCTTAACAATAATAAGCCTCAGGTCAATGATCTTGATTTTAGACGACTGACTTAATTTTTCACTATATATATATATATGTTGAATGGAGTGTAAGAAATGAGCTGTACTTTGTGAATAATTAATAATTTGATTTTTCTATATATTTTAATTTTATTGATGCATTCCCTTGTTTTGTGAAGGAATTTTCTTTCTTCAAATGGAGAATGCTGAATTTCAGTCACTTGTTGCCCTTTTGTTTCTGCTTCACATATATTTGATGATTGGAAAAATCAGTAGTGAAATGGAGTTTATGTTTGAAAATTTTATCAATTAAAAGGATTTTTCATATATATAAAAAATATCAGTACTCTAAAAAAATATATAGAGAGAGTATCAATATTATAACTCATTTTTTAATTAATAACATTTTTAATTAGAAAATTTTCACCAATTTTATCTTGTTAATTTGATGAATATAATATGTTTTTTATTAAAAAATATAAAAAGGATATAGGCAAAACTCGTATAGAAAGAAAAGTTAGACTCCGTCATAGACCTTGTATATCTCAGAACAGCGAACTACAAAATATCAGTGTGTGTGTGTATACATATATATATATATATATATATATATATGCATGTACTCTGTGTCATAGGTTTAGAAAGACCTTTCAGTTATATAATTTGTTGTTCTCTGCAACTTTGAAATTTCAGTGGTTAAAGAAGAATCATAAGATTGCTATCTATGAAGCGCTTGAAAAGGTCAAATTAAGGAGGTACTATATATACTAACTTTCAACCAAGGCCTATCTCTTTAATTTTATAAAAAAATATTATAATATTTTATAACATAATATAATTATTAAAAAAATTAAATATATATTTTGGTGACCAATGAGGACTGAGCACAATGAATATAAAATTTATTTAAAAAGCTACAGATATAATAAAATATGTTTAAAAGAACTGAATCTATGTAAGAATAATGGAAGAGATAAAATATGTCAAAGGAAACATAAAAATATAAATAGTTGAAAATAAAATATTACCTTCAATGGCATAGTTATTATAAGATTGATTGAAATGAATAGATTCAAATAAACTTTTTAAATTTAAATTTTAAATTTTACATAAAGAGATTGTTGATATTTTAATTAAAATAAATCCAAAAATAAAATTAATTTAGATAAACTTTGTAAATTTAAGTTTCAAATTTTAAATAGAAAGATTATTAAAATTTAAATAGTGAGTTAAGTGGATCAATTATTGATACATAGATTTATTGATGATGATCCATATCAAACACATTGAAGTTTTATCTTTTTAGTGTATTTAATATTTGTTTGGTATAATACAATGAATTTAATATTTTAATTCTATCTTCAATCCCTAAAGCTATATCATGAAATAATATTTTTCCAATTCCAGTTATATTTTTATTGCTTCTTCAAAATACTTTTATAATATAATATAAGAAACAAATTTTATAATCTAAAAAGATTAAATAATGAAAATCATAATTTCTTAAAATTCAACTCAGCCAAATTTGCCCTTCCCTCCAAATTTTTTGAAGCTCCTATCTTCCCGCTCCCCCACTCTATTTTTTACAGTTCCTCCTCTCTTTCTTTGTTTATTGCCCTTCGTTGGAATTCTCCCCCTCCCTGTTTCTTACAGTTCCTTGGAATTGCAATTCTTGTTCTGTGTGTGTTTGAATAGGATTTTAAAAACGAATTTATGAAAAAAAAAAGGCTTATGAGCAGCTTATAGAAAAGTGCTTTTGAAGAAGAGCTTATATATGAAAAAAAATAATTTTGAATAAATGAGTGTTTGGATAATTATTTTTAAAAATATTTTTATTATTGATAAATTACGAAAAATGGTATGAGTATTAAATGAGGAGAGATAAAAGATGAGAAGAGAGAGGAGAGAGAGTATAAAAAAGAAAATAGAGAAAAAGTAGGAGAGATGGTGTAAGAAAAAGTAGGAGAGCATGTGTAAGAAAAAATAGAGGTAATATAGTAATTGGTTAGTTCATAAACTCTTTTACTATTCCATAAACTGCTCTGACCAGCTTATCTGAAACCTTAGTTTAGTCCAAAAACTCGTTTAAACAAATATAGCTATTTATTTTAAAATTTCCCTAAACCTTTGGGCCCAAAAGCTCTTGGAAACTATGTTTGGAGTGATTTCCAAACAGACCCTCTATCTGTTTCTTGTCATTCGTTGGAATTCTGCCCTCCCTCTATCTGTTTCTTGCCATTCGTTGGAATTCTTGCCACCCATCCTACCACACTGATTCTTGCGTAATACTATCATCTGCTGTTGCATGAGGTTATGGACTTTGCTGCGTTGTACTCTTTACTGCAATGAGAGTTTGGATTCTTTAAATTCTCTTTGCGAGTCATTGGATACCCAACAATTGGAGAGATTCGAGGAGATTTTTAGGTGTGTGAAGGTTGAAAAGTCTACAGTTGATGGAGAAATGAACGATTGAAATGATAAATGGGTGCATTGGAACGTTCAATGAGGCCAAGAAAATGATGCCGCCACCCTTTATCTCCAAACCCTGAATTTACTATTTGAAGAAATCCAACTATTGCAAAAAGCGTTGGAGAAGTGTAGTTCAAAGCGACATATTGGATACATATTACTTTTTTGAAGCCACTGGACAATGCAATTCTCTTGATAAGCATGTTGGCATGGAGTTGTAAAAACATCTTCAGTGTCTTCAAATTTCTCTTGGCAAATGACATATGATTCTTCCTTCCTGATCACACTTTTGTGATAATTTACTTTTACTTTTGGCTGGTATTAGAGGCTATAAGTTATACTTGAACCTACTACACTAGGGATTCTAGTGTAATTTTTGGTTTCTCTGCCATGAACCTCATTACGGCGGTTATAGCCGATGGTTCAAGCTTTCCATACACTTTGGACCCGAATCTGACGGCATATCTATCAGCAAATGATGTGGCCTACTTAAACCAAGTGGGTCCAATCTCAGAAAGGGGTGATGCTCGTCAAGCAAATATAGACCTATACCTAGGTCGATGATCCTTCGGGCATCGACTACAAGTAATTCATGTTTGACACAGTAACACAACTATGACCTTTTGTAAGAATTTTCCTAATTGCTTCCCTATGAGGAAAATCAGAAATGTACTTCAGCTATAAGTTTACAAATATGCATATAAAACTGCCATAGGAGAAGAGAAAAAGCTCAGGAAAATAAACTCACCAGTCCAACTTTGAATCGATATCTAAAGAAAAGGTTGACTCAATTGATGTCACTGCCTCCTCTATGGTCTAAAATACCATGTATAATTACATTACTCTACAGAAAAAGGTCACTGAACAATGGTGCACTTCAAAAGAAAAATTTTCTCATGACAAATTTAACAGTTTAATTGTTATTTCTTAGTCAATACGATTTACGCTTTAGTTGAAATACTTTTATAATATAGACTAGAGGAACCCAAATGTGATGTTCTATACGGTTGTACTCTTACAATAACTATATCTTTTTAATTTATCATTATGTACACAATATTTTTGCACTATATATTAACATTTTTCTTGTATTTCTTTTTCTGTACTAACACTGGGAATGGTATCTTGATATGGCAGCAGTGATATTGCTTATTGATAAATGTTCTCCCAACTATTTTAGGACAAGCAAGTGTAGAACTTGATGCTGTGAAAAGACCAATTTAACCTTGATTATCATGGAATTCAGTCAGCGCCTAGAGATTTATTGGATGGATTTTTATATTTTTCTTTTGGGTCTCATCTCGTTATATTTTATTATCTTATTTTTCATATCTATAGTTTTAATAAAATATTGATAACATCCAGAATATATTTAGAAAAATTTTATTATGAATTGAAAAAATATTTACCTTTTTAAAATAAGAAATCATTTTTGAAAAAAATTACCCTGTTAAACTTGTTTAGGCTTTTATAAGTAATAAGAATTTGAAAAATTACTTTAAATAAATTTTCAGGATAAAAATATACAATGAGAGAATATACATCTTAATGCGTAAATACACTAAGATGCGTAACTAATGATGATTTTTTATCAATAAAGATATGCAGAGATATTATAAACTTGTTACAATTGTGGAGACATTCGTGGAGAAGATGAGTTGAAGAGTGAGTACAGTTTTCTATTATCTGTATGCCCTCTATCTTTGTCATAGAAAACCAAGCCCACCAAAGAACATGAGAACGGAATGCCGTACGTGCTCGTGCTAAAAGCTTCATTGGTGCTATATATCTCCTTGTGTTGATATGTGGCTGGAAGTTGATTCTGGAAAACTGAAAAGAATAGGAGCTCAGTTCTTCGCTACTGGAAAAAAAAAGGGTATTTACACTAGTTAAAATAGGCTTTTAAGATCATATTTGAGTCTGGTCTAGATACGATTGATGTACCTAACTTTCTACATTAGATGTACAATTTGTATCAGTTGTTTATACCCAGTCTAAAGAGTTGACATCCATTGAAAAATGAATAATAGGAGCAGAGTCCTTTTGAAGGAATAATAAGAGAATTCCAATCTCAGAAAGGATGGTGCATCAAATTAGGGTTTTGGAGTATAGGTTGAACAAAATTTCTTAGACAATGAGAAGACGAATAGAAGGATTATCGTGTGACATTAAGGATCTGGAGTTTGACATGAGTTCAGCACTAAGATATCAATGGCTTTTAAAATTGGTGACAATGAGTATTCTAGTTTATAGTGATTGATTAGGAGTGCCACATCATTTAAATTCGATCTAATTAAAATATAGCTCAACACATTTTAATCATAGTTAGTTGATGTCACATAAAATTACATTCTATTTTGTTTTTAAGAAAAAATAAACCTATTAATTTGGTTAGATGAGTTTTTACTTTTTTTCAAATTAAATTTTTATTTTTTAAAAAATAAAATAAATCATAAATTTTTTATATAAGTTATCAATTAAATTATTATCTTTTAATTAGACATAATTTAGATGATGTATCACTTCTAGAATATATAAGTATTTCTCTTAGTAATGTAGTAGGCTATAGAAGGTTTGGGCTATATAACTCTAAATTCTGATCATATTTTTATTGTGTGGCTTCTTTTCCTTAATTTGATAGTCATCCGTTGTTTGAGGCAATTACGCTGCTTCTTTTGTTACGTAATTCTGAAAAAAAAAGAGAGAGAGAAAATAATTTCATTTATTCAAATACTCAATCAATAGGAGTTGAGACTTTCTCTAATAAATGCAAGCTTTCGTCGTTATAAGCAATAAAACCAACCATGTCTTTTAAGTTTGGATACCTCCGGAGATCCATAGTTGTTGGATTATATATAGGAGGAGGATCTCCATACTTTCGTATTATAATGTCCATGTTCTTCCTTATGCCAAACAAATACCTTGTCTTTCCCCGTCCAGTAGCTATTCTTGTCCATGACTTTTGCACACCATATTGATCCATAACCCACACGATCCAATGTGGATCATCGTACACTGAATCCTAATAGAGAAATTAAAGACCAATCGAGTCCCCTGCTATTAGTACTTTGTCGACACGTAGCATATCTAGCATATAAGGAAACAATATTTCTCCGAACACTTCCTTATCTAAATCAAATGTAAGTATAAATTGAACCAGAAGGTGCTTTGGTCATCCAAATGAAGTACACCATTGATAAACACGTTTGATACGTCATGAAGGACATCACAGAGAGGAGGAGTGAGACACTTGTATGACCACATGGCATATGAGAAAACCCAAGCTGCATGAAGGTTGAATCCAAATTTACCAGAATATCATGAGCATAACATATTAACCCATTGCTTATACCCACCACTTTATAGAAGCCAACATCAATGGGAGGACTTTTCACTTTGAGAAGGAAATCGAGGTTGTCATTGTCCCAATGCAGTGAATAGCCGTGGAAAGCATTTTCAACGATCGAGGAAGGGTTGGTTTTTGTGATGGAAATTTCGTTATGAATAACAAGACTTGAAGTCAGGACTGAGGAGTAGTAATAAGGGAATTCCAATCTCTGCAAACAAAGGCGCAATGGGATAGGGTTTAAGGGTCTAGGGTTAGCAGTTTAAGCTGCTCTGCTTTCAAGTTATGCGTGGTCACCGTCGTCATGATTCCACAAATGGAACGAAGACAATTCAGTTGGGGGATTGAGAGAACCAGTCTTAACTTAGGCCAAAATTGTATTGCCGTACTTATATCCAAATTTTATCATAAATAAGGATAGTTTTATCTCAGGACAACTCTATAATCTATGGTAATATTATTTTCTATTAAAATAAGCATTTTTACTTTAAAAGGGGCTATTAATAATTGTACAGTTATCATTTAAATTTGTTTTGTTAAATAAAAAAAATAGTGTTAAGATTAAAAAACTAAAAATACACTTTATAGTATCAGGTATATGATAGAAGATGATATAGAATTTATATTTTAAATTGAGGAATTAAAGATATTTATCACCACCATACCTTGAATTTAAGTTTAAATTATCCTATCAATCCTAGCTAAAATATTGATCAAGTTATTGATTCTGATCAACACCCTATAATAATATCTATTGATTTTTTTTTTAATTTTAACAACTATATTGTTTTTAGAAAGGAAAATGATTTATTGTTTAAAAATCTAAATTTTATGAGAAGTATTTAATTTGTTACCCTCATGAAAAAATATGTATGATTTAGCCAACTAAAAAAAAAAAAGATATTTGTGACAACAAAAATCTCTCACAAGAATTTCCATCACAAGATCACGTAGACGCGCAAAATTTTCAACCATAAAATTCATCTCAAATTAGTTGCAAATTGATCACAAATATCTTATTTCTTCTTTGTAGCTAATATGATGATTTTCATATTTATGATATCTTCATGTATTTTTGTATTTTCGTTGTCATTCCTTTCATTTATGGCATCGAATTATTCTAAAAGCTATTCATCATAGCTTTCCAAAAATAATGAAACTGAAAATATGGTTGGTTTTATATTGTGATTATTTTTAAGAGCTTAATTAGATTTTGAATGCTGCATATACTTATGTTATTAATTAGATTTTGAATACCGCATATAGTTATATTGCTAAATTATTTTAACAACTAATAAAAATAAAATTATAAACATCTATATAAAAATTTATAAATAAAAATTTATATTATAAAAATTTATATATATATATATATACTTTAACAACTAATAACAATAAAAATAGTATATATTATTAGAAAATTTGATATAACAAATATAAATAATTTGATCTAAATTTTATTCACTGTAATTGACTCCACACACGCTCTTATTATTTTTTGTCCAATTCTCTCTTAGTTGCATGATTCATTGTGTTGGCAGATCACGAATCTTTTTTTTTAAAAAATATATTAAATTTATTTTATTTGATCTTTTAAATTTATATTAAATTTTAATTTAGTCTCTTAAATTTTAAAAATATATTTTAAATATTTTAAATTTAATACTATTAATTTTATTAATAAAAAATACTGACTCAATCAATTTAAAACACTAACTTATCAATTAAATGTTGGGATATTAATTTTTGATTTAAAATATATAAATAAAATATTAATATTTAAAAGACAACCTAATTAAAGGTCTAGTTTATCTAGCTATCATTATATGAAACTAACGTGAACTTTACTAGCTAATAAAAGTCTAATTAGTAAAAAATTAATTTTTAACTTATAAAGTCATATGAGTTTGAATTCTGTCACTAATATATAAAAATCTTAAAGTTAATTTTTTTTTATTTAAATTGAAGTAAGACTAAATATATACATTGTGATTTTAATAAGAGATAAATAAGACTAAATCGAAAATGTATATGTAGATGTCCACTAATAAAGTCAAAAATATTTCCAAGGATACTTATATTTTCTACTTATAGAATTTTTATATTGACTGTATGATTTAAAACTAATGATTTATAAATGAACTTATTACTTAATAAATTACCATTTGTTGGCTTGGGGTGAGTTTTAATTCAAACTGTATTGAGTATCAATTAAGTAAAATAAAATAAGTATGTTTCTCTTTTTTGTCTTATTCATAAAGAATGTTTTTAATTAAATCAACAGGATGTTTCTAATTAAATCACACAAGATTAAATTTGATTAATAGTGTTTATCTCTTTAAAAAAATATTGCAACATTCATATAACTTATCCTTAATTAAAAATATTAACTTCTATTTGAATTTTTAAGGTAAACATGCCACTTAAATAAACTATCTTTTTTGCCAGAAAAATAATTAGATATTCGAGGAAGTTTTAAAATAATTTATAAATTACAAATACCTTACTAAATTTGATGAAGCTATTTTGTATTAAAGACTAAGGTTAAGGTACAATTAATATCCTGGCTTTTTTTTTTTGTGTGTATAATTTTTGTGTGTAAAAAACCACGGGCCAAGCTCAGGTTATAAAGCATGATAGAGAATCGAGAATAAGGAAAAAATAACAAATGTGTTTAATTAATTCCTCATGAATTAGGGTTAAAAACACATGAGCATGATAGAAGGTCCCAGATATATCAACCTTCAACATGTTAGTTACTACATGACGTTCATAAGTGAAACTGTACTTTGTACTCAATAATTTGCCTTGAAACATTGTGCTTCACTACGTGTTTGATATTACTGAACACTGAGTGATCAAAACATTCGTGTTTTGATCATTCAAAGTATTAAAATTAAAATTATAAAAATAAAAAGAGTTAAGGGATTATTTGATGAGGGGGAGCTCCTTTCCACGTTTCTTCTCTCATTGTGTCTATTTGGATACATTTTTTAAAAAAAATTATAAAAAAAAATAATTTTTAAATAATTTTTAAAGAAGAGTTTATGAGAAAAAAAATAATTCTAAACAAATGAGTGTTTGAATAGTTATTAGTAGAATAATTTTTGTTACTGATCAATTAATAAAAAATATATGATTTTATTAAAAAAATTATTTTTTCTTTTTTCTTTCTCTCTCATTCTCTTTCCCATTATTCCTACGAACACAATGTGATGGTGACAGTGAGCATTGACGATGGCAAGCCAGAAGGTGACAGCGAGCTGGATAAGTAATGTAGAGCTAGACAGGTGACGATGAGTTGATAGCAAAAGTGACAGCGAGCTAAGCGCCAAGGCGATGGTGGATATTGAAGAGGGGAGAGAGAGGGGAGATATGGAAAAATGAGAGTAAAATAGTAATTGAGTATTCTATAAACTCTTTCATAAGTTACTCTTAGTAGTTTATCCAAAACTATCGTTTTAAACTATAATTTAGTCCAGAAGTTCTTTTAGACATATATAGTTATTTATTTTAAAATTTTCTCAAACTAAAATTTAGGTTAAAAACTCTGATTTTAAACCCTTTGAAACAGACCCTATATCAAAAATTATATTTGAAAATGGCCATTAGAGAAGAAAATGGAATTGAAAAAGCAGGAACATTATTAAGAATATAAAAATAATAAAAAATAGAAGAAATTGAGAAAAAATGTCTATTTAAAAATTTAATTATTGAGAAAGAAAATATGAAAAATGATTAAAATAAATTTGTCAGGAAGAATGAAACGCAATAATAATCAGTGTCCCCACCCGTCTCCACTCCGAAATCTGAAACGAAAAGTCGACAACCAATTCCGATCTTTCTAGTTTCTGGGAAGAGAACTTGGGCACACACACACACTCTCTCTTCTCTCTTGTTCGCGCTTTCTGGAGATTCAATCTTGGCCTTCCATCGATCTTTTGTCATCATCTTGGACCTTGGTCGTCTTGATCTTGAATTCGATCGCTGCCATGGAGGTACCGTCCAACTCCAACTCCGACTACTCGTCGATCCCGCAGCAGCATCATCGTCAGCATCACGCGCCCGCACATCCATCTAATCCACCATCTGCTTCTCCTCACCCTGGAGACACCACCTCTGTTTCTCAAAGGTTAAAATCAATATCTTTTTTATTTCATGATTTCTTTGTTGTTCTCTTTGATCCTCCGGAATGGCCAGAACTTCATCAAGTCTTTTACAAGTTATGGTTCTGAATCTCCTTTTCTGAAAAAGAAATGGATTTGGCTGATGATAGTGAAATCGCATACTGTAGTTTTCAATCTGTACGCTGTTTTGCCATTTCATGTTTCGGGTAAATTTAATATAACGATTGTATGTCGACTTGGTTGCGGGATTATTTTGATTTCTTGATATCGTATGAATTTAGATTTTAAATTTGATTATTTTGGACACGCTTCACATGGGAAGATGATGCCTGAACCTTCACTTCTACTGACATCCTCCCATTTTATAGTTTATAAAATGAGTCTTTTTTTTCCTCGTCTAGCTTGGAGTGATGGTTTTATTCTTTCTTTTTTTTTTTTTTATGATTGCAGATTGCAGAAGGAGTTGATGTCACTCATGGTATACATCTCTGTCTCTCTTTGCACTTTAACTTGAACTCACTTTTTAGTGCCATGACGTATTCTCTTTTGAAGCTTTCCTGGGTTTATCATTGGGCACGTGTGGACAGTGGACTTTTATGGCATGTCTGAATATGAATTTACTCTCTGCTTTTGGCATTCTGCCCTTTCCAGGACAACACTCAAAGAAATATATGTATTTCTTGTGAGCTAACTATAACAGACTAATTTTCTGATGGTTATTGATAGATGTACGTCTGCTTGTCAGTCCACTGTGTGTTGATGGATGATGGGTTATTAGATTGCTATTTCAAATAATGAGTACTTTTAATTGTGAACTGCTCTCTTGTACCATTTGGTGTTTTTCATAGCTACTTCTCTTTCCCTTTTTTCCCCTCAGACGTTATATTTATATCACACTCTTGTAGTAGGTGATCTTATAGCTTGTTTTCTTGAATATGCCAGTGACACTGCAATCAAGATGTATTGGAAGAGGCTCTAATTTTGAAGTTTCTTGTATGGTCTCAGCTCTAATGATAAGAAACAAGATGCATTTTCACTTTGCGTGCGCATGCTGTCTAACTGGAAACGTTTTGATGCTTATAAGCTTCAATTAATGAGTTGATTGCTGATAATACCCCAGAAATTGAAGTTGCAATTTTAGCATTTTGTAATAAGATGGTCTTCATTTAACCACAAATTGACCTAAAATCTTCTATTGAGTGTGCTTAAATATTAAGAGGCTAATTCTTAGCAGTTGACTGTCATGGATATTATTTTTCATAAGGTGCTATTATACATGATGACTTTTCTCTGCAGATGAGCGGTGGAGATCTTGGAGTATCAGCTTTTCCTGATGGCGAGAGCATTTTTACATGGATTGGCACGATTGAAGGTGGAAAAGGAACTATATATGAGGGTTTATCTTATAAACTCTCCTTACGTTTTCCCCTGGACTATCCTTTTAAGCCTCCCCAAGTTAAGTTCGAGACCATGTGCTTTCATCCAAATGTTGACCAGTTTGGCAACATTTGCCTCGACATTCTTCAGGTATTAACTGATGAAAATTTGAAGCCACTGCCTGTTTGTTGAAGGTTTTGGACCTTCCTTCTTTTAGATATATCTTCTTGTGTTGTGTCTTTGATTATTATCCAACTATATACATTCTCCCAGAGCCAATTGAAGCCTTATTTGTGTTTTTGTAGGACAAATGGTCTTCAGCTTATGATTGTAGAACCATTCTTCTGTCAATTCAAAGTTTATTGGGAGGTCAGTTTGCGTTTTCCTATTCATGAATTTTGCATTGGCGTTTCAGCCTTTGTTTGCCTGACCAGTTTACTTCCTTGTAGCAGAGCCTAACCCAGAGAGCCCTTTAAACAGTTATGCCGCAGCGCTCTGGAACAATAAAGAAGGTTGACTTCTTATGACTTTATAGTTTTGATATTAATTTTTCGATGGCTAACTCCCGATTCTATCTTCTTTAGCCCAAAGTTTCTCATTTGTATTGTTAAGTACTACTATGGATCTGTGACAATAATTCTTTTTAGTTATAGCTCCTGAAATCTTTGGAAGTTCTATTGCTATGTTCCAGAGGGTAGTGGAAATTTTTAGTCTCTTCTTGGAGCTCGAACATTAGAAACACCATGAAGGGTCCAAGTGTTCGTGTACTTCTGGGGAGTGTTGCATCTTGTTGAGTGCAAATGGTGTTATTAACCAAACCGCTTTGATGATGATGATGAGGCCTGTAGATCTTCTAATCATGGAAATTTTAACGGGGGATATAGATAATGTGATGTTTCATGCTTTGCAGATTACAGGAGAATGGTGCATAAACAATATTTTGCCGGGGAAACACTTGAAAGCTGATTGATGCAATTTGAGTTAAGACAGTTTCCACACGATAGTTGTAAAGCTCTGAAGTGAGAAATTCTCAAGCCCAGAAATTTGGCGATTTTTATGTTCACAAGCGATTACAGGGATCAGAAATTCTCTGATAAATGGACTTGATATTTCTTTCTGTATAAACATTGTAAAAAAATTGTTTCTGGTCAAAGTGCAAAGTGCCTCTCAATGTATACTTCTGGTGCATCATCTTTATATCTTTCAAGGGGGATGCTTAGTCTTTTATTAACAAAAGGGGGACAAATGGATAGATGCTTAGCAAGCCAGCACACCAAACTGATGAGATATATGGGGCCCATTAGTAGAGAATAATTGCATCGTTGTCACAAATCCTAATCAAGGCTGCTTCTGATTGTAAATGCGCTGAAAGGCTCACTTTACTTGAACATAAAATAAAGGCGGGCTTAAAAAAGAAAAGAAAATCATAGTGACATCATATTCAAGATATTATGATTTGGCAATTAGGTATTTGTCAATTAAAAGAGTCCTGGTCTTATAACTAGCCGGGTCATAATTCTTCAAGCTAGGCTGGGCTGCCTGCGTAAAAAGGGGAGGTGGTTTTTTCTAGCTCAGCCTACAAAATTGGGATTCTTTTTTGTATTAAAATTAATGTTGATGGAGCTATGTTTTCGTTTGGAAACATTGCTTGTTGTGGAGGACTAGTAAAGGATAGTACCGATAACTAGAGAATATGTTTTACTCATTTTATTAAAAAATATAGTGCTTTTGAGGCGGAGCAGTGTGCTTTTGACATGGAATTATGGCTATAGGAAATTAATTCTTGAATTAGATTCTCTATCTCTTATTGAAATGCCGCATAAGACTATAATTATTTTGGTTATTTGTTACTCGTACAGATTAAACAGTTTTTTAGCAACCCTTGGGAGGTAAAAGTGGAATACATTACAAAGCAGAATAACCTTGTTGATATAAAGGACAGACTATCTAAATTCTCTATAATTAACTCTTACCTGTTATATTTGAATAGCTTAATAGCTTCTGAGTATTTGGGATTAAATTTCCTATTGGTGTAAAACACTTTTATTTGGGCTTTAGCCCTCTCTTTCACTCTTTCTCTTTCTTCTCCTTTCTTTGATTTTAAAAAAAAAACTTAGGACCTAAAAAACTAGTTAAGGTAAATTCTAAGGCCCCCAAGGATGTTCATCTGTTATTCATATTCTTTTTTTATATATATAAAAATTTAAGTAGATTCAGTACCGATCTTCTACTAAGGTTAAAGCATAACACTAAAGCTCAGAAAGTATTTACAATAGACTTATAAAATTAACTATTAAAAGAGTCCTTACAACAGTAATAAAAATTAAACCCGCTTCCTTATGAGATATGAGTTTATTTTTTTACTATATATACCAACTCTCATTAGCATATTCTATTACCTTATCCATATTGTGATAAGGTAAGGATAATACTTGGACTGCCATAGGCTAATAACAAACTTTCTTAAAGTATAAAGGCTTTTAGGTTCTCCGTGTGTGAGAAAAGGGCTCATCTATTATCTATTTTCTGATAAGGGAAGAATAATCATACTATCAATATTTAATCTAAAAATTAGTTAAATTTTTTTAATAGATTAAAGAAGTTAAATAAATCAGTTAATTATAAATAATATAAGAATTAATTGATTAATTTAGATAAATTAAAAAATATATAACAAAATTATTTTAATATATTAAATTTAATAATAATTAACTATTTTTTTTAATATATTTAAAAAAAATAACTATTCTATATATTAAATAGGTAGTTCAAAGGCTTCAGCCTACAGCCACCCACTTATCAAAGATTTGTTCATTTCCGCCTTGATGGTGATAGCATATCAAATGCATTTTTCTAGGTGAGAACTTGAACGAGTCCTAGACCTCTATCAGATTGAGGCAGATTTCATGGTAGAGATGGGATCTTTATCACCAAACTTTTGGTCTCCAAAGTTTTTTTTTTGTTACAAAATTAAAAAAAAAAAAGTTAAACTCACCCAAAATCCAAAGACAAGATAAATTCTCCTTTCCTCTTAAATAATATTAATATCAGACATAACGAACTATCTATTACTCTCAAATATAAATTTAGATATCTAAAAATTAAAATATTTCTCTAAATACTGTGACTAAATCCACAATAAAATAATACTTCTAAAAAATCGAATCCACACACATGATGGATACTCCCCTTTTGCTCTCCAAAGTTGAACATATTCGTCTGAGTAAGCATGACTCGTATCAATGAAAACCAGTTGAAAGTTTCCTGGTTCCCTAACTCCAGATTCATAATTTTCCAGAAAATCAGGTGGTATGTAATTCAACTGCATGATTTCTATTAGTTAACTGTAGCATTCACGATTTTCCAGAAAAAGCGTTTCTTTTTGCAAATTACACGGATGGAACTGAATAAGTTGAACTCCTACGAGTGAAAGTCTCGAGTGTCACGTCGATTTGGTTTTTTGGCAAGATTTCTATGCCTTGCAAGAGTGTGGGTTGGGGGAAATCAACAATTATAAGAGGCTATTTGGTAAATATACACAATGACAGGATTTCTTTGAGGTTCAAATGTGAACATTATAAACTACATTTTGAAAAGACAGAAAAAATAATGGGATTAAAATGCCAATTGGGAACATTTGTTTTAAAGTTCCATGGGCTTGATCTCACTCAATTTTGAAAGGTACTTCCCAGTCAACAAATACCTTCCTCTAGTTTTCCGCAACACCAACAATCTGCAAAATCTGAAGAAATCAGAATCATACATTTTCAGCAGCATCTGTTGGTGACTCTCCTGCACCCTGTGAAGCTGCCAACATCTTTGCAGCTAACCTTTCTTCCAGAGCTCGGGCACCTCTCTCTCTGCAACAAGATCAGTCATTGATTGATACCTTAACGCAGTAATTATTTACTACTTAACGCTACCACAATTGGTATAGCTTTTATTTTGTTCCGATAGAACACAAATTTAATCAAGGCAATAGCAAGTAATCTTTCATATTAGAAACAAAATGTCCCTTGGAACCAAATTTGATCAGCTATATTTAGTTGACCACTATTTGTCAGACAGTGAGGCTACTGTCTTCATTCTATTTCCATGGTAGAGAAGTACAAGTATCAAGCAAACGGCATGTTTGTTACCATTAATTTTTATTATTTAATTATTCATTGAGCATTATAAAGGTTATGTAAGATAAAATATTGAATATAATAAAAATTAACCACTCTTCTGTGGTAAAATTAAACAATTAAAGAAACAAAGCAAAAATGAAGATATTTTCCGATAATTCTTTCTCACCTCTCTTTAGCTGAAGATAACAGCAAGCAAGTCAATCCAATAGGTAGACAAGTAAAAGTAAAACGCAAAAGAAAAAATGACAGATCTACAACTCTATCATGTATCATTTAGTCACCTGATAGCTACGTTATGGAAAAAATTCAGTTGGAATGTCCATCTGAGAATGGATTGATATACTCAATATTAAAGCATAGTAATGTGACATTACCGTCTCCTAGATGCCTCAGAGGGGTCAGAACCAGGCAAAGGTTCGCTGCCAACTGCGTGACCTTGGGGATTGTTAGAGGCATCAGATCTTCCACAGAGCATGCGATGAAATATTGATGCAATAGGGTCTATGACTGGCCTGTGAGAAGGAAAAAATGAAAAGCTCAGAAGTCTTGGCATATTATCATATATAATAGTATACTAAACAGTAACTTACTTCAAAACTTCTGGGAAAAATGTGGAGAAAGCAAAATCATCACTTGGGTCACCCTTAAGTTTTGTTTCTACTCTCCTCTGCCAGTATCTAAGGTAAATCCAACTCATGTATGTCCCGAATATTACAGTGGGAAGATATGATACTGCCTCTAGTGTCCAGAAGCTCAAAGCAATGGAAAGCAGTAAAGCAATAGATGGTAACCACTGAAAAAGGTTTAAAGTGGTGTCATTCAGGGTACCGTATAGACTTCATCCTTCTGAAAAGTAACAATTTAGAGAAATGAGGGAAAGAGTGTCAAACCTTCACTTTTATCTTGAGGAGAGGCAGTTCTTGATCTGGCATAATTTGCTTCACGCCAACCAAGAAGCCAGAAAGAACTCCATGAAATCCAGAAAATGGCATATACCTAGAACGATGTGAAAGAGTGAAAATCAGAAGTTGCAGCCGAAAAAAGCACAAAATATAAAAAAGAACCATATTGTAAGAAGCAGAAAGATAACAAAGTAAACAAATTGACAATCCAGGTTTAACACAGTTTTTTAACAATTTAACATATAATTAAGCTTAAAAGCGTTGAACTAGCAAGTTTTCCAAAATATTAAAAAAGAAAGGATACAAGTGAGCGAGCTTGAAAAGGGCCTTCAGTTACCCACGCATAACAAAATCTAGCGCAATGTCAATGTGCTGAAAGACCTAACAATTAATTGGAGGATAAGTCTAAAAAATTTAGAGGGAGTGTTAAAAGATGAGTTCCTATTATGGTGATGATCCTAGTTATCTCCTATAATCATCCCATTTTCCTTTGAGGATAGGGAAGTCATTTAGCCTCAGATGGCTTTATAACACATGGCGAGGAGTTTATATAATCTCAGTCATCAGAGTGTTACAAATAAAGGAAAAGAATAAAATGCTGAAATAGTTAAGTGTATTTAACACATGACAGAAATTTAATACAAAGGACGAAAAAAATACACAGGTTGCAGCATAAGCAACAGACAGAAACTATCATCTCAGATGGACATGGATTTCATACACTTACAGGTAAATTTCTTGCCTCGTAATATAGTACAAGGCAATGGCAGTGATGAAAATACACACAGAAGTCAGAATGTTAACCACAAAAATGAACTTGAAAAATTCCCTGGAACCCCATACAGGTTCAAGCAGCTTTCCAATGAAAAGGAGACCGATGGTGCTGATAATTACCTATACAAATGAATTATCACCAGCATTAATTATGTGGTGTTACATAAAGATATCAATATACTCACAAAATGCAATTCATACAGTACACAAGCATAATTTGAAGTAAACGTAAGTTCATACAGCATACCCCATAAATGGATTGTTCAATATAACCAGCTGAAATCAGGTTCCAGGCAAAAGGGATTGTTCTGCAAAATGAATCAAACGGGAAAAGAATTGAGTCGTCCAGCAAACAAATTTAAAATTTCAACACTGGGAATTTAGTCACACTTTGGACAAAAATATAACATTATCAACTACAAGCAAGAAAATATAATCCAAAATACATCAGATATGAATCACTAAGCACACAGAAAAAAAAACTTTTCAAAACAAGATCTATCTCGATTCATGAAGAGTTGAAGAATAGTTACAATGATGACTGCTTATATTTATTATACAATAAGTGAGTCTCATGTTTCTTAAGTTCGATTTATAAACCCATCATCAGTTTCATACAAATCGGTTTATTGCAGTCGATTGTCCCTCACTGGTCATGACTCAGAGGCCGATATTCAATACAACTAAATTTAAGCAGCTGGCATTAGATCAAACCATACCTGGCGGGAATAAGGGCTAGATAAGTAACAGCTGAAGGGAAAACCTGAATCCCAATGTGACCACCCACCAGTACCACTGCTAGGCCTTTGCACAAACGAGTTAACCCAGAAAAAAGGCTCGTGCCCTGTCCGAGTGAGAAATATCTCAAATCGAAATGCTTAATCACAATTAAACAAAAGAAGTCGAATTCCAAGATCTGAATCGAAAGAGTTCAAGATATAAAAATCAGAGAGAGAGAGAGATCCGTATCGTACCCCTGAGAGAGCGGGAGAGCTCATGGCGGGTGAAAATGTGAGCTCGGATTGACGTCAGTTGCTGATAGCAGGGATTACAGAAAATGAAGATTAGAGGGCTTTGGGGAAGAAGAAGAGCGAGGTAACGCCCATTGATGTGAGCACGTGTTTGCCACGTGATTCATCAGCATTTGAAGTCAGTCTCGGGTTCGACGATCTATCATCTATCCAACGTGTTCTAAATGCCCAATAACGATTACTGTCCCTCCTGGCGCCGGATGCGCACTAATCCGAACCGTTGAATCTATAAAACTAATAATGAGCGTAAAAAAAAAATGATGTCGTTCCTGTGTTGCATCCTGGCCGTCGGAATTCCCTATTAATTGTGGCCGTCCGTTTCCTGGTATAAGTTTAAAAGAACATTTTTTAAGGTTTTAGATAAATTTTTAAAAAATAATTTATAAAAAATAAAAATTTAGATAATTTTTAAAAAATAATTTTTATAAACAAGTTTATAAAAAAAATAATTTTAAATAAATAAATATTTAAATAATTATTTTTAAAAATATTTTTATTATTAATAAATTATTAAAAATAGTATGATTTAATTAAAAATATAAGAGATGAAATAGGAAAGAAGAAATAGGAGATAGGAGATAAAATAGAAAAAAATACAAAAAAGAAGATATGGTAAAAAAATATAAGATAGAGAATAAAGGAAAAATAAAAGAAGATACATAAGAGGGGTAAAAAGAGAGGAGAGATGAGAGAGGAGCAAAAATATGAGAAAAAAATAAAAATAATAATTAAATAATTTATAAACTATTTTACTATCAAAAATAATTTTAATTATTTTATATAAAATTTTAATTTTAAATAATAATTTAATCTAAAAATTTATTTAAATAAATATAATTATTTATTTAAAAATTTCTCCACCCCTAAATTCTATAAACCTTTTTAAAACTTTTGGATTTGTTTAAACACAGTAAGACTTTAACCATGGTTTGTTTTTCGAAGCTCCCACTTGCAAGCCAGGGATGAAGCTCCGAAGCTTCATGAAGAGGAGGAGATTGGATAGGCTGCCGGTCGAGATCTGAAGGAACTGGGATTCATTTGGTAAGCTATTTTTCACCATAAATTTTCTGGTTAGCGTTTTCTGGAAACCCAGTAAACGCTTTCGTGGTAAATTGGTGTTTTTAAGGTTTGATAAGAGCTTGATTAATGCTTGTACATATTCGAGAATAGAGTTTAGATACTATAATAGTTGTCCATGATAATCATATCAAGTGTAAACTAGATGTTTGATAATATGCTTGAAAGAAAAAAGAGAACAGAGTTTAGATGCCGGAGTGCTTGTACCATGATAATCATATCAAGTGCACACTAGATGTTTGATAATATGCTTGAAAGAAAAAGGAGAGCAGAGTTTAGATGCCGGAATGCTTGTCCCATGATAATCATATCAAGTGCACACTAGATGTTTTGATAATTTGCTGGAAAGAAAAATTGAGAACAGAGTTTAGATACCAGCATGCTTGTCCCATGATAATCATATCAAGTGTAAACTAGATATTTGATTGTATGCTTGAAATAAAAAGAAAATATCATAACTATAATATTTTTGGTACTTGGTAGCTTCTTACAGTTGCGATCTTAACTTTAACTAGACCTTGATTCAAGAGATCAATTTCAATTTCCGCAAACTTAAGAATATTATTGTCCTGCAATATAACATTTTGAAATAAGACGCTCAAACTTAACTAATATACCGTCGTTATCCAATAATCTTAAGAATAAGAGCAAAACAAGCTATGGGTATGTTGATAGGTTTTTGAAAAAAGATTTATAAAAAATTAAAAAAAATTAACAGTTTTTAAAAAAGAATTTTTAACAAAGAGTTTATAAAAAAAAATTGTTCTAAATAAATAAGTATTTGAATAGTTGTTATTAAAATAATTTTTATAATTAGAATATTACTAAAAATAAAGTATAATTTTATTAAAAATATAAGAAAATAGAGAAAAAAAGTGTTAGAAAATAAATATCTCAAAAGTATTATAATTAATTCAAATTATATCATATTCAAATATAAATATATATAAGATGTAGTGGAAGACTTAAAGTTATCTCTCGCCATTAATTTGATTGATCTGAGAAGAACTGGAATCAAATGAGACACATGTCAAAAGAGAACACTGTCAAATAAAGAACAGTTTTTTTCAACTGGTGATTAGGCACAGCGATGACAACTTGTTCTTAGCCGTCACCAGTGGAGAACCTTCAGAAGTGAGCTGAGATTAGGGTTTCGTTTTGAAATCAGAAAAGAGATTTCACAAAGTGAATTGTTAATTTTCACTATCAAAAAATTAACATTAAATAAACTGAGTCAATAACCCTTCTTAAATTGAGCTCAATAATTACGGGTCACACTCAAAATATTTATTAATTATCCTAATTAATATCTAAATAGGTTATAATATAAATAAATATCCAACAGAAAGAAGTAGTAAAAAATAAAAATAAGATAGTAATTGAGTATTTTATAATTTTTTTTATAATTTTAAAAATTACTTCTATAAATTTATTAAAATTATAGTTTTAAATTATTTAGTTTAAAAATATTTATAAATTAATATGATTATTTTTTAATTTATTTTAAAAAAATAAATTAAAATTTAGGTTAAATTTTTTTTTTAAATGTTAATTTAGAGTTTGGGAATTTTCAAAGCCCTATATTTAAAAATAATGGTTGAATTTATATCTGGGTATGTATAAAGCTGTGAATATATGATCTTGTTCATATGAGAATCTTAAATGTTTTCCTTTTGTTCTAAAGTTACTGCTAAATTTATCTTTGAAATTTGACAGGCATGATTCAAGCCCAATGAAGCAACAGGCTGATTCAATCCAAATGATACCAGTGGCAGAGTCCAGCAATAACTCATTTGAATGCTGTGTTCTTGAATTACCCACAGTTTCATGGCTTGGCGTCATTTCTTCCTGGGCAGTATTTCTAATCTCAACATCAAATCCCACAAAACCCTAACCCTACCAATCTCTGTATCGCATTCTCTTCCATGGAACCCTAATCTTGATCTGGTTAAACCCTGTCTTCCCCTCTTTATTTCTCCATTTTCCACTTCCTTCCTTCCCACTAAAACCCCCAAAAAGTTTAAGAAACGCAAGAAGAAAGAGAGCCCTCGAACCAAACTTGTCCAAACTAAGGCCAATCATATCCCTCACTTCGAACGCATTGTCGAACGCGATCTCCAACTCAAGTTTCTCATCAAGTCTAAACAATTCCTATCCAAGCAACCTGAACATGTGCTACGCCTCGACGATGCCGGCAAGCTGCACCATGAATTGGGATTTCCCCGTGGTCGGAAGGTGGCCCGCTCAATCGAGCGCCATCCTCTGATTTTTGAGACTTATAGGCACACCGATGGGAAAATTTGGTTTGGCTTCACAGAGTTCATGGAGGAGCTACTTTCTGAAGAGCAATCGACCATGGACGCCATGGAGATTGATCGTGTAGATAAGGTTCGCAAATTGCTAATGATGTCTGCCAATAAGCGTATTCCCTTAAGTAAGATTCATCATTGTAGGACACTATTCGGGATTCCAGACGATTTCAGAGACCGAGTTGTGAAGTACCCGAATTATTTCAGGATTGTGGTGGAGGATGATGGGAAGAGGATACTTGAATTGATCAATTGGGACCCTTTATTGGCTGTGAGTGCTCTTGAGAATGAGTTCATGGTTGATGAAGATAGAGCTAAGAAGGCATTCAAGTTTCCTGTGAAATATGGGAAAGATTTGGATTTGGACATGGATGATAAAAAGAAGCTGAATTTATTGCATACTCTTCCATTGGTATCTCCATATTCAGAGGGGTGTAAATTGGATATTTGGACCCTGGAGGCAGAGAAGTACAGGGTAGGGTTGATACATGAGTTCTTGAGCTTGACATTGGAAAAGAGGGCTTCAATTCATCACATTGTAGAATTTAAGGAGGAGTTTTGTTTAACTAAGCACACTTACCATATGCTTCTGAAGCAGCCCAAAACGTTTTATTTGGCAGGAACAGAGATGAACTGGGTTGTATTCTTGAAGGATGCTTATGATGAAAATGGTGTTTTGACTAAGAAGGATCCGCAGGTTATCTTCAATGAGAAGCTATTTAAGTATGCTCGGATGCAGGAAATTGGTCTGGAATCTGATTTTGGGACAAAAAAGATCATGTAACTTGGCTATTCAGAATAATTAAAATTATTTAGTGGTTGAAAAGTTAGAAACGTTTCGTTTTAAAATTTCCAGTAGAAAGTAAAAGCATTGATCTAGTTTTTAATTCTATCGCGTCAGTTCAACAATTTACCCTAGTTTAATATCCAATGGATATATGAACTTTTTATTTTACAAGAAATATATACATAACTTCTACTTATATAAAAGTCGTAATAATTTATGGTGAAAATAATTATCATGATATTTCGTTTCATATGATAATATTTACAAGTAGTAAAATATGGAACAAAAGTGAATCACAATTTGAAAATTATAAATGAACTTGTATGGAATATTTTACACATTGCATTCAACGGTTTGAGATATTTTTGACATATAACCACTAAATACAATTTTTAAAAAAGCTACTAATAATTTTATAGTCTAATAATACAAAACTTCTTATAAGTAGGAGAATGATCTTATTTATAATTTTTGGGTTATTAATGTCTATCTTTCAAATAAAAAAAAAAATCGGAGGCTCTTTAAATAACAGATCAAATTTTCCTCTCAAGATGTAGCAATTATCAATAGGCCTCCCTGCTATGAAAATTTACAAATTTACATGAAACTATACATGATTGTAGAGCACGCAACCCAGGGCTGCAGCACTTCTCCATATTAAAGAGCTACAGTAAACAAGCAGAGTATTGTGTACCAAGACTTCCAATTTTTTTTCATTTCCCAATTGTTACAATTGTGTCATCCTATGTAACTATTTCACCTGCCTGACATCAAAATGGCCCTACATCTGTATCCATTGCACAAGAATGACTTCTTTCTTTCCATGGAGAAAACCAAGAAAAGTTTGATAAGAATATCATGCCCCAACTGCATATTTCTTTGGAGCATTAAACATTGGCTGCAAATAAGCTTCAGAGAGACACACTAGAATCCGATGGCAAGCCAAAGCAGCAGATGTGAAAATGACAATAGTGCAAGCCCAGCAAAACCTCAGCATCAATATGGGATCTCTACTTGCAGATTTTAGTGCCTTGGCGAATATTACTCTAAGTCGTCGATCTCTGAAGATGGAAATATAATCAGGTGCAGGTAAACCTGATTCTATGTTGCCAGGTCCATTTGCAGAGATTGCCCGGGAATACCGAGACACTGTGATTCCTTGTCCAAAGTATTTAAGTGCTCTTTGGCACATTATGTCAGCTATGATATCACAAAGGTGTTGGCGAAAAGGCTTTCCCTCCTTGGACACCATTGCTTTGATTAATGAAGTTCCATCCTGTTCATGTGTTCATTCAATGAAAAGCAAGTTTCTTACACAATGCACATTATTTGATCCATGAAAGAACACCCATCATTCACAAGCACACTGCCTGCATACTCTATTTGGATTTACATCAAGAACATACTAAACCCAAACTAATCATGCAAGATTTAGTGCAATAAGTAGAGCCATTAACAGCTGAATTTTCGTCCAATTTACATTTGATGATCGGTTTAATCCATTGAAAAACTCAGGCAAGAAAGGAGCCAAAAGAAACAAAATCCACTTCACGTCAAAGTATCAAAGCAAGAGATAAATGGCCAAACAATAACAAGTGATTGAAATTTCCATCCTCTTCAAACTAGCATGCCCTGTATCAAGCAAATGCAGCAACTAACCATATGCACATTACTAATATATGATAAAGCAGACTCAACACTGAAATATTAACAAACCAGAATACACATCCCCAATGAGAACAGTGGCAAACATTTAAGCTCACGAATCTTGTGATAAACAGCTCTTAGCAACTCACAGCAGTCATAAGAAGTCTTCTGAGCACAACACCATCTTTGGATGGTAAAAGCCTCAAGACCAAGTTTGCAATATCAAAAACACCACCAGCAGCCTTGTTTGGTAAATGATCAACGGAAGTCTCATTTTTTGATGCCACTGATTGCAAGGCTTTCCTGGCCCAAAAGCAATAGTATCAGAATTCAGAAAATGCTCTATCTATCAAATAATTGGAGCATTCTAAAACAGGCCGCCATGAGTCCATTAATTAGAAGAGGAAGACTGAACCTCTTTTTATTTAAAAAATAAACAAGGTAAGAATGCTTCTTGGACACCTTGAGTAAATGGGAAACGTAAAACACATCGCAATCATGTGTTAAGTTTTCAGATTAGACCAAGTGAGGAAGGAAGAGTATACTTGAGTTGGGTGGAAAAAGTCTCCACTAATAGACCTCCTATAATTTATTCCACAACAAAAGGGAATAAAATCTTAATTCCAAAAATATTTAACGGCACAAAGCTTCGCAAGCTAATATAATGAGTGGCAGTTCATGTCAGCAACTTAGTTTCAACTTTCAAATTGAATCGTGATAGGAGTACTATGGCATACATCTAAGAAGGTTTCTCCACATTTTAAGTTTTTATTGGAGATTCTGATGATAGCATACACCCAAGGTTTATTTCTTTGAAAATCAAGTCATATATGCCAAACTCAAGCACAATAAAAAAGAGCCAATATTGAGTCATATCAACATGTAATTTGGAACTCCTCCGCTCCTTAATCCTAAATAGAAAACCTATTTCCTATATTTATCAATTTTTTTTCTAAATTACCCTTATTGATACTTTATCAACAATAATCAAGTAAGAAAGGGAATGAGATAACTAAGGAAGATGACTATAGTATTTTAGAAAAAATATATCATATTAACTAACTTAATATAATCAAATTAGTTAAATATATCCTAAACTAGAAGAGTATTATCTATACAAAGCTGTACTTATCCTCTATTCTCAAGTAATTAAGTTTGAAACAGCGGACAATGCCTTTTATTATATAATTATTTACACATTGAACACAAAACCCGAGGAAAAAGGATCATTGCCTGGAAAATTGTTACCACGTTAGAGAGTTTGCATCAAAATTGAAACACAAAAACTTTTAAGTACTACAAATAAGGCCAAAAAATAAACTGCTTCCTAAAGAACTGGATCCACCACATAATGATTCCATTAAACTGCCAACATACCTGGTTGCACCCACCCTCAAGAAAAGAGACAGCCTTTGCCAGAGGAACTCTTTCTTTCTGTTTAGTAGCACCTAAACAGGAGAAAATATAGTTAGAGGAGGAGAGAGATCAAATATAAATTTAAAAGTATTAAGTGAGCTTAGTATTTTAAGAAATACTCCTTCCCTCATTCTCTTACTTGATCATTATTGAGAGAGTATCAATAGGAGTAATTTGAGAAAAAGTTAGTAAATTTGGGAAATAGATCTTATATTTAAGATCAAGATCAACTCACTAATTAGGTCTTATATTTAGAAATGGAGAAGTATTAAGAAAAATTGCATTTAATACACACAACAGTAGCCTACGCAACATAAATCCATCAGAACCTTTGAAATGATGTTGAATAAAAATTTTAAATGAAGCATAGCCTGCAAACTCTTATGGTAAAGATTATCAATTTCTGAGACATCAAGATGGAAAACTTACCCTGATTCATACAAAGGCAGGGTTGAACCAAGATTCATATAGCAAAGAAAAATATAAAACTTTGAATTCTCAATTTTATTTATCAAAAAGGCTCAACCACAAAGGAAAGATAAAATGTTATGTCGCAGTATATTAATGGAACAGAACGCATGTTTATGGGACTTCTTATACCGAATGCAATATATTCCTTGATGCTACTGAGTTTTCCGTAAGAAGTTTCCGAACAACAAAAGGATATGCAGCTTCAAAGGTCTTAAAGTTTGGATCTGCAGCTATAGCCAAACCTGAAATGTTCAAAAGCAAAATTTAAGTCAAGAAGAAGAAAATGAAACAAGCATATTGTTAATTCAATAGAACATTATATATATTAATACATGTTTATACAAACATCATGCGAAGAACTACTTGTAAGAATCAGTGTGATGATAGATGGTGGGTAACCCATAGTTATGTATATAGGATCTTCACAGTTTACCTTCCAATGAAGCTAGGGAGCGCAAGACAAGTGTATAGTATGGTGGCATACGGAAATGATACTTGAGTGCTACAAACCAGATCTTTCCTAGAACCTTGAGGAAAATTTATTGCAAGATATCAGTGACTGAAGAGAGGAAACCCTATTGAACACTCAACAAAATGACTAAAGCCAATTTGGCTAAATATGGATTGTTAGACAAATATAGCTCATAAATATGCAAAAGGAAGCTCTAACATTGGTTTTATTATCACGAAATAATATTTAGCGTTAATAATAACAATGGCGTCTGGTAAATGATAGATTCGATTTGTACAATTTCAACAAAAGTAGGAACTGCAATGCTAACGTCAATTACAAGCTTCCATTTGAAAAATAAAATCATTCAATAAAAATAATTTATGGATTTGCTACGGATAACAAATGGCACCTTTCAGGCCTTGTTTCATTGAATTAGCTGGTAACAAACAAAACTCAGATACTCAAGTTTACATAAAATTCTTTTTTTTTATTTTCTATCATTAGTTCATATTTCTAATCCAAGGTTCCAAAAATTATGCATTGATAGGTCAAAGAGCAACCAATCTATAGTTATTAGAATTCATCAAACAAAACTCAGATGCTCATTTTTACATCAATTTTTTTTTAATTTTCTATTATTAGGTCATATTTCTAATCCAAGGTTCTACAATTATGCATTGATATGTCAAAGAGCAACCAATCTATAGTTATTACAATTCATCAAACAAAACTGAGGGGGAAAAAATCACAAACATAAAGCATGATTGTATTTAAAAAAAAATGGGTACTCAACATAAGAGACACAGAAATCAGGAAATCAAATTTTCTATCACAAGGTTATTATTTAATTGCTTTGTGATGGGATCAACTAATTCCAACGTTTATAAACCTACAGAGTGGAATCCCCTTATTGTTTACCAGTGTGTTAAATCAGTATTGCACATTCTTTTTCCTTTTGAACCTAATAAAAAACACAAATTTCCCCTTATTGTTTACATAGCACATTCTTTTAACGTCAAGGTGTAAGCACTTCTTTCTATTAAAAACTTCAAGTAACACCAAATTTGCCTCAACTAGAAACTATCGACACTCTCAGACAGCAGTTCACAATGTCATCTGAAAGACACAAGTGCATTCACTATCTAATCTGTTAAACATGATCTCACCCTGCTGAACTTCACATCTGGTATCCCATCCCTAAACTCTACTTCTCCCAAGGCCTGTTCCAATTCCTGCAATTTTATAATAGATCTGAAAATTTAGTTCTATGAAAATCAGTTACAAAATTAAAAATATGCAATGGTCATCCTGAGACATAGATAATTACCAAGGTTACAAGTCGTATATTTGTCCCAGGCCTCACAACATCCATATCAGTCAGAGCACGCACAAGGGATGCCCAGTCGCCATTTACTATATGAACTATCGAAGCAAGCATAGCAAGCTGATGCTTTTTTTCCATTTGACAGAGCAAACCGAAATCTAGAAACCTGCCGCAAGAAATAAATAGAAGAAAACAGTAAATAGTTAAAATTTGTGAAGTAAAACTAGAATTTACTCTGACTGAAAAAGGAGGGGGCAATTACCCTATTTGTCCAGAGGAAGTGTAACGCAAGTTTCCAGGATGCGGATCAGCATGCAATAACCCTGTTTCAAGAAGTTGCACCAATGTTGCCTCAACACCTTTGTTGACCTGAATGAATTAATGCGCAACGTAAGTCAATATTCACCCAAAAAAAACTGCTGTCATCGTTGTGAAGAACTAAGACGCTAAAACAGGACATAATTTTTGGTATAATCGGTAATTTGTGGTTGACAAACAATTCAATTGAGAAACAGCGGATTCAAGTAGTAATACAATGTTTTCATGGTCAATAACAAATTATTATGTAACAGTTTCACGCCCATGTAAAGACAGAAGTTGTAATTATTTCATTTGTGTTCACATACCAGATCAAGAAGACGCCTCTTTGCGTCTACCTTCTGCCTTTCCAAATGTACAGAGACATTTCCAACAGAGTTTCCGGTAGATATGGAGAGCAAATCTGTTGGACTTTCACCAATCATCCACTCCATAGTGAGAACCCTTGTTCGACTTAGATGTTTGAACACTTTTGGTACACTCATAAAAGAAAAGGGAGAGTGAACTTCCTGATTGTAGAAATAACAAGTCAGTTGATAGAAAAAGCTATAATGAAGGTTCATTAGAGCCAATTCAACCTTAAAGGTTTAACAGTTAGGCGTTAGCTAGGAATTAATGTTATTAACACACTTTTCAAACAAAAACCATTGAGACTTGAACTTTGAATAAAGGACCGGGCGTATCATACTAATCTTCAAATTTCTAAGTGGTAAATCATTCCAAATTTCCAGTGCAAAATAACTTAGTAGGATCTACATGCTTGACTTTCACAGCTTCATCCTAGATTCTTGTTCAGTTCTGAAACCATATTTCGAATTTAATCGCCCATTATTCACAAAAAAAATAAAAAATATAATCTCCCAGAAACAATATTAATTACCTGAAACTTTGAAGCATTTGCAGCCTCTAAAGTGTAATCTAATTCGCCAACAAAACCTTTCCCCAGCTCATCAGCATATAAACGAGGATCACTCTTTCTCTTGGCAAACTTTTGCACTAGCCCTAGCTGAAATAATTACACCCAGTCACTTGAGAAATTTAATCCTGGACAAAAATAATACAGATATCAGGGTAATAGAGATCAATACAAACCCCAAGGCGAAGGATGAAGATATCCCGCACCACCACATGATGCAAATTTGGACGCTGAACTTTCACAGCAACATTCACTTCATCAGTAGTACGGGCAAAGTAAACCTAGGAGATGTAAATGCAGTTAAATAAAAAATGTAAACATAACACTACATATATTTAATCAAGCATGGCACTCCTATGACAAAGTATGGACTTACCTGACCAAATGACGCTGCAGCTACAGGTTCCTCGGAAATGTAGCTGAACAATGACTCCACGGGGGAACCTAATTCTTCCTCAATAATCCTCATAGCATCAGTCCTGGGAAAAGGAGGGATTTGTTCATGAAGCCCAGATAATGCCTGCAAGATGAACTCAATTGGAATATGGAAAGAAAAAGCCAATGCATATACAAGATATTATCAACTATTCTAGAGAATGTGGTCCATGAAATTTTGTAGTTCAGAAGATGTTCAATAGCTTGTAGCACATAAGCATCACATGTTCATTCTTGAGATAAAATTTGAACCATCCAAATTAAATTTCAAGAGTCCATATTCAAAGTTTTTTATTTTTAATTTTTAAGTTAAGAATTCATTTTAAAAAATACACATTTCCTAGTTTGACTAGGAAAAAAACTACCTTAAGTATGTGAGCTTAAGTATCTAAGCTTTTTCTAATTGTTAATCCTAAATTAGCATGTTTATTGCAAGAGATAAACAGCCAAAAATGAAGGAACAGTGACAGGCATATACTATTCAACCTAACCTTGGACATCTCAACACCAATGATATCTGGTCTTGTGGAAAGGGACTGACCAACTGCATCAGCAAGCAGATTAATTTAACAAGGATATCGGTAATCTAAAAAGTTAAAACTGCAGAAGAAACTGAAAGGCACGACAGTTATAGGCAATGAAAAACCTTCAGGAACCATAATAATGATATAATATATAAACAAAAGATCATCTAAAGTTCACCATCAGTCTTCAAATATTAGATTTATTACCTTTAATAAAGGTGGGGCCAAGGCTAAGCATTGTTTCTTTTAACACTATCCCAAAATTATATTGAGATGTTTTCGCATCAACATCCTCTTCTGGATTTGGTTTTATAAACTTTGTGACTCCTGAAGTTCGAATTCTGATCATCGCAGAGGCAAAGGCGGAAAATATCTTCCAAGGCAAAAATATTGCAAAATTAATAAAAATGCACTTCATTGACAATTCAAGCAAGCATCTTGATACAAATTTTATACCTAACAAATTAAATATTGGTTTCAATAAAAAAAAATATAGAACAAAATATTGAATCACAAGCTATTTACAGCAGTCATCAAAAGTACATTGGGACAATTCCTGTATTACAAAATCATCATATAAGGTCACATCTTTAGCTTGTCTCTCTGACCAACATATGATGACAATCTCGTAAAATAAAATACAGAAACCTCCATCAGTGAAAGAGATGTTTTACATGAATTCAGATAACATTTAAATGATAAGTCATACAGCAGCAATTTAGTCATAACAAAAAAAACAAAGAAATGACAGTTTTTAGCATTAGAGATGTTAAACCTACAATCTAGAGCCATAATCCCAGGGCAAATACATATATACCGTGCAATTTATACTCCTAAATATAAGTAAAATCAATTATACGCACAATTTTATCCGTTCTTTTGATACCACTGTATTACATTTGTCTTTAAATAAGCAGGGTGAACAGGCCCTAACTATTAATCACGGGAAAGGTAGATTCCAAAAATTCATCATGGGTATTTATAAAAGTTGTCCAATTAACTACCTCTAGAAGACGAAGGGCCACCACATGTGGCCTACAGCTGAAATAGGTAGCAACATCCTGTGGATCATAGACTTCCGGAAGTGGTTTAGACCAAATCTTCGATAAATGATAGAAGTAACTCGCATAAATTTCCAATGCTTTGAGATCAGCCATGAGCAAATCCACTCCAGACAGTTCTGAAAGGCAATGAAAATCAAATCAATACATGGAAGAAACAACATGGGTTAAGACCATCATGGAACATCCGCTCCATAACCCAAATTTTCAAATTCAATATAAGGGAGACGCATCAACATTCACTTGCATGTAAAAAGAGGTATACAATAATGCCCAGCTCCCGAAACCAACTGAAACTTCAAATTAAGCGTATATGACTAAAAGTACATGCCGAGGAAGCCTTCATGTCTACCTGGATACCAATGCTGAGGCCAAGAAGGAGGGGAAAATTGGGGAGCCATAGGGTCCTCGAGATTGCGAAGCCATATAAGGTCATCGATTTTCTTCGTAAACATCGGAATACGAAAGGCCTCATTTGCCCACTCAACGCCCTTACTAATTCCCTTCTTTATGAACTCCGCGTCCTTGCGAAGCACCTGGGTGAAGTGGCTGAAATTCCCCTCATCTCGCTTCTTGTTCTGCTGGCCTCTCGACGACGCCGTTGCGGTGGCCCGCACAGATCGCAGCGCGGAGATGGTACCCAACCACGGTGTTGCTACCGCCGTGGCCATTGGCCAAAGAGACGGAAACAGAACTCTGTATACAGAATGATAAGCTACTGATGGTTTAAGAATGAAGAAAAAATTAAGAAATGGATTGCAAGGTAAAAAGCTAACGTTTGATGGAGTTCAGAGTAATGCACAAATGAAATTCATGTGAAAATAATTTGTGACTGGTATTGTAAGAATGTTGAAGATGACGAAAGAGAAAAGAGTAGTGGACTAGAGGTAGTGGAAGTGGCCATGACGGTGAAAAAATAGTACCATATTCTGGGTGGATGTGGAACGCTAGTGGCCACACAGAAAATAAAGACCGTCATTTCCCTCCGAGGCTATGAAATATATCTACATAACGTTTTATCTTTTTATTGAATAGATTGTTTTTTTATAAAAAAAAAAAAAAGAATTTTTTCTTCAAAGCCGTTTGGTACGATGAGATGTTTGACAGAAAAGAGAAAGAAAGGTGCGTAATTTTGATAAAAATATAGTTATATTCGTTTCTATTTTATTTTAAAAATTTAAGTAATTTTAATTATTTTAGATTTAATCTAACTATTTTTATTAATTGATTGGCGTACACATATAAAGGAATAAGTGAGTTGTTGTTGTGTTGCTCATTTGTTAGTTTATTGATTATTGATTATTTGATGTCATTACTAATTCTCACAAATCATTACAGGATAGAATAAATATTCATGAGTCCTAATGATCAAGGAAAAGCTCCCGGTGTCATTTAAGGGAGATATCAAATTTATCTCTTAATGTATATAAAAAATAGAATAAAATTATAATAAATTGAGAGAATAACTAAAAAAAAATTTCATGACATATCCTAATAGGTTATCTATAAGGATTATTTTTGTCTGCTAAATATAAATATTTTTTTATTATAAAAAAACTATTTAAGATAGTGTAAAATATTAAATATGAATATATCTCTTTATGAGTATTCAAATTTTAATTTATCTATTAACCCATTTTATTAAATTAAATCCTCATTGATTAATCTAGACGACTTGTTATTTCAAAATGTAGTTTTAATATGTTACTTTTGTATGTCCAAAGCCAAGGAAAGGGATGCTTGGTAAAAGGAAAGTTAGGATGGGAAATCCATTGTGTTAGAGATGTGGAACATATATTTTCTTAAATAGAGAGTATCCATAAGTTATTTTGGATCTAAGGGCTATTTAGATAAAATTTTAAAAATGAGCTTGTGAAAAAAATAGGTTTTTTGATAGCTTTTAGAAAATAACTTTTATAAAAAAGTTTATTAAAAAAAAGTGATTTTAAATAAATGAGTATTTGGATAATTATTTTAAGAAATATTTTATTATTAGTAAATTATAAAAAGGGTATGAGTATTAAATGATGAGAGATAAGATATAAGAGGGGAAATGAGAGAGGGTGTAAGAAAAAAATGAAAAAGGATGTAAGAAAAAATATGAGAGAAGAGAGAGGGTATAAGAAAAAGTATGAGAGATTAGAGAGTGTAAGGAAAAATAAGGGTAATATAGTAATTGGTCAATTTATAAACTCTTTTACTGTTTTATAAGCTACTCTAACCAGTTTATCTGAAATATTAATTTTAAATTATAATTTAATTCAAAAATTCGTTTGAATAAATATAACTGTTTATTTTAAAATTTCTTAAAACATATATTTAATGTGTTTCTAAACACACAATAAGTCTAATTTATCACATATCAAGAGTATTAAGACTAAAATTAAAATAGGATAAAACTAATTACTATATTAATTAACAAATTATAAGTAGATGTGTAACATGTTTAGTTTCACAAAACCAACATTTGAGCGTTTTAACATAAAACCAAAGATACATGTAAATTTTGGTCTTATTTAATTAAAATATGAAGAATTCTCAAGAAGTTGAGAGTCCAACTTCCTAAAAAAAAAAAACTGGAGAAGTAACTCCTTGAGGGTAATTGAAGGAAGCTGAGATTTCCAGGTATTTTATAATTTATTTATCAAATACATTTAACCTCATAATTAAACCCCCAAATTTTAAGGATATTTTTGTCTTTAACATATAAAATAATAGTATAATGATTTCATTTCTTAAAAAGGTGAAATATTAAACAAATAAGTTATACATGTACTTATTAAGGTTAAAAGTCAATTTTGTCCTGAAAATATGTACGAATGAGCAATTACTATTCAAAAAAATTTCTCATCCAATATTATCACGAAACGAAAGTGTTGAAAACAATACACCGTGGCCCATTTTGAACACCAAATTTACATTGACGAACTCTTGGCATGAATATGGGAGCGTTGTTCAAGATTGATCATTTGTGAATATTAAATTAGTATAAAAATATAATATTAAATTTAAATATTAGTAGATAAACTCACTACTCACTTTTATAAGTGTGATTAATCCTCTAATCATATGTTATGACAACACTTCATCATACATCTAATATAATCTCCTACAATAGTGAGAAAATTACATTTAAGGCCTATATAAAAAATTTAATTATAAAAAAATCTAAAAAAATTATTAAACGATTGTAAAATTTTATAAAATTTAAAATTATTATTATTTAATTATAAAATAATATAAATACTCTTAAAAAAATATATTTCATTTATTGTTTTTGGCCCCTAGTAGTGATTCTTTTCTATTAGAGTTATTATTTCTATTATTTGAATTATTATTTTTTATATAGAGTTGTTATTTATATTATTTAAATTTTTTTAGAGATATTTTTATTATTTTACAATTTAAAAAAATTAATCTTTCTCAAAATTTCTCCTCAATTTCTTTTATAATACTCAAATACAATTTTTTTTTCATATTTATATTGTTCTCTTTTTAATCCCCCTTATTTACACTATTTTTATTAGTAAAAGCAGAAATATCATAACATTATAAGAAGAATACGATTATTTCAGTGTCACTGTTTTGGATAGCCCCTATGCTACTTTTCTGGAATTGCATTCGACGACGTCGTTTCTGCATTAAAAAATTAGAAGATTTTTAAACTTGGGTACATTTATTTTGACAAAACTCATGTATCACAAAAAAAAATGGGACTAGAATAAGACAATCTGGGAGATTTTTTTGGATGAGCGGTTTATCCTTAACCACACAAAAAATCCCAGATATATCGACAGGGCATGCCACGTGGACAACCAAACAGGATGGCCATATTCCACGTGAACCAATAACAAGCGAGTAGCTAGCAGCATCATCCAATAAGAGCCCACTTTTGGATTCGCCCATTATCTCTCTCCCTGCCTCTTATAGTTTCGTTTTCGCCTTCATTGCCTTCATTCTCAGCTCTCCCTCTTGCTCTCTCTCATTCCACGCAGTCTGAGAATCGATGGCTTCCAACACATTGATGAGCTATGGCATTGCCACTGCTTCCTCATTCCCTTCTGTGCTTTCTTCCTCTAAATCCAAATTCGCCGCCGCAATCCCCCTCCCCGGAGGTGCTTCCGTCGCCTCGTCTTCTCGCTTTACCATGACCGCCGACTGGATGCCCGGCCAGCCCCGACCTCCTTACCTCGATGGTTCGGCACCTGGGTATGTCTATATGCATGCTCCGATTTTCCATTTTCTTCGAGATATATGAAAGTATTTTCAGGTTATATAGGGTGGATCGAATGTTTGGAATCGACGACCATCATCTGAAGTTTAGGGATTTAGTGTATAGTTTTTAGCTCAATATGTTGATGGACTGGATTTGATTTGGATTTGTTGCAGTGACTTCGGATTTGACCCTCTTCGTCTAGGGGAAGTGCCGGAGAATCTTGAGAGATACAAAGAATCTGAGCTCATTCACTGCAGATGGGCCATGCTTGCTGTGGTAAGTTTTCACTATGAAGCACAATCACAGCTATTTCTTGGATCTGGGATTAAATAAAAATGATACAAGCTCCCTTAGTAAAGAAATGAATTAGATAACTAATTTGTAGGGGTTAAGAAAATTGATTGAGTTTTTAATCATTTACATTAGAAATTTCTCTTTAATGAAAAGCTCACTTATATATGTAATCAATAGGGAGAGTTTAGATAGATGGAGGGAGTAGTAATTATTATGCTTTTTTTTATACAAGGGGGAGTAGTAATTATGATTATGGGATGAGTGTTTAGATGGATGAATATAGTGATAGATGTGATGATATGAATGAATTGGGCAGCCAGGGATATTGGTACCAGAGGCATTGGGATTAGGGAACTGGGTAGAAGCACAGAGATGGGCAGCGGTTCCAGGGGGACAAGCCACATACCTAGGGAACCCAGTTCCATGGGGTACCCTACCCACCATTTTGGTGATTGAATTCCTTGCCATAGCCTTCGTGGAGCACCAACGCAGCATGGAGAAAGACCCCGAGAAGAAGAAGTACCCTGGTGGTGCCTTTGACCCTCTTGGCTACTCCAAAGACCCTGCCAAATTCGAAGAATACAAAGTCAAAGAAATAAAAAATGGTTAGCATCTTATTACTCTCAAAACTCTTTATTTTCCGCTTTTATAACAAACAGTTTAGGTGAGTTAATTAGGTCATGTTTTTAGGCTCAAAAAACATTTATGAAGGTATTTATAGATTGGCCACAGATAAAGTCCTCACATTAGAAGAATCTTGTGGCTTATGAACTATTCTTACTAAACAGATCGATCTTTGTTGGTTAAAATTGTGTATTGTTATGCTATATATATATATTTGAGAAATGAATGAGATTAGATATTGATTTAGTTGAATGTGTGTGGTTGGTAGGGCGGCTGGCGCTGTTGGCATTTGTGGGGATATGTGTGCAGCAATCAGCATACCCAGGAACAGGGCCTTTGGAGAACTTGGCTACTCACTTGGCGGATCCATGGCACAACAACATTGGGGATATCATCATTCCCAGAACAATTTCGCCTTGAGAATTCTTCAAATTCCTTTTTGTCTGTATCTATTACTAGCTTTGCAATGTAATGTAATGTAATGTTACTCATAAATCATGATATGTTTCGCTGTACTAGCTCCAGTGAACTTTAGAAACCTTGTGTTTCAAAACTCACTACTAGAAAATTGTTATCTAGGGAGGGACAAAGCCCTCGCTAATTAAAATACATTTATCCCTCACTAATTTCGTCGTCGATACACTAAATAATAGCGATGAAACTTTTACCTCAGCAATTTTGCAAAGGATTTAAGGAGCGATTAGCTCCTTCGTTATCCTAACTCGTATATAAGCTTTGACCATTTTGACGGCAGATTAGTGATGAATCATATTTCTCATCAAAATAGTGAGGGAATCATCCTTGGCAATTTCCTCACTACATGATTCTTTTTTAGGTGAGTGATGAGGATTTAGTGAGGTTTTGAGATTCCTCGCTAATTCCTAGCTAATGGATCATATGCTTTTTAAATCCTTCGTTATTCCATCATTAAATAGTTAATCAGATTTAGTAGATCCCTTTCTAAATCTCTAATCGTAAAGTATAATCACATTCATCTAACAAAAGTTTCAATATATATTATGTCAATTATAATCATAAGTTCAAAATACTTCATCCACAGAAAGCTGGAAATGCAAAGTAGAAAGTATGAAACATTAAGTTATTTGAGTTCATGATCATTCAAATTGGCATAAGGTCTCCCCTACTAGGCTATTACCATTTTGAAATATCTCTTAACTGTCTTATTTTGTCTCCTTGGGTTTCTTTTTTGCCATTGAAGCTCAAGGTCTGTGCTGTTGCTGCCACAAAATTAACAAAAGTATCATCAGCCTATTAAGTAGGGCTAATTATATCGATCATGCAATATCATTGTACTTCTAATATACTCCTCCAATTTTAAATATAAAATTTAATTTATAGTATAATTTATATTATAAACTAGACCTTATATTTAGAATTAGAAAAATACTATTAACCAAAATATTTGAATTGATAACTATTTTAGTGTTTTTTTTTTTTTTGCTTTTCCCTCTTCCTCTTTTCATAGGACTAAAAAGTATCGGCTCACATGAATATCTCAAGATATGCCGATTCATATTCGTTAAATCTCAAGCTCGTTGAAGTTTGTTTGCTATAAAAAGCAACTCCTTGTAAGACTAGCTACAATATTCTTAGGCTACTAAATTTTTTCTTTTTCATTTTTGGTTAACAATCATACTACTATTTTCAATTCTATAGGTAAGAGTTAGATAAATAATTTTTATATATTATAAAAATTAATTAAACTAATTATTTATAATAAATGTGTGTTAGTTTCTTTAAGATAATACATTTAATCATTATCTCTATTAATAAAATCTTATTTAATATATCCAACTAATAGGGTTAGTTTAAAAAAAGTTTATCAATTTTAGGAATAAAATAGATTGAGATTTTATAATTAAGATGAAATAAAAATTTTTAATTAATTTTTATATTTAGGACTGGACGAATATTTTATTTCCTCTTGTAGACTTTCATCCCATCATTTTACATAGGATCTTTGTAATTATTATTAACCTTGTGCTTCTATTCTATTGACATTCTTTGCACATGATCAAATGATTGGTTTTTAATCAATTTCTTCCCAATAGATGCAACACCAAGTTATCTTCTTTTATAACTTGAATTTTAAACGTTGATAATGTAAGAATAATGCATCAATTAAAAGTTTAGGATACTAATTACTCATTCCAAAAATAAATAAAAATGTCCTTTAACTCGAGTAAAAAATGTTCAACTAACAATCAGATGACAATGCACCATCTTTTAAACTTATGGAAAAACCAATTTGAAAACTTTCAGCTCAAATTTACCATTTAACCCCCATTCTTTTATAAGTCGCAAAGTTTATTTACTATTTTTTTCCTTTGACATGAGTAGTGGTGAAAGTGCTAAACTTTTTTTTTGTATACAAAAAGGTGAGTTCAGTACTAGCCCCCGCTAAAGCCAAGTCACAGTTTTAGGATTTAGAGAGAGCTTACAGGGTACTTACAAAATATCTTATCAAAAGAGCCTCCATAACAGTAGTGAGAATCAAACTCACATCTTTATATAATATAAACATATTTTTATCATCTATATCAACTCTTATTAGCGAAAGTGCTAAACTTGTGTGGCTATTTGGGCATGTTTTTAGTTTCTTTTGGGCTTTATTGTGGGCATATTCTATTTGTGGCCTTTCAAGAGTTAACAGAACAAACCCATTTTCTAAAACTATTTTCAGGTGGTGGACTGTTATTCATAACTTCATATCATGTAACTATTTAGAGTAATATTTAATTTTTAAGAAATATTAATTTATTGTAGTTCCAGTCATAATATTTGGAGAGATATCTTATCTCTTGGGTACTTAGGTTTAATCTTAAGAGTAATTGATTGCTTGTCTTATTTAATATTAGTATCGTTTAAGAGGAATTGAGACTTTATCATATTTTTATATCGTGGATGAGCCGAATCCTTTTTTAAAAAAATTTGTACCAAAAATAAATTAATTAGGCAAGTTGCCATGAGGTTATTGATTATGAATTGTTTGTTAGTGTGGCATGATGGACAAGTCTAAAGGCATATTGGATTCTAAAAGATAATATTAGTCGTACTGATTACGACAATCTTATCTACGATAGTGATCAGAAGTGGGTTATATTTTTAAGTTTTCTTTCATTACATAATTATGGAATATTTTGAATGGCCTTAATTTTAATTAGAGTTGAGTTAGGTTTAGAAAAGTCATGGTTGAAAGTGGCTCCTCTATCTCGTCGTGACTTGTCCATCATTCTTTCAAGTCTTCTTCCTTTCAAATTAATTACTCTGATCTTGAATGTAAAAACTAAGACAATCAATTTGCAAGATATTAGTTTAGTTATTTATATAAAATATGTATTAGTTTTTCTATAATATTTCTTCTATTGAAAATTACTCCTTCAGTAAAAAAAAACCTATGCAATCAATAGAATTAGTTAAGGAAAAAAATTATAAATTTAGATAACAAAATATACTGAAATCTTATATTTAAGATTAAAATAAATTTATTTACTTATTTTTTTACATTTAGAATAGAGAGAGTAAAATGCTTGAAGTGGTTTGGTGTGTATAATATAATATGTGTTTGATCCTAATTGAAAGAGCTTTTGGTTGATTAAGTATCAAGTCTTAAGTTTAAATTTATGTAAATACAGAAAACGTCTTGAGGGAGTTACCCATAATTGAGTTCAATAATATTTAAATATGATTTAGTCAGATAACCATATAAAAAAATAAAAAAGTGAATGTGATTATAACAATATTTTATTTATTGACAAAATATGCTTAACCATGCCTTGATTATAACCATATTTTATTTATTGAAGTTTAAATTGAAGTAGCGTATGTTGTGTTTTTTCTAAGGTTACGTACGTCTTAATTTTATACCTTGATATCCACCACCAAGTTTAATTTAATAAATAATAGAATAAATTATCCATGGTTTAAGAACAGTGCCTTTGATTTCTATATATTTTATATTGATATAAATTACCATGTTAATTTATTAGAAATAAAACTAAAACTTAAGGTATTAAAAATTAGATCCACCGTTGAACTAGTTGAAACTACGATTCAACAGATAATAGTCTAATCTTAGTTGAATCAAGATCAACCCAATTATAATTAGAAGAATATAATTTAATTAAAATATATAAAAATACTCATATATAATACTAAAAAGAGTCATATTTAAATAAAAATAAATTAATTCACAAGTAAAATTGAACATTAATAATGTATAAACTACATATAATTTAATAAAATAGATTTAATAAAATATGAATATGAATGACTTTCGTTTAAGGCCTAATAATAGGAGAAACAAATAAAAAATCTAATCTAATTTACTCGTTTAAAACTTTTAACCGAACTATATATATAGAATATTGGAATTCATTAGGTATAATTAGGAGAAAGTTAGATACAAATAGAAACAAGAGTAACATGTGACAAAAACTAACAAGAGGGGGAATGAGCGCGCATGACAAAGAGGGGTTTTAGGGTTTTTGATGATACAGAGAAAAAGACAGAGACAAGGTGTGAATATGAAGAACGCGCACACAGCCAAAACCAATACAACAATTGGGTTTCTCCTAAAAAGGAGAGCAACCAAAAAATAAAAAAGCTAGAGGGAGAGAGAGAAGGGTTATTAGTACTTAGTACAATCTCACAAAGCATGTTTGGTTTGTGTTAAATCCAAGAAGTCACCCAAACTGAAACCCCATTCTTATATTTAGCTTTACGAATTGACTAATGGTACGATATATATATTCTTTCTATATACCTTCATATATGTATATAGCCAGAGAGAGAGAGAGAGAGGCACATGCAGTTGTGCAGAGGCAACCTCATCACGAATGGCTGCGTGCTGGAGAGTGTTTGCGTGCTGTTCGAGGAAGGCAGAGAATAATAAGCTTTTACGAAATACTAATAATAATAAATAAAATATATATATATAAACAAAACCCTACCTCATCTGTCTATCTCTATAGCTACCATCTATTCTATACATATATACCTTTTGTGGTTTTTGGTAACTGGGTTCTTTCGTTTTCCAACTATTTCTTTTTCTGCCAAAATGTTTCCCAACTAGCTCCTATACTATCAATTTCAAACTTCACTTCTACAATATTATGTTATTATTATCCATATATACATGTGTGTGAATGTTTGAAACTTACAAAACAAAACCAAATTAGTCACCCTGCTTGAAAATTGATTATGAACCTTCTTAAACTGTTAGTCTATTATCATACCAGTAACAATAAACGTCTGGTTACATGTAATTATTTTCCTATACTTAGGTCGTGTATAGATTATTGTTTTCACATATGCTAATGTGTCACGGTTTCTTTGAGAAATTAAGTAGGGAGGATGGATCTCACATAAACTCATGGTGGCGGTTAGAAAAAGTTGTATGTTGGAAGAGATAGCTAATTGCAAAATTGCTACGTTTGAATATGACTCAGTCAGGTCGTGTGGTCAGGAAGTTGATTGATTTTGTGATGTCAATTATAATTAGACTAATATGTTTATATTAAACATCCTATATAACAAGTAAAAGAAGTGATTTTATTGATTTTGTCATTGTGATCAATTTTTAATTAATAAATTTGAACTGATTTTTAACTAATCAAGCAGATCCATTTTAAAAAAGCATTTGGAACCAAACCGTTCCTTAGTAGAAGATTGGTCTGTTTGATCAGTTTTTGATAATATTTTTAAAATCTATTTATTGCAAGAGACATGACTAATTATATTCAAACATGCTCAAAAGGGTGTGTGAGAGAGAGAGAGATGGGGAGTGATTAAGAGAGTGCAAAAAACGAAGGGAATTTCTGACAATGGATTCCCACACTAGTTGCTTCCAAAACTCTACACGATAAATAAATAAAGCTTCACACACACACATCTCTCTCTCTACAACACACACACAGATTGCCATTTTTAATCTCTTCTCTTTTGATTCATAATCCTTTTTGTCTAGTTCTTTATTCCAGGTAACATCCCACCCACTCCTTCTTCATTTTGCAGCTTTTTCCCACAACTCCATCTTGGCCTTCATCTTTTGTTCTGTACACACACACACACACACACACATTAATACATTTTGATTTCAAAATAAAACTTCACTGATTAATTTAAGTATTGTTCTTATATGAACTCTAGTCTCTTCTTCTTTTTATACTCATTCTTTTATTTTATTTTCCTCTCCCTCTTCTTTACTCATAATTCATATATACGATATGCGAAATTATTTTTTTTTTCATTTTTACTCTAAATTAAATGCCAGGAAACAATCAAATTTTAAATATCAAAAGCGTGATAAGTAATATATATATATAGGTTTTCTATGATGGTTTTTTTTTTGGAAAACATGCATTTATTATATAGAAAACCTGTATTAAAACTTACATTTAGAGACAACACAAAGCTAAAAATTGTAACATACTCCCTTTACTCTATTACTCCCTCTTGTCCATTTTATAAATATAGATGATCATATATAAATAATAATTTATATTTATCTAAAAATATAATATATATTTTTACGTTTATCCCCCTAATTAATTACATGTTTCTCTCCCACTTATTTTCTCTTGTCTCTTTTCCCACTCATTCTCTCCCTCAGACATCATCCTCAATAAAGGTGTATTTAAATAACAAATTACATTTTTGACACATTTATTGATTTAACTAATTTTAACTATAATTTTGGTCCTCATGATTTAAATACTTGTTGCTTATAAACAGATCGAAGAGAGTATAAGATACTCCTAACCACTTCATCGAAATTAAGAAAGGTGTTAATTCATTAACTTTATCTAAAAATAGAATAAGTTTATCATATAATCCATATTTAAATGAAAATTTTATACTTGTATTACATTTTGTTATGGTTTATGGCTTTAAATAGAGATGATGTTGAAAAAACTTAAATGCCTCATCAAGTGGTTTATAACGAGAACTATTAATCTCTTCTAAAACATAACTAATAATAAAAACCAGAAGGTATATAAATATTAAGGGATAGAAGAAGATTAATTAACTAATTAAATTGGAGAACTTTGCCCTCTAGTTATATCAATTGGTGATTAAACACACGGAGGGTAAAAATTTTAACCACCGCTCCAACATGTTCGCCTACTGGTTAATTAAGACATTCTTAAATTCTTTGATACCTTAAATCCAGAAAATTTAAGTTCCTATTTAATTAGAAGAATATATTTTCTAAAGGCACTAAAGAATATCACAAGATAACCCACAATGATCGCTATCTACTTAAGAGTACAATGAGTTTTATTCATGTTGTATATATACTTAATTACCTAGGAATTATTTGAACTTAGTACGTGGATAAACTCTCGACAATCTAAATTAGAACATGACTGTGCTCAATTTTCATTGATTTATCATAGCTAGCTCGTTGGTTAATTTCTGAGATCGTTTGTTTACATTTAAATTTGATTTTAACAGGCTCAATTAGCTTCTATTAAATTTCATTATTTTTAAAATAAACAGCATACGAATAATAAGAATCAACCAATTATTTTTTTTTAAAATAGCATTTGAATTTTTTTTTTCAAAAAAAAAAAAGAACAATGCAATCATGCCTCGTGACATTCTCCTCCACTCTTCTTTAAGCCATTTGCTTTTATAGACTTCTTTAAACCATTTTTCCCTCCAGATCTCTGTTGTACTTTTCTCCTCCTCTTGTTTTCTTTTTATCCAACTAATGGTGAGAGTTTCATGTATCTTTTGTTAGATATTTTATTTAATATTTATATTATATTGAATTATATTTTAATATTTGGATTGTATTAGGATATTTTAGATATTGAACTATCTAATTTAAATAAAATATAATGAGATTATATGAACAGCCAGTCAGTTTGAATGAGTCTAGGTTTAGGGTTTTTAACTCTTTAAACGATTGAGTTAGGAGAGCGGTATTCAGCAAACCTAATTCTCATCTTTTTCTTTATATGTGCCTTATATATGCAAATGATAATAAATTACCCTTCTCTCTCTCTATATATATATTTCTCTCTCTGTCTCTGTCTATATGATATATCACTACACACACAAATATTAAGTATGCATGCGTTTGTCTTGTTGTTCCCCCTCCTTATTGTCTCCAGTACCTCGCTCTGCAACCAAGACATATATTGTCCATGTTATTTAACTTATGTGATGTTGTTTTATATATATATACACACACACACATCCCATTTTAGTATCTCCCCTTGCTAATTCTGGTTCTTATTATTTATTAATTCTTAATATATATGGGACCCAACAAAACTGTATCACATTCAATATTTATTATTCACTTATATATATATATATTAAATTTTGTGCAAGAGCTATAGTACTCAAGCTAGTGGGTCATAATAATTAAGTAATTAATTTAACAACTGTATGTTAATATATATATATATATATATATATATATATGTTAACACAGCCTTTCAGAGAGTTCTAGTACACCAACCCATTCAACCATGTCTAGGGCTATTAGCCACAACACTGTGTTATAAGAATGTGCTATTAGCTACACCAACGCATTTTTGTTTTTATATTATATACATGTTTTGGTTTGCTTCACCCAACACTGGGAATTAATTAATTAAGTGTCGGGCCACTTAATTAGTGTTTACTGATCAATGTTAAGTAAGAATCAAAACGTGTGCTAGCTGGTATATCACTTGTTTGAAGTCAGTTTTGTACGTGATATTGCATCATAGATTAATATATTCATTAGAACATGCCTTCATATCTGTTCTTTCTTTTGTAAATAATTAAATAAATGAAACTTTTGTTGGGTTCAATGAACTGGAATGTAGTGATGATATATGTGTGTGTGTATTGTATGAGATTCATCTTGAGATTATTTTATTTTATTGTGTTGTCGCTTGTTATTTTACCATATATTCTATTTTTTTAACCATAAATTCACATGAAAAAAAAATAGAATACAAAGTCATGTGTGATTGAAAAACTTAATATAATGATTATAAAAAAATTGATCTAAATATTGTCTTATTTATTAAACATGTGCAATATAGTTAAGTTTAGTCTTTTAATTTTATAAAATATATTTTTAATCCTTAAACCCTAATACCGTAAGTCTCAAAATGATGATTTTCTTATAACTATATTGTTATTTTCAAAATTAATTTTAATGTATATCAACCTTTGAAGCTAGAGTCAGTATACTAAGGGTGTGTATAGGTGGGGTTGGATAAGGTAACCTCCTGCTCGGTGCCCTGCTTTATATTTATCGGGTTAAACATAATATTTTTATTATGGGTTCGAGTAGGCATACCGATATGCAGGCTTTATATACAGCCCTACTATATACACACATTTATTAAATATGTTTGTGATTATTTAATAAACAGGTAATTAAAGCTTCATTTCTGTTGAGTTTAATTAGTTTACCCTAACAAGTTGGCCATGAGGCGATTCACAGTTTGTTAATTACTTTATAGTCCTTGTGTGTGTGAGAGAGAGAGAGAGGCATCCAGCCAATAGTTAGTAATTTTTGTAAATATAAATTTAAAAGATTAATTAATTAATTAATTATGGTCCAAAGGCACTGCAATTACAATTTTTGTGGGATCCTCCAAAATTAACTTTATACCCACACAAAAGACACACTATCATATTGTAAATTTTTGTTCCTTTCTCCAAAGGTCATTAATATTATTATCTCTCCGTCACAGCCTTTGAATATATTCAAAAGTTCAAAAAGTGACCGTCCATCGCAATATTGTAATAATAAACTTATACTGATAGAATTCATCTAGTTTCTTAAAAAACAAAAAAATCTTATGATTGAACATTATGGTGAAAACCATATGCATAGATGATATTTTAGTCATGGAATCCTAAGAAAAGAGAAATTTATGAAAAATCATATTTAAAAATTTTATTTTTCAGAAGAATATGATATATTTTCATATACAGAAAATAGTTATATTGATGTTTTAAAAAATGTATACATAAAAAATTATCAATACAATCTAATTCCTTTTGACTAATAAAATTTTTAAATATAATTTTTTTATCAATTTTCTTTATAATAAATTGTAAAATTTCGATTTATTTAGTATGTTGTAAAAAAAACCAAGAAGAAGAATGGCTTAATGATTCTATATGTTTATAGGTGGGGACGTTGGTTGATCATGTTTTTGTGATCAATATCCATCGAACATGGTGGGGACAAAGCAAAATAACTGAGCAAGCACTAAGCCCCGTAAAGTCGTTTTGTTTTTATAATAATTATTATTTATTTATATAATATTATGATTATTCTGAAGGGGTTGATGGGAACAAGTAATTAAAGTAATAAATACAATAAAAAAGCAGGTCCTACGATGAAATGACATCAACTAGAAATGTCTGAGGCTTATGCGTTGGCGCAGTAACTTTAGACCAATCGATCATTTCATTTGATGATGCCTTATGCTCACCCTCAAGAATATTCGTTCCCCCTAAATATTCTACCATTTTCTCCTCCTCCTTATTTATTTATTTATCTGTTTCAAGATCTTGAAATAAAAAACAGTGTAAAACACACATAAACTAGCTAACAAGCTAATGAAAGTCTACGAGAGGATTCTTTAAAGAGAGTAGCTATGCATTCTGCATGAGAAAAATCTTGATGAGAATTAAATGGTCAGGTGTTTCAATGCTTTTATATCAATATATATATATATATATATATATATATATATATTGTTAAAACAATTTGAAGAGAGAAAAATTACACTTATGTATATATACATATTTGCATGGAGAAGTAGTTCGTATGTAGGTGTCCAAAAATTATTGAAATTTAATCTATATAAAAAAGGGTGTTTAATTACATTAATTAGTATTTAGCTATTAGTTACTATATATTTCTCACATGTTATTGCGACTTTTTCTTTCAAATGTGCCCAATTGTAATAATTTTGTGACCATTTCTAAGGATGCTCAAAAGATGGGGTAGTGTAGATAAGAATATTAAGATGAATATGTGGTTATATAAAAAAATATAAAATTTTAAATTATTATATAAAAGAAAATGGTAGAAGAGGAAGTTGTTCGAATATATATAAAAAAAGTCATTAGAAAAATGGTAGAAGAGTGTTGAAAATGCTACCAACCCGGTGTTATCTATGTAATTGACCATATCTTTTAGGATAATGTTTGTTATTGTTATTGTTGTTCTAATCATGCTCTAGAACATTAGTTTATGTCTAAACTAACTACTTTACTAAAAAACATTTCATATTATCGTCTCTTCTTCCTCCATACAACAATAACAATAAGCCTTATCACATTAAATGGGGTCGACCTCTTCTTCCTCCATAATGAGATTTTATTTTATTATCAAATAAAAAAAATTATCAATGAGGGTTTTTCGTTTCAAGAGACAGTTAATATTGTAAATTAAATTAAAATTAATTTGATGCATGCATGCAAGGATGTTGAAATTGTATATATGAAGTGTTATTCATCTCATATTTTATTACTTTAAATTATTTATTTTTGGCTGACTTCATGAGTCATCTTTAGTCATTCAAAATTCACATAGTTGCCCTTAATGCAGAATTTCTTTTTTCTTTTTTCTTTTTTAAAAAAAGAGTATTCCTCTTAGCAGAAATTATTGAAAAGTGCATCGCATGGTAGACACATTTCAAGCTCTTTTCTTTTCTCTCCAAATTTTGACATTTTTAACATGCACAACATGACTATAAATATAGGCAAACACATGAAAAGGAAATAGAGAAGATTATAAATTCAACAACAACAAAAATCCAGATACGTGACCCACAGAATGTGAAAAGATTTCTGATTTGAAGGTAGAAGAGGGTTCCACAAATTCCTTTTAAAATTATTGCAATTTGCAAACTGGTCCCTGTTTGCCCCTCTAATTGATTTAGCTTTTCACCCTCAATCAAAAACAGTTGTTAGCCATGTATACCATCATTAAAATTTTACAGAGAAAAAGAAAGGAAATAAAAAATTTTAAAAGGTTGAAATCTCATTTAATATTTTAATTTTATTTACAAATTGTACGTTTGATTTTAGAAAATATACGTGGGAATATGTGTGTGCGCCAACAATTTGTCTTTTTTATACTAATGGGGAAGACATTGATAAATTCACAGCTTCTTATGTTTACTACTATTTGGTAAAGATAATAATGGCATAATTAATATCTTTCTACTTTTCCATTTTATTTTTTATTTTTTACCTCAACACGCGCATACAAGATACAACTCTTTGCATCAGTCATTTTTCTGCACTCCTTTGCTGATTCTTTTAGACTAAATTAAATTACATAAAACTCTCATAAATTTTCATTTAAAATATGTATAAATAATGTTATTAATATTTAAAAATTAATAATAATTTGCTCTAAACTTGTAAATTTATGCGGGTCGAATAACTCTAGTAATCAATTATATATCCATTGAACCTTATTTTTGTGTACATTTAAGCTATGTGTAAATAAGTATTAAACAAAATAACTTATCTTATCTTTAATATAAGATTTAATTTATAGTGTAAATTATACAATAAATTATATCTTACTACATCTGGTATTAATTATAAGATCTAATTGATTTTTTGAATATATATAGTAAATAAAATAAATAATTAATTATAAATAATATAACAGTTAATTAACTAATTTGGATATATTGAATAGTATATAATATAAATTTATCTTAAGAGGTTGTATTTAATCATAAGTAATTGATTTATTTGATTTTCTATATCTATTTAAAAAATATAACTGAATTTTATAATTAAGATAATAGATAATATATTCAAGAGAAATAATAAATGAGTTATCTACGTAAATATGATAATTTTGTTAAAAAAAATATAAAAGTTTATGGGAATTTATTGTTAGTTTCAAAAGATGTGGTTAATATATATATATATATATATATATATATATATATATATGATAAAGTTTAGAGAACGGTATATAATTTAGTTTGTTTAGAAAAACACTGACCTCGTTTAATTTCTTTTCTTACCCAAATTTAATTGCTCTTCAGAAATTTTAATTTTTATTTTAACAATCCAAAACAAAGACAATGCATGGGACCTTCAATTTCTTTTACTTTTCTTGATTCCGTTATATCTTTCGCTTTACAAAAACTTGTCCTTTTGATTTTGCTTCAAGTTATATCTTCACCAAAAGGAAACACCAACTTAATTAGTGTGTAAACCATGATTTGAACTTAAATCCTTCGTGAATCGATTTTCCAAATTCTCTTACTGTCTCATGGTGCGCCGCTGCAAATTGATTCACCAATTAATTAGTGCATTCCAAATTTGATTTCCAAATACGTCATACTAGAAAAATCAAACTAAAATTCTTAATTATTACTACCTTCAATCCTAATTATAAGAGCCAGTATATTTTTTTTATAAATCTATAAAGTTAAATATATCAATTAATTATAAATAATATAATAATTAATTAATTAATTAGAGTATATTGAAATATATATACTATAAATTTATCTTGAGGAGTGAGATTTAGTCATAATTAACTGATTTATTTAATTTTCTAAATCTTCTCAAAAAAATCAATTAATGTTTATAATTGGGATCGAATGTAGTATTAATTTAATAAATTGGTTAAATTAAACTGTTGAATCAATGACTTTGAGACTTTGCAAGGTCAAACACGTCTGAGCTATAAAGTAGGACCGTAAACTTGCTTTAATCATTCCTTATGTTCCGCTAAACAAAGGAATAATCCACATCAATTTTGTTTGTTTTATTCTAAACCTACATTCCCCATTTCAATTGTATGTGTCGTGGCTTTGAATTTTAATTTGAAAGTGATTTCATCATGTCACTGCCAAAAAAAATCTTAATTATATTTCAGTTGAAGACAGAAAATATATACAAAGACACACAGAGAAGAAAATGAAAGAAGATAGACACACATATATAGATAGTTTGGGATTCTCAATCTAATGTCTTGTATGCAATATTGTCACATCCTAATGTTCTTTCAATTTTCTTTTCTGCTTTTTTGCTTTTTTTTTTATTAGTTACCTTTTACGTTTTATATTAAAAAACATGAATTTTTGAACTTAGTCCAAACTAATTTGAATATTTATATATAGGGACACCAAAAATTAATATTAATTATTAGAGAAAAATATTATTATATAGATTTTAAAAAATAACTTCTAAATAAGAAGATTAAAAGTTTGTATACAGAAGATTACTTACAAATATCCTATTTACTTTTATACTTCCTCAATCCTTAATATAAGAGTTATTTAACTAATTTAGATAGATTAAAGAAGTCATATAAAATAATTAATTATAATAAATATAACACAATTTTCTTAAAATACTTTTGTATAATATTAGATCTTATATAAGTTTATAATTAAGATAAATTAGTTTAGAAAAAATGATAAACATAAGAAATAAAATTGATTAATTAGTCTATATTTAGAATCAAATTTAAACATCTAATTAACTCCTATTTTAAAGACTAAAGGTAGTATAAATTACTCAAAATAGAAAGAAATGGAATATTATTATGGGGAAAATTGGCGAAAGGTTTATTCTTAGAAGTATTATCTCTATACTGACTTTATATTTTTATACAAAGAAAAATTTATACACAGATAGTATTAGTACTCGAATTTAGATTATGTTAAATAATAAATTTTTTAAATAAAGATTTTCATCCATTTTTATTAGTATTATTCACCATTTACTTTTTATATTTCAAGATAGACATTAGACTTTCAAAATGAATTAAACAAAATCACATGAAATCTTGAACTTAATCCAAGGCTCATTTGGATTTTTTTTATATATGCAAACACCAGAGCTTACAGCTGTGAAAAGTGATATATATATATATATATATAATCATAAACAATAAGGTTGGAAATGGAAGATGAAGCTGGCACCTGTTGATTTCATTGTCAACCCTAAAATTCTATTGGTGGTCATATTATGACAACTCAAGATTCTCTTAAAGAAATCGACCATTCGTAGATCAATCAAACAGTATGTCTTTGGTTACATACCCTTGTACGAATCAGCCTGCATATGTATATATCATTTGATATATATATATATATATATATAGTTTCCTGATCTACTGAATATATTTTTAAATGATTTAATTTTCTATAAATATACGAAGAATTATAATATATATATATATATGTATAATGCATGAGAGTGGATCATTATTTATGAGTTTGAAATTGCAGTGAGGTTGGAATTCCACATAATCAAACAAAAAGAAAAAAGACGGGGCTCACCAGAGAGATAGAGAAAAGAAATTAGGTTACATCAATTCAATGTCATAGACATTCGTGGATACAGAGTTTGTTTCATATAGATATAAGAGGTTTTTATTAATTTTATAATTTCCTCTTATTTTCTATTTAGTTTTAAATTTCTTTAAATGCGGTGTAAAACAACAATTCAATGTATGCTGTTTTTCACATTATTTGCATTATTTATACTTTACATAGAAGGGTATATGTGTGTCTCATTAAAAATAATAATCATGATGAAAGCAAAACAACAGGAAGAAGAGTACAGGCAAAAAATTTATTATTTGATCAATTATTTAAAATTAGAAGGGCAACTTTCTTTTCCCTAAAAACTATATACTTAACGTAAACAACCACCTTCTTGTTTAAAAAAAAAAAAAGGGTAAAGTAACACCCAATTTTTTTAATTTTATTTTTTATATATAGTCAGTATCATAATTTTATTTATAGTATAATTTTACCCATATTTTTTTTAATTTAGAGCAGTTTTACCTATAATTTTTTTATTTATATACAATTTTTGTTATTAAAAAAATAAGATAATGGGTAAAATTGTATCAAATCAAGAAAAATTATGAGTAAAATTGTAACAAATTAAAAAGATTATAGGTAAAATTGAATCACAAATAAGATTATGATACTAACTGCATATAAGAAATAAGATAAGGATATTGAATCTTATAGTTTACCCTTTAAAAAATATATTCAAATTTTTTTAGAGTCAATATTTACTACAATTCTTTTATAAATGGTATTGATGTATTTTTATTAATAATTGTTTAAAATCTAAGGAAATGGTGTATAGTTTCTTTCTTTCTTTCTTTTTTGTTTTGGGAAAATTAGAGGAGAATACATAGTTTACTCAAATTTGAAATACACAAAATAACATATATGAAAAATAATAACAGATTAGTGTGGAGTAGTTTGCAAATGCTTAAAATAAACCTAATTTCTAACATCTGTAGTTAACTTTGTATATTGCTTAGCTCATATTCAATCAACAATATTAAAATAAACTAACATAAACTAGATTATTACACTTATGCAAGGAAAATATAAATAAATAATCAAGGGCTTTAATCATAAGGAGTAATATAAAATATACAAGCCACATTTTAATAAAAATTAAATAAAAAATAAACTTAATAATCAAACAACTTTTAAACTTATTATTATGGGGGAAGATATCTTAGTCTAGTTTAATAGAATTAGTGTTGTTTTTAAAGTTAAAGGAGGAAAAGAAAGAAGATAAGAAAAATTGAAATATCAATCAAAATTAGAAAAACAAAAAAAAGGCACATTAAACTTCTCACCACATATTTAGGGTGTATTTTGATTAGTTTTTGAAGAATATATTTTGAGAAGAATAAATTCTGGAAAATATATTTTGAAAAAAAATAATTTTAAAAATTAGAGATATTTGGATGGTTAGTAGCAGAATTATTTTTCTATAGACAATAACTAAAAAGAATATAAACTAATATGATAATTATATAAAAAATAAATTTTATTTTATTTTATTTTTATTTAAAGATTATAAAATAATACATATACATATGTATTTGAGTAAGGTAAAAATTTAAAATTTTTACCTGAATTTTAATTTTTTTTCCATTGAAAACTTTATTAGGGTTAATTAATCTAGATGATCGTCTAAAATTTTGGAAGATAGTAACTTTCATTAGTAAATTTATCTTTTCGCCAAAAATTTAAAATAAAAAATTAAAATTTTAGATTTTAAATAGTATTTATTTTTTATTTTTTTAAATAAAATTTTAAGTTATTAAAATAAATCCACACAAGTTGAAAACCAAAAAGCAATGTGGCAGTATCAAAAGTTGCTGGGAGAGCAATTCTCACAAATTATAGTTTTAAAGTATAAATTATAGTTTATTTTTTAAAATTGATTTTTTACAAAACAATCTTATTTGACACTTTTTTTATAAAATCATAATTTCATATTAAAATTTATTTTTTAAATTAGATCCTAAATATACACTTAGTCAATAAATACAAGGAGGCAAACGGATTTTTCTTTTTCTTAGGAATAAAGCAAATTTGTGCTTTTTCTGCACAATTTGATATCAAAAAACAACATCTAGAGTAGACTATAATAATATTAAATAATAATAATTGGTTTTGCTTTTTCTTGCTTTTGCTACTTTGATTGTTGTTCCTCCTGCCACCACTAGTTTATTTAGGGTCGTAGGTCTAACATGGTTTGAGATTTTATTTATTTAATAAATTAATTTTTGTTCTGTTTTATTATATATATTTTTTTCTTACATGATTTTCCCCATATTCTAAGCAGACTGATATGATTGCACTCATGGGATTGAATGTTCTACTTTTGCAGAACAAAAGTCAGTCAAAGTTATTATTTGTCAAAAATTGTGGAATGTGGTAATCTTTTAAAAATACTATTTATTTAACTACATGATTTGAAATGAAATCATTATGCTAACTGACTTTTTTACTCCTTTCCAATTATATATATATATATATATATATATATTTCTCATGTTTGAAAAAAATAATTAGTTTTACGCAGATATCCTTTGAATAAAGAAGCTGAAAAAAAAATCACAAGGACAAAATTTCATTTCATAATCAATTTATAAATCCCATCATAAAGCCCCTCCTGTCTCCCGTCAATTCATCTTACTTTTCTTTTTTTGCTTTCTCTCCACTTAAATTAAACTATGACCACAAATTATTTTTCCTGTGCATGCAGAGATTTATCTCTCCCACTAATTATTTCTTTCTTTCTTTTCTTTTTTTAAATAGGCCGAGGTTCTGACTAAATAAAATCGATCAATGTATATTGAGCTGATAGAAATGAAAAATAGTAAAAATTGCAAATGATTGAATGAGTAGTTCGACTACTTATTTTTCAAGATTCAATGATCTAGCACCCTAACAACTTCACTTCTTAAGAATACATGAATATACTAATACTACAATTGTACATGTGAGATAGCTAATTCCTCTCTCCTAAAAACTAGCTGAGAGGTTTATTTTTTAATATATATATATAACTATTTAATTAAATAATTTTTAAGTTTAGGTAACTCTTTTAAAAATATTTTTATATTTATATATACTTAAATTGAAGATCCCATATTCAATTAGTTAAAATATTTTCTTTTAGTTAAAACTAATCTCTATTGATAGTTGGTAATTTTATTTTGATTATAAATATAAAATATAAATTTATTTTATTTTTTAAATTTATAATCTATTCTCAAATTATTTCTACTGATCATGCACATTAAATGAGAGCATTCAATGCAAATAACTAAAGAAAAAATAGATAAAATGCGAAAATTTTACTGTTTATTAGAAAGACATATTTGAGGACTAATATTATTTATATATGAATTTTTTATAGTACTAATACTTTCTACGTAATAAATATATCAAATTCTTCTTGCCAATAAAAAATCAAACTATATATTTATTACTCCTATTGTCTAATATATAAATTAATTAGAAAGTTAATATTGATATTAAATATAAGATCTATTTTCTATATTTATTAATTTTTATAAATTATCCTTATCGATACTCCCTTTATAATAATTAATTAAGAGATGAAGGAAATTAAGAAAGATGGTAAATATATTTTAAAAAAATATATCATATTAATTAATTTAACTAATTTTTTAATATAATTAAATTAATTAAATATATAATATATTAATACGAGGGGTATATATAAGAGGGATTAATAGCTAGGGAGATACACACACTTGAGTGATCGGAATGGACAGAAATGGAAGTCCGTAATGGAATTCGGGGATCAGTGGGTAAGGGATTATTCTAAAATCTAAACAGAGAAAACATAGTGCTCTGGCTGGGAGCATAATCAGTTGAGTCGGTAATATAATATGAGAGAGAGAGAGAGAGAGAGAGAGAATTATATTATAGGGTAATATTTTCTTTCCTTATTGCTCTCTCTCTCCCTTCCTTCTTCTTTTTCTTTTACCTTTTTTTATTAAAAAATATTAAAAAAGTTTATAGGAGTGAGGAGGAATCCATATGTGTTCCAAGCACTCTCAGACAAAAATGAAGTTCAGAGAATAGAAAAGCACACTTACCTTTGCGACCCAGAAAAGGAGATTTCAAACACAAACAACTCACCGTAGAGAGAGAGAGAGAGAGCTTAGCTTAAGAAATTGCGTGGTTACTGCTCCAACTACACAAATTTATAAATATTTTTTATTAATTGATTAATATAACGCAGATTATTATTATTAATATTAAAAATGTAAGAGTGAATAATACTATAGTGTTAATTAAGAATTTGGTAGTAGTCTCTCTCTCTCTCTGATGTGTGTTTCTCTATATTTAGAGGGGTTGGGTGTAACTGGGAACCCCACATGTTTTATCTTCGATCTCCTACTTGCGAGTGAAAGCCACAAACTAAAACTATTATTAGAGATTAGAGACTCTTAATTATGTTTCTTTTTTCTTTAATATAGGTTATTACTGGGTTTGCTAGTTTTATGCCAATTGAGTAGGGTTTTGTTTTGTGTGGGGCTTTTTGAAGGCCTTCCCCAAATATTTGATTATGACCTAGCTCTCTTCCCTCATCAATATATACCTCCTCTCCAATTCTCCCCCTCTACCACTCTTCCCCTCTTCACTCGCTCTCTCAGATCTCTCTCTCTTTATCTTCTCCTTCTCCTTCTTCTTCATGAAGCTGGTAGAGAGATATTAACATCTAGCTACCTATGCTAGTTACGTTTCTTTCATGGTCTCTATTCAAACTCCTGCTCCTGCTCCTCCTCTTCTTCCTCTTACCTCATCATATGTTGTTGTTTTCGATTCTTATTTTCTCCGAGCTAGAGATCCTTATTTCTCTCGAACAAAACACCAACGTACACTTGCATCTCACAAGGTTGTGCTGTTCTTTCTTTTCTTAGCTGCTTTCGTTTCGTGTTCTTCAATTCGTTCATATATAGCATATGGTTTGAATTGAGACAGATTTATGTAGTTTATCTCATGTCGGTTCAAGATAATTAGATTAACACGCGCAGACACAGATATTTTATATATACATATATACACGCATGTGAGATTATGAGTATGTGCCTGGCTCCCTGTATGCCATTTGCAGAGCCCATCGGAGAATCGATGGCCTCCGTGGATGGCGTATGAGGAGCCAAGCATATTCCATGTGCATACATGGATATTATATATGATAATTAATATTTCTTCGATTTTTTGTTTTTCACTTTTTTAATTAATTAATCATATACCTATATATATAGGTCGAGTAATACTAATATAGTGTTGAGGTCATAAGGGTAATATACATAGGTATATATATAGGGTTAGGTCTTGTTATTATTCCAAATTTCCAACCACCAAAGCAAGCACGGCATTGTCATTTTCAAAGCCACATCGATCTGCTTCCTCAGGACTGACCAAAGGTACATGTTTATCTCTTCTTCTTTTTTCTTTCTTGAGTTTCAAAAAAAAAAAAACTCTGCGTTTTTAGGGTTTGATTTGGGGAAGAAGAAGAAGAAGAAGATGATGATGATGATGCTGCCTGCTGCAGAATTACTAGCTAGCTCTAGTATAATTATATGTAAGTTGCCGAAGAACGTTAACTTGTGGGGAAAAAGATATTATTCCCATCTTGCTATTTATTTCCATGGGAAAATAATCATTTGGATACTCTTTAAACGAGGAATTTTCATGGGAAAACCCAGAAGAATTAGCTTACAAATTGTGCCTGACAGTTATATATCATGGAAGTTATCAAAATAATTACTGTAATTTCTTACTGCACATTTCATGTTCTGATGATGACCATTCATTCATTCTTGTCTGCAGTCTCTTGTAACCAAAATGATGATGAAACTAATTATGTTATTTTGCAAGACTAATCTTAATGATTATCTTTTTATTTATTCTTCGTTTATTTTCCCTAGTGTGAAAATGACTTTTCCCCGATGTAAAATTATTTTATGTATATAAGATTATGATGAATATATATAATGAAAAACTATCATTTAATTAGTCATGATCTGATATATCTCATCTCAGTTTTGTTGTTTTTGAAACAAATCTCGTCTGATTGTTTCTAATTCCTATTTATAGACACGATCCTCAGAGAAGTCATGGCCACTTAATTAATTTCCTAGATTATTACATACGCGACATTATAGTACTATATATGGATTATGGAGTGTAATTAAACTCGGCTGTTAAATCAAGTTGCCTTAAAGAAAATGAAGAAAACTAACACAATATGTATGTATCATTAATTAATCTGTGAAATTCTTTTTGCAGAACTTGAATCAACGAAATATTATCTGTTCCAGGGTTCCTTTATATAGATCCTCGCATTCCCTCGTTATAGCTACTGAAACATGTTTTCTGAGTACAACATAAATGTCTAAATCATTTATTTATTAATAATGATATAATTAAGGAAACCTATAGAAATTAGCCGGGGAGGCACAAAGTGCTGAAGCATATCAATACAAGCGAAGCTAGCCCACTTTATACACTTAGCAACAATCTCTTTCGTTACACTTGAATATATATAGAAATCCGTCCATGAGAGGAAATCTTGAAAACTATATTATTATTATTAACAGCGTACTTATAAAGGAAATAATTCATATTAAACCAAAATTAAGGAGCTGAACAAATGAACATAAGAAGAGATCAGAAAGTAGTACTAGAAAAGAGAAATTACAAGATAATAGATGAATATGTTGCTTCTTCCCAGATTGGCTCAATGTAATGATATGTTGCCATAACTGGTATGAAAATGAACCAAGGAAGATCCTGAGAGAGAGAGTCAGAGAGAGCGAGAGGCGCCATAACAATACAAGATTAGGCTTATCTGGGTAGTATAGAATAGGGCATGGTCCTATAAGCACGTACGTTTGTACGTAGTGGAAGAAGCTACACAAAGTATAATAGCAGTACATAGCTAGCTAGCTCATGTAACACAAAACACACACAGATGATCTCTCCTCGTTCCTTCTCTTTCTCTCATCATCCACATTGTCTTCGCATAAGTTCATTTCTGGTATTACTCTCACCCAAACGCATTGCAGAGTAGTTCATTAGTGTTAGTATGAACAAGTTATATATTCAAACTTCAAACAGATCAAGCAAATCTATATTAAAGTTGTATGTGTATGTTTGTGTGTGTGTGTGTATACAAACACTCTTTAAGAGATGGACGAGCCTGAAAAGGAGATGTCAGGAACAGGAATGAATACAAGTGAATACTGAGAGAGGAGGGGGGAGTATGAGGGAGGGTACAGAGACGCACGTCTGGGCAGGGAGTGTTGTGAAAAGTGAAAGAAGGATTTGTGTGATTATTATGGGAAAAGAAAAAGGGCATAATTGTAGCAGTGAGAAGGCGAAGGGAAAAAAGAAGACTTGTTTGTGAGTATTCATCATTATAGCTACTGGGAATCTCACACACACACACACAACACACAACAAGAGAGAGAAATATTAGTGGACCACTCTATAAGTTTTGTCTCTATAGAGAGAGAGAGAGCTAGCTAGCTTTCATTGGGGTTGCAGGGAATATGGTATACGGTCAAAGCAGTTCAAAAGAATACAAAAGGACATTATTGGTCAGGTCACTACAGGGACCACTCCCCCCCCCCCCCCCCAAAAAAAAATCAACTTACAATCTCATATTTTTTGGGTTCTTCACCTTCCTTCACGCCTCTTTCTCTCTTGTTATCATTCCTCTGATTTCTGAAACACTTGCACACATCACTTTATATTATATATACTAAGTTTTTTTTTAGTTTTATAATACTATGGTATAATAAAGTTATGGCCTGGCTGATATCTACTATAGCTTTTTGTTTTTGTTTTTTCCCCTTTGAGTGAGTTTGGTGGAATTAAAGCTGGTTTAGCCAAACAAGATAGTGATTAATGCTCACTTAATGAACAAAGATTTGGGGCCTTTTTTTATTATTGGATAGTACTATTTGTCATTAACTTAATATAATCAACATATAATAAATGAAAGTTGAATGTACTATATGGTTAGTTGCTTTTAAAAAAACAATGTTTTTGGCTATTAAAATGCTTCATTTTGTGCTGCTTCTTCTTTTTATTTAGCTTTTCCACCTGAGACTCCTAAGATTATTAGCTTTTTTAAATTAGAATTTCACAATTCACTACAGACCATGGACCCAAAAAAAAGAAGATTTTCTATTTTCCTATGCATATTTTACTATAAATAATCCCTATTTTTTTTATTTGGGATATTTTACTATCTTGTTTAATAACATGGCCTCTTTTAAACTTGTACATATTATATCGTACACAAGATTGAGAACTTCTATAGATTTATGGCCAACCTTTGAAAGAAAGAGAAATGAATCACAAAACTCCATATATATATATATATATATATATATATTGAAGGAAGTTATTATTTGTATTTTGGCCAAAACTTTATGCTGCTAGTATTTTGTATAATGTGCCTATTACTTTATTTTTGGTTAAAAATTTCGATAACTGTACAATATGCTATTTCTTTAAAAAAATCTTTATAAGATTTGATCATGGACATTTATTTTAATCATGACACCCAAATGAGTTTTTCTAAATATATTCATAATACATTTATTTCAAAGAAAGGTTAACTACAATATATATGATATATGGTGCCTGCAAGGTGGTTCTGAATTGAAAAAATAATGTTCATTTTTATGCCTTTTCCTTAAAAAAGAAACTGTTCCTCTGATTTTTGAAGTGTTCTGAAATCTAGATATATATTCAAGTGTTTTTGAAACAGTAAAATGACGTAATCCACAACTAATGTTCAAGGGTTAATTAAAGTCCAATGATCTAGCTAGTACAATGTTTAATACTGGAAGTGAAGAAGTATTATATATATACTCTTAAATATAATATATATTTTTAATATTTTTTTTAAATTATCTCAATTAATATTTTCTCCATAATAATTAAGTAAGAGAGAAATTGAGAGAAAGTTAAGAAATATAATTAAAATATTTTAAAAAATATTATATTAATTAACTTTGTTAATATATCAAATTAAATTAATTATATATATCATATATTAAATATTAGATAGTATGTTAATAATGTAGTGGTAATAGTAAAATAAATGGGGAGGGAGAGATAGACACCTTTTGACAAGGGTTGGAAATGGAGTGAAGAAACAAACATTCTTAGGGCAACTGGGGGGAAGAAGATGATGATGCCAGCAAGTTATAAAGAGAGAGTGGAGAGAGAGAAAGATAGTGAAAGAGAAGTATAATAAATAGTAATCATATGATATATGATGTAAGTGCCCTCAGAACTTGCTAGGCCCAGCTTATTTGTACTCTCTCTTCAATCTCTCTCCCCTCTATGCAAAAGAAAAATAGATTATATACTATTCCTCTCTCTCTCCCCCTCTCTCTCCCCTCTATTCTTTGTATACTTATATCTCATATATAGTAGTATATGCCATAGCTTCTCTATGATACCTAATTCTCAGTTCATCTTTCCAATCTCTCTAGTTCTCTTGTTTCCATTATGGTGAAACCCTAATGCATATGAGAATAAGTTATCACATCATCACATTTTAAATAATGATATGTATATGTATATATATATATATATATATATTTGTGTGGTTATGATATGATGTTCAGGTCACTCAAAAGTGTCCCAATTCACTTTTGAGATTCTGCAGACTGCAGCACACTGCTGAATTTAAACTTTGTTGTTCTATTGTCTCCATAGTATATAGTACTAGCTAGTATTTTTTTATCGTATATATACCTTAGTATAATATTACTATTATATACACCGATTTAAGCCCGTTGCATAGTAATTAATTAACAAAAGATTAGTTCATTGTTTTTTTATTAGGATAAAATTTAAATCAAATTATTTATATCTACTAAGTTAATTTCTCCAATCACACTTAATATTTTGCAATAATTAATAGTTAAAATGTGTATATGCTCTCGTAAATTTACCTCTGAACACTTGTAAATTTTTATATATATCAATTCTTATTATGTAAATTAAGTCTCTATTATAAGAGTCTCTAATCACTTGACTGGATTCAATAATAGTTAGTTAAATTATTAACTTTATCTAAAAATAGAATAAGTTTACAATTTTGCTCATATTTAAATGATTTTTTCAGATTTATGTTACATTATCTCTCATAATTAATAATTATAAATAACAATGATATTGAAATTAATACTTCATCAGGTGATTTATAACAAGAACCCTTCATCTATTTTAGAAGATGCCTTTGTATAATAATGACGGAATACAATGTATGGAATTTCCACTTTAGTCTAGACATTGTCACTTGAAAATTGATCCCATATTATATAATTAATGATTTTTTTGTGAATAAAAGTTTAGGGGTAAATTAGGTCCTAGGAATTCATCTACATAAAAGAAAATTGGCAAATTCGAGTAACTTCAAGTACCAGGAAGTTTAAAAAAATGGTAGTATGCATGTTTAGTTTTTTTTTTTTTAACGAAAATATACATAGTTTGAGATTTTATTATGATTTTGTGAGCTGATCGAGGAAGAGACATTATTATTACTTATATGTGAATTGGTGTACTCCAAGTGACGAAAAGAGAAGAAATAGGTGGAAGTGGGACAACTTTACTATGAATATTTGCAGTGCAATGATGGATAAGTTATGTTTATCTATGGTTTTATTATTATTATTATTATTGTATTAATATATTAATTAATAGATTTGAAAATTGATAAGATTAAGATACTTTAATTTGGAAATCATATTTCGGTGCAATAAAGTTTGAATTTGTTAGAAAGACGACCTCACAGAAGTACTAAAAGGTGATATTCCAATTCATACCTAATTGATTTGATGTTGAGATGAGGTGAAAAGACCCCTTTTTACTGCTCATAAATCATCCTCTCCATCTTTTAGACTAAACATTCTAATTATCCAATTAATAAAGTTTAAGAGCTGTATTTGAAAAAAAAAGTGTAATATTATTCAGCTTAATTAATTAGCTATAATTCGCTGTTTAAAAAAAAAACTTAGCTATAGTTCAATCCATATGTATTTTTCAAAGAAATATATAATAATGATAACTCAACGTCCTCTCCATGTTTTTAAAATTGCATATTTTACCTCTGTAGGTTTTGAAAAGATTGCAAGGGGATTAATTAATTTCTGGTAAAATCGCAAAAATTCGTCAAGTTGAATGGGCATCTTTCTTTTGAAACTCAGAAAACAGGTTTATGAGAGAGACGTAATTAATAATAGAGTTAATATAATATTTAGTTTTTATATTTTGTATTTATTTTAATATTGATTTTAATAGTTTTAAATTATATATTTTAGTCTCCCAATATAATTTGTTCCCATAAAAAAGTTATTACTATAATTCAATAAAAATTTAGATTATTTTATCTTTTAAATGACTAAAATTTATAATTTAATATTAGAGGTATTAAAACTAAAAAAAAATTACAGGACCAAACATTATATTGCCAAAACAAAAGTAAGATAAGTGGTGTGTTGCATAGATTAATTAAGAATAAACTTACAACACAATAAATTAATGCTTAAATTTTTGTTAGATGAGATTGTCAAATTTAATATTATCTTAAATATAATTATTTTTAATAAGGAGATATAGGTATTTTATAAAAAAATAAAATTAAACTCATAATTAGTCATCCCTCTCTAAGGGAGGCCATGTGTCGATTAATAATGCTAGTTGTTTATTTCTGTCCCTCCCACAATTAAAAGAAAATTCATGCTAGACCTAATCATTTAAGTTTTCTCTTTTGACCATACAGTTATTTTTTATGTAAATTGAAATAAAAAGGTAGCTATAAGAGTCAAAATTGACATAGCTAAGAATTTTGATGAAATTGGTATATGGTATGTCTGGAAATCCAAAATTAAAATTTTAAAAAGATTTTTAGTTTAAATTTTAGTTTATAAAATTTTTAAAATAAATAACTATATATGTCTAAAAGTATTTTTTGATGTTTAAAACCATAATTTCAGATAAACTGGTAGAAGTAACTTTTAGAATAGTAAAAAAATTTATAAACTATTCAATTACTATTTTACCCTTATTTTTTCTTATACCCTCTCTCATCTCTATTTACTCTTATCCACTCTCTCCTCTTTTTCTCTATTCAGTCATGTTCACCCTCTCTTCTATCTCTTATTTTTTTTACAATCTCTCCTCTTTCTTATTTTTTTAATAAAATCATACCCTTTCTGATAATTTTCTAATTACAAAAGTCATTTTGATAATAACTATCTAAACACTTATTTATTTAGAACTATTTTTTTTATAAACTCTTTTCCAAAAATTATTTTCTAAAAACTACCTAAAAACCCTTTTTTTGATAAATCTTTTTTTAAAAATCTATCCAAATATACATATATTTTAAAACAATAATACTTTGCCATTGGAAAAAAAAAAAAGATCGCTGAGCTGTGTTGAAATAATAAATGATGGACCATGGTAGTCTTATACCATGTTGAAATTCTCCTTTAGTAAAGTAAGTGCTCACTCCAGTATTAAATATAGAGGTTAAATAATTAATTTATAAATATTAAATAAATAATTTAAATTAATTATTTATAAAAAAATATGGATAACTTTTTAAAAAATAATCCCTCTAATTATTTATATTAAAAATTATATTTATTAATGGGAACTCTATCTATATGTATATATACATTCAATAGGAATAGTTTTAAAAAAAATAATTTTAAAAAATAAAATAAATTAAGGTATTATATTTTAAATGAGAGAAAATATTTCAATTAATTCATATATTTATGATTAAATTAACTAGTATATATTTAAAAGGTGGAAGCTGACAAATAAATGTATATAGGTTAAATTTTATCTCACTTTATTTAAAAAAAAAAAGAAATATATACAAATACAGTTAATTATTAAATACAAAAAATAGATATGCATTTTTTGTAGTATCTTCTACCAACAATATAAACTACTCCTCTGGTACTTAATATATTACCGGAGGAGTATTTTTTATTTCAGGCCATATATAGCAAAAAGTAATTACTATTATTTTTTTATAATTAGATTATTTGTTAAGTTAGCTGTTGATGATAACTTATGTTCAAATTAAATAATAGAAATTTGAAGGCAATATAAGGAGCTAATATTGGCAGCTCTTCTTCATCTAATTTTCGTTATGTTTCTCTTTAAATTTAAATTCCTTGGTTTGGATGCCGAAATCAAATCTCACTTCCATTCAAAAGTTTTAATCCAAATAATAATAATAATAGTTTTAAATTCCGGGTCAAATAATCTTTTTTAAAATTTGTCTAATCGTTTTCTCAATTGAAATTTGTCTAATCTAAATTCAAGCGAGCGTGCATCTTAACTATCTTCCTCTAATTATGTTCTCCAACCACCATAATCTAGCATTTCTATTGTCCAAAATGTCAAAATCATGCAACTTTCAATTTTGTGTTAAAATTTATAAATTTAAAATATATAACCCTATAATTATAAAAAAATAATGTATGCAATACTTGTTTAATTATATAAGTAAGGGAAGAATTAGTATAAGGTCTCATGGGAGATATTTAATTACCAAAAATATTATATTAACAAATGCACAGCATAAACATATTATTATTTTTAATTTTAAAAGTTGTCATTACATATTTCTCAATTATGATCAGACTTTGATTAAATCATTTTCCTAAGACTATATATTAATTTCCCCATAAGTAATTAGTATCTTTTGAATCTAGAGACATGTCTTGACCAAGATGAGCCTCCAAGATCCACAACACTTGAACTTTTTGCATATAAAAAGAGTACTCATCCGATCATAAATATATATAGGACAGAATTAGTAAATTTATCTTGATCCTAAATATATGATTATTTCTCAAATTTATCAACTCTTTGCCAAATTACTTATTGATACTCTTTTAATAATAATCAAGTAATTAAAATAATGAGGAGTGAGATGTAAGGAAGATAATTAAGATAATTTAAAAAATACTATAATAACTAAATTAATTAATTTTTTAATTTAATTAAATTAATTAAATAAATTATATATTTATGACCGAATAAATAATTAATATATATCTCATGCATTGCAAGTAGTCTAAAAAAAGCATACTATCTCTAGCTCATGAATAATAAATCTTGTTATATTTTTTTACATTATATGTGGACAATTTTTTAAAAGTGTTTTATATCTGAAAAAATTGAAGCTCGCCCTCTTCCTCACCACAGTGAAAGTTTGCAAACAATTCCCTCTTGTAAACCTATTTGAATTTTTTTTTGTATAAAATTTTTTGGAAAGGGGTTGGGCTCACCCACGATCCAAGGGCAGAGCGAAGTCTCCCTTCCTCTTAGGCGATATCAATGTCGGGTAGGGCGAGCCGTCTATTACCCTCAGGCGTAAACCAAAGCACCCAAGAGGTAGGATATCTCTCCAAGCGCCGCGACTGGAACCACAATAAAATAGTACTTTTCAAGGTTCGAACATACTCCAAATAGTAGTAAACCACAACAAACCTATTCGAATTTGAATTGACAAAACAAAAGAAATATTTTGGGCAATTAACGAAGATGACATTTTGGATTTTATATTTTTACAGCTGTGAAAAAAAATAAGTCTGTTTAGTCTTTGGGCTTTATTACTGAACCCAAAGGAACGGCATTAAAGAGTTAGGGCTTAGTCAACAATGTGTTTTTGCATAGATTCTTAACTCAAGGCTTCAACATTTACAAACATTAGGCCTCTTTCATTGTTCACAAAAGGGAATAAATTAACACTGAGTTGATACAATATTATAAGACTCTACTAAATTTTAAATTTAATTCTTAGAAAAAATATTTATATTGAGAAAGATAACTATAAATCTCAAAATTGAAATACATGGTAATAATATCGGATTAATATTATAAAAAAAGGAGCAAAACGAATTAGACCATGTCCCATGATTGGCTTCAAATCTTTTATTTTCTTCTTTTATTTTTTTTACCTTCAAATATAATACTCTGTCCTCCAGTATTATAGAGTTAGTCTGATTATATAATATCTCATTAAATTTCTTTTAAGTCTTGAGTTCAAATTTCAGATGAAACACCACTGCTGAGAGAATATTAGTTGGTTGCCCAAATACCTAGTGACAGAATCTAGAAAAAAATAATGACAATGGAGGAACGTTTAGTGATAAGTTATAATATATGAAATGACAACATGTTTATAATGCTTACTTATTATTAGAACTTTTTAGTAATTAAATTATCTTTATTAAAACCTTATGATGAATCCCTCTTTAAAATAAATGGACTATAAGTAATGCCTTGTACTTAAAAAATGAGAGGTGATATCACTTAAAAGAATACTTTTCTGATATATAATATATTATCTATTTAATTAATTTAATTATATTAAGAAAATTAATTAAATTAGTTAATATGATATATTTTTTCTAAAATACCCAAATCATCTTCCTTAATTCCCTCTATACCTCTCTTACTTGATTATTATTTAGAAAATATCAATAGAAATAATTTAAAAAATTGATAAATATAAAAAATATATCTTATATTTAAAATTAATATTAATTCTTCAATTATAATATATATTAAGAGCAGGAGTATTATTGATATGTTGAGAATATTGACAAAAGCTCCCCTCAACACATATACTTCCAATTTTAATTATTTTTTTATTTAAACATCCGTTTTTAATTATAGGACAAAGTTTTTATAACCTGAAGTTGTGGTAATTATTTTTTTTCAATCTTGTCCCTCTCCAACAAGTTGACATGGTTTTAATCCTTTTTAACAATACCTCTCTTGATCTAAAATATATGTAACTTTTAACCACTTTGTCCATATAAGAAAATAGCAATTAGATCATTAAATCTAAATTTTTTTTAAAAAAAATCAACTTTACCTTTGTCAAAAAATGTTTATTCTCTCTCAAATCTTTCATATATTTTTAATAAAAGAAAAGGTAAAATTAATAAATAAATATTAATTATTTTTTAAAAAATTTATATTATAAATCAAAAGCTCTTTTTAGAAGATGACTTATATTTGAGATTATAAAGAATACTTTATCATGATAATTAATTTCAATGAAGGGCAAAATGAGAAAAGTTGAAGATTTTTCCAAAAATTTGAGAATATAAACCACTTTTTCTTAGGAGTACTCCCTTTAATCTTACAAATAAAATCATGGAAAAACATTAAATTGATTATAAAATGCAAGTGATTTTTAGTAATACTTTTATTAACTATCCTAAATTCTAACATTATATTAATTTTTATTTTCCCTTACTATTTTTTTAAATATAGACATATATAGAAGAAAAATATTTAAAGACTACTTAGTACTGTCAAATGCCTTATAAATATGGGACTAGAGAAACTACGCGGTCAATTAATTTTGCTATATAATTAGGATGAAGGGAATTATGAAAATTGGGGAAAATTTCTTATTAATGATTTTATTAGTGAGAAGTATTTGATAAATTTCTATACACATAAATATTAATACTATTTTTTTAAAAAAATATTAGTACTCTGTAGATTTTATACATACACAATACTAATATTCTAATTAAGATATTTTTACTAAAAGATTACTACCTCCATTTTTTAATACATAATATTTAATATAATTAAGTTATTTTTTTTAAATAAGTCAACTGAGGGAGGCTTCTATAGAGAGAGTATAATGGAGAACTTCTCTCCAATTTCCGAAGAAAATTTTCGCTAATAGGAACAAGTAGATTAATGGTTTTGGAAACAAGCGACCTCACTTGCTAAGAGCATGCATGAACAAAACCCAAAACGCAGAAGAATATCTGAAGTTTGTTAGTAGCTTCTATTGACCTCATGAAAGCCCTGGCACTGAAATTCTGTTGATTATTAAATTCTTGCATTAGCACCATAGAAAAGGACGTATCTTACGTTAAATTAAATGTCATTGAAAACAAAAAACTTCTTCATGGGAACCGAACAAGAAAAGATTTTTAAACTCAATTTTACTGACATTAACATAGGCTTTATTGGTATGAACAATTCTTGGTGGCATTAATATCATTGGAAAGGTTTCTTCCGTTGAATTGGAAAGATTAATAAACTGAATCCTCATATCAGTTTTATGTTTCATTTTTGCACATGTCACAAACTCAACTATTTTTCCCTCCATCTCTATATACAAATTAATTTTAATTGCAATCCTATTTTAATTATATCTACCTTAAATTATTAAGGAAAAAATGCTTTTGCCTTGTAAATAGTACCAAAAAAGTATAAGATTTGAATAACTGAATTATATAGATTAAAAAATGTATTAAAATTAATTAAAGGTCATAAATATATAAAAAATATACTATTTTATTTCTATAAATACCTTTTATTTAGAAACTTATATAGTCAGAGATAAAGTGTCATTAATAAGAAAAAAAAATGAAACAAGTTAGTCAAACATCCTTAAAATTCATTTTATAAATAGAAGGCGATGATTCCCAAGATTTATATTTTACATATGGTAAGGGGCAATATACAACAAAAAGTCTACCGAGTTTGACCGATATTGTTATCATAAATGAACTGACTTCATCGGTATTGATCATTGCATTAATACCAATGAATAAGATTCTGATATTCAAACATTAAAGGTGTATTTGGCAATAGCTTTTAGGAATAGATTATATAGTAAAATTATGGTTTAAGCATATGTGAGTCAAATACTAGATTTTTTTTAAAATCAATTTTAAGATTGAAACTATAGTTTGAGTCTTCAAATCATGGTTTTAAAAAAATTTATTCTTGGGTAGCTTTGTGCCCTAGCTTTTCGGTTTTTAGTGTGTCTATGGGTTTATTTTTTTTATTTTAATTTTAAATAATAAATTAATTTTTATTTAAAAAAATAAATACTATTTAAAATCTAAAATTTTAATTTCTTATTTTAAAATTACTATCTTTCAAAATTTTAGATGGTGATCTAGATTGGTTAATTTTAATAATTTATTTTTATTTAAATTTATAATTAATAATTTAAATTTTATTTTAAAAAAATAAATATTATTTTTTTAAAATCTAAAATTTTAAAATTTTGGAGAAAAGATAAATTTGTCAATAAAAATTATCATCTTCCATATTTTTTTACGGCTATATAGATTAGTTAACCCTAATAAAGTTTTCAGTATAAAAAATTAAAATTAAGGTGAATAGTATAAATTTCTACCTTACTCAAATACATATGTATATATATTATTTTGTAATCACTTAAATAAAAAAATTTAAAGTCAAATTTATTCTTTACATAATTATCATATTAGTTTATATCTTTTTTAGTAAATTGTCTATAGAAAAGTGATTCTGCTACTAATCATCCAAACATCTTAAATTTTTAAAATTATTTTTTTCCCAGAATCTATTCTTCCTAAAATCTATTCTTCAAAAACTAATCCAAACACACCCTAAATGGCGTTAATGACCAATTTGGTCCTTGATTAAAATTTTAGAATTGTTTCATCCCAGACTAAAATTAAATATTTGACAACAAAAAACTAAAATTAGATTCATCTACTTCATCCTTCATGGTCACTTCCCTTACAAGTTTTATTTTTGGAGAAAATTTAGGTCAAGTCTTATATTTATTAGATCAAATTTTTAATTATATTTATTATTAATTATTAAAATTTATATGTGTATTTATAAATTCACCTTTGAATAGTTATAATTTTTTGTAATAGCTCTTATTTATAAATTTTTTATATAAACACTTGTTATCTTATTATTAATTTTTAAAATGTGTATGTACACTTATATTTTCATCTATAAAATATGAATAATTATTATTTGTTAAAAATATATATATATACACTTATAAATTTATCCATAAACTTAATATAATGAATATAAGCAATTTGACGCAAGTTTTGTTCATTAATTTTTATTGTAATATTTTTGAAGCTTTTTAATAAAAGATAAACAATTTTATTACTCTCTCTAATATTTTTTATAAGATATAAATAGTCAAACTATTAAATTAAAAATAAAAATTTTATAGAATTTTTATTAAATTTTAAAAATTAAGGACACTATTTAAAAATCATTCAAAGTTTAAAAGAGTTTTATATAAGGGAAAAATTATTTTGTAGGGATATATACTATACTTTTCTCAATTTTTAATTTGGCACATATAATTTTTCTCTTTATTAAAATTATTTTGTTAATATTATTAGCTCATGTGAACACTGTTAGTTTCTCTTCAGAAGTTAACAATATAAGTACTAAATTAAAAATAGACATAATTTATGGATATTTATAAAATAATTTTTCCTTCGATATAATTTAGTTTTTTAATATTTTCCATGAGATATTTTGATTTTTATTTTCAAATAAAATTTCATTGATAAAACGATTACTTAAAAAGCCTATATTTACTCGAAACATGGTAGAGTATAACTTACAAACCACACATGAAAGGCAAAAAGGAGAACATGCTAGTATCAAAAAAACAAACAAACAAGAAGACAACATGCTAAGGCTAGTATAAAAAAAACAGAGAGAGAGACAGACAACAAACCTAAAAGAGCCCAAGTTAGGGCTTCTCCCAAAATTATTTTGAAAAAAACACATAGTAAATTAAAAAGAGGTATAAATATTAATATTATTTTAAAAAAGAGAGATTTAGTTATATTTTTATATTGTGATAAGTCTAATCAATTCTTAAAAATTCTTTTATAAAAACAAAAAGAGCATAAATATCACCTGCTACTAAGTTTCACGTTGATACCTCTTTTTGCGCCTTTTTTTATAGAATTAAAGTATCCACATTTTATTATAGGTAAAGGATAATTTTTTTGAGACGTAAATATTATTAAAATATATTTTATTTTTTTAATAAATTATTTTATATATATATGACTTAATTTAAATTTAAAATATTATATAAATAATTGAATCTTTTAAATATAAATATAATGTTTTGGGTAAACTAAATTGTATGTATAGAAAATATTTTATCTCTAGCCGCTATAATTAAGGAAAATGTTTTTAATTTTACAAAAAAAAAACAGAGAGAGAGAGGCATGAACGTCAAACACCAATACAGAGTAATAGCTGACGTTGGTCAAAACGTTTTGTAGCAGATCCCGTGTACTTGGTGGTGCTCTAAGTGATGCTGAAGATCGCTAACTTTTTTTTATTAATTAGATTGTCCTTTATTAGTATTAATTATTACTTTTCAATAATATTTTTAAATTTATTAACTTTAACTGATTAGTAAGAGAAATAATCATATAGAGAATATACAACAAAGATTAACATGTTAATTTTTTTTTTAAAAAATCTAACATGTTGATTATACCTTTTTCAATACACCTTTTAAAACTTTAAATGACATATAGAAAAGCCCATATGATATTATATATTAATATTGATTATTAGATGTATGTATTTATATGCTGTATTGAATTTTATAAATAAATTATATTATTTATTATTTATTGGACTTATTTAGTCATATATGAGCTACTAATATGATGTAAATTCTAAACTGAGATACTTTTCCAACTTGAAATTTAGTCATACTTAGATTTAGAAGATATGAAAATTGCTAAAAAAAATTAATAAAATTTTTATAGCATAAAAATATCCAAAATTTGTTTTAAGAATAAGCAAATGCAACTCTTTTTTAGTAAAGATAATTCTTCTTAACATATTTTCTATATCATGTAACATATTTTAGTTATATATAAATGATGCTTTCTATTTTACTTCAAAAATATGACGTGTAATTTTTTTATAATTATACATTTTTTTTCAATTAAAAAAATAGAATGAAGATAAATTAAAGTAGTGACTAATTTTTTTTTTTTTGTGGTTGGTTTTCGTAGATGGATTCCTTAATCAAACCATGCATCATACAGATTATTTTTTTTTCTGTTGTTTTTTTAAAATCTTTTCATTTCTATACCTTCTACCAAACATGGTGTAGACCTCTAACTGTAAGGTTATAACTTCCTTCATACTTTTTACCAAACATGACGTTAGACTCACCTAGTATATGCACTTGTTATATTTGTTGTTATTTAAAGTTATGACATCCTTACATATATTAAGAAATATGTAATTAATGTAAAATATTAATTTAAATAGATTAAAATACCCTCACTTAATCTCTTTGCTTAAAAAAAATATAAGATTAGTAAAAAAAAAGTGAATAAAAGAGATAATGAGAAAGAAATATAAATATTAAATAAGGATACATTTTTCTGGCCAAATAATAAGAATACAATTGAAAAAAAAGTTTAACATGTTTTCTTTTAATAAAGTAGGAGATTTGAATATTTGATTGATTTCTATCACATCCTTATGACTTAGAGCTAGTATTAAGTGGCTTGAATAAACATTTTTTTAAATAATTTTATTTTTATACTTTAACTTCATATAAAATTTTATTGTAGTTCCTTAATTTTATAAAATAACCTTTCTATCTTCTAATCTTAATATTATTAGTTTCAATACTTATACTTAAATTTTAAATATTAACAAAATAAATCTATTTTTTTAAATAACTTGACAAAAAATATTATTTAAGACTAATGGGACTAGGTTTTAATGATTAAAAATAAATTTTATAAAATTAAGAGATGGTTAAAATCTTATATAAAATTAGAATTAAATGTATACTTTTATCATTTTTTTTAGCTTGAGCCGCCTTAAATTTATAAATGATAATTTTTCGTTTTCTTTATCTTGATAAAAATGCGTGTAAATATTTGTCCTTCAGAACTTACATGCCAATCCCAAATCTGGGTTTGTGGACAACGAACCGGAGCAGCCGCCACCCACGGCGACGAGCTCCGGTGTCCCTATTCAGACGCAATTTCAGCGTCCGAAACTGTCTCTATCAGTCTCCGAGACGGACCACTCTTCCCAACCAGTGTGGGTCCCAAGTCCCTTCTTTCTCTCCTCTCGTGTGCGTGTATATATATATCCACCCGAAATCCTGGCTTTCTCAAAGCCGCAATCTTGGAAGCATATCCTCCCCTCACTCCGATTGCTCCTCGCCATTAGAGAGAGAAAGGGAGAGAAAGACAGAGCCGAGATTCTCGGCGCCAGAGCTATCGGATGTGCTTTGAGGGTAATTATATTAATAACACCAAATCTGTTGTTTCTTTCTCTGATTTCGATTGCTTTATCACCCAGCTCCTTTCTTTGCATGCCCGAATGGCCTAAAGAATTTACCCAAGATGGAGGAACAAGAATTCTATTGGAATAAACATAGATTTCTTTCGCTTATAATTGAATCTGCCACTTCTCCATTGACTTCTTGCATGTCATATCTGCCCCTTCTTTATACATTTGGCTATTTGTTTATACTTATCACTTTCGTTTTAAACTCCGTTATAGGATGTTTCTTGGAGTGTAAGTATTCTTTCTGGGCCAATACCATTTCAGTTGCCTCTCATTTTCATTTCACTGTCTGCTTTATGTTGATCTATCACTCTGTTCTTGTTGTTTTGCATACACAAATGAATTTGCACAGGACGGAGAAGAATTCAATTGGAATGGATATTCAATTCATATTTTCGGAATCAAATCTGCAATTTCTCCATTGGTTTTTCGCACTTCATGTCTGCATGCCCGATCTCCTTTTCTCTTGTTCCTTATTGAATTCCTACCACCAGCTTGTTAAACTGCATTCTGGGATGTTTCTTGGAGTGATTTGGTTTTTCAATTTTCTTCTTTATATCTCCCCTTACATGGATGCCATGAGATTATGTTAGAGTTCATTTAAGTTCCCTCTCTTCAATTACATGCTCTAAATCTGCTAGCTTTCCTTCAATTAGTTATCATACTCAAACTAATTTTATGCATGTTTATTTTTCCTGGAGAAGGTGAGACAATGGTTGCTTGAGACTAGTCGTTCGTACCAGTTTAAATCTTTTCCCGGTAAAGATGAACTTCTCTTTGGCTTCATCTTCTTCTGAGCTGCAGTGTTGTGCAAGCGAATGCATGCAACACAATTGTGCTAGTTTTCTCTTGTCTAGACCTCCTGTAAGTATTTCTCGTTTCATTAAGAAAAATAACGTGCAAGCAATAAGGAGTGGTGCGGGAAGGTGGGCGATCTCCAGCCAGTTAATACCTAGCCATATAGAAGAGTCATATAAAAGAAATAAACATCTCCAGGTGCCTATAAAGAAGATAGATTTTGTAAGGACACTGTTGATTGACAACTATGACAGTTACACATACAATATATACCAGGCGTTATCTGTAGTTAATGGTGGTATGTCCTCTCTCTCTACTCTGCTTGTGTTTGTGTATGAGAGTGAAAGACGTAGATAACTGTTACCAAATATATTTGCAGATTATATTTAGACTTGGAATTCTTTTTTCTTTTTCTGTTTTCCCCCTTTTAGATATTGAACTGAATGTTAAAGCTTCTTCTCCAAATACTTTAAAATATATTACGAGATACCGGACGCTGAGGTCTAAAAATGGCTTATAAAGTGTAATGAATTTTCCCATTGTAACAATTGTTTTGGTTTTCTATTATCTCAGTGCCTCCTGTGGTGGTCCGAAATGATGATTTGACATGGGAAGAACTTTGCCATTACTTGTATGAGGAAAATGCATTTGATAACATTGTAATATCCCCTGGCCCTGGTTCTCCGGCATGCCCAAAAGATATAGGTCAGATAGTTCTCTGCCAATAATCTTTGAGACAAATTACAATTTGATGGCAGTCATGACCTCTTTTTGTACCTTACTATCATCATAGGTTCTAACATCATTTACAAGTAAATTTTTATTTTTGATTTGCTTGAACTGACATAATTTATATGTATGATTATATTTGGATTTTGGACCTACATCTGAAGATCTTTGAGGTGTCAATTATGAAAGTGTTCCTATTGGATTTTCCTAGTACATCTGACTTGGATATGAAAGTGTTCAACCAATTTCTTAGAGCACATGCAATGTAACTGAAAGTGTGTAAAAATTTCACAAGTGGAGTAACTTGGATACCCTTTAGCTACATGGAGTGTAAGAATAATCATGCCCGTCTTTATTTTCAAAACTAACCAGTATAGTTTCCAGAACTTAATATCATGAACTAATGACTGCTAGTTGCTTTTATAGTTCAATATCGGGAGATATTGTTGGCTGATCTTTGTTTCATGAGGTGTAGAGGTTTCTTTACTTTAATAGCATTGAAAATGGTTTTGCATATGTAGGTATTTGTCTTCAGCTGTTGCTCAAATGCTGGGACATCCCTATTCTGGGTGTTTGCCTAGGACACCAGGTATTTGCTCTTCTGTTTTGCAAGATAGCTTGTCTTTCTCTGACTGTGATTACAACACTTCATGCCTTATAAAACATGACATAATTATCCAGTTGTACTTCAAAATCTGCATTCATTAAATGACACCAAAATTTTCCATCTGTTGCTATTGAGATCTAGTTGTTTAGACGACCTTTCTTGATCTTGGCATTGTTAGAAACGTAATTCTATCCTGGAGGAGGAAATTCATATTGATCGTAAAATTATTCACTAAGGCCTCCTCTAACCATATTTGATGTCGTGACTTGCACGATATGACTTAATCCTGGTTTTATGAATGTTGTGATTCATTTTTTATGAATTTTAGTATTTGATTTTGTACTCTTGCCTTTTAGAATTGCTCTTTGACCTTGCTTTCTTTACATAATTTAATTGCTTGACGTATGGTTTAATAGGCTCTAGGTTTTGTGCATGGAGCTCAAGTTGTCCATGCACCAGAACCAATCCATGGACGTTTGAGGTATGGTTAAATCTTTAGAAAATTTTCTCGTTTTTCTATATTGATGATCTAATTGTTAAAATTAGGAAGGTTAGGTTGCCTATAAGTGTCATTTGCTCATTTATTGAAATGGTGTCACAAGCTTATATGCTTCATTCTCTCTTCTTATAACTGTTCTTTTCTGCTGCAAAGTGAACTTGAGCATAATGGTTGTGAGCTTTTTCATGAAATTCCTTCTGGCAGGAATTCGGGATTTAAGGTCTGCATACCTTTTCATTCTTTTGTTTGTCTAAACTTGTTTTCCTTCAATATGTTCTTTTCTTTTGTCAAGTTAATTAAGATTTATCTGATCCATGACCAGCAGTTTTAAAATTTGTGTTTGTTCATAATTGAAGGTGGTTGGATATCATTCACTGGTCATAGATCCCAAATCACTTCTACAAGAGCTCATTCCCATAGCATGGACCGACTCTGTTGGCACTCTTCTTAGGCCTAAGGAGTCAGACAATACCGATCCTTCTGTGGCCCTGACAAAGGGAAGCATGCTTGCTGATTCTGTTTCTGCGGAAGTAGAAAATAGATGTTCAAACCTTTCAAGTCATTTTGGTCGGACAAGAAGAACTAGAGTTCTTATGGGTATCAAGCATTCTACAAGACCGCATTATGGTTTGCAGGTAATATGTATAGAAATGGTCATTCTATAGTTTCAGCTCAGTGATTTATATTTATTTTCATTTTTGTCAATGGTATTCAACTCAACAATTTTTACTTTCAGTTTCATCCAGAGAGTATAGCTACTAGCCATGGAACACAAATATTCAAAAATTTTAGAAAGATTACGTATGATTATTGGCTGAGATTTGGATCATCATACAACAGGGGAAAATATGCCCATTCTGCAGGTAACCTAAAGAACTTTGTAAATAGAAATACACCGTCTATCTCTTCAGACGTTCCTGTTTCAAAATTAATTTGTGAAATTGATGTTATTCTTTACAGTTGCGGATGCACCCTTCTGTTTATGGTATATTTTTAGACATCATAATTTCTTTTTGGGGAAAGTTTGGTCTAATGAAGATGTATGGAGAGCTATAGATCTTTTAAATAGAGTTGAGTGTTTAATTTTACATGCTCCATATTTTGTTCTTAATTTCCCTTGCCCTTTGACTTATTTATGTTGATCCATTGTAATTTACCCTGAGCAGTAAACTTTATTTATTCTAGTCAACTGGATGGAAAAGTTCACAGCAGTGTAAATTCAGAGAATAATGTGGTGAATCAACAAAAAGTGTCTTCCAGAGATAGACATTTAATGCTTGATGCTGCTGAGATCGATCCTTCTGAAGTGTCCCACATGGTAAATTATAATCATGCAAGTATTGCTCATAAATGCCTGAAGTTGAAATGGAGGAAATTTGATCACTTGGCTGGTCAAGTTGGTGGGGCAAAAAACATATTTTGTGGATTGTTCGGACATCATAAAGCTGAGGACAGCTTTTGGTTAGATAGCTCCTCCACAGAAAAGGTATGATCATGATTCTGTACCTCCTTTGACTTATAATGTTTATTTTCTTAGGTTCTTAACACTGACTTATGTAGGGAAGGGCCCGGTTTTCATATATGGGGAGTAAAGGCGGATCGCTTTGGAAGCAATTGTCATTTAGATTGTCAGATCAAAGGTTTGATATCTATCCTGTTAATTTATTTGCTTGTGGTAACGAAGCATCTTCATTTTCTGAATATACTTGAAGTGATCAATATCATGTTCGTTTCCAGAAATGGGAGTTTACAAGGTGGAGGCTTTATGTCAATTGAAGATCTTCAAGGTTCTACCAAGAGCATGTTTTTGGAAAATGGTTTTTTTGATTTTTTGAACAAGGTACTGAAATTTGTTTTGAACTGTTTAACACTTCATTCTTGTACGATACAGTTACCATTGTAGGTTATGGCCATTGTCATATGCCAAGTTGAGTTTTGACTCTCATACATGCTTGATAATGTTGTAGGAGCTTCAATCATTTCGTTATAATGAAAAGGATTTCGAGGGTCTGCCATTTGACTTCCATGGGGGATATATTGGTTACATAGGGTAGGTGGTGGTAAAAATAAACTTTTCCTACTTGTTAGTGTCTGCTTCACAGGCAATACTCTTCATTATTACACTAATAATGAATAATTTCTTCTAATGCAGGTATGACCTCAAACTTGAATGTGGTGACACATCTAATCGTCACAAGTCTAGAACTCCAGATGCATGCTTTTTCTTTGCTGATAATCTCATCGCAATCGACCACCTGAATGATGATGTTTACATATTGTGTATACATGATGGCAGCCAAACTGTGACACCATGGTTGGATGATACAGAGGAGAAGTTGATGAACTTGAAAAATTCTGTGACAAGAGAGACGAAAAGGCGGGAATCGGTTGCTCCTACTTTTTCTCCAGTTAAGGCTGGATTTGTTGCGGAAAAATCTAGAAAGCAGTACATTGAGGATGTTAACAAGTGTTTAAACTATATTAAAGATGGAGAAAGCTATGAGTTGTGCTTTACAACTCAGATAAGAAAAACTATTAAGGAATTAGACTCTCTTGGACTTTATCTTCACTTGAGAGAAAGGAATCCAGCACCTTATGCTGCTTGGCTTAATTTTTCGAACGAAGATCTCTGTATTTGCTGTTCTTCCCCTGAGAGGTTCTTGAATTTGGATAGGAATGGTATGCTGGAAGCTAAGCCCATCAAGGGTACTGTAGCTCGTGGTGCTACCGAAGAGGATGACGAGCGACTCAGATTAAAGTTGCAGTTCAGGTGAGTGATATCGCTTCTTGGTAGCTGTAAATCTATCCATTTCCATTTCAAGAACAATTTGCCCGCTTAAGAGCAAAGTTTATGGAAATATGTTGAATAACGTGGAAATATTAGAGACTCATCAAAATTTGTTGTGCACTCTTAAGTTTGCCCATAGAATCTGTGTTATGGAATAATGGTATTATTACCTATATAGAGTTAAGACAAGGGAAAATTAATCTTTTTGTCCTTATAGTTTTTATTTAGTTGCAATTTCATTCATAAACTTTAACTTAGTATAATTTAATCCTTATAGTTTTGACTTTATTATAATTTAATTTTGAAAATTTGACTCGATACAACTTAGCCCCTATAATCTAACTATTATCTTTTAGAGACTAAGTTACGACCAAGTCAAAATTGTAGGGTTGAATTGATTAATTTTCCCCTCAAGCTAATCTAGACTTTTAGGCGTAAAATTTTTTTTCCCGGAGTTTGAACATCTGATGTCCAATGCCACCATACTCATATCTGATCTATATTTATATAATTTATAATGCATATAAAACAAGCCAGCATAACAAATGGATATACATTGGTGAACTTGAATCTTTTATGAACTGATTATCAACTTCTCTCTCTCTCTCTCTCTCCCCAGTGAAAAAGATCAGGCTGAGAATCTGATGATTGTTGATCTTCTAAGGAATGACCTTGGTCGAGTCTGTGAACCCGGTTCAGTTCATGTGCCTCGTCTCATGGATGTGGAATCATACGCAACAGTTCATACCATGGTGAGTACAATACGAGGGAAGAAGCTACCTTATGCGAGTGCTGTAGACTGTGTCAAAGCTGTGTTCCCCGGGGGCTCGATGACGGGCGCGCCCAAGTTGAGATCAATGGAGATTCTGGATTCTCTCGAGAGCTGTTCCCGAGGCATCTACTCGGGTTGCATCGGATTTTTCTCCTATGATCAGACATTTGATCTAAACATAGTTATAAGAACAGTCATTATCCATGAGGGTGAGGCTTCAATAGGAGCTGGAGGAGCCATTGTCGCTCTATCGAATCCCGAAGATGAGTACGAGGAGATGATCTTGAAAACACAGGCTCCAGCAAAGGCTGTGATACATTTTGAGTAGTGATTTTACTAACAACAGCTTTGTGTTAGCTTTTAGGTAGAGAATACGTGGAAAAGGTCTAAATAATATAGTCCAATCTAATGATCATTTGGGGACATGATGTAATCCATTTTCTTATAATTAAGATTCTAGTGTTATCGTTTTAAATGCGTTCTTTTAATATTAATGATGCTTGTGAAAAATTGTTAAAAAATCTCCTATTTTATGTTAACGTCTAAATTTATCCTAAAATTTTCTGTTCAGCAGATCTAATATTACTTTAAAAGTTTTAAGGCATAGTAATGTTGTCTTATTTTATTAAAAAATTACTGTTGGCCTTTAAAAAATAGATATTAACTATTAATTTTTTTAATGGCAAGGAGTAGCATTAATCTATTTTAATATTTTTGGGGTAACTTTTAACTTAAGAAAATTTTTAAGATAATATTGTTATTGAGTGAAATTTTTTTAGATAAATTTATACCTTAACATTTTTAAAATTTATTGTCAAAAAATATTTAAAGATTTAGGTCTTTGAGCGAATACAACTTATTTTTAACTATATACAATATATATTCAGTTGAATATAAGACATACACGTCTAAAGAAAGGTCGTACCTGTTAGTCTTTAAATAAATTTTAAATATTTTTTAATAATAAATTTTACCATGATAGAGTTTTTAGTATTTTTTCCTAAAAAAATATGTACAAATATATTAATGAACTTCCTCAAAAAAGACATAAACAATGGACGGTTGGCTTGCAGATTATAGCTAGGCATATGTGTAAGGAGAACGAAAGAAACAATAAATATAGCTTAGATATAAGCATAAATGATTCAATGCAGAATTATGTAAACATTTTAAGTTCTAATATCAATGGCATGATATTTCTTCATCGATTTTGTTTACTTTGCAAGATAAAACCGACTTAAACAATACATTTATCACAAGAAAATAGGTTCATATTTGTTACTATATTTAATTTTTAATATAAAACCTAATTGATTATTTTAAATAAATTAAAGAAACTAAATAAATTAATTAATTATAAATAATATAATAATAATTAATTAATTTATATATATATATATATATATATTAAAAAGTATGTAATATGATTAAATTCAATTTTTAACATTACTCATCTTCTGCTTATTCTTCGCTTCATAACACTTTTTAGTTTACTCTTTTTTTTACGTTTTTTATGATTTCTATATCAATACATGTGTGTGTAAAGAAAGCTTTTATTATCTTTACATATGTAATAGATTCCAACATGTATATATGTGTTGTTTTAACGAAGAAGTGAAGGTGTATCTGGTATTATATAGTGCCTGATTAGTTTGAGGATAGAAAAGTGCTTTTAAATCCAAACTAGGGGTAATTCAGATATACGTTTATAAAAGAGTTTATAAAAAAATTATTTTTGATTAATTTTTGAAAAAGGGCTTATAAAGAATGACTTATAAAAAAATAATTCAGAATAAATGAGTGTTTAGATAATTGTTAGCAGAAGGACTTTTATAATTAATAAATTACTAAAAAGGGTATGTAATAAAAAAAAATAATTCAATTACGATCACTGTTCACTTGTTATAGTGAACAACGGACTCCCTTCTCTATTGTTTACCTCCTCTTCTCTCTTCGACAAATGACAATGATGACAGAGGAGTAGGACTGGTCATGGGTGACCCGTCCCGGTCCCGAAGATTTCGGGACAGATCTGTCCCGTCCCGAAATGGACCGGTACGGGTTCCTTTCGGGACGGGACGGTTCTCGGCATGACCCTCGGGTCGTCCCGTCCCGTCCCGACTTTTTTTTTTCTTTTTTTCTTTTATAAATTATATTTAATGAAGAGTAAATTTCTTTTTTTGTTTCCTTTTATAAATCATATAAGGGAATAATAGTAATATTTGGAGGAAGTTGTTATAATTTTTTATATAGAATAATTTATAAAATAATATTTTTATATTCTTTTTTTTTAAAAAAAGGGGTTTGGGAATTCCCGAACCCGTCCCGGTCCCGAAGGGGACCGGGACATATTCGGGACGGGACGGGACACGGGACAAAAAATATGTCCCGTGTCCTGTATCGGGACGGGACACGGGACAGGGTTGTCCCGGTCCCGTCCCGACCCGTGAACACCCCTACGGAGGAGCTAAAGACTCGACAACGACACCTTAACAGAGAAGCTAAAGATAATGGTGTTGGATAGAGAAAGAAGACAAAAGCCACAATATGACATTACTTAGCGACTCACGACAACCCACGGAGGAAGAAGAAGATGGAGGAGGAAGAGAGTGAGAAAGTGCCAGAAAAAATGAGAATAAAATAGTAATTGAATAGTTTATAAACTCTTTTGTTGTTCAAGAAATTATTCCCAGTAGCTTATCCAAAACACTGGTTTAATCCAAAATTTTTTTTGGATAAATTTGATTGTTTGTTTTGAAATTTCTCTCAACTAAGGTTTAGTCTAGAAGCCATTTTAAGACAGGTGTTTAAGTTATCTGAACATGCACTATATAGTTTAGGTCTAAAAGTTATCAAACAACCATTTATGTCTATAAATATTTATGGATTAAACTATATTTTTGAGGGTCTAAAACTATAGTTTTAGATAAATTTGTGAGACTAATTTCTGAGTGAGAAAAATCACTTTTGGGCTATATAATGATTATTTTGCCCCTATCTTTTCTATATTATTTTATCATATACCCTTTTTGGTAATTGATCTATAAAAAAATTATACTAGTAATAATTATCCAAACACTTATTTCTTTAAGATTACTTTTGTTCAAAAATTGTTCTCCAAAATCTATTACCTATAATCACTTTTAAATTATTTATTTTTGTAAATTTTTCTCTAAAAACTAAACTAAACATGCTCATAAACACTATGAACAAGATCCTTATTGTGTAATTTCTTCTTAGAATATTTTTAAACAAATTAAGAAATTACATTAAATAAACGACCCTCATTATTTTTTTAAAAAATAAGGTAAATATCATACTAAGGAAATTTAGTTGACTCATTTAACTTTTTCTGGAAATGAAACTTTTTTTCGAGACTTCAACTCTCTACTTGACTTATATTATAGGGATAGAGGCAAGTGGAAATAGTTATGGAAATCATTTTCGCTTGACAACATATGGAGAATTTCATGGAGGAGGAGTTGGTTGTGTAATTGATGGATGCCCTCCTTGTCTCCCATTGTCTGAAGCTGACATACAACCCCATCTTGATAGAAGGCACTTGATCATTAAGCTTTTCATATAAAATAATTCTCTAGTCATAAATATAAGAGTTAAAGAATTAATTTATAACTAGAGATAAAAAAATTTAGTTAAACTAGTTATTATTAAAAAAATATGTTGATTTGTTTAAAATACCCTTTTTAATCATCTGTATTAGAATTAATCTTAATAAAAACTCTCTTAAAATACGTAATCAATAGAATTGTTTAGTAAAAAGTTACTCATTGGTCCTAATCCTTAATTTATCTAAAAAATAATTAGTTTTTTAGGATTGGAAGTAGTATAAATTTAAGAGACAAGTATATTGAAATTTTATATTTACTATATGTTAGTTTTTTAAAAATATTATCTTTAATTTTTTTAAAATAATATTTTTAATTATTTGCCTTGGAACCATTGCAAGGGTTGCTTTTAGTGCTGTTGCTAGTAAAATCCTTAAGGAGTTTTCAGGAACTGAGGTGGGTCACTGACTTGCTTCTGCAAGTTGAACCAGAATCATTGCTTTAAAATAATGATAGGTCATTCATCAAAGGCTTATTGTGACTCAGGTTCTTGCCTATACTTCTCAAGTTCATAAAATGGTTCTTCTTGAGGATCTCATTCTGAACCTTGACTTTTGGATGACTTTTCCCTCCATAATTTTATGGAGAGTTAGTCATTTTGGAATCATGGAGCATGATTTTTCTTTTATGTAAGAAGCATTTTGGAACATTTTAAGATTTTTTGAGGGCAAACTGTAGATAAGATAATATGAAGTTTTTTTGAAGAAGTAGAGGAAAATTGAAAAGAACACTTGATGAAATTCTTCGAATGGGACCTCTTGAAATTAACTTTGAGTTTTTGTCCCATGTTTCCAGATTGAAAGTAACATTGCCCGATGTCGAGACCCTCAATGTGCAGAGAAGATGATAGTTGTTGATTATGTTAGATTGAAAGGTGATTCGGTTGGCGGCGTTGTAACTTGTATAGTAAGGAACTGTCCACTTGTAAGTTTCTCTGATTTTGCGTACAATTGAACTTTTACCAATGATAAACAGCATAAAGGTTCTAGGCTTACGCCATTTAAATATAAACCGTCAATGGATGAGTCATTATTCACGACTTCAAAACAGTGAAACCCAAATATTAAGGGGAACATATAAGTAGGGGAGCTTCAAAGCTTTCTTTCCATGTATAGCAATATGTTTAGCTACTCCTACAAGAATAGAAGTCATGTCCATGTAATATTTTTTATATTTCTGATAACTAGCACGTTTTAGAATCGCTTAGTCATGTGTTTCATACAAAAGATAGGCTAATAACCTAGCGTTTGGCAAGAGAGTTGTACTAGTTTAATAAGAGGTCTCGAGTTTAAACTTGAGAATGCAGTAGCATAGGTAGTAGAGTTTGCCACCCGAAAGGATTCTGACCTGGCTCAATTCAGATTAGTCTGAGCCCCGCCAATATCCTCAGTTACAAAGTAGGTTCAGGATAGAAGGAGGTCTTTCCAAAAAGATAGGCAAATAAAAAAAATGAAGCATGTTATTTAATCCTTGTTTTTTTTTTCCTATTGATGAATAATTTTTCTACTTAGAATAATAAACACTAATATTTAACAGGGCCTAGGTTCCCCGGTATTTGACAAACTTGGAGCTGAACTTGGCAAAGCTGTTCTATCCATGCATGCAACCAATGGCTTCCAGTTTGGTAGTGTCTTTGCAGGTTGTCCATTCTGCTAATATTTTAATATCATTTTCTTTGCCCTTTCAAGATTACTGATTAATCTGAAAAGAAAACGTTAGTTTCTGCTAGAACCTCCACCAAAATATCATAACAAAGCAATTCTAATACATGGTAGCCAACACATTCAAAACAAAATATGACAGTAACAAGCAAGAATCAGAAAGATGTTGTCTGATGGGGTTAGTTAATGAGACCATTATAGGTACTTTTTTTGATTGGAAGTGAGCACAATAATGGATTTTACATAGATAGATATGAAAAGATGAGGACAAAGACAAATCGCTCTGGTGGGATTCAAGTACGCGTTTCTTTTTGTCATCTTATAATTTCTTTGGTTGTTTCTGGATGAGCTTGTTATAATGTATGCTCAACTAATATCTATGTATATTGACAATCAGGGGGGAATTTCTAATGGAGATATCATAAACATGAGAATGGCTTTCAAGACAACACCTATCATTAGAGTAAGTTTTGTTTGGATTAATATCAGTATATCTCAACTAACTTTTACAAACCGAAATTTAGGATAAAAGTTAGAAGATGTAACATGATTTATATTTAAATACGCTTTTATATATATAAAAAAAATCAGTTGGACAAATTGAAACCTGTTTGGATTTTTAGAGTAATTTTACTTTTTACCCCTTTTCTTTCTTCCTTATGGAGAACAAGGCACCACACCGTGAAAGCAACAAAAAGTTGCTTTGATTTTTAAGTTAGGAGCCAATAGTCATCTGTGGAAAATGCCAATTCTAAAGAACTTGAATGAGCTTTTGCAAGTCAGAAGTCAGTTTGGCATCAACAAGCCCTTAAAAGTTGGTGGATAAGCATGTTAAACTTAAGCATTCGAGTAAATAATGTTACAGCTTATGAAGAAGCTTATAATAATATCATATAAAATGAGGATGATGAATAGTCATTAAAACCTTGCCATGGTGCTAATCTAGTTTGCTCCACAAGTACATGTGTGTTCTTGTTTGCTCTGTCATGAATGTTTTTTATATGCAGAAAAAGTAGCATACAGTGACTAGTGACAAGAAAGAGACAGATCTCATAGTTCGTGGTCACCATGAACCTTGTGTGGTCCCAAGAGGTAACTAATAGTCTTCTTTGTGTCAGCAACACCTCAATTTATGCTCATTATTTCTTTTTATTCATGTTATCAACTTTTTTTTTTTTATTTCTTACAACATTTTCCCCCCTAATGTTCATCTTTGTTGGTGTTATAAGTTCTATATTGGGAAGCTTCAGAAGTGAGATTTATAAGTTTTAGGGGCTTTTCCATGTCCCGACAGGCTAATCTTTTAGAATTTGGATCTCCTTTGAACTTGTACTCATGGCACTAGTGTTTTTCATTGAGAGACTTACATTCACGGATAGGGTTATCCACTGAGGGTTCTGATAGCTAAGAGGTTGGCTGAAGTGCTGTGGAATGGAGCTGCTGGGGATGTTAGCTCTTAAATGGGAGTATATTGTTATCTGTCCCACATCAAGGAGTCTACAAAAATGTGGAATTTATAAGTTCAAGGGGCTTTTCCACTAACAAACTAATCTTTTGAGATTGGACTTTACCTTTGGATTTGTGTTCGAAACAATTTGCTCGTATTTTCGTTAGGAGATAATGAAATTTCCCTGATATATATATATATATATATATATATATGTATTGTTTGTTGTAGCTGCGCCTATTGGGGAAGCCATGGTAACATTGGTACTTGTGGACCAACGGATGGCACAATATGCACAATGTAATCTGTTTCCCATCAATCCAGAGCTGCAAGGACCTCTGAATCCTGTGTTAGAGCCTCCCAAAGAAATGCTTTGAATCAAGATGAAGCAAGGCCCTCCAAATAATATTCTCCATTGTAGTCACTATTAGCGTTTAATTCTAGTCCAGTTATAACTTGAATCCTGCACTTAGTTTTTTATCAGCTCAGAAAATTTCCATGATACTGTAATAAAGTTTTAGTTCAATGTGTTGATCCATTCGGTCTGAAGATTCCTGTACTGTGGAATGTGTCAGCCAAATAAATGAACCGTTGTCATTTTGAAGCTTATCATGCTACGGCGCACATTTTGTGTCTTATAAAACAAACAGGATACAGTAACACCATTTGACAGCAGAAGAAAAAGAGCCATATAGAAAGTAAAGTGCCCGTTTGGTTTAAAGAATGTAATAGGAATGTAATGATAGAGATAAATATAACGTAATGGAATGATAATTATAAAGTATTTGTTTAGTATGCCAAACCAAATGGTGTATGTAAGGTTATAGCAGCTCTTCACCTACCCACAAAACTTAACCAAGCAGAACCACAACTTCGACCAGCGGTTATTCATATTATATATATAAATAATATGTATATAAATTATAATAACATCAACCAATTTTTTCTTTTTGGGAATGATTTTACGGTTTGGTGAATGGAATAAACTGACAAATAAAAACATTTTTTTAAAGAAAAATATTTTTTAATTTAGTGAATACAAAAAATGAAATAATTGCAAATGAATGAATAATGAGCTCGCTATATTTCAATTTTTAGCTATTTAAGAAAATTAACTTAACAAGATATAAATTAAACTAGTAATTATAAATTATACATTTTTGAAAAAACAAAATTTGTGATGAAATGGAAGTATATAATAAGAGACACCAGAAATGCCCGGGTGAGGGTAGGTAGGCGAGGGCTGATTTTTCCTATAATTACAGCTTTTGCCCTTCAACCTCTCAACAACCTTCTCTTCTCCTCTCTACTCCTTCCTCTTCCTCGATCCACTCTGCAATCTAATGGCTTCCTCCATTTCTTCCAAGCCATTCTTATCAGGTGCTGTTTCTTCCTTCAATTCGGATGGCCGTTATCTTTCCTCCGCCGTCGTTCAAATCTCTGTTCGTCCGGGCGCTTCCAAGAGACTGCGTGAGTTCTCTCTCCCCCTTCCTCTCTTCTGCCTCTTGAATTTCGATTTATTTTAGGAATCTGTTTATTCCCGTCGCAGTATTTGAAAGTTGAAGTGAGGATAGTTTTGCGTTTATTTGCCCGCTGCATGGTCATTAGTGACATTTTTTAGCATGTGATCGCTTTATAAACTTTACATAAAAGTTCAAAATGGTGCTTGTATATGTTATTATGAATTTGACTTTCACGTATGATTACTTAGAATGCAAATTCATTGAAGGATTTACATATTTTACTAGGAATACCGTCTGTCGTAATTTCTTCCATATTCACGGAAAATGGGAGTTTCAGAACTTGTGGAATTCTTAAATGCTAAACTCGATGAATCGTATAAAATATTTTATATCATTCCAGCAATATTTTGTACTGATGTTCTGATTAATTTCAGAGGTACGGGCAGCAGGTAGTACCTATGGAAATTATTTTCGTGTGACAACATATGGAGAATCTCATGGAGGAGGTGTTGGTTGCGTAATTGATGGATGCCCTCCTCGTTTGCCACTATCCGAAGAGGACATGCAAGTGGATCTTGATAGGAGGTACTTGCCCATGGAAGTTTTTGATTAATACTTCTCCTATATAGGGAATTTAGCAATAATGGTTAATTATTGGTTATGATTCTTCTGATTCAAAATGTCTTTAAATAATAGATTTACAAAGTTTTTGTTTATAGGAGGCCAGGTCAGAGCCGAATTACTACCCCCAGAAAAGAGACTGATACGTGTAAAATATTTTCAGGAGTTTCTGAAGGTCAATCTTCATTCCAATCATTATTGACTGAGAAGTTTTGTGATACATGTAAATTATCAGAAAGATAATGTGTGTGCATTGTAGGAGTTACTACTGGAACGCCAATTCATGTATTTGTTCCCAACACTGATCAGAGAGGACATGTGAGTATCTACTGCTAAAGCTAATTTTATATTTGTGTGAGAAGTATTTATGAAAGGAAGGAAAAGGCTATGGGCTTGTTTCCCCCCCTCTTTTTCTAATTGTACTTTAAGGGAATGTTCAAAATTTGCTCTGTGAATGGCCTTTTATAATGGCGATTCAATTTATAGAAGAAACCTTGGATGGTTGGGAACTTGCGTGGACGAACATATAGAATAGTTTCTATTATATGAAAACTCTTCTATATGCTTTTGATCTACAATCATTGAAATGTTGAGCTTGTCGAGGATTTTTTTTTTTTTTTAAAATGGAAGAACATATTAAATGAATTTTCCTCCTTCAAAATTCCCAGGTATTCACTTGTTTGCAGGCTACTGAGCAAAATCATTTTATATTTTTTAAAAAAAAAATTATGACGATCAAATTTTTGCAATCATATATTATTTTTACTTGTAACAGTAACAATCATGTTCTCTGATTATTACTCACAAGTTCACAGTGTATTATTCAATGTATTTTGTCTTGCTTAAAGTTTTTTCCCCATTGTATCATCTCATTGTCAGGATTATAGTGAGATGTCGTTAGCTTATAGACCGTCGCATGCAGATGCAACCTATGATATGAAGTACGGTGTCAGATCAGTGCAGGTACTAAGTCTTGCTATGTGATGTCATGGCAGCAGTGGCATCCTATGTCAATTTAGTGATGAATGAAATGTTTTATCCCATGAAATTTTCATTAAGCTCATGTTTATGAACTCCTTGCATTTAAGGGAGGTGGTAGATCTTCTGCAAGGGAAACCATCGGAAGAGTTGCTTCTGGTGCCGTTGCTAAGAAAATCCTTAAGGAATTTTCTGGAACTGAGGTGCGTTCCTGTTAAGCTGGTTTTTTATCATGACGTGCATTGGCAATAGATATTCAGGCATGTCTGTGCTTTACAATTTTCTGTTTTTTCCATCTTCTAAGTTGGCTACACTATTTCGTTTTGTAATTCAGAAGACAGTAAATGGAGTCAGGCATTCTACTTAATGAATTTAGGACAAAAATAAGGACTCTAGTAATTCCTTTAGGAGCATTCATTGCAAACACCATGAATGATCTAGGACTAGTCTTATTCTATGACTGATATGTAAGATACAGACCTTAAGGGGTTCAACCATGGAGTTTGGGAAGACCCATTAGCCTCCTACACGCACGCACATATATATATATTAAGTTTCCTTTGGCATGCCATGCAAAACTGCTATACCGAAGTTATGTAATTACAATTAAGAAAGGATTAGTTATTGCTACTGTCAGTTAAGATTTAAGTGTTAATTAGGATACGTTTATAGCCATTAGTATGCCATAGAAGGGAGCACCTATAAATAGAAGTGTATTGTACCTAAACCAAATCTAATTTCCCTGATGAAGTTGTACTATTTAGATTGATTGACTGTGTTCTCTATCTTTTCTCCTGTCTCTATCTCTCTATTCTTCGTTCTTCTTCCCTTTACCTCTTGTTCTCTCTGCCCACCAAATGCCTTCATTATAATGGCACACACATCTGCTGCTAGGGATTAGGAATTGATGTTTTATGACTTGGTTACTAATATTTATTGTTCTGAATCTTCTTTTATTGCTGGTATTTTTCTTTATATTATTATTTTCTTCCTCTTTTGTTGTTTCTTACTTCCCTGATGTGCTTCCACTCGTTGAAAATATAATTTTCTAAATATTACATCAAAATTTGCTTGAGCCTTAATTTTACTATGTCTTTTATAATATTTCATCTTTATTAATTTAATTTTGAACATTATGCCTATCTCTGGTGTTATTTAATCAGAGCAAGCCTGTCCCTGCTAGATTTATGTGCTTTTCTCCTTTTTATTCTTTCTAATTGGCAATTTCTTAAGCAAGATCCTTGGCTGAAGGTACTTTTATGACTCAGGTTCTTGCCTATGTCTCTCAAGTTCACATGGTTGTTCTTCCTGAGGACCTTATTGATCATGACACTCTGACACTTGAACAGGTATCAAAGTTAATATACATGTAATATCCCCATTAGTGATTCCTTATTGTACTGTTTGAAGTAGATTGTGTTTTAAAACATGTTGATGCTCCCACTTTTCCCAGAGAAAGGTGTGGATTTTTCTATGTTAGTGATTTACCAAACCTTGTGAAAAAGTCCACCCTGACCTATTTTATTAATTTAGAAAGGAGCTTTCCAACAAGCAGTCTTTGCTGGAATGTATTTTGCACTTTGTGCTTATCTAGCATCAGTACATTTCAAAGCATATTGGTTGCCATCCCTACATCATTGACTTTGTAGAAATTTCAAATTGTCATCGCAATTTAATGTTGGCTTTCAAGCACCTAATTCCAGCATTTGCATTCGTATGCTGAAGTCAACAATTTTTTTTTTCTGGAAGAAAATTGGCGATCATCTCAATAATGAAATTGTATAGATATCTTATTAATTATTTGTTATTTTTTTAATTGTGAAATTGTTTGCCACTTATTGGAGATTGTTCCAGATCGAAAGTAACATTGTCCGATGCCCAAACCCAGAATATGCAGAGGAGATGATATCTGCTATTGATGCTGTCAGGGTGAAAGGTGATTCTGTTGGTGGAGTTGTAACATGCATCGTGAGGAATTGTCCACGTGTAAGTCTCTCTTCATCTTTTCTAACAAGGCCTCAAGAGAAATGTCAGAGCAAGCTAATGAGTAGGATTTCAAGCATGTTTAAACCTTTAATAGTGATAAAAAGAACAAATAGCTTAAAGAAAATTCAGGAATTTTTTGTTGAGCTGATGTTGTGGGCCTACATTGTTTAAATACAGATATAATTATAGCATAAATGGAAAATAATTGACACATTGATTCAGGTTGAAATTAAACACCTATAGTCTTGCTTAATAATTGATTCAGAAATTCATAAATTACAGGCATGTGACTAAAAACCTTTGAAAAGTCTGAAATAAAGTGGACTTTGGGCCTAAATTGGACCTGGACTTGCTATGCCCTTAGCCATCCAGCAGAACTTAAGAGCTTTCGTTCCATTTGTGGAATGTTTTATTACCCCTAATAGAAAAGGAGTTATGATTCCCAAGTCCTTTGACGTCTTCTGGCCCTTTAATATTTGGTATTCTGGTAACTTGCATGATTCAGGAATGTATCTTCACATATTTTATTTGAAACATAATAAAAGAAATGGCAGTGTGTTTAGAGCCTTAAAATAAAAATTGCCGTAATGGCTGACACCTTATAAGAATTATCCTTTCAAACTTATCTTTGTTTCAAATGTTGTGTCATGTAATTAAATTTATCTTTTATTTTCCACATGGAGAAGAACTGACATTACTATTTATCAGGGGCTTGGTTCACCTGTATTTGACAAACTTGAAGCTGAACTGGCTAAATCTGTCATGTCATTGCCTGCTACAAAGGGCTTCCAGTTCGGCAGTGGGTTTGCAGGTTTCCACAACTTGCTTATATTTCACTATTATTTACTTTGTCCTTTTTAAGTTTACAGACTTATCTAAATGAATAGAGTCTAGTTTAGTAATTTCCTTCTGTTCTTGCATCATAGGCATTCTGATGGCTTAATGAAACCATTGCAGGTACGTTTTTGACTGGCAGCGAACACAATGATGAGTTCTATATAGATCAACATGGAAAAATGAGAACAAGAACAAACCGCTCTGGTGGGATTCAGGTATGTCTTATGTTTTATAATTTCTTGTGTGATGTTTCTTTATCTGCAATATGATGGTCGTGTGATAATATATGCCTTGCTAATATATTATCTGTATTGACAATTAGGGTGGAATTTCCAATGGCGAGATCATAAACATGAGAATAGCTTTCAAGCCAACATCTACCATTGGAGTAAGCCAACTATTTTTTTTCTATACATGCGAATCTTATCTCAGTCGCCTCAACTCACATCTACAAATTCATACTTGTAAACATAAACGTGCACAAGCTATTAGAAGAGAGAGTTGAAATGGGTCTGGGTCTAGCCAGAATGTAGCTTGATAGAAAATGTCAAACCATGCATTTGACTTGAATAGCGAAATGCCACATTATAAGAGTTTGTAATTTTCTTTATCAATTCATTTATGTCATAATTGACTTCAATACCGCCCCTTCTTTCCCCTCAATTCATTAGTATTATTTTATCTCACTAGTTAAGGGATCATAAATGATCATACCAATTATCATCATAAATTTTTATATAAACATTCACTTTAGATATTCCAAATTTTCAGTTATAACTTCTATTGTAATTGGTAAATAAATGAAGTGGCAACAGCCTATATAGGCAATAAAATGGAAACAAAATAAGCCATTTCTAACCCTTCTTCCCCATTTTAGCTGATTGAGTGGTTTCTTCTATATATCATTGTACTGTCCTAAACATGTGATTGGAAATTTGACATCTTTTGACACGTGCAGAGAAAACAGCACACAGTCACCAGGGATAAGAAAGAAACAGAACTAATAGCCCGTGGTCGCCATGATCCTTGTGTTGTCCCAAGAGGTAAATAACTGTCTTACTTGTTTCATCCTTCCAGCGATATTAATCTATATACACTTTATTTTTATTTTTATGTTTTTAATATTTTCTTTATATGACAAAAATAACTTATTAACATGATCTGAAGGGGAAAATAAATTTGTTACAGTGACAACATAATTGAAAGAATAATAAGGATTTGTAACATGGCATATTTTCACTTTTTGTTTACCACCACTCTCGCCGATGCATTGTTTAACGGACTGTTAATGATGCAGCTGTACCCATGGTAGAAGCCGTGGTAGCTTTGGTTCTTGTGGATCAATTGATGGCACAATATGCGCAATGTAATCTATTTCCTGTGAACTCTGACTTGCAAGAACCCTTATTGCCCGGGTTGGAGCCAGAGCCAGCCGAATTACCTTTTTGAAAGATGATGGGGAAAGTGTATCATAAATTAAGTTTCAGTTCCGGTCAGTAGTATTTAGTTGTGAAAGAGATTTGCAAGTTCTCGGATTTCTCTCTTCAAGGCTCTACTTTTTTGCATTACAGCAACAGATTTATTTTTGGTTGGGCTATATGTCATTCATGTTCAATAGATTAATAAGCGACTAGATTAACATGATTGCTAAATGTGTCAAGGAGTTTGTGTTTGTAGTTGTTGTGAACATGATGTCAAAAATTCTATTTAAATGTTCCTTTCCTAATCTTCTACTCCCAATGCATCGGATTATGGTATTGGAAAGGTTATCGTAAAAAATTTAAAGAATTGAAAATAGAGAAAAATAAAAACTTTAAAATATTATTAAATTTTGAATAAATAAAAATATAAATACATGCATATATATATATATAGGTAAAAATATAAATTTAATAGATTAAATTTAGAATTTATTATAGTCTTAATATTTCACATTTATTTTTTTAAAATATGATAGTATAATATTTAAATTTAATCTTAAATAATATTTAAATTTTATTATAGATAATTAATTAAATAATTAATAAAATATAATATTAATAAATTAATAATTAATTTTAAATTAACGTATCTGAGCCGTTATTCTTTTATATTGTGTGTTTTTGAGTTCATGGTTTATTTTATAGTACATATTACATACAATGCAAGCGTGGGGAAAGAAGTGGAATATACTCAAATGTGTAGTTTATATGATTATTTATTTATTTATTTATTATAAGTTTAGTTTAAACAACTTATATTTTTTACTCCAAAAAGGAAAAATCAACCTATTATCAATTCTTTAGAGGAGTATACAAGAAATCCAGATTCAAAATGAAGGTGAGGGACCCCGACGAACGCTAGGGTCTACTACCTAGGTATTCTTAAATCTTAAGTTATACATAATATGATTTTTTGTAAAAAAATTCTATATAATGTAAAATGACTTAACTCATTATTAATCGTTATTTGAATAACGGGTCACATTTTTGTTCCCAAAGCACCAAATAATGAGTCAAAGCTAATATGTATAGCCAAGGTTGAAGAAGTATCCATGGATTAAGGAATTGAGATTAACTAGAGACTTTTCCATAAGATGAATCTATTATTATCATTCACTTCAAGAAATTCAACTTCGGTCAAGAAAAATAGAAAAAAGAAATTCACCTAAGCAACTATACTTTTCGGTATTGAACAACATATTGAAGAGAATGATCCATATATATATATAACTATACTTTTCGGTGCACAAGATTAGTTAGTTGATGAGGATGAATTTCACTTTTTGAGTTTTGGAGGCTTATACATACATAATCATCCAAATCGACTAAAATTCAGAGCCTCAGACGACAGACAACCTTTGTACTATTGTGATGTCGTATTGCAACAAATAATTTCATGTGGCATATGCATACGTACCTATCTTCTCATCATCTCAATCATTATTCTTATTTTCATCATTACATACTGTATAATATGAATTTTTATACAATAAGATATATTTAATTAATTTAAATATATTACAAAAATTAATTAATATGTACAATCATATATGAATATTTTGGTGAGACAATGTTAATTAGAGTTTTATAATTAAAATAAAAATATATTCTTTATCTAAATCTTATATTTAGAGTTAGAAGAATACTATATATATCAATGTTACATCAACCCTTTTTTTTTATTTTTATTCACCCCAAATCTTTTGACATTGTTCAGGTTCACAACCCCATATAATAAAAGGATTACTATAAATATAGAATTAATCTAACAGTAAAAAATCTCACTAAATCCTTTTAAATCTTAAATTCGAGTATAAGAGGAGATATCTATATTAGAAAGGGAAATTCCAAATCCTAAAATTAAATTAGTCAGTTTTTTAGATATATGATAATATGATATAAAAAATATCAGATACCAATATATATAGGGAAAAAAAAGGATCACTTGCTTTTCCTAACCAGCCGCGGACTTAATAGAGACACTTGGAAAATTCTAATAACTTGACAGAGTCATGATTTTAATCACACATTGGTTGTTATTTATATGGACAGTTATTCTTCTTGATTCATATATCGGTTAATTTCAAAGTTCAACGTATGATTCAATTTTAGGATGATTATGATCCTATATATTGATGACATTCATTTTGGTAATATCAATAATAACTTTCTTTAAAAAAAAAGGGGGGGGGGGCATGTTGTCATTTATACGCATAGAAAGCACAGCTTACCTGCCAAATAATGAAGAATCCATACACATCTTTCAATTAGTTTATGCATTATCATTCATGCATCATGATAGACGTTTCCATTACAAACACTAAAATATGTTTGTGATCACATCCATCTAATAAAACCTAATCCCAGTGGTCATTTTTCTTTTTAGTTAATTAAATTACAACTGTCCCATCCAATTAGATGTATATATCATGATCTCTAGCTAACTTTGAATCCAATTAGATACTTCTTTTTTATTAACTGAAATTCATTAAAATAAAATCGTACCATATTAAAAATCCATGTGAACTAACTCAACATAGCTCAGTCTAAATGGCTACTAATAGACTTAGAGATCCCTGTTAGTATCATATACATGTGAGGAGGAGCTATTGGCAAAAGCTCCCTTAGAGCCCTGTACAAGAAGAGCATGAGTGTTTATAATAACAACAATAATAAGCCTTATCCTATTAAATAGGGTCAGCTGCATAGATTATACGACGTTATTGTGCTCTATCAAAAATTAAATTCTTATTTATAAATATTTATTGTTCTAAATTTGATTCTTTTTTGTAACGGTACAATTGATAAAAAGAATACGACTCATTTTATGTGCATGAGTTTAAATTTTATTGTTAATATAATAAATTTGTAAATATTTTTATAAGTATATTTTGAATATTAACACTCTAGCCATATTAAGTATTTAGAATACAAGTCACCTCAAAAATTTTATTAAAAGAAATTTCTTGAGAAATGTTCTGCTGTGCATAAATATTGCTATATGAATTGCTCTAGGCTGTGTTTGGTACGTGGGATTCGATAGGAATGAAGGGGAAATGAGGTATTTTGTCAATGTTTTCTTGTTTTGACACCGTAAAATTTTTAGACCCTTCTAAAATTGGACTGATTTTGGGAGAAAAATAATTTTTTATTTTATTTTAACTATTATATCTATAATATTTTTATAATATCCTTAAAATATCATTTTCACATCTTATATTTGTCTATATAAAAAAATTATCCCCTCCTAAATTAAAAAATATAACATTAAAGTTTTTCATCTCCTATTCCTTTTATCAATCCAAATAAAATAATATTAAAAATATTTCTCTTCCTTTCTCTCTCCTCCTTCTATTAAAATCTCTCACCTCCCCCACCTTTTAATTGGGCCAAATATACCCTTAAAAGTCACTAGACATGAGGACGGAAATATCACCAACCCTTAATAAAAAGCCTCATGAGTTTGGTGAAATATTATTGTTATTGTAAACAACAGAGTGCATTTGGTGAAATAAAAAGCCTCATGAGTTTAGTGAAATATTATTGTTATTGTAAATAACATGAGTTTAGTATTACTTAAATGAGATTTTAAGTTCAAGTATTAACGTATACAGAAAATCTTCATTGGAAGACTCACCCATCATAGCCAGGTGTGCGACGCGGGTCGAATCTAGATGTAATCAGGGCAAAACTCTGATGAACCGGGTGGATAACAAAAAAATAGAGTGCATTTTTATAGTGCGAAAATGAAAGATGACAACCTTGGACTATTAAGACGTAGGGGTGTTCATGGATAAGGCAACCCCCTGCCTAAAAAAAATATGGGCTACATTTTACAGCCTGATGCCTAGCCCTACCCGATAAAAACCCTAACCATTTTGGGTTGGGCATACTCAAGTTGTAATGTCATGCTCATGTTGTGGAAAATAATCTACAATTATAAACTTATAAAATAATATCATATTCATATATATGCTTAAGAATTAAATAATATCTATAATCTACTAAAAGTAAGATAATAAAAAGATAATAATTAAAGTATTAAAATTCATTGCATATAAAAAAAGCTTTAAAGTCTAAGTAATTTGTAATTATAACTTTGTATTAATTTTCTAAATATTAACAAAGATAAAGCATCTAAAAAAATAAATTAAACAATTATAATTTATAATATAATCATATTATGATTAGTATAGTTAAAGAAAAATAAAAAATTAATATAGTTATAAATATTAAAATACGCAACTTGTTGATTTAACTACTTATATTTCTAAAATGATCCTTTAATCATTAGTAGCTATCATATTTTCTCTTCTAAGTGTAACATCTAGGGAAAAGTAAAAAAAATAAAAGTATGAGTGCTCATGGGCAGGGTAGGGCAGAGCAACCCTCCTGCCTGGTGTCCAGTCTGAAAAAAATATGGGTTATATTTTACAATCTGATACCTAACTATGTCCTATATTTATCGGGCTATATAAAGTTTTTTTTTTGTGGGCTTGAATGGACATACTGGTCTGCGAATTTTATGAACACCTCCATTTAGACGTACAAAAGATTAATTATGAATTATTAATGGTGGTCATAATGATAATAATAATAGAGATTCATATAATCAAAACTCCGATTAAATTATAACAATTCAAAATTGAAGTATGTGATAACAAACACACCAAGAAGATATTGAAAAAACACCTCACGGAATCGCTCAGCCGCACTTATCCATTCATTGGCATTCTTTTTCCCATCATAATTAATTAATAATATATATATATATATATATATATATATATATATATATCCATTATAGGATTATCTAATGCACTCTATTTAATGAAAGAAGGCTTCTTATTCTTGTTGTGGCTTATGCTAAATTCTATTTATAAATATCTTAAAGCCCACGATATTCTTAATGCAGTACATTCCATTTCTTTTTTTAAAAAAATATGTTAAATACCTTATTATTTTTCATATCTTTAATATAAAAATTAGTTAATTAATTTAAATAAATTAATAAAATTAAATAAATTAGTCAATTATAATTATATCTAAACTTTTAAAATAAATTAATATTATATATTTTTTAATCTATTTAAATTAATAATTAATTAATTTTTATATTAAAAATTAGACGGAGCAGGAGTTAAGAATATTCATAGACAACAAAAAAATCCAATTAATAAGTGGATGGTTACATTATTAAAATAAGTAACATCAAGGTACTAATAATGACAGATATGGATCCATAAATATTAAAAGGATTATGACACCATTTTCCAATGAAAAGTCACTATCTTATGTAAAATAAAACTAAATATAGATTCTATATATTTCGCTTAAAGTTTGAATAATGAGGATGTAGCACAGTTCATGAATAGTTTGATTTACTATAAAGTTTAAAAAAATATTAGAGAAATTACTTTAAGATTTTAAAGAAATAATTTAATCCTATTAAAAAAATCTTAAATTGTATAAATTTGTGGTCAACTCTTATACTAAAATTTATCAATATTAGCTTCTCAATTATTATTGAGACTTTTATATAATTAAACCCTATATTTAGAACCTTATAGTAATTTCTTAAAATTATTTCTAAAGACCAAATTCAGAAGCTATTTATTCTTAAGGATTTCAAATTTACCACATATAAATCACGAAATTACTAATCGAACTACAAGTATTCACTGCTAAAAGAGCACAAATTTACAAATAGAATGATAGTTCTCATCACTATTAATCAATCAACACAAATTTACAAGTGGAATTATAAGTATTTATCATTAGAGGTCTTTAGAACTAAATAACTTCTTAATTTTGTTCTTCAATATTTTCCTAAAAGACTTTATATTTCTTCTAATCTTAAATATATAAATTAGATAACTAATTTGTAGAGATTGAAATAATTATTAAGTTAGTTATGTGTAAAAATATATGTTGGTTCTCCTAAAGTTTTTTTTTAATTATTTATATTGAAAACTACCCATCACTTGATGAAAATCTTAATATGTGCAATTAATAAGAAGAGTTTTAAAAAAAATTATAAATTTAAAAAATAAAGTGAATTGGTATCTTATCTTTAGAATTAGAAAAAATTCCTTCAGTTATTTTTACATCTAGAATCAGATAAAGTATTATATGTTGATATATTAATATGGATGTTAGTATATATTGAGAACTATGAAATGTTGTACTCTCTAGTCTTAAATATAGTATTTATTTTATAGTGTAATTTTATATTATAAAGTGGATCTTATATTTTAAATGAGAGATAGTATAATAAATGTATGTACACTACATAACATGTTTTTATCATATTTTTGTGGTTGACATTCATAAGGAAATAAAATTTTAATTTTTTTTTGTAGATAAATATCATGGGGAGATTAGCTAAAGCTAATCCATTGGCGATGAACAACCATATATATTATGATTGGAGGCTTGTCATATCATTATCACCATCAAAATCAAATCACTAAAGAGCTATTTGAGGATTATTATTGTAAATTACTATTAATCAATAATAGCAAAGCCATGTTTGGGCCCTATAAATGTCCTAATCCTACAAAGAACGGTGATAATAGAGAAAGGGATAGCCCCAAAGACAAGATCATAAGGCAAAGACTAGCAAATAAAGAGGACAATATATATCAATTTTATGTGGATTTAGTTAATAAAAGGATAAGATATATAATTATTTAGAATTTATTTAATCTCTAAAGAGTATTATTTTGTTTTAATTCTAGTCACAATATTTAAGGAGGCATCTTAGCTCTTGGGTATTTAGATTTATGTCTGAAGGTAATTGATGGCTCAACCTACCTGGTATTGGTATTATTTAGAAAAAAAGGAGATTTTATCCTGCCTTTAGATCATAGGTAAACCTAAGCTCTTTTTAAAAAATTTTATACAAAAAGAAAAAGAAGACAATATATATATATATATATATATGTATACACAAAAAAAAAGGTAATAAAGAAGATTTCAATAGTTATAAAAGTTTGAACGATATAATAGTAATAATAGAGTAACGTGAAGTTGGAGATGACAAGCGTATAAGCCAAAATAAGACAATTAGGCATTATGAGGGTTGTGACACCTACTAAACATAGAAATGCCATTTTAATATAACAACATATATATATATATATATATATATATGGAGCCTCGTTTTCTTTCTTGTTTTTAAATCTCTAAAGTCTCAATGAATATGTTTGGTTTTCTTTTGTGTTTTTTTTTTTGTGATTTTTCTAACATGATTAATGATCCAGATGATGATGTGTTTTATTCTCTGTGATTTTTTCCCTTGAATAATTCAGTATCCAGTGTTATTAATTAATCTAAATTATTGAAAGCTACTCACAATTGGATCAGTCATATATGTCTCTCATAAGAGGAAAAATTGTGTGCTCAATTTCATCCAAGTAAATTCAAAATTGTAAGAGATGATCCAAAGTCACAAAATAGCCTATAGCAACTTATGCCAAAAATATATTTTCTACTTATTAAAAATTACAACAATCAATATATTGATGTCATGTAAAATCTACAATAAATTAAATTACATCATAAGTTATGAGTAATGTGATTTATCTTTTAACTAATTTCTTATGCTTGTTTGAACTTGACAAGATCTAAAGTAATTAGGCCAAATGAATTTTTTGGATTAATTAAACCAGGGTTTAGTCCTAACTAAGTTATAAACTCATGAATTTAATTATTAATAACTTTTTTTCCTTAAAAAATGGAGTCTTGAAGATATCTAATGAACACGTTACACACGTCTGGGTTTGTGTTTATTTTACATGTTTACCTCAAAAGTTGATAAGGCAATAATGGGACACTTCACATCAACTTCAAACATTTTTCACTGTGGAATATGCTTTCCCTTCATTCAATTTCTTTCTTACTTGCATGTGAACACTTGGTAGGGTCATCATTACTTGTCAATTATTCATTCCCTTTTCAGTGGAACAATGCCAAATTGCTTTCTTCACTTTTGGATCATTAGGATATTTTTATACAATTAATTAGTGGGTATTGCTGGGTTTAATTGAAAGTAATTCTTTTTAACTTCATTTTTTTATACTTCAAGTGAAGGCTGCAAGCATACATGGGTAGATCCGACAGAACGATTTAATGATTGAACTGCCCACATGAAATTGAAACACAATTCAACCTCCGCAAGAAGAGAAGGGAGAGGTTTAATTTCTCATAGGAGAGTAGTATGTTATTGACTCCCCCCATCCTTCATATCCCTATGTACATCTCCAGATATCGGGTATGCCTACATAGATTTGACTCTTTTTGTTTTAACAAAAAAGTTGATGAAGGTTAGACACTTTTATCCCTTATTACTAAACGTAAGATATAATTTTAAAACTCAAAAAATATTTATTGTAAATGCATGACCCCTCTTGATCACAGCCACCCAGCTTTCAATGTTATGGGTTTGCGACAGTAGCACCAAGATATGCTGTTTTCTCAGTTGCTGGCTTGGGATGAAATTCCATATGATTCGTGGACCGATAGCCTCAAGTGCTGATTTTCCTGAGCGAGTAACTCGTTTTCCGGTTGTGGTAAGGATTCGTTAAGCAGCCCCGAAAGCATTCCATTCCGTCCCAAAGACCCGGTACTACCACCGATAGATCTGTTTCCCTTGAGTTGTCTGCTTTGTTTGTCAATAAAATCATCTATTAAAATAGCTTTCACGATCATAATAAAAATTAAATTAGTATTATTATAAAATATAAATTTATTTTTTATTATCTATATTAATTTTCATTAACAATTTAACTTTTAAATAATAAAGAATCTTGTATCAGTAATAGTAAACCCATATTTCTTTTTATTCTTATTGGAACCGCACCCGTAATAAGTTTGAGTCCTGGGTATAATTAATACTAAAAATAAATTAAGCTTTTAACCTAGGGTCTTTGTTTAATAAAAAAGTCAAGCTTTAGACATATTTAAAAGTCTATTAATTTAAATAGGTTATTATTTTTTTTTAAAGTCTATCATATTTAATTATATATATGGTATAAATAGGTTCAAAATCTATTTAAAATATTTTATTTATAAATATGTAAATTTTAAAATATACTAAAAATCTATATAAATATAAAGTCTTTTTTGAAAGACTTATATTGTAAAAATATCTCGAAAATGACTTTACCTAACACACCTTTCAAAAGTTGAGGCCTAATCCTAGAAATGTGAATAATATGGTAGCCGTTTGGGGGAAACTTTGGAAGAGAATTGAGATTTCACATTTTGGGGTCAAATCCCATTAATAAAAAGCAATGCTTTTTTTGACGTAGGAAAGTCCACGCCCACACGTTTCCTTTGATTATGGGGTCACAGAGTGACACTACCACCCACTCCACCCCTCCTTCTTTGCTCCCTTTGTTTCTTTTTTTATTGTTAAGCGCCAATATTATAAGGCAAAATTAGGACAAAATCCCCAATTGGAAACTTATTTGAGTGGTCCCTAGAATTATGTGAAAGAGCACTGAGGTTCTTAAGGAGAAATAAATAAACATATGAAATGACCACATTACCCTTAATGGAATCTTTCTTTCTGCCAATTCATCTTTCTTTGCGTGCAGTCTATTTCCCTAGGTGCAATATCGTAACATGAGAGTGGAAAGTTGCAGCATGGATCCTCCTTACAGCGATTTCCTCTCTAATTCCCAAAAAAACAATCCATCTATTAGTATTTTAGATATATTTGCCTAAAATTTAGTATTTTAGGTCTTTTTTTGTTTGCCAACATAGTATTTTAAACAATAATCTTCCAGTTATATTTATAAGACACAATTTTTTTTTAATATTATTTATAGATCATATTATTAATTTTTTTATATAAATATACGATTTTACTATTAATTTATTATTAGGTTAACTTTAACTTTGTTCCATTAAATCATATCACTATTTACAAGCCACTAATTTCCCACAAATATGCTAATAATTGATCAATCAACAAATCCAGTATCGTTTTATCAAAATTTCAAGAAATCAAAGAGAGCAGGTGGAGAAAAATCCAAACGGATGATGAATACACCCTACAGAAGAGACTCGAAGATATGAATGCCAACCAATTAGTTCAAAAGTCCCTTTACACAAAGACCATTGAAAACAATAATTCTACATATACATACATATTATTTATATATATATATATAGCACAGTTTAAATAGTATGGAACCAAGGGCATTTGATGGCCCATCCATATGTCCCCACCAGATTAACAAAAGGTCGCTCAAAAATCTTTTCACCATTCTGTAAGTATGTGTATTGAAGAAACACAATATATAAAGTGCATTAAAAGTCAGAATGAACTTTGAGCTACCCTTTCTAAAGTTTCATACACATCAACATAACACCACCACCACCCAGTACTACACAAGAAACTAAAACTTCCTTTGAAGCAAAGATGAAACAGATAGAGTATATATTTATATGTAGATATATTGAAATAACAGATTTACAAAAATACCCAATAACAAAATTAAAAAAAAGAAGAAAGAAAGAAGGGGTAGGGCAGAATGCAGTGCAGAGAGCCTAATAAAAGTTTGGTATTGAAATTGAAATTTCAAAGCTGAGGCGTGTTTGGCCCTAAAAAGGCTACAAATGACAATTGCCTTTTGCTTTTGTGGGATCAGTTTTAGTGTTCAGCACTGTAGAAAAGGAAGGAGTGTGGACACCCACGGTGTTTGTTGTCTGGGGAGCAAATTTATCCCACCAAAGGGTTATCCACCACCCCTTTTGATACTTACTACTTGTCCTTTTCACTCACCTCCCTAACCTTCTTCCTCTATTTTCACTTGCAAAAGTAACAGCTACTGTACTACTTACTTCCTCTCCTTTTTCTGTTCTTTTTTCTCACTACTACTCCTTCTTTTCCTTCCTAATATATATATGTTTATACCTGCAAAAAAGTAGACTTCAATATCAAAAGCTGTCACCATTCAATTCAATATAATGCCAACCATCATTAAACAAAGCAAGCATACAAGACCTAACATTTGGCCATTGATAAATAGTCACAATCAATTCAATATAATATAATCCCATTCATACATTTATGTTCTTTTGTTTGAATGCATGAACATGAGTGAAAAAAATTCAATTCGATGCGATGCATTATCCATCAAGAGCAGGGACAATACAAGAAGACATGAAAGGCGATTCAAAAGCTTGCTAAATAGGAACCAGAAGGAAGTCAAGGAGCAGGTGTGGGAATGTGTGGAATATGGGCTCGTGATCAACTTTCTCTTCTTTTTTGACACCTGAGTGCCACTTTTCCTTCTCACCTCCCCATTATTACAATAACAAAAGAAGATCTTCAATCTAATCTTTTTCTCGCTTTTCTCAATATATATATATATATATATATATAATAATCATGTCCTGGGCTTTGTGATGCTCGGTTCTACTCTCATTGTTCACTAACTAAATTCTAGCTAAAGTTCCCTGTCCGACACCTTTTTCAGAAATCTACGTGTATATATATACACACTTTATTTATCCAACAAATTATGCAATTAACAAGTTTCTCATATGGGGCACACCAAAAAGACCAGGGAAACAATATATTTTAAGAGATGCTTAACTTGTTAAATTGTGGAGATTCGATTACGTGTGTGTGAATTACGGAAGAAAAAACATGCGGTCTATAAAAGTTCGCAAATTCTTGAAGGTTTCTTTCAAAGAACCTATAAGGATTTGATATTTGTATTGTGTGTGAGGAAAGAGAGGGATGCAGCCATATCCACAATGAGCTTAGCTGGCAGTGGGACAAAGACTAGAGATGAATGATTTCAGTCAAAGTTACAACTGGTGTTCAATAGTCCATTAGTATGGATGAGAATTCTCTTATTTGAACATTAGTTTTTAGGACAGTGCCTTGAAAGGTGCGCCAACGGATTATGTGTTAAAATTATGTTGATTATACAGACAAAAATATATTTCCAGGCTTCCCGGCACCAGATTTTTACATGAGTATCTATTATCTATTTGTATTTTCTATAAATTATAGATAATTTTACATATGTAATCGTAATAAACAGTATTTTAATTTAAAACTTTAATTAGTCAGCTAGTGCCAGACTTCGTTTTTATCTTATTTCTTCTACTATTTTTCTTTTTGTGATCTTGTTTCTTTATTAAATTGCGTTCTTGATCTAGTTATTACAAAGCACCTTTCAGGACACAAATAATGTATGTTTAGAGAATGCCCTCAATAATTCCTACAGAATAAAATTTTATATATATAATAACTTCTACCTACAGCCTAATCCTTTTCTTCTAAACAAAATTACTAGGATGTCCCTCCCTATGCTAAGAGTGAGAGTGTCGGTGGGTCGACAAACCAATTCATCTTTTATGCTATATTTTCGACATATAGGAACAATAACAGGCACCCTCCTGTGTCTTGTAAGGTTTATTCTACTGAACAAAGAAGACAAAGACAAGACGGTGCCCTCAAGCACACAGAAAATAACAAAATTAACTCCTGTTCCTGATAAAGTTCTTTACTAGTCAATAAATTTGCATTCAGCATTATGAATTTTTAAGGGGTAATCACACAGTGGCTTAGGAGACCAATTTTGATGTAGATTGACCTGTTCAACACCCTCCCACCAAGTCTCTATGGCTCCTTTTGGAGTAAGGAAATGGAATAATTTTATCTCTTTTATCTTCTTCTATTATATATTACATTTCTATAACAATTATTTCAAAATTTTTAATATTTTTTATTTTATTACATTATATATGTACCAATCAGCTTAGGTGTGGTATTCTTTTTTGTTGGGTAAAATAGGTTGGTCACCTTTACCTAAGAACAGGTATATGGATAGACAAACTCGAGGGGCATGAGTTCAATAGGTCCACACAATTTGCAAGTAACTGATGAAATGGCTGAACCACCTCGTAAAATTTGACAACATGATGCATTCGTGCATAATTTAATTATAATAAGATAATGGGAAACCACAAGGATTTAACTCCTTAGACCTTAGTTATAACGGATTTGGTCCCATGTCATCTAAAAGAACCATAAATTGAAAGCCTATGAAAAGAACAATGAGATTAAAAAGAGAAGCGTCAAATACTACTTGAGGGTATGTTTTGTTATGTATTAATGAAAAAGTTCAAGGAAATGTTTGGTTGCGTTTTAAAATTCACAGATCAATTTTGAATTTTTGCAATCGAACCTTGATTTAAAAGGGAATATAATGTAACTGCTCCTGAAATATATTATGCGTTTTGCATTTCAGAAATTGTTGCAAGCAATTCCATTGTTTTTTTTTTTTAATATACATATATGAAGATGCCTTTACTGCCTGATCATATCTAATCAAGGGGTCCACTAAACGCTTTATTTGAAAGGATGCATAAAAATGATTGAGGTAACCCAAAACAAGACAACAGAGACGGCTTACCTGTTTCCCTTAGGTCGCTTTTTGGGTAGCTTGCTTGAAAGCAACAGTGGGAGCTATTCTGCAACTCCTCCTCTGATGTTCCTGCACAAGTTCTCCAGCAAACCAGTCAAGCTTCTCAAAGTTACTCTGATCCCCAATCCTCTTCCCCTCAAACAGCACTGATTCTACATTCTTCTGCTTCAACATCTCATCTGCTATCCCTATCAGCATCTTTACATTGCTAGCACTTGAATCCGTATCCACATTGGGTCCACATCGCCCCATACTTGACCCATTTGCCTGTCATTTCACAAGCATTCACAATTAACCCTCAATTCATCACACATTTACCGCTTCATATATAGTATCATTTCAAGATTATTTCAAGTCGCCTGCGGCATAATGATATTCCAGAAATACAAATGAGGAAAATAATGAGATAATGTTAGCAATGGTCCAGTCTCCACAGGAAAGTAACTAGGGTCAAACACACATTTTAGTTGGGTCCCATTTGACGTGCTTATTATGTATATTTATGGGTATGATTAACTTGATGTACTAACAAATTTCTCCTATAGTTCTCTTGCTTTGTTGGGCAGCAAATTTCTCTTATAGTTGGCTCAAAAGTCAAAACCAATATGAAATAGACTTGCCAGTTTTACCCAGAAAAGTGTAATACCATAAACGGCTCAAATAAGGAGAGGACCTGAACTGGATAAATGAAGCTCAATGCCCCGCATTAAGCAATGAAACAACTTTGTCCTAGAGAGAGAAAATAACCATCCATGGCTGTTCAACTCCACTGGCAGAGACGGCACCCCAAGTGTTCCATCACATAATCAGCTTAACAACAAAGTGAAATTATGGAGAGCCACTCCTTTTAGCTATTGATCCAGGCACATTAATTCCTAACTCCCAACAAGTCTAAATATAGCCATCTACCTCCATGCCTATCAAGTTGCTGCGTGGAGACAAGGCCAAATATCCCTCCCTCTACACAAACCCCACTCCTTGCTGGTTTGAAATTGACTCTAAATTGAATACCCTTGACGTTTCTGGGTCTAAATTTAGATGGCTTTTCCTTTATCTGGACAACTTCAAACTCACCCAGTAATTCATTCCATACCATAACTTCAGGGTAAGACTAGTTTCTTGGCTTTGTGCGCGCGCGCGCGCCTTTTAATAGACATTCCAAACAAGAACAAATTTGACCCATACTCATCACCTGCAGCACAGTTCCATAACAAAGCAACCCACCGTTTGATGGGAAACTCAAAAACTCCTCAACTCTTGAGCCAACCAAAAGAGCCGTGATTGGTTCCCGATAGAAACAATCCCTAACACCACCCAGACCATCAGGAGTCGCCCCTTAGCCAAAAAACTATTAAAAAAATCCGACAACCTCCCTGTTTCTCTGCTACAATCCTAAAACCACCCGTTTCTCTACCACTTTGCAACATTTTTCATAAGGAATTTATGGTGTAAATCTACACAATTTGTATATAAATCACTTATTTTAAATCGTTTTTCCCTTGCAGCCTTACATCATGAATGAGTTCAAAATATGTAACGATGATTAGAACTGGGTGTAATACTATCTATTATGCAAATATCTAACACCGTCTGATTTTCAAGTATTGGGTGTTTTACAGTCATAGACTAGCTGTTTGCATGGATTGGACCATGTCGAAGAAGCCAGAGCAATGGATAGGTTTGAACCAAATAAAGAGACAAAAGAACAACACGAAGTAGTTTTCTAATGAAGCAGAGGAAATTTCGGGAACGCATACCTGAATGCGAACGTAATTGGAGGTGCGGCTATGACCAAAGGCTTTGGCCACAGACTGGTCCACCAAATCGGCCGAGCCGTCCCCAGAAATCCGAGCCATGGGTAGAGCCCACTCCTTCGCCTTCCAACGCTTGACCTGGTCATATTCATACCTCGCCTCCAATAGCTGACCCGTTCCCAGCGATAGCACCAACAAATCCTCCACGCCTCGCACGAACGGGAATTCCTGCTTGTTGTGAAGCACGTGGGTTATGGCGGCACTGGCCGGGTTGCTCATCGCTAATCCGCCGTCGACGGCCAGGCATCCCGTCTGACCATCCACGGACCGCATATGAACCGGCTCAAACCGACCCGGTTCGGCCGACGTGGCACGACAGACCTCCCAGAGCCGAAAGTCGAAGCTATCGGTCTCGAGCGCGTCTGCTCGGGAGAATAAAAACGGCGCCGTGCTGGATAGGTCGTAGCAGGGGATGAGGACGGGCTTTAGAGTGTCTTTGAGCGTTAAGCTTTTGCCGTTCACGGCGAATGCTTCCTTCATGGCTTTCTCCAGACCGGCGGTGGCGGAGCCAACGGAACCAGAGGCGGAGCTGCTGGTAAATAATCGAAGAAGGAAGCTGCGGCTTCTCCGGGAGCTGGACCCAGTATGGTAGAACTTTTGCCCGTGATCGGCTAAAAATTGCCATGTGTTTTCGGCTTCGAAAATAGGGCGTCGGTGATCCTTTGAGGCAAAAAGCATCGCCGTGAAAATGCCTCCGACGCCGGCGCCGGCTGCTACGTCGAAGTAATCGGCGATTCTAGCGTCTGGATTTCCTGATTTCTTCTTCAATGCATTTTCCAAATAGGCCAGAGCTTTACCGGGAAGAATCCCACGCATGCCGCCACCATCTATGCTGAGTATACATATTTTGCCTCTTTGATTCTTAATGGAGGAGACACCGTCAACGGCGGCAGCGTTAGACTGAACTTCAGGTTTTGCTTCAATTGTCGCAGATATTTGCTTCGGAAGCCAGACCTTCTGGTCATCGTAGCCGAAGAGAAACTTGCTTTCAAGGATAGAGAAGATTTCATAGCTAAGCTTATCGGTGTCAATGCTCGGTTCTTGCATTTCCACCGCATTAGAAGCCATTTCCTCCTCCAAAACCACAAAACAATCCTGTGAAAATTTCTATAATAAGAAACTTTTTCTGATCAGACCCTTGAAATCAAATAGAACCAACAATTTCCCTGCATAGGATTGCGCATGTGGAAGGCGTTGCTGTGTTTAATAGACCAATTCTTGGTGTGAAATATTGCATGGAAGGAATTCCAAAGATCACACACCTCCTCGGGAGTGACGCGTATCAAGAATCTCTCAGAGAAAAATAATTTTTCCGTTGGAATGTTGAACTAGAACTTCTGTGAAACTCGAAATGTAAAACTGGAGATTCGGAATCAGAACATTCCAAAACACATTACCTCATTTGACAACAATGGTCAACCAACCAAGATATACCTTCAAAGTAGTCTCATTTCGCTAGCTTTCATAATCAATTCCTGTTACCAAAACAGCAAAAGGGCCTCCTCCTGTTTGCTGAGAAATATATAATATTTTTCTCTCTCGCAGCTCCCAAACACTCGCTTTCAGCCAAGTTTAGCTGCTGTGGCAATCATTCCATTCTCTTTCTCCACAAGAACAAAAAGAAACAGAGCAAGAAAGGTCAGTCAAAAAGCAGAAAGGCCATTTTCTTGCTGCTCTCTCTCTCTCTGTATCTCTGTCTCTGTGTTATATCGTTGGTGGTGCCGGTGCTGCTGATGGGGGTAGTGTGATTCTTTAGCAGAGCAGGCTAAAGCTAAATAGCTGAGAAATGAGAAGGCTCTTCTAAATGCACAGAGACACAAAAATGTAAAATTAAAAAGAAGAAGATGAAAGGCAAAAATAGGCAACCAACCAACCAACCAATTAGCACCAAAAACAAAACCAGAAAATGCCAAATCACCAGAGGTGCGCAGAGGCTGAGTCAATCCCCCAGCACTTTCCTCTGGCTCTCTCTATATATATTTATATGTGTGTATAAACCGGGGGGCCCACCGATTTTTTTTTTTTGGATATGAATCAATTTTCCTTGAATATTAATTTTTTATCTCGCTAAAATTCCACCGATGCCACATTTTGTCGTGCAAAATATATCTTAAATTTATTTAACGATACCAACAAACTAACCAAGCGTTAATTGATGTGTAAACTGTCACTCTATGTACTCGAAATCTTAAAAGAGATTTATTTTAAATTCAAAATAAATTGAGAATACCTTGATCAAATTTAAAAAATATTATTTAAAGATTAAAGTATAACCAATTTTTATCATGTCCAACTATTCTTTAATTGTATATAATTTATTTAAAATTATATGTAAAAAAATATTTAGACATAATTAAATGAAAGTTACATCTAATTAAATAAAAGTTACATCTGCTTAAAAATTGAAGTCATTACTTTTTACTATCTTTAGAAAATAAATTTTGAAAATGGGTAATTCTTTTAGGAATTTTATCTTTTTTTTACAAGATTATTTCCTTTAATATGAATATGACGTAGGAAAGAGATTTATTATTTTCTTTTATACAATAATTATCAAGCACGTTATTTTTTTTATTGCATTAATACAATGTCATGACATACCCTTATTATCTCCCGCTCAAGCATGTATTATTGTTAATGACACCGGTAGCATATACTATATCATATGATAACATAAAGGCAAAATTTTATTATAATCTGATAAGATAAATTATTTAATTAAAAATTTGAGTATAAATTTAATGTATTATCATTAAGATAATTTTGTATTAGAATACAATATATCAATCTCTTAAGATTATATGAATTTTAATTTTATTCCATCAAATTATAAATTATAAATTTTTGTCAATGAAAGAGTAAAATAGTATAAATTTTTATTAAATTATAGGAATTAATATTTTAAATATAAAAAAATTTAAAGAGTCAAAATATATTATTTAAAATTTAAAAAATTAAAATTAAAATGATGACAAATTTAAAAAAATATAAAATTAAATTATTTCTACTATATATATTTATTATACTTTTATTATTTTTAGTTAAAAACTAGAAATAATTACATTGGGGTCATGTCTTCTAAATACTGCAAAAAAATCTTGCAGTAAAATGAATTAAAGTCCTCTGGCCCGAAGGAAAAAAAAAAGAATTGAATTGAATTGAATTCCTAATTCATTCTGTTATTAATTACTGAATCAAAATTCTGATGAATAGAGAATTAAAGTAATGAATAAATTAATGAAATGAAGATATATATCAAATATAGAAAAGGAAGGGAATAAGGAAATTTGTAACTGTAATATGTATACACGCACATATGGGTGTGGTCTCCTCGTCGACTGGGTGGGTCCCACCAGAGAAACGTTTGACAACTTCACTATCACCAATCGGTCACCGACGATGGTGTCGGGGGAATTTGATCCCACGGCTCATGTTGTGCTGCAACTATCACTCCGTGATGTGCGTTCCTCTTATCTACCAGAAAGCACATAAAAATAAAAAAAAACAAATATCTATTTGAAGATTTAAAAAATTAATAATAATAATAATGTGACCTTTAATTTTATATTAAGATTATATAGTATATAATATCATAATATTATTATTCATATCTCTTCTATCTTAATCTTATTTATTATATAATTTTACACATAATTTTTAATTAATATAATTTCACCTATAATATTTTTAATATAATATAATTCTTAATATTTAAAAAATAAAAATTATGTATAAAATTATATCTAATTAAAAATATTATAGGTAAAATTATACTAAATTAAAAAAATTATAGATAAAATTATAAAAAAATAAAATTAAAATATTAAGTACATATCCATCAACACTAGATGCATGGCCAATAGATTTATAACTTATATGAAAACTTTTTATACGTGAGAGTTTGCGGATTAAATCACATTTATAATTTTAGATATTATTATTTGTCTTTCTAATTAAAGAGAAAAATAGTAAAATTTATTTATCTTGATGGTACAATCAGAATATCCAATTTATAAATTATAATAAATAAAATTGATTTAATTTTATATAGTTAGTTTATTTTGTGTTAATTTTCGATATAATAAAAAATATTTTAGTTATATAAAGAATTTAAATTGGTAAATTTAGATATTGTTTGTCACGCGGCGTTGTCGTGACGTGTGGGCCACACGACGAGGCGGCGAGAGAGAATGGTGAAGCACGCCTACTGATGAAGTAAAATAGTGGTGGTTCCGTTATTATCAGTAGAATGACGAGTTTACCCTTCTGTGGAGATTATGGGGCCCACTCGGATTTGCGGTTCTTTTTGGGTCTAAGAATTTGCGGATTGAAGTATCCAAGAATATGGAAATAATTTTTAATTACTATTTTAAAGAAAATGGGTGTGCGACAGCTTTTGTTCTGTTTTTTTTTTCTTGGCCATTGTACCGTTATGGAAGATATACTTCTTATTATTGTAAATTTGTTTGGGTGTGACACAAATTAAAACATTATCAACCCTTACTAACAAGTTGTTAATTAAAGTGGAAAGCCCTTAGGCAACTTTATCCCATAAAAAAAAATTTCAAATTTATATCCTCAAAAACATATTTATTATAAGAGATCAAAATATTTTATATTTTAAGTTTAAAAATAAATTATACATTTAATAAAATTAAAAAAAATATTATTAATCCTTAAAACTACATTTAGTCATTTTAGCTTTCTATGACAACTAACTAATTCAACTAAAAAAACTATCATAATAAACATATGGTGTTTTATAATATTATCATAGGATACTAAAAGTAGGGAAAAAGACAATAAAATAATTTCTTAAATTTAAAAAGATAAAAGAGCATTTGAATTTTAAAAAAATAGATTGAGTCTCTTGTTCAATCTATTATTTATAAATTTAGGATAAAATATAAAATTATCATTTAATTATTTACTATTTTTGTAATAGGTTTATAACTTGAGTATTAGTTTAAACAATTTTCTCTAAAATATTTATAACTCGGTAATTACTTGCAAGTACGTTATTACAAAGAGTTGTAAATATCTTAGAGGAAGTTATATAAATTATTGCTCATGTTGTAAATTTAATTGCAGGAGTTGTAAACCTGAAAGCTATTACTTGCAAGTACGTTTTTATAGACAATTATTAATATCTTAGGGAAAGTTGTCAAAACTATTACTCATATTGTAAATATAATTATAGGAGTTACAAATCTGAAAGTTATTACATGCAACTATTCTTGTAATAGGATTTATTACTTATTTCAACCCAAACTGTCATCATTCATCTCATGTTCACCCATTCTCCACCCATATCTTCCATCGACGACGAGCACAAAAGCAGGAGGAAGAAGAATCAGTAGAGCAGGATGATGACGGCAACAAGGTACAATGATAGATAGAGATAGCAATGGTGCAATGAGTTACATTGGGCGAGTTGGAATGGCGACATCAATGACAAACTAAGAGCCTCAATCTGCAACTATGACTTTGATGGCAAACACAGGTTCTCGATTGCAATTTTGATGACGAATTGAGATCCTCGATATGTAGCTTCAATGGCAAGCTAGACTGCGACTTTGACGGCGAGGCTAGGTGAGGAGACTAATGCAAGGGTGAGCAAAGACATATTGACTATTATGGCATTGTGGTGGTAGTACATTGTTGTAGAGTTATATATATCTTAGAGAAAGTTGTCAAAATAATTACTTAAGTTACAAACTCACTACATGAGTAGTAAACGACAAAATCACAATTTTATCTTTTACTCTAAATTTATAAATGATAGATTGAGCATGATGCTCAATATATCCTTTTTAAAACTCAAATACTTTTTTTGTTCTTTTAAAGTTCAAAAGTTTTTTATTGTATTTTTTCCTTATGAGTATCTTTCATTAACAACAAATACTAATTTTACTTGAATTATAAATGATAGATCGCTTCCAACTAAATTTACTCCATTGGTGAATAACAAATCTATGATATTTTTAGATTATTGTGACATTTGGTATTGAAAGTTTATATAACCATTGAATGAGATATGTATGTTTTATCAATGTTATTAAATGGGCATCTATAAATGCTTTTATTATGATGTTGAACAATTTTTATCGTAAAATCCAAACATTTAATAAAAATAATAAACGTGAAAGGCATTTGGAAGAATTCTTTTTGTGACTAGCATTTTAAAATATTATAGTTAAATTATAAGTTTAATCCTATCAAATTTTACTTTAGTTTCTTATATTTATAAATTATATTTTTAATCTTATAATTTTAATATTATTAGTCTCATTTAATAGAAAATGTTGGACTCGACCAATTTAATTAATAATTGCACAAGATAATATTTTAATATGTTAACATAATATATTTTATATTTTATATAGTGTAAATTAATCTTCTTTTAATGAATTTTTTTACCTTCTATAGCATTTTTATTAAAAAAACTCGTGAAAATATATTCGTTGATTTTATCAATATTTAATTATATAGTTATCATTTAAATTATCGAGCCAACAGTTTTTGTTAAGTCAAACTAAAAATATTAAGATTTTGAGATTAAAAATGCAACTTATAAAGTTAAAGAATTAAAGTAAAACTTAATGTAAATTTAAAAAATTAAACATATACTTTAGTCAAAGATTATTTAATGAAGAATTCAATTTCCTTTATGCTTTATTATTACTAAGTGGATTAATTTTAATTGTTTTCCACAAGGATTTTTTTTAGATTATTTTAATCAAATCAAGACATTACTAAGATTAAATTTCAATTAATTTTATGAGTGCCTTGTCTTGTAGCCTAAATCACACCAAGCATTTTTTTTAAGGTTTTCCTATGTATGAGATTGTGAGTTCAATCCCTCTTTATGAAGAGTATAATATGCTAGAGTTATAATAAAAAGCAAATTTCAACAATTTCAACTAACTTTAAAAAATTATCAAAAAGTTAAATTTTGTTTTTTTACCTGAAAAATTTTGTTTCAGATACTATGAACTTATATAATTAATGTAATTATTTTCAAACAGATTAAAATAATTGGATTTAAACTTATAACCAAATTTAAATATCATTTACAGCTAATTAATATAAGTAAGTTATAAAATGATATATACATACAAACTTTACTTATTTTTAGCTAACAAAAATCGATTTAATTGATAAGGTATAAGGAAATGACATATAATTTATAAAATAATGAGTTTAAATTTTACTATTAATATAATAACATAATAAATAGGTATCCTTTAGATGTCTTAACTTCAAAAAACCCTTGAAACCCAATTAATCTAATTTTTTAAAAAACTTATCTTAATTTGTTTGAAAAAAAAAATTACTATGTAAGTTTCAAATGTAGATCATAAGCTATGTTTGGTGCGATGCATTAATGGGCTAGGATTGGCATGGCATTAGGATTGCACATTTTAACATGTTCATGGGTTCAGGTGGTAAAGGGGTGAGATATATTACTATTTAAAGTGTGTTCGAACCCTAGGGAGGCATCATAGTTCTTGGGTACTTAGATTTACACCTGAGGGTAATAGACAGCTCGCCCTGCCCGACATTGATATCGTCTAAGAGGAATATAGACTTCGCCCTGCCCTTGGATCGTGGGTGAGCCCAACCCCTTTCCAAAAAAAATTTTGTATCAAAAAAAAGTATGAGGCATTAAGACATATGGTATGTTGGTTCAATTAGTTAATGGATAAGATATATGATTATTTAGAGCATGTTTAATTTCTGAGAAGTACTACTTTATAATTGTTATATTCGCAGAGCTTGAGGAGATATCGTAACTCTTAAATGCATAAATTTATATATTAGAGTAATTAGATAGTTTGTCCTACCTAATATTGGTGTCACCTAAGAGAAAGATAGACTTTATCCTATTGTTGGATCATAGGTAAGTCTAACCCCTTTTTAAATTTTTTTATACAAAAAAAAAAAGTATAAGGCATTAAGCAATAGTTGAGATTGTCTAATGCCCACATAGATGAGATTACACAATACCACCACCCCTGATATTGGAAAATCAATCCCAGAATTCAACATTTGTGGCATTAAGCAATACTTGATGGATTCCTAACTCTAGGAAAGATTAGTGGCCAAGGACTCTAAAAAAATTGATATCTTCTAATTTGTGCCACATTTATGTACTTATTTAGACTTTATAAAATAAAACTAAATTTAAGGGGCGTTTCACTAAATATTGTAATGTACAATATATTAAAGAAAAGGGTGATAGAAAAATCACAATGTAGACATCATTCTTTTAATTTTTTTTTTTTATCTTCGGGTTAAAGAAAAAAGGTCTGAGTATCTTGATATAAGGTAAGAAAATGACTTATTTGAAATAAAAAATATCATGTATAATATAATATCGAACCATTCATGCCAATTCATTTGTTATAATTTATACTAAATATTTTTTTTTAATTTTAAAAGGAAAAGATATTGAGGCCATAAATTTATTTACTAAAAAAGAAGCATTGAGATCCCAAAGTTTGGGAAAAGAAAGAGGAAAGAATTGAATCATAAATTGAAGCAGGACCATTTTAAGACCCTGGGGGGCTCTACCTACCCAGCCCCACTGTAATTAACTAATTATGCTCCCTTTCTCACCCAATATTTTCTCACGAAAAATTATATATTTATTATTTGTCCTTCACAGACGTTTTTATTTATTGTTTTATAAGACTTATATCCTAAAATTATGCCCTTTACATTTTTTTGTTTTGTTGGAGCTAACAATTGTAAAAGTGATTTGTATCTCACTTGAATTTTGTAAATTAAAATTGGGGTAAAAATCAATTGATATAATATAATTTATATTTAGATATATTTTTATTAAAAGAATTAATTTAATACAAACTTGTTTGAATTATATATTGAGAAATCAATTGCAGAATGTTTAAATATGAATAAAAGTCAAAAAGTAGTTATTCTTTTTGCCCTTAATATATGATCTAATTATGGAGTTTATATTAATCTCAATATAAGACATATTTTTTATATTTATCAATTTTTTCTCAAATTACCCATATTGACACTCTCTCAATAATAATCAAGTAAGGACATAGAGAGAGAGTTAAAGAAGATTATTAGAGTATTTTAGAAAAAATATATTATATTAATTAACTTGACTAATTTTCTTAATTTAATCAAATTAATTAAATATATCATATATTATAGAAATGAGGGGTATATTAATTTTAGAGCAACTTTTGAGCAAAATGTTAATTGCCTTTGAAATCATACAAAATAACCCTTATCTTTAATAGAGAGTTAGTTGGAGTGTTTGATTTTATCATAAATACAACTATACAATACCTTAATTTTTTTTAAATTAATTTATCTAATTTATAAATTGATATATAATCTAATATCATATAGAAATACCTTTAAACTATAATATTACATTTGATATAATTAATTGATTTATTTAATTTTTTTAATAAATTTAAATTAATTAAATATATTTTATATTAAGAATTAAATAATATTATTTTAGACCTAAATTTGTTTTTTGAGTTTTGGCATCCTAAACGCCATGCCACACACTCATTAATAATCCAAGATTTGATTACCCGGTCATTGTTTGACTAAGATTCTCATGTGATAATTCTATATGAGTTATTGGCTGAGAATATTTTGCATTTTTTTTAATTTTATGTAAATGACAAGTTACTAAGTCTACTAACCAATGATAAGTATGGTTGCCAAAAAAAAATTGAGAGTAGTAGACCATATACTCTTTTAGAAGGTGAAAAAAGAGAAATTTTCATTCATAGTATATTTTCTCATCTAGCAATAAAAATCTAAATTAGTTAAAATAATAGTTTAAACGTCAATAGTTTAACTGTAGTTAAATCAAATGTGTAAAAAATAATAAAGCACTAATATGATAGAAATAATATTTTTTTTATTTAATTAAGGTATTTTTAAACTATTTTTATCTTAAAATTGATCTTTTTTAAAACTTAGATTGTATAATATTTTCATATCTCTTAACAAATTATTTCATGAAATTTAAATTCATATATTTTTTTATAAAAATGAGACCGTTTACCATCTCAACTAATAATTTATATAATATTTATTAATGAACAAATCATAGCTAACAAAACCATTTAAAGATGAACCAACCCCTTTGGGGACTTAAGTAAGGGAGAACCTACAAATCATAGCCAATGAAACCATTTAAGGATGAACCAACCCAAAACCTTTGGGGACTAAGTAAAGGAGAACCTATGTTAATCTCCCACTTGATGAAAAGATAAGCTCTCTGCCCACTTAATCCATATATATGCCAATACCCCTTATATAGAGCCTAAGAGTAATTAATCAATTAACTAACAAAGATAATATCTCATAGTTAAGATAAACTCAATCATAATTAAAATAATATAATTTAATTAAAGCATATAAAAAAATTCTATATACAACCTTAAAAATAATAATTTTTAAATTATTAAAAAAGATATTAATTTATAAATAAATAGAATATTTATATATAAATCATATAATCTAACAAAACAGAATTATTAAAGCATAAATATAATATACTATTATTTTTAATCTAAAAATAATGTTGGTCATACTAAATAAAATGAGAAAAAATATAAAATATGAAATGATCAATTTATTAAAAACTCTGGATCGAATTAACTATAAGATTAGCTCACTGATGTAACTAATCAACATGAGTTTAGTTTTAATCCTATGTTCTCTTGTATGTATCACTTTATTTCTAATTACACCCTCTACATCCGTTTTGTATATGAATAAGATCATAGGCTGAAAAAGTATACATATTGAATAAGAGAAACTATACTTGAAATAGAAGTGTTTAGGGTCCTAATGCATATAAAATCCACGAGTATGAAGAGTTGATGATGATGATGACTTATTAGTATGCATAATAATGTTTTATGGCGATTAATTACCTGAAATCTGAATGGGAACACTTCAATCAACTTCCCACACAAGGCATTAGTGGCAAACACGTTCCACTAAACAAATGGCCGCCGTACGTAATCGTGGTCGTCCACAGCACAGTTAGTGTTAGAAAACAGAGATGATTACTTGGATTAAGTGATTAAGAAGGCGTGTTGAAGTGGTTAAAGGAACTAGTCAAAGTGATTATGTAGGGAAGTGTTGAATGAGATTGAATAGATGGAAAGGTACGTATGAATGACTAGTCGATGTGGAATTTTGTTTTGTGCTTCGTGGATCAACAAGTCCATCAACATATACTTCATCATCTATCTCATCCTAAATATAAAAATTATTATACTAAAAAATTAATAAAATAAATATAAGAGTTATATATTAATATATAACTATTAAAAATTAGTTATTTATAAAAAATATTTTTTTAGATTGTTTATTCTAATTATTTATATGAGAAATTATTTTCTATATAAAATCATAATTTATTAAAAAGTAAAACGATTACACAGTAAAAACCGTCTCTTATAAGGAGAAGGTTATTGAGAGAAAACAAAAAAATCAGTAAATGAGAGTTGTAGATGATAAGAAATTAATTTACATTATATAAAAATATAAGTTTAATTCTTATTATTATTATAAATTTTTTTAATAAATAATATTATAACTTTTTTATAAATATTCTCTAAATTTTAATAAAACTCTTAATAGAACTGGAATAGGTATTGGGTGGTTCAAATATCTCTAAACGGGCAAGGGAAAACTCTGAATTGGTTGACGAAGAGTTATCTATATCTTGAATCAAGTAGCAAAAAATACGGAAGAATCCCTTTAGCATATGCTGTAAATAGCGAGAATTTAAAAAAAAAATAAAGTAAGATTTTATATTTAAAATCAAAATATACCTTTTTATTAAATTATATATTTAAAAAAATAAAAATAGATATAGTCTTGGGTGAGTTAGATCAATATGCTCATGATTCTCCAAATGGGGGAAGTACTTTTCATTTGGATTTGTGTGATTCTTCTTGTCACGTCTTCCATTTCTTTTGGTCCATGCGTGCCTGCAAAAGCAACAAGTTATCAATATTTCTTTGATTTTTCTTAATTCATGATATAATAATAATATATCTATCTTTTTTTTAAAAAAAAAAAAAAGTCATGTTTGTGATGCAAAATGTGAACAAGATAACATAGATCAAGTCCCAAGATGAACTTGATGTCTTTTTCTTTATTAAATTATCCAAGCAAGATTGTAGGAAGAATAATATAAATAAGTTTTTTAAGGAAAAAAATTAGAAGAGACGTGGAGAGTCATTAAAAGACGTGACAATGGATGGATAAAGGTATTAAGACCCTTTATATTTTTTTAAATTTTTAATATAAAAATTAGATAACTAATTTAAATAAATTAAAAAATTAATTATATTAATTATTTATAATAAATAATTTTTTTAATTTATAATGATTAAAAAATAATTAAATTAATTATATTTATAAAATATATATATGTTAATTTTTTAAAAATATTATTTTTAATTATTATTTATATTAAAATTATTATTTGATAGAAACATCTTTACTGTGTGCACTCAACAGTGATAATTTTGAGAGAGAAAATTATAAATTTAAAAATAAGATAAATTAAATTTTAAAAATAAAATATTAACTAATTTTTATATTTAAAATTAACAGAAATAACTCTTGATCTTAAACTCGTAAATAGATTAAAAGGAGAAGTGAGTTCGTGCGCATCACAAAAACATATGCATAGGAAAAATATGAAAAAGAGATTCCCAAACATTTACTTTGTATCAGTAGTAGTATTACTGAATGTCAAGGCTGATCCACACTTAGATTAAAGGCTCAAAAGGATTATTTTAATTTTTTCCCCCATTTAGATGAGTTTTATAGCCAACTACGGCTGGAGAACTAACCTATATTAGAATGAAAAGCCTCTTCGACACCAATAAAATTGGTCTAAATATTAATTATTTAAGTAATATTTTGAGTTTAAACTTTAAAATATACCGAAAATTCCCGTTAGGAGACTATATATCAGAGTCATGTGTGCGATGAGAGTTAGATCTAAATATAGTCAGGATAAAATTTCGGTAAATTAAATAGATAAAAGAAAAAAGAAAAACTACTTCAGCCTACTTTTATAGCCAATCGCCTAATCCCCATTTAAATTTTTTATATCTAAACATAAATTATATTATAATAATTTTAATTTACAATCTATAATTTGCGGAAATTGTTTTACAAATGCGAATCCAAACCCACACTAATTTATATTGTTAGATATTGTAATTGGGGATAAATTAAAATGAACATGTGGTGGTCAAAATAAAAAAAGAAATGCAAAGAGGAGCAAGGAGTTTAGAATCACAGATAATATTTCTTAACTAATAGTTTATAAAGACGTTAAGAGATTCAGTTATCTAACACTTTTACTAAATAAGTTACCTTATTGTTTTTATTAGATAGCTCAAGATCTTTAGGAGACTACACCCCCCCCCCCCAATTGATATCGTTATTAGTAATTGGGCTTAGCCCAAAAAAATTTGATCTTGGTGATGATGTGGCCCAAAAGCCCACAATTGAGTATATAATTTGATGATGATAAGCCCAATGTTAGTTTAGCTCAAATAGGTAGTTGTGAGAGTTTGACCCACTTGAAAAGGGCTTCTTTGCCCAAATCCACTCCACTTTTTTAGGATCCAATTCCCATTTGCAATCCATTAGAGAATTTTATTTTCATGGAAATAGATGTATAATAGTAAAACTCTAATAAATTGGATAGGTAAAAAAAAAAATATAACATAGCAACATGAGTAAAATTTAGTGAAAGATGACAATCTCTTATATCATAATAAATTAATATTTGAATTTTTATTTAAAAAGATATCTACATTTACTAAATGAAAGTATCTCTTTATTATTATATTCACACATTAACACAAACAAATATAAGAGTAAATTTGAGATTTTTTTTAACAAGGGAAGCTTATAGAATTTTCTTCTTTCTTTTTGTTGTAGAGGAAGAAATATTATCCTATAGTTACTAGTTAGAGACTAATCTTTTTAAAGTATAGAGATAATTAAAATGATTTTTATCTCTTCATAACAAAGCATTTTTTATGCACAAGATATAATTCGAACTTAAGATATTATATTTAATTAATATAATCATCTATAAGTTATATCAAACTTTAGTGGTTATATAATTTCATAGGGGAAAACTCATATTTGCATCATAGAAGCTTTTTTTTTAGGCCGTGTATCGTCCAAAGTCACACACTAAAAAACATGTGGCATCAAATTCGATCTTTAGATAATATTCTTTTATTGTAATTTTAATCGTGATATTTAGGAAAGTATCATATCTTATAGGTGCCTAAATTTATGCCTAAGAGTAATAAATAGATCATTTTGCCTGATATCAGTATCACTTAGGAGGAAGAGAGAAAAATTCATATTTATATCATACAAGCTTTTTTTTGGGTCGTGTATCATCCAAAGTCACACACTAAAATATAGTGGCATCAAATTTGATTATTGTAGAATACTATTTTATTATAATTCTAATCATAACGTTTGGGGAAATATCCTATCTCCTAAGTGCCTAAATTTATACTTGAGGGTAATAGACGACTCGGCTGCCCGATATTAGTATCGTTTAGGAGGAAGGGAGATTTTATTCTGTCTTTAGATCGTGAGTGAGTTCAACCACTTTTTACAAATTTTTTTATAAAAACAACTTATTCAGAAAAAATAAAATAAAATAATAAAATAGGGAGAATTACTGTATGGTCCTTTAAAATCTTCAAATAATTGAGAAGTTCTACGGGACATGAGAGTAATAGATTCTTTTTCGGTTGACGTGGCTGTTGACAAAGTAACGTATGGTGGGGACCATTTTCAAAATATTTGGCGGCTATTTTATATTATTATAACACAAATTCTTTGATTCCCTTCCTCTCTTCGCTCATGGATTTACATTTATTGCATGCCATCTTCTTCTTCGTCTTGCTCTGCACATCAGAGTCCACACACATCCAAAGGTAAATTCACCACCGGCACTGCTAAACCCTCCGAGAATCTCGCCAATTGGCTTCAGAATAAGCAAGTATGACCACTTCTTAAATCTAAACCCATACTTCGGTTCTTCCTTCTCTTATTTTTTTGTTATTTAATCTTTAGTTTTTTTCCTTAACCTGATTCATCTTTCATTTGATGAGTTCCTACAATTCCTCCTCCTACCAGTAGTTACTTCACTTGTTTATGCTATCACAACCAGAAGAAGCGAAAGTCATTGTTAAGGAAGGAGGCTTTTGGTAGAAAGACGAAGAAATGGGGTTATCATCAATTGGTTGAAAATCAAAGAGAAGAAGATGACGACATGAAGAAGAAGGTTAGCGTTATTGGAGCTATCGCCCTTGTCATCAGGACCAGTATCGGTACTGGAATTCTCGCACTTCCCAGAAAGCTTCCGCAGCTGTTCACTTCTTTCTTTTTCGTACTTCACTTGAGCTACAAAAGAGCAATCATTTTCCCACTCCTCCCCCCCCCCCCCCCCCCCAAAAAAAAAATCAACCATAGACACTTTTTTTTTCCAGTAAAATGTACTTTTATTATTAATTTGCCCTTTTTTATTTTTTAGACTATGTCTGCTAAAGATTTTCGTTTTGCCCTTCTGATATCAGTTATCGAATGTTGGGGTGTTTGATGTATAATAAAAGGAGGGATTGGTTCCAAGTTCAGTATCAGTAATAGTATGTTGGGTTTTTCTCCTTAATGAAGCACTTGTTGAAATCAATGTGGCTCTTCTGAGGAAGAGGAAGAGAGATGGTGAATTGGAGGTCATTTCTATTAGAACAATGGCCCAAGAAACACTCGGGGAATGGGGTGGCATTTTGGCCTCAATCACTTGTGTCTTCTTGGGATATAGTTGAATGGCTGCTTGCTGTTCCAAATCTGGAGACCTCCTTTTTCAATGGATCAATCTTCCAGCACCAGTCTCAGGCTGTCTATTCACTGCTCTTTTGGCAATGCTTATATCCATTGCGGGAACCCAAGCTACTGATCTAGTTAACCAATGGCTTACAGCTTCCATGATTGGTAAATTCATAATATAACTGTTTATGCAATATGAGAAGATATATAGTATATTTCCACACCCTTAGATCATCATTTTTGTCTATGGATATTCATTTGTCAGATAAAGTAACACATGTCAAACTAAAAGTGAAAATTCATGGGTAAAAAAACTCAACATCTGGAGATAGCTTTGTAAGTATGTCGAAAGAGAATTTGGGTGCTGTCAAGTGCAAGTGCAGAACATTTGTCATGAGGGTAATATCTGTGCAGATTGGCTTGACAATCATGATCCTGTACAGGATTTTGGAGTAGTCAGGTTTGGGGATCCTCCTCGGGGTCTCAAAGAACCAACACCTTAAGAAGTTGAATTTCAACAGCACCACCTTTTCTAAATGTTAAAGTAACATGTTAATGGTGGTACTTTCTTTTGATAACTTGGGTATCTTATAGTACTTGTTTGGCCGTTTTAATTATGTTGAACTCCTGCACTGCAACGTACATGCCCATATATACGAATATCCTGTGATTAGTTTGATTACTTCATTCACCATTGAGATTGATAAGTAAAATGTCAGTTACGAGTAACACTTGGAATGTTTAACTTTGTGTAGAATGAATCTTGTAAACAGGTCTCTTATTGTCTATTGAAGGACTAGCAGCTGCATTTTGGGGATGGTCTGGAATAGGAGGAGGCAGTGACCGGGCAAAAGTACCGGCAGCGATGCCAGTCATTATCTTTTCCCTAGTGTATCATGATATAGCACATGGGAAAATTTTCTAAGTTAACCCAAAATAAAAAATAATATAAATGACATATATGATATTATGGTAATATAGTAGTACACTAATAATTAAATTTAATTTTAATTAAAATATTATTACATTTTATAAACTTTTTAAAAAAACTTTTAGGCAATAAGTGCTGGTTTGGGAAGAAACTTTTTGGAAAAAATTGTCTTCTAACCCTAAAAAAAAAAATTGGGATTTTTCCAGAGTTGCTCCCGCCATGAACAGGGATAGTAATCGAAACCAAGCGAAAATATCTGAGCATTTCTTAACTTCACTCCGATATTGCAGGTACATCTATTTAGGTTGGGTTCAGAAATTGTACATGGCACCTTGCTATTTTAAGTTCCCAGCTCTCTGCCTATATTATTAATATTAATGAGCACGCGTGAAGTTAATAACGGCGGTGCCTTGTTCAGCTTTCCCCTCGGCTGCGCGGCTGCCATATCTACAAGTACCAATTCCACGTTTTCATCGGACTCACCTATCAGCTGATGCCACATCCCCTCGTATATCTTCAGCGTCTTATCCTTACTGGCGGCGCGTGCGTACAACTCCTTCACACAAGTCGGGTCGCAAACTACATCATCGCCGCCGTGCACAATTAGGGACGGTACCTCCACCTCTTCGCACCTTCCCCGCAACTCGCTGCAAATCCTCAGTAACTCAAGAGTCAGTGATGAACTCGGAGCCATGACTCACCGAGTGAAGAGTTTGAGGCCTCGAGAGTCAGTGATGAACTCGGAGCCGTGACTCACCTAGTGACGAGCGTAGAATTCGTCGGCAGAGAGAGAGAGAGAGAGACGAATGGGCTATTGTCGTTGGCCTCCGCCACTGGGTGCACCATCGTCGCTATCATAATTAAAAACTCATCTATCATACATTTATTGAAAACCGAAGCCCATACTGATAGAGAAAGCATTGATAACAGGTCAATAATTAGACTCAAGGAAAGTTTAGCCCATCTGGTCAGAAATGATGTCTATCTTAAAATGATTTCGATTTTTGCTAATATTGTTTAATAAACGATTTTATAAATTTTTAATAAATACTCTCTAAATCTAAAATTATACCCTAATTTTACAGCTTTATTTTTAATGATTTTATCCAGGCCCCAGCTCTATCTAACACAAAATACATCACTTTTTACCGTTAAAAAAACCCTCATAATATCATAAATTTAAATTTAAATTTTTATTAAAAAATACTATATTTAATATTTAATAATGTATTAAATATAATTATTTCTAATAGAATGATTCATATGGTTCTAAAAATGAAAAGCACAAAGAATATATATTCATAAGAAATCTTGTTCCCCTACCCCTAACACCACAGGTTACAGAGATAGAATCAATAAAATCGAAATCCTCACGCTATCCGTTATTTTGAATTTAAATTCATCTAAATCTCTACCGTATATTCACAACATCAATGCTCCTTCTTCCTTTGGCAAGCCTGCAGATATCAACCTAGCAAGACCAATTCACTAATAATAATGTTAGAATAGAATAACTACTGCGGTATTTTAATTTGGAAGTAAGATTTCAAACTCAAGACAGCTGAATATATACATACGGGTAAAGAAGATTAATCGAACGAAGTATATATAACTGTAATTACAAAAGAGAAGAAAACGACAAGAGAAGCCAGAGATGCAAATGGAAGAGAAAAATAACGAGGTAGCTCAGTAGGCATGAATGAAGGACGAGAATCAGAATCGGAGGAAGTTTGGGATGTCAGGGTGGATGAAGGCATAACCGAGAGGAGAGGAGGATGAAGAAGATGACTTGGAGGAGACATATCGTCGAACACTTGATGGGCGTTATAGTATTCAAAGATTGAGGAGATGATGGTGAACAAGCATGCATGTGCTGATAGGTGCCATTCTCTCTCAACAATATTATCTCACCCTCAAGCTCATGCTGTCTACTAAGACAAGTACTAGGCATTTTTTCTTCTCAGCATTACGTGGTGTTGTGATATTTTTAATAACAAAATATTGAAGAGAATACGATTGGGAAATTAACAAACATATAACCAATAATAAAAGATGACTTGTTAACCTAGATTAAGGCTGTCTCCTTGATAATTAAATTTAAAAAATGTGACCAAGGGACATGGTAGAAATAGGAATAAATATATTATAGAGATTAATTAAATTTATTTATTTATTATAATTAGACAAAGGTTCATAAAGTGAGCTTTCTATATTTATATAGAGTTTAAGATTGGTCATAATGTCAATGATCTTATAATATAGTAACATGAAAGTTTATCTGTAAATCCAAGTTTGCATGTTCAGTCTGACTTGTACTCTCAATCGTTGGTGACTAGTACTCTTCTAATTAAAAAAAAACAGTCATCCTATTCATAATGAATAAATATTAGATTTTTTTTTCTTATATATTTATTTTTTTATATTAATTTTTAATGATAGCAATTGACAAGCCCATCTGTTCGATTCGGCCCAATTTATATACATCGCATCATTGAACAAATCTGATCTCCAAATTCCAAAATCATACAATTTAATTATATTATTGTATGCAATTTTGGAGGAATTCTGTGATTGTTAAGAAGGGTGAAGGGAAACCTACAAAACTAGAACATGTTATATTATAAATTTGGTTTTATTATGCTCACCCTAGTGGAGACTATGTGGATCAAACAACATCATCTCATAATTCCTCACAATGGACTCCTCCACCACAAAGTTAGTTAAAGACTAATGTTAACAGTGCTATGTCAGCCTCATGTACTATTGCGAGTTTTGGGGGTCTAATAAGGGATTATACAAGCAATTGGATGATAGGATTTTCCCATTTCATTGGATCATGTAGTACATTAGAAGTGGAACAGTGGGTTATCTTCAAATGTCTCACAATTGCTTGGGATTATGGTTACAGGAGGTTAATCCTCGAGTCAGATTCTAAAATACTTGTGAACATGTTAGAAAATGAGAACAATAATCAGTTTGAAAGCTTACTCATTGTTCAGATCAAACAACTGATTAGTAGGCCATAGGAGGTACAATTAACATACATCTCAAGAGAGAGGAATAAGATGGCAGATGCTTTAGCAAAAGAAGGACTCTCTAGATTTTCGATACATACCACTTGCCCTTTTCATTTGAGAAATCAATTAGATTATGAGAGATTGGGATTGAATTTTCCACTTATATAATTACTTTATTTGGACTATTGCTAGGGGAGAGCAAGGTACCCGCAACCCGGTGTACCATCCCGTACCCGGCATCGATGTGCCCGTATAAAGCCTGCCCAAAATAGGTCCGTAACGGGTGAGCTCAAACGGGCATAAATAGTAAAATAAACGGGCGGGCTATGGGCATACTATCGGGCAGCCCGTAGCCCGCTCGTTTAATTTTTTTTTAAATGTTAAGGGTAACTAAGTGTAACTGTGTAAGGGGCTAAGGGCGTTGTAACTCGTAAGGCTCAAGGCTACAAGGGTTTCACTTTCACAGAGATAGAATCACTTCAATCACAAATAAGGGGCTAAGGGTTTCGCCATTTCGATCTTCTTTCATTCGGATTCAGAAATCAGAATCACATAATCTCTTTCACTGGCCTTCACTGCCTTCTGGCTTCCGAGCTTTTCTCATTCTCAGCTTTCTCACTCTAATTGTCAAAGCGGGGTGGCAGCGGAGTGGGCGGACAACGGTGAAGGTGAACGGTCCCTGTCCCTGAGACCGGAGTTGGTGACTGCTTGTGCTTAGCGACTGGCGAGTTCCCTTGAAGGCTTCAAAGACGAGATTCAAAGAGAGAGACGGGCGAGGCGACGACAAGAGGATCTCAGAATCTCAGAATGCCAACGGTGAAGGTCTTTCTCTGAATTTTGCTTCTAATCGTTTGCTGCGAGATTTTGAACCTAATCGGTAATTGCCATGTTTTACTGCTATGTAGTTGAACCTATTCGGCAGGAATTTGTTTTCTTAAGCCTTCGATCATTTCTGCATTAGCTAAATAAAGTTTCTTCTTGAACTGAATGTCAAATTGCTAAGTTTCTTCGATCATTAAATTGTTTCATTAAGCCTTCGATCATTTCTTCTTGAACTGAATGTCAAATTGCTATGATTCAAAGACGAGATTCACCAATTTTCTTATACATTAATTCATGAGTGTGTCTGTGTATAACTCCAATCATTCTTGCTAGAATCAGTTTGAAAATGAATACACATTGTTGAGCTATGGATTTATGCATAATATATAACAGTTAATTCTGCACATTTTCTTTATTGTTCTTTTGGCTATCACCATGACTGTCTTTTGCTGTGCCTGAATTGTATTTAAGAGTATTAATATTTTGATTAATTGATGATGAGAAAGATTCATGAATTATCTGTTCTTCACTAAATTGACCGAATGAGCCGTATAGAATATGCTCTCATTTGAAATTATCACAAGATTCATAATACAGATCTCTCTCAGAATGTTGTGATTTAAGTTTCATGTTATTCGACTGCCGTTTAAAATGGCGGAATCCTTTGTGTGGAATGGAGGGAGGGGAAATGAAGTATGAATAATCAAATGACCTGTTAAATCTGAATGTAGTACAATAATTTTTCTGATTTTTCTTCTCTTGCAGATAATTAAGATTGAGTATAACTTTCTGTTTTCTTCCTACTATTATATAACTATAAGTTTTGGTTAATTCCATTTTTTTCATCACAAAATAGCATGCTGATATATAAGCAATTCTTTCCTCTCTTTCTTCTATTGATTCGAACTTTCCTTACTGCTAAGTCAAAAACTAAGTCCAAATGCCACATGTTTTAATTTGACTGATTAAGTTGATTTTCTGCTTCCTCTTACGAGTGCATAAAGAAAACATTTAAAATATCAGACTCAACCACACATCCTAAAATAATCAAAGTAACTGCTTAAACTTCCTAAAATATCAGAATCATATTAAAGTTTGTGGTTTTCCCTTGTTTGAGGTTGAGGTTTTGGGTTATGTTTGGTTCCATTTTCCTTAGTTCCCTTGTGTTTTGGATTGTGAAGCTCTATTGTCTATTGTTTTAATCTGGATGTATTGCTTCTTTTGAATAGGAAGGAAGATGAGCTCAGAACAATCTCCAATCACAATGATGGATGAAGCTATTGAAGAGGTGAATGAAACTGAAGCTACTGCGACATCACCAAATAAGGAAGGGACAACTCATGCACAAGGAAGAAAAAAGAGAAGGCAAACATCTGATGCATGGAAACATTTTACTAGGCTGTCACTAAGTGAAACTAAAGGTAAACACCGGGCAAAGTGTAACTATTGTGGTGCAGATTATGCAAGCCATCCTACTCTGCATGGGACAAACCAACTTTAGCGATATTTGGCACGGTGCCCACAAAATCCGAACAGAGCAAACAGTTTGACACAGAGTTTTTTCTCTAGTTCTGGTCAAACACATGTGTTCAATCAAGATCGATGCAGAAAAGCACTTGCAAGATTCATCATTAAGGATGAAATGGCTTTTCGAACTGTGGAAGGGGAGGGTTTTCAAGAACTATTGCAAGAACTTCAACCTAGATTTCAAATCCCCTCACGATGGACAGTTGCTAGGGATTGCTACAAGTTGTATCTAGAAGAAGCAAAAAGTTTGAGAAAATATTTTAAACGATCCAAAGTCCGTGTTTCCCTTACTACAGATTGTTGGACTTCAGTTCAAAACTCAAACTTCATGTGTTTGACTGCTCATTGGATCGATGATAGTTGGAGTTTATATAAAAGAATCTTGAATTTTTGTGTCATTGAAAACCACAAAGGGGACACAATTGGAAAGCAGATTGAGGATTGTTTATTAAAGTGGCGCATTGACAAAGTCTTTACTATTACAGTAGATAATGCTTCGTCCAATGATACTGCGGTTGCTTATTTGAAAAAATGTTTGAGGAGTTGGAATGGTTTAGTACTTGATGGAGAGTTCTTGCAAATGCGATGTGCTGCTCATATTTTAAATCTAGTTGTTTCTGAAGGACTAAAAGAAATGAACAAGTCCATTGAGCTCATTCGGCATGCGATTAAATTTGTTAGATCTTCTCCAGGAAGACAACGAAGATTTAAAGAGTTGGTTGAAAAAGAGAGAATTGATTCGAAGAGTCTATTATGTTTGGATTGTCCTACTAGATAATTGTTATAGTGTCAATGTTTTATTTACATAATACTTTTCAACTTGACTGCTAGCTAAATACTCATGCTTTCTTTATGTTATTGTTATTAGGTGGAATTCGACATACCTTATGTTGGATAGTGCAGTTAAGTTCATCAAAGTCTTCACTAGGATGGAGGAAGAAGATGCAGATTATAAGGAATATTTCAAGAAGCAAGTAAAACTTGATTCAAGGCAACATGATGATTGGGGTTGGGGTGTTGATGTTCATGATGATGATGCCATTAATACAACTATTACCCCTACAGTACAACCTCCTACTGCATATGATTGGGCTGTTGCGAAGGAGTTTCTTGTGTTTTTGAAGTTGTTCTACTCCATGGCCCTAAAATTTTCTGGTTCAAATTATGTGACGACTAATGATTATTTTCAACATATAGTCGCCATTCAATCAAACCTTTCCACAAGTATAAATAGCTCATATTCTCTGTTGGGTGACATGGCTAGAAGGATGCTAACAAAGTATGATAAGTACTGGGGGAATTTGGAGAAATTGAATCCACTTCTGGTTATAGCAGTGATACTAGATCCTCGATACAAACTGACATATGTTAAAGTTGCTTTTGAAACAATTTTTCCTGATTTGATTAAGCGTGAAGCAAAGTTGAAGCAGATTATGGATGTGTTATATCGATTACAGGATCAGTATGCAAGAAACTTCAATCCTTGTGGCAAGGAAGCCTCTATATCTCAGTCCGAGCCATCATTAGAGCAAATCGATGTCAATGCTTCTGTTGGGATTACGCTAATTCCAGAGGTTGACCTTGGAATGTCATTGTCCACCATTGATCCCCCATTTAAGAAGTTCTTAGTTAATGTAAAGACAGTGACAAAAAGGGTTGACCAACTTTCAGATGTGGATGAATATCTTCAAGCCGATTTACTTGACTATTCTGAATCAAAATTTGACCTTCTAGCATGGTGGAAAGTGCATTCTTGCAAGTATAAAGTTCTAAATCTTATCGCCCGTGATTTGTTGGCTGCTCCAGTCTCTATGGTGTCTTCTGAATCAGCTTTTAGTACTGGGGGTCGAGTCATTGATACTTTTAGGAGCTCCTTATCCTCAAACATGGCCGAGGGACTCATATGTGCTCAAAATTGGCTACGTATGACTCCACCTAAATTGCAGGAGTTTGATGTTGATAATTTTGATCAGTCATTAAGTCTTGTTGCTGGTAATTTTAATAGCATTTTCATCGTGTATTGTTTTATCTTTTTATTACATACTAATATACTTTTTTAAATTTGGTTTGTAGAGGTAGAAGCAACTCCGTCTACAGCCATCACAAGTGAATCCGATGAAGATGATGCATGATCATAATCCAGTGGAATAATCATTTTATCAATTATGTGTGCATTGTGGATTGTGTGGTTATAAACTTGAAGTTATGATTATGTTTTCTGTTGTGATTTTATGATGAACAATAATATCATGTGTGCACTATTATTTTATTTTTATTATTATTCAAATTTCAAATAGGTTTAAACAGGGATTTTTTTTTCACTTTTGCTAAATGGACTGCCCATGCCCGTTCCAACCCAAACGGATTCAGCCCAACCCGTTTAAAACGGGTTTAAATGGGCTGGGGTACGAGTATGGGCAACCCGTGCCCATTTATTTTTACACGGGCGGGCTACGGGCTGACCATCGGGCCAGCCCATCCCGCCCGTTGCACACCCCTAACTATTGTCTTACTTTTATAAAAAAAAAATTATATTATTGTCTATAGACTTTTTAAAAAAATGTATAAAAAAATTTTGTACAGCTTTTATAAAAAAATTTATAAAAAAATATTTTAAATAAATAAATATTTAAATAATTATTATTAAACAATAATTTTAAATAAATATTTAGATAATTATTATAAAAAATTATAATTAATAAATTAATATAAAAGATATAAAATTTAAAAAATATATTATTACTGTAGCATTCCATATGCGTCTGCCACGTTACAGCATCTTTTCATTCTCTCTCCTCTGCATGTTGTCCCTTTCTCTCTCTCTCTTCCTCTCACCACCAAATATATCTCTCTTTCATCTGCGTGTTCAGCTCTCTCTCTGGCAACGGGGAGGAGGATTGGCAGTGATGATGGACAGAGGAGGATGGAGATGACGAGCATCACAACAGACCTCTTCTTCCTCTTCATTCTCAGCCTACAGACTAGCAACTTCTGCCTCCGCCTCCAATGACGACCAGAAATGGTAATGGAGAGAAGACGTGCGTAGAGAGAGAGAGAGGGAGAGGGGAGGGGGAGAGAATAGAGAATGAAAAAAATAAATATAAAATAATAATTTAATAATCTATTAATTCTTTTATTATTTTAAAAATTATTTATAATAATTTTTTTAAAATTTAAATTTTAAATTATAATTTAATTTTAAAAAAATAGATTAATATAATTAGTTATTTTAAAATTTTTTAAACTAAAATTTAAGTTAATTTTTTTTTTAAAATTAAAATTTTTAATATCTTCTAGCACTATAACTTTCAAGTTAGTTTTTTTTTTTCTTTATTTTTTTACACTAAACCCAAATATTTAAATAAAGATTAAAACCATAACAATTTTTTATATTTTAATATATTTTTAACAAATTTTAGTTTTAATCCCTACATAACATTAACTTTAATCAACAGTCTATATCAGTCTATTTAACCGTCTTAACACCAAATCAGCGAAATTAGCACCACTAAGTTCATACATAAGTCCTTATAGAAAAAAAATATTGAAATTAATACTAAATCGCGTTAAAAATATAAGAAGGTAGAGTGGGCTTAATACTTAACAAAAGAAATACATGGGGCGAACATTCTCCAGAGAGAGAGAGAACAAAAGCATTAAGAAAAAAATAACTTAGAACTACAATAATATCTAAAAGTAATACAAAAGGAAGTGAAACAGAGATGGAATGACAGAAAACAAACCAAGATACTTGTCACTTAACAGAAGTCTGAGTTGAGCCTTAATGAACAAGAAGCTGTCAAGCTTGTAATGCATCATAATGTACAAGATGGGGATCGATAACCAAAGTGACCCAGCTTTGGTCAAATGGTTCGAGGCAAGTGAAGCTGATGCGAGCTGTGATTGATGATGAAGGGAATCAGAGAGCTATGAAGCTGATATATATATATATATATATATATATATATAGATATATAGATATATCTGATCTGCACATTGAATTACGGGCAATCGATAATGGAGGATTCTGGCAAATTCTGGAGATGATAGAATCAGATAAAGGGTTGAAGATCTGGGTTCATCAAGCCATAATCAGTTGTATAAAACAAGCTTCGACGATTAACATCGTCCGAGACATAGTAGGCTTCCCAGAAAGTGTTGGAGATCAAGCACAAGAAGATGAACAAGTATGTGGTGATTGGTGCCATTCTCTCTCTTCATTAAATCTCATCCCACTCTCACATCCAAACTCTCAAAATATATATATATATATATATATATATATATATATATATTAAGTGTTGCCCCTTCTTTAAACAACCACAAATAGTTAGGCAAAAAAGCAGGGAAATTATGACTTACACTACCCCACAACTTTTATTAAGGGATAAGGCGGAACTTTACGTGAAAGATAAATTAAAAAAATTAAATTAATTAATTATAATTAATATAAGAATTAGTTGAATAATTGAGATAAATTAAGGGTATATAATATAAATGTATCTTGAAAATTTATATTTAGTCATAATTAATTAATTTATTAGACTTTATTAATCTGTTCAAAAAAATCAATTAATTCTTATATTATAGACGGGAGAAAATATCATATAAGAGTAATATTGTTTTGGGAGTTTTTTTTATTTAATATCACTAAAAAAATATTAAAAATAGAATAATATCACTACTTGCTGTTAAAAATATTAACCATTAATATTAGTTTTTTTAGTAGTTACAGCGCTTTGCTATGTTTTTTAACACTTTTGAGGTAATATTTTTAAAAAAATTACAGGACAATATTACTCATATATGATAACTTATAGGACAAAATTAGATTTTAACTTTTTTATTAATGACAGTTTTAAGCAAATTATGGGATCCATGGTTTCTCTGTTAACTTCTTCATACTTCTTATTAGCTCCATGCTGATCCACACACTAAAATACAAAACCCATAGATTTGTGACTTTAGCCGAAAGCAATAATTGATGTTGGTCACTGTTTGTCACTAATAATGAGTAATTGATCAAAACGATAAAGGGAAAAGTTTAAGAAGATGCAAGAAGCTTGTGTGTTTGCCTGTATCAAACAAGAGGAGTTTCCTGAGAAGCTGCAATGTGTGTAAATAAGATAGTGGCGCAAATACGTGATTTTGGACCATTTAGTTTAGCTTCTTAATAAGAATTTATAGAAAAAATAATTTAAAAATAATTATATTTTTTTTTAAAAAAAAAGTAATTCTATAGAAATAAATATTTAAATAGTTATTACTAGAATAATTTTTTTATAAATAAATTATTAGAAATGGCATAGGATCAAATGATAAAAAAAATAGAAGGGCAAAGTGGTCCTTACACAAATCAAAAGTACTTTTAATATCTAGAAATTATTTTTATAAATTTATCTAAAATTATAATTTACTCTATAAACTCTTTTAAATATTTAATAATTATTTAATTAATTTTTTTTATATAAATTATAGTTCAGGCAAAAAAATATAGTTTATTTTGAAACCAAACAGGTATTTTATGGACAATAATAACGAGAATATGTCCAAATGAATTGAAAAATCAACAAAATGATTATGATACTTCTTGCTTGTTAAAGTGGCAACCATTATGATGAAATCACATCCCACAAAACAAAGGGAAGCAACTTCACTATTTGGTATTCATTGCCTAAAGAAAAAAAAGGCACCCATTTTTTTTGTTGATAAGATCAGTAAAAATATTTTATTTAAAAATTTTATTACTTAAAATAATATAAATTCGATTACTAATACTCTCAATATATAAATTTTTTAAAATTATGATATTCTTTATTTATAAAAATATATAAAAAAGTTATTCTGACAAATAAAATTTTTAACCCGTTAAACTTTTCATTTATTATTTTTTTTATTGAATAAAAAACTTCAGCTAACATAGGCATTGAGAACTCATTTAGATAAGAATAGACATGATGTTTAAAGACTATTTATAAAAATATTTATAATATTTTTTATATTAATAATAAGATTTAAATGTATATTTTTATAAAATGAGTTGGATCATTATTAACTAAATAAATTTTTGGTTACATTTAGTTTTACTAACTTTGATTGGCTCACCCCATCATCATCATGGCAGTCATCATGTAAGGGATTCGATAAATAATTTGGTAGTTATTACTTAAAAAAAGATTATCTTACTCAGATTGTGTGAGTTTAATCATTTTTTTAAAAAAATATTAAAAAAATAATAATTTAGTAGTGCATTTCAACTTCATAGGTGAATTTATTTAACTTAAGGTTATGATTAAAAGATTCTATAAAATAAGAGCAAGAAGAAAATAATGAGATGAGATTCCTTCATCATATATAAGTTTAATCTATAAGTCCTTTAATACAATAAAATATTATTAATAATAATCTTCTCTTTGGTATTTATTGGCTAACAGACAAACAAAAACCGCCAATTTTGTATGAAGAAAAAAAAAACAGTAATTTGAGTTTCAAGGAGTAATTAAGACTAAAACAAGTTCCATGATTCAAAGAATTCTCACAAAAATATTTATAAATTATTTATTAATAAATTCTTTATATTTGTAATCAAATTGAAATATATACATGAGTCATGTCAATATTCAAGTGAATTAATTTTTTATTATCAATCACTCATCCACCATAGATTGTGGGGGGATAAAGTTTAGTTTAAGTATTTTGATATTGAATCTAAACTTCCTATGATTATAGCTTTTTTTATATAACTATATGATTAAGTTAAAATAGAATATTATTAACTTTAATTGAGAGTAATTTTTTCAATATATTTTTTTATTTATACATATTCAAATTCCAGATTTTTTGTTTAACTGCCTAAAGGTTTTTACACTTGGACCAATGCTTGGTTCATATGTGAGTATAGTTAGTTTACAGTTATTATAAAAAGATTGTTTAAAATAGCAACAAAAAGAAAATAATGAAATGGAATTCCATCATCATCAAGTTTTGGTATATAAGCGTTTGTTTTAAATTTATTTATAAAAAAAAATATTTATAATAGTCTTATTTATTTTATCAACTTAATGTAAATAAGATTAATAATAAATTGATAAAGGTATAATTTACAACAGTTTTAAGGGATTGAATTGAGAATATAAACATAATTTTTGAGAAAGTTCTAAAAAAAAATAAATGATTAAATTAATAAACATTTAGTTATAAAAGAATAAATAAGATTTTAGTCCTAGTGAGCGTAAGCCTGAGCATGTATACATGCATTTTTTTAGTCTTAGCCTTGAGTCTTTGAAAGGTTTGTTAAGCCTAAAACTTTTTCTAGAGACATACTTACAATATAAATCTCTAAAAAAGTTTTGTATTTAAATGCTTGAAGGCCATAAGTAGGCTTTAAACCTGCTAAAGCATATATTTATATTTATATTAGCTTTTAATATGTTTTAAAATTTACATATTTATAAATAGAATATTCTAAATAGACTTTAAGCTTATTTACACCCTATATATAATTAAGTAAGCTAGACTTTAAAAAACAATTGTCCTATTTAAATCAATAAGTATTTAAATAGGTTTAAAATATAGCCTTCTTGCTAAACAAATAAGGACTTATCAGGCTTCAACCATGCCAGACTTTAGGTCTCTTTTAATAGCTTGGCCTATTTCCACTCTTATGTTTTACTACCAAACAATTAGTTCAGAAGCGACTTCACTCTCATAAAAAAAATACAAATTCAAATAATTGAAAACACATTTATTAGGATACCTGAAACTGTTTACTTTTTAAACTTTTAAAAGTAGGGTTAACTAAAGAAATAAAGAAGAAGAATAAATAAATTTTTCTTTATATAAAAAATAAAGGAAAAATGATCTAAAAAGACTGAAAAATAAGAAAACCTAAATTGGACACTAAATCACATAGAGATGTGATTACCTTATTCTAACATTTTTGAAGTTCTGCCAAAAATTTTAAAATGTCCCTCGTCTCTCCTCTCTCTCCTCCATGTTCATTTAAGGCCCTGGAATTGCCTAAAATCCTTTCCCATGGCTTCTCTATAATTCTTGTTGGCAAGGTATTTCAAATCCAAGAAGCAGAGGGCAACACCGTTTATGTGCTTCGAAGTTAAAGACACAAGCAAAACCCTTTGAAATCTATCGAAAAATGAAAATATGTGGGCGGTGAATATGCATCACCGTCTTCTCGACGCCGGGCTAAGCGTGGCTCCCGCATATGGGAATAAGGCCCGCGAATTGTTCGCGGAAGATGTGAACTTCGACGAGAACATGGTGATCATATTGGCGGCTTTGTTATGCACATTAATATGCGCGCTTGGATTGAACTCGATCGTGCGATGTGCGTTGCGTTGTAGTCGAAGATTTTCCAGAGACCATAGAACAAACGGCTGCTAGGCTTGCTTCAACGGGCCTGAAGAGACGTCACCTCAGCTAGATTCCGGTGAAAGAGTATGGTCCCGGGGCGAATATTCCGGTGATGGAGTGTCGATATGCCTTGGGAAGTTCGAGAAAGGAGAGAAGGTACGAATGCTGCCCTATTTGCCTTCTTGTCTTCTCTGTAATTCTTTTGGCCAATATTTTGTCGGCTATTTTGGCTATGATTTTACCCAAAACTCTGTAGTAGTGCTTCTTTTCAGAGGAGAACTTTCTTCACGGCAACTTCAAAGTGTTGGATCTAGAGGCTTATTGTCCTTTCTAAGGTCTCCCATTCCATTTCATCGATTCCTTATGGAGTATATGTTCTCAAGTAATCTGGGTTTAGCATCATTAATTACCTGAAATACCTTGTCACCAAGAATTACAAAGAATCCATGCAAAAGGATCTGGGGCAATTCCATGCAATTACAGGTAAAGAAGATTAATCAAACGAAGCATATATGACTGTAATTACAAAAGAGAAGAAAACGACAAGAGAAGCCAGAGATGCAAATGGAAGAGAAAAATAACGAGGTAGCTCAGTGGGCATGAATGAAGGACGAGAATCAGAATTGGAGGAAGTTTGGGATGTCAGGGTGGATGAAGGCATAAACGAGAGGAGGATGAAGAAGATGATTTGGAGGAGACATATCGGCGAACACTTGATGGGCGTCATAGTATTCAAAGATGAAGGAGATGATGGTGAACAAGCATGCATTTGCTGATTGGTGCCATTCTCTCTCAACAATCTCTCACTCTCAAGCTCATGCTGTCTACTAAAACAAGTACTAGATATTTTTTTGTTGAGATATTTTTAATAATAAAATATTGAAGAGAATACGATTGGGAAATTAACAAACACATAACCAATAATAAAAGAATAAGAAGCTGGATGGCTTGTTAACCTAGATTAAGGCTGTCTCCTTGTTAATTAAATTTAAAAATGTGACCAAAGGACATGGTAGGAAATGGAATAAATATATTATATTGATTAATTAAATTTATTTATTTTTTTAAAATTGGACAAAGGCTCATAAAGACCTAGTTTAGAAAATAAAACTAAAGTAAGCTTTCTATATTTATCCAGGGTTAAAGATCGATCATAATGTTAATAGTCTTATAATATAGTAGCATGAAAATTTACCTATAAATTGAAGCTTGCATGTTTGGTCTACTCTTCTAATTTAAAAAAAAAAAAGTCATCCTATTCATAATGTATAAATATTAGAATTTTTCTCATATATTTTTATTTTTTATATTAATTTATAATGATAGCAATTGACTGCCCATCTGTTGGATTCGTCCCAATTTATATACATTGCATCATTTAACAAATTTGATCTCTAAACCCTTTTTAAAATTTTTTATATAAAAAAAATTTGATCTCCAAATTCCAAAATCCTACAATTTAACTCCTAAGTCAGTTTTTTCCTTCTCTTTCTTTTTTGTTTTTGCACTAAACCCAAATATTTAAATCAAGGTTAAACTGACAACAACTCTTTATATTTTTAATAAATTTTGATTTTAGTCTTTATATTTTTAACAAATTTTAATTTTAGTCTCTATTTATAAGCTACATCAGACTTAATCAACAGTGCACGTCAGCCTAGTTAACCGTGTTCACACCATATCAGTGAAGTTGGCACCACTAAATTCATATATAAGTCCTTATGAAAACCAACAAAAAGAAAGTATCGGAACTAAAACTAAAAGTCTTTAAAAATATAAGAAGGTAGAGTGGGTTTACTACTTAACAAAAGAAATACATGGGGCGAACATTCTCCACAGAGAGAGAGAGAGAGAGAGAGCAAAAGCATTAAGAACAAAAATAACTTAGAAATACAATAATATCTAAAAGTAATACAAAAGGAAGTGAACAAGAGAAGATGGAATAACAGAAAACAAACCAAGGTACTTGTCACTTAACAGAAGTCTGAGTTGAGCCTTAATGAACAAGAAGCTGTCAAGCTTGTAATGCATCATAATGTACAAGATGGGGATCGATAACCAAAGTGACCCAGCTTTGGTCAAATGGTTCGAGGCAAGTGAAGCTGATGCGAGCTGTGATTGATGATGAAGGGAATCAGAGAGCTATGAAGCTGATATATATATAGAGAGAGAGAGATATCTGATCTGCACATTGAATTACGGGCAATCGATAATGGAGGATTCTGGCAAATTCTGGAGATGATAGAATCAGATAAAGGGTTGAAGATCTGGGTTCATCAAGCCATAATCAGTTGTATAAAACAAGCTTCGACGATTAACATCGTCCGAGACATAGTAGGCTTCCCAGAAAGTGTTGGAGATCAAGCACAAGAAGATGAACAAGTATGTGGTGATTGGTGCCATTCTCTCTCTTTATTAAATCTTATCCCACTTTCTCTTAATTAATTGTTGCACCCTTCTTTAAACAATCACAAAGAGTTGGCCAAAAAAGTAAGGAAATGATGACTTACACTCCCCCACAACCTCTTTTAAGGGCTATCGTTGAATTTTACCTTTAAAATTAAAATTGACATTTGATATTAATTATAATAGTTAATTAATTTTTTTAAATAGATTAAAAAAATAAAATAATTATAATTAATATAATACTTAGTTAAATAATTTGGGTAGATTTAAAGTATATAATATAAATTTATCTTAAAAATTTATATTTATTCATAATTAACTGATTCATTTGACTTTATTATTCCATATAAAAAAGTTAAGTAATTCTTATATTAATGAATAGAGAAAATATCACGTAGGAGTAATATTATTTTAAAAGTTTTTTTAATTTAATATCATCCAAAAGTATTAAAAATAGAGTAATATTGTTTTTGACTATTAAAAGTATTAACTATCAATACTAATTTTTTTAATAGTTAGGCTGTTTTATTTTATTCATGTTTTAACATTTCTGAAATGATATTAAAAACATTACAAGATAATATTATTCATAATAACTTATAAGATAAAATTAAATCTTAACTTTTTTATTAATAAGAGTTTTAAGCAAATTATGGGATCCATTTTTTCTCTGTTAACTTCTTGATACTTCTTATAGGCTCCATGCTGATCCACACACTAAAATACAAAACCCGTGGATGGTGACTTTAGAACAAAAGCAATAATTGATGTTGGTCACTGTTTGTCCCTAATCATGAGTAATTGATCAAAACGATAAAGGGGGAAGTTTAAGAATATGCAAGAAGCCTGTGTGTTTGCCGCTATCAAACAAGAGGAGTTTCCTGAGAAGTTGCAATGTGTGTAAATAAGATAGTGGCACAAACACGTGATTTTGGACCCCGTTTAATTTAGCTTATTGATAGGAGTTTTTTTCAAAAATATAATTTTATTTTTTTAAAAAAATAATTTTAAAAAATAAATATTTTAATAGTTATTGTCATAATAATTTTTTACTAAATAAATTATTAGAAAGAACATGAAGTAAAATAAAAAAAAAGATAGATTAAAACGATCATGATATAGTTTAAAAATAATTTTATCACATAAAAATTATTTTTATAAATTTATCAAAAATTATAATTTTTTATAATTTTTTTTAAATATTTAATAGTTATTTTTTAATTATTTATATAAATTATAATTTATGTCAAAAATATTTTTAAAATCATGATTTATTTTGAAACCAAACAGGTACTTTATATGGACAATAATAACGAGAATATGTCCAAAGGAATTGAAAAATCAACAAAATGATGCTTCCGTCCTTAATGAGGAGGAGTGCAAGTCTCATACTTCTTGCTTGTTAAAGTGGCAACCATTATGATGAAATCACATCCCACAAAACAAAGAGAAGCAACTTCACTATTTGGTATTCATTGCCTAAAAAAACACCCTTTTTTTATAAAATTAATAAAAATTTTATATTTAAAAATTTTATTATTAAAAAAGATATGAATTCCATTACTAATATTCTCAATATATAATTTTTTTAAAATATCTATATTCGTTATATATAAAAAAATATTATGACAAATAAAATTTTTACACCATAACTTTTCACCTATTTTTCTTTTTTTTCGTGAAAAAAAACTTCAGCGAACATAGGCATTAATAACTCATTTAGATAAAAATAGTTGACGTTTAAAGAGTATTTAAAAAATATTTATAATATCTTTATATTAATAATGAGATTTAAATATATATTCTTATAAAAATATGAGTTGTATATCAAGGATTGATCGTGGCAGTCGTCATATGGGGATTAAAGTTTGATAAATAACTTGGTACTGCGTCTCAATTTCATAGGTGAATTTATTTAATTTAAGCTTATGATTAAAAGATTCTATAAGATAAGAACAAAACGAAAATAATGAGAGATGAGATTCCATCATCATATATAAGTTTGATCTATCAATTATTTAGTACAATAAAATTTTACTAATAATAATCTTCTCTTTGGTATTTATTGCCTAACGGACAAACAAAAACTACCAATTTTTTATGAAGGAAAAAAAACGGCAATTTGAGTTTCAAGGACTCGTTGAGATTAAAACAAATTTACTCACAAAAATATTTATAAATTATTTATTAATAAGTTTTTTATATTTATAGTCAAATTCAAATATACATTCGCATGAGTCATGTCAATACCAACTGAACCAATTTTTGGTTATCGATAGCTTTATCTATTCCCATTCACTCATCCATTATGGCTTGTGGCAGGGATTAAAGTTTAGTTTAAGTATTTTGGTATTGAATCTAATCTACTGTAATTTTTTATATAGTTATTTAATTGAGTTATATTTAAATATTATTAAATCTAATTAAGAATAGCTCTTTCAATATACTTTTTTTATTTATACATATTTAATTTAAAATCTTATATTTAACTGACTAAAGTTCCTTACACTCAATTAGTTTAAAGCTACCATAAAAAGAGATTGTTTAAAATAGCAACAAAAAGAAAATAATGAAATGGAATTCCATCATCATCAAGTTTTGGTATATAAACGTTTGTTTTAAATTTATTTATAAAAAGAAATATTTGTAATAGTCTTGTTTATTTTATCAACTTAATGTAAATAAGATTAATAATAAATTGATAAAGGTATAATTTACAACAGTTTCAAGGGATTGAATTGAGAATATAAACATAACTTTTGAGGAAGTTCTAAAAAAATTAAATGATTAAATTAATAAATATTTAGTTATAAAAGAATAAATAAGATTTTAACCCTAGCGATAGAAATAAGGCATGCCAAATTAGGTTCTAGCTATATATGCATGAGCATATAATAAGAATATAAAGTCTAAATATAGATATGAGAATGTATAAATGTATTTTTTTAGACTTAGCCTTGAGCCTCTGAAAGGATCGTTAAGCCTAAAACCTCTTTAGAGGCATACTTATAATGTAGGCCTTTAAAAAAAAATTTTATTTCAAGGCTTGAAGAGGCTGTGAATATGTTAAAGCCTACAATTATATATGTTTTTAATAGACTTCAAAACCTACATATTTATAAATAGAAGGCTCTAAATAGATTTTGAATCTATTTATACCCTATATATATATATATATATATATATATATATGATTAAGTATGACAAGTTTTAGAAACAAAAATTTAACCTATTTAAATCAATAGGCACTAAAATAAGACGGTCTTCTTCCTAAATATGTCAGGCCTTATTAGACTTTAATTGAGCCCCATATTAAAGGCTTGGCCTAATTTTACTCTTAGATTTTATTATCCATTGACTGAGATAATAAGTAATTTCTTTATATAAAAAAGAGGAATACGGGAACACATTTTTTAGGAGATATTAAAAGCTTTTTACATTTTAAACTTTAGGGATACCCTGATTAAAGAGAAGAAGAAGAAGAATAAATAAGTTTTTCTTTGTACAAAGAATAAAAGGAAAACGACCCGAAAACACTGGGGGGAAAAAAACCTGAATTGAGACTAAAGACATACTTATTGTAGCATTTTTGAAGTTTTGGCCAAAATTCCAATGCCCATCCTCACTCCTATTTTCTCTCTCCCCTCTTCACCGTCTCAGCTTCATTTGAGGCCCCTGGAATTGCCTAAAATCCTTTCCCATGGCTTCTCTGTAATTGTTACTAGCAGAAGGCAATACCGTTTATGTGCTTCGAAGTTAAAGACACAAGCCAAACCCTTCGAAATCCATCCAAAAACGAAAATCCGTGGGCGTTGAATATGCATTGCCGTCTTAGTGTGTTGCGTTGTCACCAAGAATTACAGAGAAGCCATGGAAAAGGATTTGGGGCAATTCCATGGTCCTTGCATGAAGCTGAGACGGTGAGGAGAGGAGAGGAGTGAGAGAATGGGCATTTTAATCTTTTTAATCCAAAACTTGGAATTGACATAATGGGTTTGAGTGCGGGCACCTATATGGAAATGTTAAAGTCTTAAGTTTTCTTATTTTTTAGAGTCTCTTTTGGTCATATTTCCAAGAATAAATAAGATTTTGGGCCGAGGTTTTGAAAAAAAAGATTTTTAGATAATTTTTAGAAAATAGCCTCTGATGAAAAGTTTATGAAAGAAAAAGTAATTTTGAATAAATGAGTGTTTGGATAGTTATTTATAAAAATACTTTTATTATTAATAAATTATAAAAAATAATATAATTATTAAATATAGGAGAGATAAGATATGAGATATGAGAGAGGGTATAGAAAAGAAAGGAGAGAGGGTGTAGAAAAGAAATGGGAGAGGGTGTAAAAAAGAAAAGAGAGGGAAGAGAGGGTATAGAAAAGAAAGTAAGGAGGAGAGAAGGTGTAGAAGAGAGAGAATATAGGGTATAAACAAAGTATGGGTAATATAGTATTTGTTAGTCCATAAGCTCTTTTACTGTTCTAAAAGTTACTCTGACCAGTTTATCTAAAACTTTAATTTTAAATTATAGTTTAATCCAAAAATTTTTTTAAATAAATATAGTTATTTATTTTAAAAAAATTTAAAATCTAGGTTTTACAACAAACCAAACGTACACTTTATTCATGTTTACATAGTTAGGTTTCCAAGAGGCCCATCTTTGTCCAATGGAAATTAAGTACCTCATGGGCTTATTCAAATAAGCCCATTTATAAACTCAGAAATGGAAACCAATCTGCAGAGACTTTTCCGAATTTCCAGCCCACATATATGGAATTGGTTCTTAATATGGTGTGAGCCCAAAAATTAAATTGACGAAAGACTAAGGATATCAGGTGGACAATCAACTGTTTTTATCTTATCCCTCCACACCATAATTACTAAATAGCACTCATACTAAAAAAACAAAATACTAATTACTTTCTGTATTTAACAAGATGACTTATAAACAGAAATAGATAACGCCTTTAGAAAAATACACGAAAATATAATAATTAGATAACTTATTTATAAATATCAAAAAATAAATTAAATTAGTTAGTTATAAAAAATATGTGTTAGTTTTTTTAAAATATTTATTTTTATTATTTGTATTAGAAATTTGCCCTATTGATAAAAACCCCATTTAATACATTAAATAATAAGAATAATTTAGTAAAAAATTATAAATTTGGAATACAAAATAAACTAAAGTTGTATATATATAACTAAAATAAACTTTTAAATTAGTTATTATATTTAGGATGGAAGGGAATAATTTATAAATAGAATCAGAGATAGTAAATAGAAAAAATAGATCATAAGTGTAATAACAAGATGTTTGCATCATGTATACTACATATTTCCACTTATAATTTTTTTGTTAATTCTCTAATACATTATATACAATTAGATTTTAAATGTAGGACCAATAGTTCTAATAAAAGGGAGCTTTGGAGGTATTAAATTCAAGTTTAAGTAAATGTAAAAAATATTTTAAGAAAAATTACTCTCAATTAAATCTGATAATACTCAAAATCTAACACAGTCAAATAGTTATATAAAAAAAATATTAACAATGAGACTAGTACAATTGGCATTTAGTTTAGGTTCATTAAATATCTAGTTAGGGGTTTGATCCCTGACAATATATATGGAGAGAGTCTCATGACTAATACTATTTTTTTTTTGAAAATTCTACGATATTAGGAGATTAGTTACTACTTATAGTTATAAATATCCTATTCTTACCTAAAAAAAATAAAATAAAAATAGTGATGCATATGAAGCCATTATTGATGGGAAAAAATCTTGGGGGTAGAAAGTGAGTCTCCCTCATGAGAGTGACTAAAATAAATGGCCTTGTAAGTTCAGATTGCCAAAGGATTTTTTTTTCCCTTAAAAGAGACAATGAAACTTAACCTGCCTTGTAAACTTTACCTGCGCTATGCCTATTACTCTGTTTAATAATGAAATAGTCCACACAACTTGACTTGTAAAAACGGCACGCTTTGAAAGTGAAACAGAATCTACCACTTCCCAAGAAAATAAAAGTCACTTTTTTAAAAAATAAATAAATAAATAAAAGGGTTTAGGTAACTTTGGTGAAGGGACCCGTAAAAGGTGGGATTGAAAAGAAAGACCCACCACACAAAGTCCATGAACCTACAATTTTTAATGGAATGAATTATTACACCATGAGACAAGTACAAAATTTGGCCGAAGAGTGATCTTATTAGAATTATGGTAATTAGTGATAAAACAAACCACGTGCTCCACAGAATCATTCTCTCTTGAAGTTCTGCTGTGGAACTATTGTCCCTCTTGGTTTGGCTCGAGCATTAAACAATGCAGTCTTAAAGTTATGGCATGAGAGAGAGAGAGAGAGAGATTTTGTGGTGGGAAAGTGGTTTGCCACTTGGCAATTAAGAAAAATAAAGTCATGCAACTTTTTTAGTTTCTTGATAGTCGACTTTAGATTCCTACTCCATCGGTTTATTTTTCCATGATATAAAATTATTTAGAGAAAAAATATATAAAAATTATATTTTTTTTCACAGAAATAGCCTTATTTATTTGGGAGAGAGAATGTGTGATGAAAATAAAATATATGGGAATTAAATCCAATGATATGGGTAAAATGGGAAACTACAAAAAAAGTTTAAGACAACTTCAAACTATGTTTTATAAATGAAAATATGTCATACTCAAAATTATATATTATAAAAAGGAACCAAAAAAATATAAAACACGAGAGAAATGGTTATCATAGTCATTTGATGGGGATACCAATTAGGTTTTCTCAATATTACTGTATTTAGAACTATCCTATATTTAAAACCATTAATTTTGAGAAAGAATATAATATAAATATATATTTTTTGTCTAAATATGGGCAAAATAAAAAAATTAATCTATTTTTAGACATATATAATATTTAATCATCACTTAATTTTGGTTTGGTAGTTAGTTATGTTATAATAGAAATTAGAGGAAGTAATTTCTAACTTAATCCTTGAGTGGTTGAGAAAATATGGCTTGAGTAAACAAAATAAGGACGCTTGAGTATAATTTTTCCTTTAGGAAAACACACAAACTATAATTTAAAAAAAAATTGTTTAAAATTTTGATTTATTTTTTTTTTAAAAATAAGTAGTTATATTTGTTTAAAAAAATTTTGAGACTAAATTATAATTTAAAAATAAAATTTTAGATAAGTTATTGATACTAACCTATAGAATAATAAAATTTATGATCTACCTAATTATTATTTTACTCTTATTTTTTATACTCTCTCCCTTCTCTTTTTTTTACTCTCTCTCCCTTATTCTCTCTTCTCTATTTAATAAAATCATAACCTTTTAAATAATTTTCTAATTATAAAATTATTTTTAATAATAACTATATAAATATTCATTTATTTAAAACTATTTTTTTTATAAATTTCTCTCTTAATTTTTTTTTTTAAAAACTGACTAAAAATTTCTTTTTTTTATATAAACTATTTTTCACAACTTTTATTCAAACAGACCATTCAATTAAATTGATTTAAATTGATGGTAGATAAAGTGATACTGAGATAAGATTTGGCCTAACATAGAAAGTTAAGGATAATATTGAGTATTGAGCACTAACTTTAAAAAAAAAAAAAGAAATAGGGCAAATATCTAAATAAGACATAATGATAAAGCACATAATTAAAATATTTTTGTATTTTTTGCCATAAATCATATATTGAGTACAGATAAGACCAGAGAATGACTGAAAACAAAAAGAAGAAAGAAAGCACACTGAAAAAGAAGAAGAAGATTCAAAAGGAAAATGCTTAAAAAGACGAGGGTATTACAAAAGGCTCCCTCTGTCACATGGAACAGACTCAATCTCTTCAAGCATCCTGTTCCCATTTGAATCTTTTTTTTGAAACATTAACATTAATTAATAATTAACACAGATTTCTTAGACAGAGGGGTTGCTCCTGAATGATCCGAGAGCCTTAGCTGCTCCTGCCCTTAAGATGAACTGGTGGTAGAATGCAGCTATGGCTGCCCCAATGAATGGTCCCACCCAGAAGAGCCACTGCACCAACACAATTAACAAAAGGTTTAGATAAAGTTGCAATATTTTTCTACTTTACTTATCTGAAATAGCAGTTTTTAAGGAAAAACAAAGAATTCTGGGAATTCAAGAATACTCACATGGTCATCCCAGGCTTTCTGTTGGTTGTAGATAACAGCAGCTCCAAGACTCCTTGCCGGGTTGATTCCAGTACCGGTGACTGGGATAGTGGCCAAGTGAACCATGAACACAGCAAACCCAATGGGAAGTGGAGCCAAAACCTTCAAGCACACAACAAAGATTAATAAGTGACTAAATTAATTAATTTACAAATATTAAGAAAATAAGTTAGTTATTTATAACAAATATGTGTCAGTTTTTTTAAAATACCCCATTGAAAACCCTCTTTAAAATTTTATATTTAGGAATAAAATAAATATTATAATTAACTCTTATATTTAGAACTAGAGAAAGTAAATGTTAGTTAAACAGCAAGTAGTAGTTAAAGCCTAAAGTGAAAAACAATGAACAAGTGGGATGGGTTCACAAGCAAAGATGTGGGGAGGCCCATGATTCCCACTTCTTTTATTATTACTTAAGAGGAAGGTGAATACAGAACACCAAGCTGATATTGACAAAAATGAAGTTGATACTGCAAGGTTAGAGAAAATGACAGAAGCTATATATTTCAAGGACAGAATTATGACCACTTTACTTTTGGAGGGCCTCAAAAACTTCACAACTTTGCTTTCAAGGTATAAAGGAAAACAAAAAATTATGAAAGACAATAACTAAAGTAGAATCCATTATTCCCCATAACATGAAAAGACATTAGATAATCTTCTTTATTCATGTGCCAGCCATGATAACTTCCAAACACACCACCACATATTCAAATAAGCCTATGGACCCATGTTTATCAAGCTCATGATGCTATGTACTATCATGCTCCTCATAATTTTTGTGTAGGAAAATGATAGCAGAAACATCCCAGATGAATCAAACACTCATCCACCAAACAGATTAACCAAGACCACAAAAAAATATACTAATTATTATGAAGTCCATATAATTACCCAAAAGTCTCAATAATAGCTTAGGAGCTAATAATAGTGCAGGAATAAGTCCATTCCTTGGCACCTCATAATAATTCCCCCAAATATATATGATCTCTCATTTCATTTAACAGTTTGGAATACTCATGATCAGATAAATTGAACTAGATAGTGAAAGGGATACTATTTTCAGATTTCAATAGGGATTTTCGCTAGAATGATATTCTACCAGTTGATGAATTTATAAAAGAACATAAACCGTTTTCTCTTTTCTGTCCCTGCTTTCTACTAGAGTCCACCAATCTGCAGTAACTAGAAGCGGATCCATGTTTACCCACTAATATTAAAGTCCATATTAAGACCTTAATATTAAAACGAATATGTGAAGACAGAGACTTTAGAGCTTTCTAGATATCTGAATTCAAAATCAGATGGAAGTTGTAAATTCCCAAAAGTTACATGCTTGTATGGTAAAAAATATTTATCATCTAACTTATCATACATTCTTTCTTCCCTTTAACCAAAGTTTCAGCACAACTTTTCAGGCAGCCCTATCTTTTGTTCTAACAGTAATTCTTCAAATCAATTAAAAATTCACACAAGCACAAAAAGGAAACTCATCTCAGTAATAACAGTATCAGATTAAAATACTTACAGGCACATGGGAGTCTCTAGCGTTCCTCTTGGGATCAGTAGCAGAGAACACAGTGTATACCAAAACAAAGGTTCCAATGATCTCAGCACCTAAACCAGTGCCGGTGCTGTAGCCATCGCTCAGAGAATTGGCGCCACCACCGTACTTGGTGTAATAAGCCTTTTGGAAGGCCTTCACTAACCCAACTCCGCAGATAGCACCCAAGCACTGAGCCACCATGTACAATATGGCTCTAATCAGTGACACCTTGCGAGCCAAGAACAGCCCAAATGTCACTGCTGGGTTAATGTGACCTCCTATATTCATTGAACCACAAATTTCAGAACTTGAATAAACTCACAAGTTACAAAAATGTCAATTAATTCTAGAACTAAGCTTAGTGGGTGTTCTCTTATGACTCAGAAACAGAGGATCTTCCTTTTGGAGCTCAAGAATTAGGAAGTACAAGAAAAATTAAACAAAAAAAAAAAGACATATGAGGATTATAACTAAACATTTTAAGAGAAAGCTGAGATCCCAGTAAGGTATTCTGGATAAATAAAACCAGAGTTTTAAGAACTAAAAATTTTTCTACCTTCAGCTGAAACGGAACTATAAAACATAGTAAAACAGAGGAATCTCTATTTGTGGGGCTCAGAAACTTGAAAGTATAGGTGAAGTTAAGAAAACAAAGGCCAAGTTTGAATAGAAACCAAAAGCAGTGAACTTAAGATGAAAAAGTAAGTTGAGAACAAGCCATATACTCTTCAACACCCACCTGAGATTCCGGCGGTGCAGTAAACAAGAATGAAGATCATGCCACCGAAGGCCCAGGCAATGCCAAGAATGCCGACGCCACCACAGATATCGCCGTTGGCTTGGGTATCTGACTGGTGCTTGTAGCCAATCACAGTAAGGACGGTAATGTAAAGGAAAAGCATGGTGGCTATGAACTCAGCAATCAAAGCCCTGTAAAAGGACCACTTGCCGAGCTCCTCCGCGTCAATGAGCGGTGCCGGAGGTGGGTCATGGTAGTCCTTGGTGGAGTAAGACCCACGCTCTGCAACCTCAACGTCCTTAGCCATAGAAAAACTAGAAAAGTTGAAACCCCAGAAGGAATCAGGAAGAAAGAGAGGAAATTTGCGAGAGAAGGAGAGGGCAAGAAAGCTAGAGACTTTGAAAGAGAACGGGGAGACTGAGTTACAGAAATGGGAGAGGATGAAGGGGTATATATGGTGGGAGTGAGGGTCGTGTCTCTCTTTTGAGTTACTGTGCAGATGCAGAAGCAGAGAAAATCAGAAAATTATTTGAAATTTAGGGGTAAATGGAAGTGATGAACCAATGGGGTGGTTTCGCTTTCACAATCACCGACCTCCACCTTCACCCTGGACTTTACTAACACCTCCCTTCCACTCTCTTCTGTCTTCTTTTCATCTTTTTTGTGTTTTCACTAAAACTACATTTTAAAACCCATGTTTTCACCAAAATTATATTCCTTCACTCCCTTTAAAAAATATATTGTTGAATAATTTATAGAAAAAATAGTTGAAAAATCACTCATTCTATAACTTATAGTTTAATAGTTTAAAGGTATCTCAAATTTATTTAAAAACTTAAATGCAACTTTTATTTAACTATATATAATATATTTTCAAACAAATATAAAATAAAAAATATTTATACATATATATTATATATATAGCAAAAAATATTACAATCAGTCAATATGAGTTGTATCCACTCACTTACATGAGATTTTAGGTGCCTTTGAATAAAGAATGTTTCAACAATATTTTTTAATTCATATTATAGCAAAATCTAATATTACTTTTCTCAAATACTCTCACAGCAAATATTCTCAAGGATCAATGAATCTTATAGGAAAAACTTTAAAATCAAATGATAATTAAGTAGTATATAATTACAAATTACATACTACTTAAATAATATAATATGGAATGATAATATATTTATATTGTTTATTTATCATTACAATTTTTAAAGATTAAATCATTTTCTTATAATCTCATAGTCATTTCTCTATATTCTTATTTATAATACTCTACCAAGACACGTTCATTATTGAAACATAAATAGTATAAAAATAGTCATTAAGTTCATAAAAAAATAATCATTAACATTTTATTGAAATTTTAAAATGGCAAATATTTTTAAATGAAGGGAGTAGCGACTTTTTGACATGTTTCAACAAATTTAATCAAAATGAGGAATTTGTTTGTGCAGTGCATAAAAATTGATAAATAAATTATACTTTTAATATTTTTTTCCTAATATTGTTTATGATTTAAGATGTTATGTGTGTGTGAAGTATTGACATATTGAATTTAATATAGAAAAAATTAATCATTTAATTCTTTACTTTTTAATCTGAATATAACTCAATCTCTTCAATTTAATTCGTCACAACCTAATTTTTAAAATTTAGAATATTTAATAAATCTATCCCTAGCATTGAAAATCAAACTGCAGGCTAAACGGTGTTAACTTTCATTTTTGACACCCTCTAGCAGCATTCTTCTTTTTCTTTCTCTATGTTTTTTTTTCATCTAACCTTTTCAAAATTCCTACAGATCCTTCAGTTTGATTTTTAACACCAAAGATAGATTTGTTAGATGTCTCAAATTTTAAAGAATGAGTTATAACGAGCTAAATTTGAAGGATTAAATTATGTCTAAATTAAAAATTGAAGGATTAAAAAATTAATTTTTTTAATAGATTAAAATGCTTAAACGTTTGAAGGTTTTGAAAATTAATTATTTAAAAATGTGGGCCTTTTGATGTAGTTTTTTTATTCTATGTAAGTATTTCTTCTCGTGTCAAAATTAACTGTAACATTACCGTTAGATAGTTGGTTAAAAAAAAAATTAATAAATAAGAAAGTTGGAGTTAGATAGGCTGAACTCCATTTTTCTTCAAACTTGTACGACTCTTGAGAATTGTTTTAACTTGCAAGAATCCAATTCTCAATCAATGCAATTGGAATATTTCTTACTTACTACATACACCAATTTAATTAGAATATTGAGACAACTTTTATAATTCAAAGTATAATATTATGCACTCTTTTAAAAAGAATACCATATCATCTATAATTAAAAGCTTCAATTTATTTCTCTATTTCTTTATTTGTTGTTTTAAAAAAAATAAGAATACTTTGCTGAAAAATATGATGAACAAGACTGAAATGGTAACATGTGGATATTTAGTAAAATGTTTAGGTAACAATAAAAATTGTCGCTTTTGCTTCTCAACGTGTTTAGAGGGAAAGGAATAGTAGGACTTGGATCAAAAGAAAATGGCCACCTCATCGTTTAATTCTTGACATGATCTTACCGTCACTTTGACTTTGACTTTGACTTCTCAACTAATTAACCATAATTTCCACGCCATATAATTTCCACACACGTGTTTGAGAAAAAATGGAGAAAACTCTCCCTATTAAAAATTTTATTAAAAACAACAACCTAATAAAATTTTATACATATAGTGCCTTTATATTCTAATCTATTTATTATATTTTTTAAAGAGAATTTTTAAAATTTTATATTCTACATGGCGAGTATCAGTATTTTAGTTTAAGTCCTTACTAGTAATAAAATTTTTAATTGGGACACACATATGCTTGCTTGATATGATGTATTTTTTTTTTATTTCTAATATAAAAATTAATTAAAAATTAAATTTTTTTAAATATAATATTTTAATCTATTTATTATATTTTTTAAATTAATTTATCTAATTTATAAATTTATATATAATATAATATTATATGAGAATATTTTAGAGTGATCATGTTATATTTATTTTAATAAAATATTTTATTTTATTTTTTAATCTATTTATGTTAATTAATTAATAACATGGCGTAAGATGAATGAAGAAGGAATAAAAGTGAAGAATATTAAAAGATACGAAAAACTACCTTGAATTGCGATCTCAGAATTGAGATTTACGAATACTTTTCTGTGTGGACGATAAGGTTGAGGATGGAGATTGATGAGACATGACTGTTACATTAAGAATCAAGGCTGCAGCAGTATTCACGTACTCACTCGACTTCAAAGTATTACTTTTATTTCATTGTTAATAAAGTATCTAAATATTAATTTTTTATTTAGTTTATTTAATTATACCTAATTTAGAAAGTCACGCTTAATTAAAAAATAATAATTTATAGCAATTATATCACTATAATTGGCATTCGAGCTGTATATTCCATCCAGCAAGAATTAACATGTGACTAATTAAGTCCAAGTTCAATTGACTAAAATCAATCAAGATTACAAAGAGACACATTAATATTTCCAAAATGTAAAAACATAATACACGTTTAGATCTCCAAGGATATATGTTTTTTAATATTATAAATAAGATTAAATATATGACCTCTTTATATTTATAGGAGAATTTATATACTTCTAGACTGGAGGATCTAGATTAATAGTTGCATATTACAAGCAATATAAATTCCATAATGTTGAATCAACAACAAAAGATTCTTTAAATACTTCTCGTCAGATTTATTGCTAGATGCTTTAAAGAGTTTCACAAATATCATGATTTAGGATTTGTTTAGATAATAGTTTAAAAAATGATTTATAAAAAATAAGTGTTTAAATAGTTACTAACAGAAAGATTTTTATAATTAGTAAATTATCAAAAAAATATAAGATAAAAATAAAAATAAAATATCGAAATTTCGGTTAACTCTTTTATTATTCATCCTCTCATTTGTCTTTTTTATCTTACGACAGATGTAGGACGATGATGCTGCCAATAGATGAAAGGTAATGATAGACAGAGGCGACGTACATAGGTGAAAAAAGAGAGATAATGGCAAGTAGCAACAATAGAGCTTAAGTAGCAATAGCAGCAAGTAGAGATGGCAAAGTTAAAACGATTCCATCAAAAGGTAGAGAGAGAAGAAGAATGGGAGAGCAGAAAGAGGGGAAAAATAATGATAAAATAATAACTAGGTAGCTCATAAATTTTTTTACTATTATAAAAATTATTTATAGTAATTTATCTAAAATCTTAATTTTAAACTATAATTTGATCTAAAATTCTTTTAGATAAATATAAATATTTATTTTAAATTTTTTTAGATTAAAATTTAGGCTAAATTCTTTTCAAAACCAAGATTTTAAAATTTGCCAAATAAACATTTCTAACAAGTATGTATGTGTAGACCCAATAATTACAATCGGAGAATAATCCTCCATAGTAAAAAAAAAAAAATACCTCAAACAGCGCGATGATTTGGGTTTTCCGAATATGTCATGCCACTTATTCAATTTGTCATCACTTATTTAATAATTTATTATCAAAGTTATTAATTAAATAAATAAAAACAGAATAAAACTATAAACTTAGATGTAGTGAAATTGACTAACAGGTAATAGTTATGCAATTTTATTATTTTTAAAATATAATAACTAAATATAAGAATATAATCTTTTAATCATATTTATAGAATAGAAAGTAAATTGATTTTTTAGTTATATTCTTAAGTCATATCATTAAATATTTTATATAAATATATAATTTTATTATTTATTTATTTTATTATAATAAGATATAGTGTATATTAAATATGGATAAAATTAAAAAATTGTTAAATTTTAAGATAAAGTTAATAAAATTTAAATTTTTTATTAGTATGTATAAAATATACTTAAAATAATTTATAAATAGATCATAAGATAAACCAAACATGTAAAATCGTTCCAGATAAGATGCATATAAAGATGATCATGAATGAACCTTGGCCTTGCAACTCGAGAAACTGATATGTGTGTGTGCGATGCTGTTGGGATTACGTATATGGGTTATTGTACTTTGCCCCATCAGAATCAGGGTGTGCCATGCTGCCTTGGAATATTGCCTTTTGGACTTGTTATATATACTTATTTGTGAAAACAACAAATTGATTTTTTTTCCTTAAGAAACCCCATGAAGATGAGAAATTAAAAGATATGACAATTAACTGTAACGTTACGGGATTCCTTTATTGGATTCCTTGATTTTAATAACATATGATGATGGCCTGATTATTTAATATTTTCAATAATTATTTATTTTCAGGATATATATAATCAATAATTTATTGGTCCCAAACTAGCCGGGATTGAGAGACTTATTATGCCTTTTTTTTTTTTTTGTTGGGTCAAGAAAGTCTTTGCGGGTTCTCCCCCTTAATACAAACGTGTGGCACGCGGTTAATCCAATTTCGCTGGCGTTTCTGGAGGTTAGGCGCCGTACATACGTTTCTTCATGTGTTTGGTCGATATCGGCTAAAATCTTCGTGAGAACCGAACCCATTAGATGATCGACACGTGGGACATTCTCAACCACAACACGTGTTTTGGACTCTTTCGTTTTGGGGAAGCGTGAAAAAGTTGTGACTTGAGAGGGCTTGGCGGTCAGTCCCGTTGCCATGTGGGATCCGCCGCTTCACAGTCACGCTTATCCCATTGGTCCCTAACGGTCCAAAATGATGATCTGGCCTCTCAAGAGGTATACAAGAATTATTATATATTATCATCATATTTTTTTATTGCTAAACTGTCTTGGGGGCGGCTATTCAATATTTTATCCAATATAAAAAATTAGAACATAAAAAAAAATTTAATAAATAGAATATACAAAAAGGACAAGCTTATTATTTTATTTGATCTGATACATAACTGGGCATCGTTTTATTTATGCGCCATACTTAGAAAATATAACAAAGTTAAATAATAATATACCTTATATATTTAATATAAAAAATATTTAATTAATTTAATTGTATAAAAAATTAATTAAATTATTCAATATACTCTTTCCACCCTTAAATAGGATATCTTTAATTAATTTTATTAGGCTAAAGAAAGTAATTATGTTGATTAATAGGATACAACTTTTTTAAAATACTCTCATCATTTTTCTTAATTCCTTTCTTCAATTTTTTATTTGATTATCATTAAAAAAATATTTATAGAGATAATTTAAAAAATTAATAAATATAATAAATATTTCTTATATTTATGACTAAAATCAATTCTCTAATTAAATCTTATATCTAAGATTATAGGAGTATTATGTGTTTCTAAAATACTATAATCATCTTCTTTAACTCCCTCCCTCTCTTACTTGGTTGTTGTCATCTTATTGATAGAGTACTAATAGATGTAATTTATGAAAAATTTTGATAAAAATAGAAAATATATCTTATATTTATGATTAAAATTAACTCTTTAATTAAGTCATATATCAAGAACTATAAGAGCATAATACAAAACTAATTTAAAATAGAGAAAATCAGTTAGAGTTCATGTTTTAAAATTTTTATTATTTAAAAAGATTTGATATATTTTTATATATAAAAATACAGATACTCTAAAAAATGTGTATATAAAATGTAATGGTATTTGGATTCAGGTCTAACTAATAAAATTTTTAAATAGAATATTTTAACGTATTAAATATATTTATGTTATTTCCTATTCATACAAAATTATTTTTTTGTTTTAGAAAAACTAATAATTATTGGAAGGTTGAATTAGATGGATGAGTAGTACCGACTAAGCAAGGTTTGTTGTTTTCCAAATTGTGGACAAAAGGTCGACTTCTTTAATTTAAAGAAAATTTAAAAAACAAGAAGGAAGAAAATAACGGCCATTAAGATAGATGATTATCTCGCAAGCTCCTTTTGTTGTGGGCGGATGGTATAATGCAATATTCTTATGATAACTACTGCCATCCACATTATCATCATACAAACAATTATTCAAAATATACATGCATGCACCAATTATTTTAAGCATATAAATTATTTTACAAAATAAATAATTCAAATATACTTTATTTTTTACCCCAACAAATCAAATACTTTGGCAAATTAAATATATGAATGTTAGTCATTTTATTTCGTATATAATTACTTGGGTTTACATTCCAATTTTTTTTAAAAAAATAAGTGTGATATAAATTTTTATAACTTATTAATGTTGTGGTTAGTTACACATTTTATATTTTATATGTTAGGCTTGATCAAAGGGAGAATTTTAATATAGGACTGGATCATTATAAGAATGCAAAATTATATTGATGTTGATATTAATCAATGATACTATAATATTAATTAGTAAACTAATCTTTAAATATATCACTTCAATAGGGAGGAAATCCAATTAATTAAATTCATATGAACATGAAGCATGATAATAAGTGAAAATTGAAATATAGTGATAGTGACATTTAGAAGAAATGGTGTGGTTGCTGTGGGACTTGGGTGTAAAAATTGAAAATATTCATGGGTCATATTTGAAATGAAAAAATATTTGATAATTGACCAGAATATGCCATATAAAAACTAAAAAAAAAATCTTAGTGTATTGCTTTCCATCTTAAATATAAAAATTATATAAAAAAATTATTTTAATTTTAAATATAATATCATAATTTATTTTATCTCTTAAGAATATAATTTTTTTCTTAAAATATCCCTATATGATCATACATATTAAGTGAATTTATATTAAAGGTAGCTCAAATACATATAATTAAATAAAATATTTTATAAGTAATTATTATAAATAAATAATCAATTAATTTTTTTTAATTTATTAAAATTAATTAAATAAATATTATATTACAGAATAATAGTTAGCCGTTAGATAAACAGCGAGGAGGCTAGAGGGAAGGCATTGTGGGCGATGCGGAGCTAGGGGCGGTGTTGACAACTGTACAAACAGCTACGATCACATGATTATTTCTTACTTTGTCTTCTCAAATCTTCCCGCGGTTTATTTCTCAAAAGCTTCATGAATCTCCACGTAACTGCCAATGTCTCTTCATTTTTTTACCCCTTTTTGTTAAGCTAGCTGTAGCTAGAATATATATATATATATATATATATATATATATATATATATATATAAACGTAAAACCTTTCTTCATTCCTAAAATATAAGAAATAGACATAAATTGAATAAATTAATTTAATTAATTATTTATAAAATATATACGTTAGTTTATCAAACATATCCCTCTAATAATTTTACATTGAAAAAAACTCTTATTGACGAAATATCTTTTTACCTGTAAAATTAATAGTAATATTTTTAAAAAAATTATAAATTTAAGAGATAAAATAAATTTTTATATTTAAAATTAAAATAAACTATTCATCAATTAATTTTTATATTTAGACCAAGAGTAGATATTTAAGAAGGAAAGGCCAAAATTACAAAAAAGCACATGTAGTACAAGGTTCATATAAATCTTGGAGGGCTGAAAATACATAATATCTATACAATACTGAAAAAAATATTACAATAAATATACAATTTATAACAAAGTTCAATATCGAAAATAATACTAGGTTGTTCACTTATTTAAAAAATTTTAATAATAAAATTGTTTATATAAAATTACACAGTAATTTAAAAAAAAAAGTTCAAAAAATAGGGTCAAGCCTTATGTCAGTCTTCCCCGCCTCTGCCTCTGCCTCTGTCCTGTATATATATATAAAATAATGGTCACGAGCTAGTAATTTCCACAGGACACATGACGCTAGCTAGCAAGCATGCTAAAGGTCGTAACTTTAATATTTCAACTGGGGTTAATTAAATTGATGATGATGTTCTTTGTTTTTCTCATGGCGCAAGTTGCTAGAGACCATATGACACAACTTGATCTTTAACGTGTGTGTATACACACACACACACACATATATATGAAAGGACAAATGTAGAAGGGAAAGGATGGATCTTGAAGTTTCTGGAATGATAGCGAATTAATTCCTTGCACATATAATTAAGTAAAACATCATACATCATGATTCTGTTCTTGACATATATATTCACTTTTGCTAAATAACTTTATATATATATATATATATATATCCCAAACAAAGAATATATATATATAGCAAAAATGTGTTTTATTCAATGACACACCCTCACCATTCGAAGACAACGATGTGCCACCAACAAATACACACACAACACTTCCTTGTTTGCTTTGAAGGTTTTGGAATCCTCTTGCTTTTTTTCTTGTCCTTATTGTAATCATCGACCCATTAAAACAGATACTATTAGGGTTACAATTTTGGAAGATGAAGTCTCTCTCTGGCTCTTTCCAAATTGTTATTAATATATAATTATCAGCTCTGTCTCGTGTTTTTTTTTGTCATTTTTTGGCGTGCTTTATTTAAAACTGCAGGAAGAGCCCATCCTTTTTTTGTTTGTTGTATTTTTCACAATTTACTACACTTAGCTAAAAGGCTCCATATCTTTAAGAAACAGACAGGAATGTTAACATCAGACTCCTTTTATTTTTAATATAAAATATATTTATCTAATTTAATAATATTAAATTAGTTAAATACATGGTCTCTCTAAAATATTTTTGTAATAATATTATATTATATTTTAATTCATAAATTAGATAAATTTATTTAAAAAATGATAAATATAAGATATAAAATAGGATAAAATATCTTATATCAAGAACTAAAATCTATTATCAAATTAGGTATGCATTTAAGACTATACGAGTATTATCAAAGAATTGATGGTATATATATATTTTTTAAAAATATTTATACGATCAATATTCAAGGGTAATGATTGGTCACAACTCATTTATTTTTTTATATTGTCAGAATTATATTATCTTTGAACTTTGTCTCTAACGTTTTGTTCGACGAAAAGAGCTAAAGCTGAATAGAGAATATATTATCTAAAGTAAGTAAGTGGTTTTCATTATTAAGAATAATTGATCATGGTGTACAAGGGTATTCCAGTTGTTAACAATTGAAAATATTATCTGAGACGAATTTTTAAAGAAAATAATATTCATTGAACATTCGCATAATGTAGAAGTCGTCGACAATATATAAAATATTAAATAATATTCCTTAATAATTAAGTCACATCCAGTAGCATATATGACGCTTTCCAGACTCAGTACAACTCATGAGAAAATATATCTATTTTTCCGTAGCCCGACTTCTCTAAAACCTATTGTCTCTCTCTCTCTCTCTATATATATATGTATGTATATATCATCTTATATTAATTAGAAACTAAAAGATTACTTTTTTCCATCCTTGGAGGAATAGAAAACACACACACACACACACACACACACGTAGATTTGCAGAGGTTGTGGTACGTAGTTGTTTCATGAGATATTATGTATGTATAGAGTAGCTACTAAATAAGGGAAAAGAGCCTGTGATTGGTGGGTTAGGTGGAAAATAAATAAAAAGGCACTTTTTTTTTCTATTTGAAGTATAGGAAGAAACAATGAATATAGTGTTATATTGGTATCTGCACTTGGCCAGCTCAATCCACTCAGATTACAACCAGGCACCTATATTTGGCCAACAATCAATCCACATTCTCTTTGACGAACGCCACACAAACAATTATTCTTTCTGTTTCATGTCATTTGTCAAAAAAAAAAACTTCAATTTGGAACTCAATAAAATTAATAAATAAATAATGTTATATTTTGTAAAATATCCTCAATAGTTTTCTTTAAATAAATGCTACTTCTAATTTAATACATTATTAGAATATCTAAAATTGAAAATTATTATATAGAAGCATGAAAAACAGTATTTTTGTCACGAATAATATGAGATGAATAATGGAGTAGCTTTATAATATTGAATTGAACGGTCACTAGTGCAAAATATATATTATATTCAGTTGCATGTTAAAAATACATTTTCACGATTACACGAGTTATAGTAGAAATAGCAGTAGAAAAAGATAGTAATTTTCACATTTAATTTATTATAGAAATTACAGTATCTGTTAAAAATAGATAGGACTTGATTTATTACTGTTTCAGTTTCATATATAACAGACACGAAAATCAAACTGTTATTATTAAATTAGCATTTTGCATTATATTGAAGGAATTATATTAATTGCTTTTGTGATTTGTGGGGGAAGACAGTTGTGGTTTGATTGTGAAGGAGGGTGTCACGATAAAGAGAGAAGAGAGTAGGGTTTGATAAAGATTACCAACAAAAGTTAGTCTCTCTAATAATAAATTAGTTTATAATTAATAAGATTACGCATTTAAACTCTATTATTAATATAAAAATTTTATTAGCGAATAATCTATAAAGGATAATGTAACAATAAGAAAAGAGAGGAGAGGAGAGTTTGGTAAAAACTATATATCTATTTATTAATAAATTGACTAATAACTCACAATATTATAAATTCATATCCCATTAAGAATATGAGGATCTTATTAATAAATAATTTATAAAGTAGAATGTGATGGTAAGAGAGAACAGAGAAGATAATAGAGTTTAGTGAAAAGTGTTAGTTCAATTATTAATAAGCTAGCTAATAACTTATAAGATTATAAATTTATATATGATAATGATATGAGAATTTTATTAATAAATAATTTATAAATAGGATATAGTACTTGTTTCGTTTTAATCAAAACTAATATTTTAAAAAGGCTTATGTCCTAAACTTTAATTTGGAGAAATTTCAAAACAAATAGTCATATTTATTCAAACAGAATTTTAAACTAATTATAGTGTAAAAATAATATTTTGTAAATGCTATTTAGACTAAATTTTGAAATAGTAAAAGAGTTTATGAATTATCTAATTACTATTTTATCTTTATTTTTTCTCACACCCTTTCTCTTCTATCTTATATATTTTCTACCCTTTCTTTTGTCTTTTTTGTTTTTTTTTACTTTATCTCATATCTCCTCTCTTTCTCTCTCATATTTCTTACTCTTAATTAAATCATATCATTTTTAATGATTTATTAACAATAAAAATATTTTTAAAAATATCTATCTAAATACACAATTATTTAAAATTATTTTTTTATAATTTTTTTAAAAATGTGTTTAAAAGTTTTTTTTTTATAATTTGTTTTTAAAAAACTTAGAGAGAGAGAGAGAGTTTGGTGAGAACTATTAGGAGTATCGAATAATGGTGGCTTTGAATGTTTCATGTGCCGTGGATTGTGATATATGATTGATGGATATGGAAAACTAAGAGGGTGGGCTGAAGAATCTGGAGGTGCCGACGAATCTCTGAAGACAGAGTTTGGTAAAAATTAAACATTTCAGTCAACTCGCTTACTTGGCATCTTGCCGCCCAACTCACCTATAGCCACCTCCCCTACTCATTTTACCAATATTATTGCACTCTTTATTCTGACTAGCTCAGGGTACTCGTAGCAATGATGAGTTTCAACGATTTAAATATAAAAATTTTAAATAAAAAATAATAATATTAAAAAGATAAAATTTAATTTTTTTAAAATATAAACTATCTAAATTAAATATAGACAGTTCAAATTTCAGATGAGCATTCAATCCACTCCCCTATGCCCAAAAGTTTATTTGCAACTCATATTTAATTTATCATAAAATTTATTGTTCAAATTAATAATGTGCTATGGTTGAGTTTTTTTTTTGTTAAGCATTTTATTAGGAGTTTGATACGTGTCTTTGATTATATGTATTAAAACAACCTTGTTTAGTATGAAGTAAAACCTACTTCCTTATATGATATTTACTATTAGAAAAGGGATTTGTCTTTAACTGTATGCTTAAGGCTACCTTAATACACCCAAAAAAGAACTTGTCATTTAAACTTAATTCAATACTTCACATTTCAAATTTAACGTTATTAATTTGTAATTACTTAATAATAATTTTTATATAATATTCGATATTGTTGCTAAATTAAAAACGGTTTAGTTATTAATATATATATATATATATATATAAACGATTTATTTTGTTAATGAGGAGAGCACTATTGAGGAGCATGGGATGTGATTCTCTCACGCATGTTCCTAACGTCTTGTCTTGTCCCTTTAATTTCTAATAAAGTATGGTTCATTATATAGAATTAAAAAAAGCATGATGTTATTTATAGAATTTATATTATATATTAAAATTATCACCTGAGATTTTCTTCACCATGACGCCGCCCACTTTTATTTCTTCAAACTGTTTAATGTGGATACATCCAGGGGCAAATTTAAGATTGAGGGAGAAATTGTAACAAGTTTTTTATCTAATAAATAAATAAATAAATTATAATATTATAAATATAATAATTTAAATATAAAAGACTAAATATAATTAATAACTACAACAATAAAGTTGAATACTACAAGTTTGTATATTTTAAAAATACTATAAAATTTTCTTCTGACAAATACCTCATATTCACTGTATATCACACCATCAAATCGTTCAATCATAAATCCGTTTTACTGACATTTATTATTGAGAAAGCTCTTCCAATTATTCAATTTCTAAATCATTTTACTTTATAAATTACCATTTGTCAAAATTCTCTTAGTCTAAATAATCAAACTCTATTTAAATATTTAACTCAAATAAATATTTACTAACTTAAATTTCTAATCATATTCTATTATTTTTTAATCTATTAACTCTTAATTTTAAATCTCAAGTCAACCCTATAAATCGTGTCCTAAGAGTAATATTAGAAATAAAAATTAATATATTATAATAAGTTTCTCTATTTTTTTGTCGACAATAGATAAAAAATAAAAATAAACCATAAAATTGAAATACCGTCTTAATCAAAAGAAAAAACTGACTAGTGAGGACAAAGAAGAAGAAAGAGGAGGGGAGGAGGGATACATACAAACTTATATATATATATATATATATATATATATATATATACTGTAATGGTAACAATATCATAATCTTACGTAAGAGTACGCACATGGACGCCACGTGGCTAGTGACACCTTGCTTCTAAATACCACCTTGACGTATCTGTCAAATATAAATCTCGTGGCACCATATATATTGAGAGATATCCACACGTATTATATCAATTTTAATTTTTTTATACAAAATATAAAAAAATCAATATATAAGATGTAACTGATTTCTTATTACCATCCATGTAGTGTATGTATAATCACTCATATGAAGTCATTTACTATATAAATTCATTAATTAATTAAATAAAACATTCTAATTAAACATAAATTAAGATATCGATATGGACGTTAAGATGCATATTATCATCATCGATTTTTATTTGCTAATATACTAAGACAAACTTAATTATTTTCTAATTTTTAATATGTAATGACTTAATTGATCAGAATATAGATGTGTGTCTTGATTTCCACTTATGCTATTTCTCATTGATTGGGCGGATTCAGTGGCCTATTTTTGTGGCAAGAAATCAACTTTTATATAATATAAGATATATTTAATTAATTTGATTAAATTAATAAAGTTAATTAATATAATATATTTTTTAAATACTCTAATTATTTTTTTTAACTCCGTATCTCTTTCTCTTACTTAAATATTGTTGAAGAAATATCAATAGATATAATTTAAAAAAATTAATAAATATAAAAAATATGTCTTATATTTAATATTAAAATTAATTTTTTAATTATGTTATATATTATAGACTGGTAGAATATATTATAATATAAGAGTGTTGAGGTGGCAAAAGAAGATGATATATGGATTATGGAGTGACTATACTTCCGCTGAAAACCTTTTATTAAGTGGCCTACATTAATTAATTAAGGTTTTGCCGCCGAATTCTTTGGAGTGAAGCCTAACCATGTTTTGGATAAGCCATCATGCTTTAAGTATTAGTTTTTTACTTTATTTATTTATTTTAATTTTTTTTTGCAAAGTTGATAGAAAAAGAAGTACCTTTAAGTCTTGGGCAAATATTTTTATTTTGTGATAATTATTCATTTTACTTATAGATCAGTCTTTGGATTATGGCTTCACGCGACTCAATTTTTAAAATTTTAATTTATTTATAATTTAATCTTTATTTTTTTTTATTTTTATATTATCATTCTTATCATTTTATGAGTCATCTATGTGTCAAAAATCCATTCCACCTCAGCACCACGTGTGCTTTTTGTTTGGTTGATAGAATTTAAACGAAAGAAGGGCCTGAACGAAAGGTGTGTCATTGCCAGCCAAGTTTCATCTGAGTCTCCCATTGAATTAGAGAACATGATTGGTGTTCTTAAGCCGGCGTCTGATCTAATATATTTAAAGTCCATTAATTCTAGAGATGATATAATATAAATTATAAATGATTTAATGGGATAATTATTATCAATTCTTAAAAAAATAATATAATTACTACAAAAATTTAGAACAAATGAGCACTTCAAGACCTATTGGCATTTCTTATATATAACTTATTATTGTATGATATTAATTTGTTATAAGATTTTTTTATAGAGTCTAAACGATATTTCTAATCGATAATTATAAACTTATCATCTTAAGATATAAAAATTAATAAATTGAGTTTTACTTTTTATAATATTTTTTTATATATATAACTTAATTTAAACTTATAACATCGTATTTAAAAGATTTATATATCTATTAATTATACAGAGTTTTGTTATTATTTATTATGGGACTTTGATCACTTGAAACCTCTTAATGATTCTTTGTAATTTAATCTCAATCAACCAGAGAATAGGCAGATTCATAACCGACTAGACCCTTAGGTTGAAACGAAGAGCTCAGAGAACATGAGGGAAGAGAAAGTGTGCAAAGGAAAAGGTAACAAACTACTCAAGTTAATGTCATTAAATTGTTTATTTGTACTTATACAGTAATTTTCCCTAAATTTTAGGTGCTCAATGAGGAAATGCGACTATTAAACATATTAATTGATCAAATGGAAAATAGATTAAGCTTCCTAATTAGTCTTATAGATATCATTATCATTTTAAATTTATTTATCATGATTGACTTATAATGTTCGGTGGTTTTTTTATACAAGAAAATTTAAGTAATTTTAATATCAATTTTCTATTAAAATTATGATATAATTTTAAAATTTAAAAAATATTTATAAAAATTTATAAGATTATTTATTAAAAAAGATGGTATAATCTAGACCTCACTTTGAAATACTTTTAAATTAATAAGGGGATAATTAATTAATGTCACTTAATAATAATAATAACAATAATTGTGAAGTACTATAATAATAAAAAAGGTCATAAAGAGTGGTTGTACTTTTGAATTGGGAATGAATTAGAGGACGACATAGCCTCCCCTCTTTATAAAAATATTAATTGCAAGCCGTCCAATGTCACGTTCCATGATGTACCCTCTCACTTAACACCACAAATTAGGAATTTTAATTAAATTAAACTTTCTTTAATTAAACAAAATGTATATCACCATATCCCACACATATATATATAATCCTTATTGGTTTGGTGGTCAGCTAGCATAGGTAGCAATTTTAAACCTTAGCCAAACAAAAGTAATTAATATTCTTTTAGTGAAATTAACATTTACTGGTAAACTATTAGTTGAGATTATAAATATTTTTATCCCTAAAAAAATAATTTAAATTTAAATGTCAAGAAATATATTTATTGTGAAAAATATAAATATTTCATGCTCTAAATCCTTAAAGGGATTAGTTTTAAGCTTAAGATTATTTATGACACTCTTGATTAAAAAAAAAAGAATATCTAAAAAATATTTTAATATTTTCTTATGATTCTTTTAAAAAATACTCATGCAATCCTTCCTTGCTATACTTCCAATCCTTGAAAAAGTTTCTAGGCGTTTTTTAATAATTAATTAATTTTTGTTATAATATTTATTTTACCCTCATATCAATCATGGAAGGTACTGATTGGGGAAAAAAAATAAATAATTTGGAGTGGTGCAAATGAGTCACCTACATTTGAAGAATATTTTTTAATTCTTAGCTTGCGAAGTTATATTACACCTGTTTCAACATAATTATACCCTTTTCATTGCTTTAATTAAATATTCAAATAACTTTTGAAGATATAGAGATGATTAAAGTATATTTTATCTTTTTTAATAAATTTTTTTATGCATATAAATTAGTTTGAATTTAAGACATTATATTTAAGAGATCATATATTTACCCACCGCACTAGACTTTGTTGATTAGATGATGCATAGTTTTTTTTTGTACAAAATTTTTGATAAATAGTTGAGCTCATCCACAATCTAAGAGTATGATGAAGTCTCTATTCTTTCTAGGTGATATTAATGTTGGGTAAGACGAACCGTCTATTATTCTTAAGCGTAAACCTAAGCACTTGGGAGTTAGGATGTCTCACCAAATATCGCGACTGAAACTACAATAAAATAGTACTCCCCAGGGATCTAACACGCTCCAAATAATTACATATTTCACTCATTCACCAGTTGAACCTATAGACGATGGGTTAGATGATGCATAGTTTTTTTTTGTTACAAAATTTTTTAGAAAGGGGTTAGACTCATCTACGATCCAAGGGCAGGACAAAATATTTCTTCCTCTTAGGCGATACCAATATCAAACAGGGCGAGCCGTCTATTACTTTCAGGTGTAAATCTAAATACATAGGAGTTAGAATGCCTCCTCAAGTATTGCGACTGAAACTATAATAAAATAATACTCCTCAAGGATCAAACACTCTATAAATAATTATATATCTTAATCTTTTATCAATTAAATCGATGGGGTTAGATGATGTATAGTTGTTATTTAGATAGATTTTCCCATGAATTTTCATGCAGACTTAATTAAAAGTGGGTCAGGCTAAATAAATGTATTTTTATTTGGGTTGCAATTTTGAGCCCAGCCCCACAGACGTGCTCACATAATTGAGCCACACAAATTTAAATGACACACTGTCTATATATTGTGTCTAAGAGGGAAATAAATATATAAATAAATATAGTGTCTAAGAGGGAAGTTGCATGCTACGTTACATACAGAAGTGAATGCTACACGACACAATGTCGTTTAATGGCTTTGGCGTCACTCAAAATTTAGTACTGATCAAATCACGTCATGTAAAATAATTTGTGCATTTAGCAGCAATCCGTGACTCATGTCATGTAAAGCTCACCACCACAAATCATTCCAACGTAATAATAGTTGGCAAAAATCTTAAAATACTACCCTAGGCCCACCTTCTACTTTGCACATATAACCCTTTATCCAACTAATAGGAGTTAAATCTAGAGAATTTAAATTTTCGCATTTAATATCTGACAATACAAATAATAGGAGTATATTTATACCTGGCAAAAAAACCCTAAAGGAATGGGTTGGTAAATTGGGCCGGGCCACAGCAGGATATCCTCTTCTCTACATGGCCCAGTTACACACACGAAATTTCTTTTTTTAAAAAAACAAACTTTTTAAGGGATAATATATGTATGTATGCATGCATGTGTGTGTGTGTGTGTGTGTGAATTAAATTTCAATAAGTTTTCATCTTAAACCTGTTTATGGTTTGACTCTTGTTCCCTTTCCAATAGAACTTGTACATTGGTCCTCCAAACATTCTCATTTTTCTAAGGTTAAAGGATCATATATACACTATCAAATACCAAAGACCACTCTCTATATTAATTCCAAAGACTGAAAACTAAGTAAGTCATAACCATTTAAGAATCAGATTGTCACGATTAATATTTGACTAAATTATTTAATATTCTCATGAACTTAATGACAATTGCATATAACCTCTATAATATTTTAAGATTGTAATTTAATCCCACTAAACTTTTATTTTTTATTATGGACCCCTTGTTGTTAACTTATTGTTATCTTTTTTACGGAATTTATTATGTCAGATCAATAAAAGGCACCTCACATCCCATGTGTAATCATATATGAGCTAATAATTTTATAATAATTATATCATGTTTACTTAAGGCTTGAAATGTCATTTTATTATTAAGGAAAACCCTCCTTTTCTTGGAGTCTCCAAGTCTGCAATGGGATTAGTATCCCTGATATGAAGAGATTTGCAGACCTGTGAGACCAGTGTTTTTTTTTAGAACAAAAATTTTTAGAAAGGAGTTGAGCTCATTATGATCTAAATGTAAAATGAAGTCTCCCTTTCTCCTAGTCAATATCAATATTGAACAGGGTAAGTCATCTATTATTCTCAAGTATAAACCTAGATATTCAAGAATCAAGATGACTCCCTAAACATTGTGACTGAAATTATAATAAAATAATATTTTTTAAAAATTGAATATATTCTAAATAGTCGCATGTATCACTTCTTTATCAGCTGAACCCCAATGGGTACCTCTTTTGATCGCTAACAATTCAGCAATTGCAACAGGATAAGTAATAAGGCATTTCTGAAATCCTATGATCCGCTTCCCTTGATCATCGCGAACTAAATTCCTTGATCGACGGGATGTTTGTCATCTTTCTTGTTGCTTTGTAATATGGTGGTTGTAATTAAAAGATGTCATGGCGTTTTTGTTTGCAATTTCCAATTTGAAACAGAGACTGAAGGGGGTAAACCCGCAAGCTATAAGTATTTCCTTCAGTCTCTTCCCTGCCTGCTGTTGCAACAAAATCTCTAGTTAGCATGAGGTTGATTGGTAGATCCATTCGGTGGATCCTGTTCCTGACTTGAAATTATTTTCCTTCTGCGGCACAATGGTTTTTCCATGAATTGAAAGCGGGGTGAGCTGCGACTGGGAGAAGCAAGGAGTAGGTTTTCCTTAACGATAAAATGACATTTTAAGCCTTATATAAATGATATAATTATTATAAAATTATTAGCTTATATATGATGCTATAAGAATGCGATGTCTTACATTTGATTTTACGCGACAATTTTTGTCAAAAAGATATTGGTAAATTAATTGGAAGAGGTCCATAATAATAATAATAATAATAATAATAATAATAATAATAATAAAACAGCTTAGTATATAAAATTATCTTAAATTTAAAGTTTTTTTTGAATAATTTAACATTATATAAACTATTCACTCTAATTTTTAATATAAAATTTAATTAATTTTTTAAATAAATTAAATAAACAAATAAATAAATTATTATAAAATCTAATCATTTAAAATAAATTTATATTATATATTATATTTTAATTATAATTATAAAAATTAATTAATTTTTAAATAAATTTAAATAAATTAATTATAATTAATATAAAAATTAAATAAATATTAGATTGAGAAATACATAATATAAATTCATATCAAGATATTAAATATAATTATAATTAACTTATTTATTTAATTTTTTTAATTTATATAAAAAAATTAACTAGATGAAAAATAATATTACTTAATTTATCTAAATTAATTAATTTATATATTAATTATAATTAATTGATTTCTTAAATTTTATTAATTTATTTAAAAAAATTATTTAACTTTTATATTAATGAAGTAGTATGAAGTATGAGGAGAATGTATGGAGAATGTTTCATTGGCTACGGCCAACACTAAAACTCCTTCAAAAAATCTATAGTATGAGGAGATTAGTCATTACTTCTGATAGGAGATACCCTTGATTTACCTAAAAGAACATCAACTATAAGGAAAATTAAAGATATGTTAAAAAAATCAACAAAGCTTGACTCAACTAGTAGATAGCTAGATCCCTTAAATATAATGTCATAAATTTGAATCAGGCTATGCGTATAAGGAAAAAACACTTTGTTGAGAAGGACAAAACACACTTCGGTAACCTTTATATCATGGGGAAGATTAGTTTTTAAACTATTACTTAGGAATTTGAGTCTTATAAAAAATACCTGTACTAGAAGAAATAGCCACAAATCTTGAAACTGAATTAGTCAGTTATTCTATAAATACTATTTTAATTGTGAAATATGTTCCAACCTTAATGAGCTTACAAAAAATATCAAAAATACAATATTTGCATAATAACATTATTTTAAAAGTGTTTACGTGTATATATATTATTAAATATGGATAAAAAATTATTTAAAAAATCAAAGTTTATGCTTAACTCTAATGTTTTCTTTTTTTATATTTTTTTTCTCTAGACTCTCTCTAGTTCCCTTTCGATATGACTACGTAGGACTTTTTCTTTTGACCCACTTGTGTGGCCAACATGTAGAAGTGATTAAAGATAAGAGCAGCTTTTCTCACTTGATATTTATATATTTTACACCACATCAATAATCAATTAATAATAAAAAAACAGCTTAGTATAGTTAAATTTCAACCTTAAAATATTATTGAAGTTATATAAAATTATCTTAAATTTAAAGTTTTTTTTTGAATAATTTAACGTTATATAAACTATTCACTCTAATTTTTAATATAAAATTTAATTAAATAAATTAAATAAACAAATAAATAAATTATTATAAAGTCTAATCATTTAAAATAAATTTATATTATAGATTATATTTTAATTATAATTATAAAAATTAATTAATTTTTTTAAATAAATTTAAATAAATTAATTATAATTAATATAAAAATTAAATAACTAATAAATTGAGAAATATATAATATAAATTCATATCAAGATATTAAATATAATTATAAATTTATTTATTTAATTTTTTTAATTTATATAAAAAAATTAACTAGATGAAAAATAATACTATTTAATTTATTTAAATTAATTTATATATTAATTATAATTAATTGATTTCTTGAATTTTATTAATTTATTTAAAAAAATTATTTAACTTTTATATTAATGAAGAAGTAGTATGAAGTAAATAATTTTGAGGAGAATAAGCAGAAACATCCGATAAAACAATATTACATAATGTGATCATAAACTATTTAAGTCGTCGATCATGTCAATGAACCACCCATAGATGATGTGCTGTAGACAGAATTTAAACTAGAAAAATATTACAAAAAGCGTAATAAAAATTACAAAAAGGGGGGAAAAGCCCGTCCATTATTTCTGGGTTTCACTGGGCCTCCACGTGTTTAACTTGTACAGCTCTACTAGTTCTACGGATAATTGCAAATGAACAGCGCAAACTACATACACCAAGGCTTTCTGTACACATTACTCCGACCAAACAAGTTGAGAATACATCATGTACAGCTACCTAAATCTGGATGGATGAAGAGTGATTGATTAATATCAACCTGAAATACAAGTGAAATGGTGAAAAATCAATCAGTTATGTCAACTTTACAGTTTATGGTCCCGACCTTCAGGAAGAAAAGCCGGCTTCCATCGCTCGTAGGATCGGACCGGTTTCGAATCTGAAGTTCCTAAAGCTCTTGCCAGGCCCCGTGTCTAGAGAATGAGAATCAGACTCAGCTATTGCTGCTTGGTTGTCTATTGTCATTGAGCTACTTCCAGTAGAACTGTTCTTCGCTTTCCAAATACAAATTCCTTCACAAAAAAGCAGTAGCTTTTAGTAATCACTGACTAGTATATGATTATATCAAGACTCACCATTGAAAATTACACAAACAGGAAAATCATTACAACGTCTTATTCTACTAAATGGGATAAACTACATGGATATCCTATCTCATGACATCATTGTGCTCTACAAACAGGAAAATCATTACAGCACTTAATTTAGAACAGGTAACATCGCAGTCTTTTATTTGATATGTGCAGTACTGAAGTTTATGATTGCCCATCAACCCACGAATATCCTATCTATACCCTAAGATGAGATGTATGAAACTTTGACCCACATAAATTTGCACAACTAGATAGACTTTGAGATATTGAGGAGTTTCAATAAGTAGACAGACTTTGAGATATTGAGATATTAAGAACTTTCATGCTAACTAGCAGAAGTATGCTGTCACCACTCACCAACAAGATACCTGATATAACCCACAAAACATTTGCGGGAAAATGGACTCACCTTTAAGAGGCAAATCAGGCCTTGGCGCTATTGGAGGTGGATGTTCTGAAATCCAAGTGTTCAATGATCTGCACATGTAAGAACGGAATCTTTTTTTCACTTTAACAGAATAAGGGGTGATTACCAAAATCATCAAAATTATATTTAGTTGCACTCACCTAAGGAAAGGGGCTACCATGTAAAGCTTGAGGCCAGTGATCCCACGAGAAATCACCTCATTACTTGCAGGCTGAAGTTCATCAAGCCGATGCCATGAAATTTCCTGCATTCAGATGACAAATAATTCTCAGCATTTGATTACTACAGATTTCATATACCTTTCAGGATAAATCACAAGAAGATAAATTCATGATCTCGACCCAAGAACCAAGAAAAGCAATCATGTTATAACCTTTTGTGGCCACAGGACATGTCCAATTAAAAAGAAGGGAAAGAACCAAATAATGCTGAATCAAATTTAATTTCACAAAAATTGATATGGACGTATATACATATCCTCCCAATTCAAAAAGTACGTTAACCAAACTGAACTGGACCATATTACAAGAAATATAAACAATATATATCAGAAAGTTCTAGAGAACATAAATTTAGAACTCCTGTGTTGAAAATTAATAATAGTTCAATATAAAGCTCATGGAAACTTCTAAACTAAATCTATTTACAAAAAGAATCACATACACTGATCTCTTTTTTTGTAAGTGGGGCAAAAGGTGTATCATCCTTTACGCCAGCAATGATGTAAAGCCGCACTCTTTGTTGTCCAAAAATAACTTCAATGTACTCGTCCTTTTTAAGAAGTTTTGAAACATTAAAACCTGTTTCTTCCATGACCTGCATTCACCACAAACACGTAGTGTAGAGCTAAGACAAGACTCCGGGTTAGACCCAGAGTAGTTAATTCATCCGGCTTGTAGTTTCCCTCAATTATACGAGTCATTTACGATCTTGGCTATCATGACACATATCATGGTATCTTGACTACCAAATTTGGATAACAGTATTTTATATGCTTTTATGAGATAATATGGCAGCATATGAGATAACACCTCCTAAATCTGTTATACTGGGATAATATCATTCCTATATCCATACAAACAGTAGGTCCAATCTATTGAGTACATGGAAAGAGGGCAATGCATGCATGCGTGAATATATAGATAGAAAGAGAGAAAAGGAGGGGGGGGCTTACTTCTCTAATGGCACATGCATGATCTTCTTCATCTTTGCTCTTTTTGCCACGAGGAAAACTCCAACTTGAACCTTTCCATCCTTTCACTAGCAAGCACTGTGGATAGCAGGCATGTAAGAAATCTGACTCAATCAGCCAATAAATGAATATGACAAAAAAGGTTAGCAGTTCCTCCAAATCCACATGTAAAAGAACTTAAAACAAGAGCAAGTGAGAAACCATAATATACTGAAACTATTACACTTCCCCAATGTGTCTTCTACTCTTCTCTGAAATAAGATTACAACATGATCGAATAGTCATAATTTCAAAGGGTACATTTAGTGAATGAGCCTTCAGAGAGCAAAACAAATGAAGGAATTCCAACACATAATTTTCACCATAATTAACAATTTTATAATTTTGATTCGGAACTTTCACCAAGAGTCATAATCTCAGTTGGATAAAATGATCTAAAAATTCTTGTCCAAAGATGAATATCTAGAAATGAACAGTCATTTGGTGCTGCGTGTAAGTTATGAGAAAACTACTGATCCAGGCATCATCTATTATTATTTCCAACTGACTTAAAAGTTACAGGAATCAGTTCCTTTTCTTCTCCATTGTTGTCAATAGACATCAAGCCAGCTACTGTTCTTGCACTCTGTTAGAAACAGACCTTCATACTTCAGGACTCCCATAATGAAATGTCATCATTATTGATAGCCGGTTACAGTTCTCACCATAACATTTAGCCATTTGTGCTAGCTACATGTGTAGTAAAGCAATTTACTAAATTATATTTTGAAATATTTTGACTCAGGGCAAGAGATCTTTATGTTTAGGAAACAAAAGCAAAGCACGCTGTTTCTTTCAAAAAAGGTACGGCAACTGCACTAAGTATGTATGCCAGAAATCACTACAACACACTTCCACATAATGAGAAAGCAATGATAAACAAGTGAAGAATTGATTCCTCCATAGACAAGAGAAGGGTGGAAAAGAGATTCCATCTTCCCAGTGAAGGATTGCCCTAAATCACTTCTGACACCCTGTAATTTCAGAAAGACTGATTGATTTTCTCATCCTTTATGATTGACTATAGACAATAGCACAGGGAAACTGCGCTAGTTAAGTCTCTAATAATTTTGAAATAGCCATAACTGCATATTTACAAGTTCGATCATCCTAATTGGTAATAGTGATACGAAAAATTGACCTGGAACTCTTAAAAGCAAAACCTTAATGCAGAAACTAAAGTTACCAATCATGAATACTAGAAAATGCACAAGAACAAAGTAGCACAATCTTGTTGGAAGGTGGCAAAACAATCCAACATGCCATACTATAGGTAAGTCATTGAAGTAAAGAAGTAGGCTTGAAAATAAACTTTATCTTACTAAGGCAAACAAATAAACAGTATTGCTGGCAGCATGTAGTCCTAAACCGGCTTACCCTTTCATAGGTTTCATCTAGAATTATTGCACCAGTAACGGGAACTCGAACCTTGTAAGAAGTGAAGTCCTTGAATATATCATCTATATGAGCCACATAGGGCTTCAAAACATCACAACTATTAAACACTATTATCTGTTAAGGAAAACAGGGTAGAATTATCACATATTTGAATGTAACGGAAAAATATAAAACCATAGTGTCTTGATGACAGGTAATTTTTATCAAATGCTCAGACAACTGTGCCTTAGTATCCTGTCAATATAACAAATATTATATAGGAAAATTTTCTTTCTATCTCCAGCAGATGTGTGAGTTCACATGCAAGCAGGGCAGTATGACAGAACAAAAGCTCAATCCCCATCATTAGAAAAATCAACATGTTCATTGCATTCTAATGAAAAAATTGCATAAATAAATGGAGGCTTATCTGCATCATGTTATGACGTAAATGCCCAAAAACATAATTTAAATTCGAGCTAACAAGAAGTTTCAACACATGATGCCTAAAGAAAAAGTTGAATTGCAAACAACCTGGCTCAACTACAACCCTTTGCAAATGTATCATTGTAGTTTCAAATTTTGGGCTTTTAACAATTAACCCACTTGAACTCTGCATGACATGAAACGCCTCTTTCATCCAAAATTAATTACTAGCATTGACGAGAATCACTATACCATAAATCATGAATTTTTCTTTTTGACAAAAAAAAAAGATTACTCAAAAGTCAAAGTTGTTAGCTTAAGTTCTACCCGACTCCTAGAAAAATTAATCAAAATTTTTTGCAACTCTTTGCAAATGGAAGCAATTATCAACATATTGCAAGTTCAATCAAGTTAAGTGCCAGAATTGAAACCAAAAGAATCATTTGCTAAACTGGGTGTGCACAGGCCAGAGAATGAAGGAGAAACTATAGAGAAAGAGAAATTTATAAATTTAATGTAGAGTTAACAAATACCAATAAGAGTGACAGAAAGGACAAAAAATCCAAAGAGAAATCATAAAGGATACATAAAGAAGTGAACTCCTTGAGGTTGAATGACTTCAGAGATGGATTATTTTCAACAGAATTATCTTCATAATACCAATGGGCATACTCCACAAGAAACAAGATCCTTTCAAATGATTGAAGGTCTTCCTTTGGCACATTTAACACAAATCGACTGCAACAAATAAAGCATATAACAGGCATTTAAAGAACAGTAGAAAAAATAACTGATATGGAAGGAAAATTTCACCACAAATCAGGGAAAGGAAGATAATGCAACTGAATACAAATGATACTGAATTATAACTACTATGCACATAATGAATGTTCCAGGCAAGCATTGAGAAAATTGACAAAGGGGACAATAGTAATTTGTGGGTGTTCAATAATCGGGATGGAAGGTGACCACCAGCTCACCAGTCTAACAGGAAAAGAAAGCACATCAAGTAACAGAAGGTGGATAGGAAAGCCACTGGGAGTAGGCTACAGTTGAGAGCTTTGATTAGTTTGTAGGAGGCCGTAAATTAAAAAGCCCATGCATACTATGCACATGTATACTAAATTCGACTTAAATCCTCAGTATTTTGCGCACAAGGCTATAAATCAAGGGCATACATAACTATCAATCAGATGAGATCAAACAGTAGAATAAGAATTAAAACTGATGTAAAGGAAAAAATCGATGAAACCCAGGGGAAAAGCTCACAATGTTCAATAACATTTTGCCCTCATCCTCCACAAAACGAAAAGGAGAATTTAAAAAAAAAAATAAAAAGGGAAATTACAATGATAGACCTGCAGAGATCGTCGAGAAGTTCCTGAGGTGGAAGACCGTTCTTGGATGGAGCACTGGAAGTGCGGGAAAGATTTGACATGGCTGACAAGCGTCGAATTCGAACCCTAAAACAAAAAATTCAAGGGGGAAAAAGAACGCCGAAAGAACTCTTCTTTTTCTTCTCGTGAATGGAAAATGGAGCCTATGAGCAGAGCAGCAAAAATTAAAAGAGCATGCTCGAAAGGTTGAAATCACAGACGAGCGAGAGTATCGGCGGCTTCAATATTGAGCCGGGAATGTTCGGAAAGGATCGTTCTTTGTTTCTGTCATTATGATTGGTATTATGAATGTTCAGCTTCAATAGTCAGTCGCATATATGGAAATGCACAAAATTAAAAACTAAAACTAAAAAATTAAGAACAGACGATTAGATTCAGAATATGAATTTAATTACAATTAGATTCTTAACAAAGTTTTTTACAAAATTAATTGAAAATAAAAATTTAGACTGTTACAAATATAATGATACCTTGATGTTTAAAATATAACTCTTAGCTTTAATCGATATTTCCATTTGAAATTATTTGAATATATATATATATTTGTAAATCATTTTTCACAATATTTTGTCCAGATCATATTATCGGGGATGATGATACCTTGTAACATATGGATATGAGTATGAACATCTTATGAAGGTTCAGCAAGGTATTTTTTTAGCCACTCAACTCAATTTGGTAATATGAATTCTGTAATCTTGATAGAAAGGCAACCAAACCAGAAAGCTCTTGAGAGCAAGGATAAGAAAACAAACAAGTGCTCCAAGGTTTCTTCACTTTGACGTCCGAACAAGCAAAATTATGTGATACATTCATTAAGGTGGTGCTTATTTAGAATATCACATAAAGGGATTAGCTTGATGGAATAATTTCCGGATAGAAAGATGTTTAAAGTGAAGTGAGATTGACTATAAAAATTACCAATTAATACATTCTCTCAAAAAATTAGCTAAAAATGATACTTCTCCTGTATTTACTAGATAATATATTTAATTAATTTAATTATTTTAAAAATATTAATTAAATTAATTAATATAATATATTTTTCTAAAACATAATCATCTTCCTTAATTAATTTCCTCCCTCTCTTAATATAGAAAATACTAATAAATATAAAAAATATGTATTATATTTAAAATCAATATCAACTTCCTAATTAGGTGGTACTCCTTAGAGATCGTACTTTAAATAATCGTATGTCTCACCTTTTCATATTGGATATGTGATTTAATAATGTGAAATTTATTTAAAAAAAAACAAAAAGGAAATATGGTCTTGGGCCCAAACTTGAGCAAGATTGCGAAGGGCTGGACTTCAGAAAACGATTAAATTTGTCAGAATAGGCATTTGGGCCCAAGCCCACATAGTCCAATCCCTCCAGTTTCCCATCTCTATTATTATCCCATAGTGCATTTTTTTCCACTAATTCAACCTCCGTCTTTTTTCCTGCGTGCACTCCTGCACCCTGTGGCACAGAGGAACATTGGTTATTCTATCTCTATCTCATGGAGGAGACTCCATGAAAGGTTTTAAGGATCTCTCTTAAACAAGTCCCATTAGAGGTTTTTTCCTCTTCCAAGGGACAAACATAATTGATGGAAGCCCCGCCTCCAGAAACAAAAGACATCAGGCAATCTACAGCTCTGTCAAAACAAACCACATAACAGAATCATTTTAAGAAAATATAAGTTGGAAGCAACTCTTGGAATGTCTTATTTACATCATTTTCAAATTAACTTCGCCAAATATGATGGAGCCATGCACAAAGGCGCTGCACTTAGAAGAATTTCCGCATCTAAGGTTTTCAAGCTCACATTGTATTGAATCGAATTAGGGCTATAGTTCAAGGGATTAAAGAGTACCAGGAATGTGAATTATACATATGGCCCAACATCACACACAGTTCATACCCTAAATACATGAAAAAACTACCTACTACTTGGCAGCTAGTGTCCAGAAATTCAAAAGAAAGGATGGGGAAGCAGCAAACCAACTCATAAATGCCATGGCCGTAGCTATCTCAAACCTGCTGCAGTGATTCTGTGCACAATCATTCAGATCATTACCAATAAGGACTGTAATACCAGCAGAAGCACATGAAGCAGCAAAAGTGAGTGTTGAAGTAATCTGCGCAAAAAAAAAAAAAATCAGAAAGGAAAATTTCTCAGATTCAACATAAGGGTACGTATAATTTAATAAAATCATCACCAGAGGCCAAATGCCTAGTTCCCAAACAAGGTGATGCAGATTTCACAGTAAATTTTCATTTCCCCCAAAATCGTTCAGTTTGCCATCACTTAGCAAGTGTAAATGAATTCTGTTTGGTTATGAAAAACAACATATATGAGTGCTTCCACGTTTATTTCATGGCTTGTAAAGTCTACCAAGAGAAGCCCTTCGACAATCTAACAGAAAACAAGGGTTTCCAAATTAACTTCTGCTTTACCAGATTACAGATATAACTAACTTTAAGCTACTTCTGCTTACTCGCATTTTAACAAGGTATATCTGCATACAAGTAATCTTTAGGAGCCAAAATCCATGCGCACAAGCAACTTGAAATTAAGAACAAGACATTACCATTTTTTATCATTTTTGGAAGAAAGTATGTTTTGGGTAAAATACCAATTAGTTAGGTTGCTAGTTGGACTAGCAGTATTAGGTGGACTTAATAGAGGCGATGACCAGCTTACCTAGTATCAAGTAAAAGGGTTAATAGGGAACCTATAATTATCTTAGAACTGAATAATGAGTAATGTGTTATGATAACTCAGAAGTTATCATGCGCAATCCATTCTGTGCACTCTTTCTCTATTGTGTATCAACTTGGTATCAAAGAATTGATCTTTAGAGGGAATGAAAAAGGAGAAGAGAGCTCATCATCCGTTTAGAGAATTGGATGAAGAACTAGATCAAACTCAGAATTATGTTCTAAAACTACAAAATTTGATGACAAAAATGGGTAATATTAGCTAAGATCTTGGCAAAGGTTTTGCAAACAGGGGCGAACATCAATGGTGAAATTACAGGTTCGTCCATGGATACACTAAAAGGAAAGAATCTTATGGGCAATTCACAGCAGGGTCATGGATTCTCAACAAAATTTATCAGCACTGACTCTCCTAATTTGATGGCAGTGATTTAAAAGGGCAGGTGTGTTGCTGAAAATAATTTATTGATGTGGATGCTACACCAAATGATCAAGGGTCGCGTGTATTAGTATGTATTCAAAAGGGAAAACACTTCAATGGCGTCAAAACAAGACATGAAAGAACGTGATTGCCAGGGACTTGTTAACAGGCGAGAACAGTGACTGATTATCAATATTTGATTTCTCAATTAAAGTTGGCAGAGAAGCCTTCCATAAGTTCCTCCTTGGCAGGACTCGTCAGGCAAAAAAAAAGTGAAGCCCCAGTGTGGATGTTCAATCCAAAAGTCCAGTTAATTGTCATGTACTTCACTAGATTACAAAAAAAAAACAGTACGGCCATCTTTTAATGCCAGACTTTAGCAACCTAGGGCCCAACATTTTTCATAAATAATTACTCACAAAATATTTCCATACAATTGATAAAACTTCAGCAATAATACCTAAAGAACCCACAACTAATGGTGGTTTGAATACAATACAAGAAATACCAGTAAAACTGTTGACAAGATGGGAGATTGACAAAAGTGGGAAAAAGGGGTTATGCATCAAACAGCTTTATGTGCAGTTAGTTATTTGAAAGTAACTAATAGAGGTTACAGCTAGCTTAGCCTTGAGTACGAAAAAGGTTAAAAGGAAATCATGTAAGTGCCTTTAGAAGCAAAAAATGATAAGATTCTGCTAACTGAGAGGAGTTATCTTGTTCAATTCATTCTGTTCATTCTTTCTCTGCCATAGTCTCCCAGGTTTTCTTCAACATAAATTACAATAGTAGAAAGTATGAGCATTAATAATATTTACTCTTTCTTGTGTGTTATGGAAGTGACATGCATGGATAACAAATTAAGTAGAGATGGGAGCAATGCTCCAGACTCCAGAGTACTTCTGGCAAGAATAGTGGGAAACAAAAGATACAAATTCTACAAGAACTTTAAGTGCATAAGCTAACTAAGTTTAGAAGCATATTTTCTTACTCCATCACCAATAGAGAATAAGCTGATAATTCTGGAATTCCGGAAGCTACGCTGCACTAAAATGGCATATATATCAGTAATTGCTAGAGTGAGGCTCCACAAGATTTGCAGACTGACAGCAGCAACCAGGTAGCTGGCACAGCAAACATAAAAAAAGCTGTTATGCCAAGAAGAAAAATATGAAGGCTATAAGACAAAGACTATTACAAATCCCAAGGATCACCTCCTTTCTTTTGGCCAAAATGAATCACCTTTGATAACAGGACAACTTATCATCTAGCCCCTCCCCTGAAGCCTTTTACTTCCACTAAATTCTGTTTTAAAAGATAATTTGGCAATTAAAGCGCTTTTGAAGAACCATAAAGTTCCTTTCCAACATCCAAATGCTGGCAGGTCCTTTAAGGAATAGGGTTCCAAAAGGATACAACAAAGAGTTAAGTCATTGACCCTTATAAAATTCATAGATTAGACAAATGCTACTCCAGAAAGAAATGCAAAACAAGACAACTGCTACTGTCACAATGAAACCAAAACAAGACATCCTTCTCAAACCTGACTTTTTATCATCATTTTTTCGCAAACTTAAAATTGGTAAATAACACTGAATTCAGTGTTTCAGAAATTGGTAAGCAACACTTGACATTAATATTTTGTAGATTGTAACTGAGCCAGTAATTTTAAAAATGTTTATTTTGTCCCTGCCATTAAACTCCTGCTAACATGGCATTAAATCATGCCAATTCACCCAAAACACACCACACACCACGCAAGGATGAATTTTACTACATATAATTTTATCTTTAATCCTTTTTGCAGCCATGAATTATGCATATTCTAAGTGTCTGACCCATAACTGGCAGCGTAATTGACAAGGCCAGCGACCAATTTAATGACAGAATCGAAAAGATAACAAATACAGAGTCACTAATCGCAGAAAGTAAAGCACAGAATAGCATAGAAGTAAAGATTAAAAAAACATTGGAATACCGGAAAGCGGTGACGGAAGGGAAATCGCTGGTGGTGGCCATGACAACCAGGGCAAGGGAAGCGAAAACCAACTGAAGAAAACGCAAGGCAAGGCCTCCCAACGTGCCGGGCATGCCCTGTACATCTTTCAAGCTTGCCCTGGGCAAAGCATTATCAGCGAGCGGCGGGGCTTCAATTGGGTGAACCGAAGGGTGAACCATGGCCATGATGAAGCTTCAGGCAAAACACAAACTAACATAGAAAAAAGGGGGAAAATAAAGAATCAGAATTGTTGTCGAGTGCTAGAAGAAGAAGAAGAGGGAAAGGAGAGTGGAAGCTGAAGAGAATGATTCCTTTTGGTGTTTACTGGGGGGAGAGAGAGAGAAGAACGGCTGTACTACTGAAGCTATGGGTGTCTGGGAACCTGGAAGTCTAACGAAGGAGAGCTGCTTCAAAAAAATGGCAAAATGGGGAAATACAGAAATTCGGTTCTAGGTAGCGCGTATTGATCAATTTATTTATTAACAGTATAATAATTTTGTAGGGTGGGGGTGTAGGGAGATTACAGTAAACATGCATGTTTAATTTTGACTTAATAAGTTTTTTCGTAGGCCGCTTGAATATCTAAATTTTTTTCTTACATTAACATCATTTCAGATGCATTAAAAAAGGGATAATATAGCTTTTCACCCTTAAAATATTAAGAGAACATTGTTTTTAAACAGTTAAAATTAATTTTTTTAAGGTTAAAATAATTTTACTCTTTTTTTAACATTAATAAAATAGTATTGATCTAATAAAAATTTCTAAACATTCATAACTCATATAAAAAAAATTTAAATTAAAATTGGAACTTAACTCAAGTTTTTAAAGAAGAATTATTATAATTATTAAAAAAATCATATAATAAATATATATTTAATTATCATATCTAATACTAAAAATTCTCATTACTCATTTTTTAATTTGTCATGACATTTTTTAACGATTATATTTTTTTTTGGATTTTATAATAATTTTTAATTTTTTTCTTAATGTATAAGTTTAAAATAAAAAAAATCATTTTTTTTAAAAAAATTTAAATAAATAAAAAAAACATTTGAATTTTAAAAAAAATACAGATTAAGTAAAAAGTATTTAAATTTTAAAAATAATAGATTGACTATTATGCCCAATTTATTTTTTATAAATTTAGAATAAAAGATAGAATTATTTTTTAATTATTTATTACTCTTATAATATATTTATAATTTAAACAATAATTTTGACAATTTTTCTTAAGGTATTTATAATTCAGTAATTACTTTTAAGTATGTTATTATAGAGAATTGTTAATATTTTAAGAAAAATTGTCAAAACTATTACTCATGTTATAAATACTACTGTAAAAAGTATAAATCTAAAAATTTATATATAATTACTTTTATAATGAGATTTATGATTTAAATAATAATTTTGATAAATTAAACAATAAAATTTATTACTCTTAGTATTAATTGATTTATAAGTAATTATTTTAATAATTTATAATTCTTACAATAGAATTTATTGAATTATAAATATTTTTAAAAAATTATCAAAATTATTATTGAAAGTATAAATTTATTATAAGAGTAATAAATAATTAAAAAATAATTTTATTTTTTATTTAAATTTATAAATAATAAGTTAGATAAAAGGTTAAATTTATCTTTTTCTTTTTTATAATTTAAAAGCCTTTTTAATTTTTTTAAATTTTAAAAAAATTATTGTCCCCTCCCTCACCCCCGCCCCCCCCCCCCCCCGAAACAATGTTGTTTGACCATTGCTCTTTACCTCCTTTAACAAAAAAGTATATTTTAATTCGTTACATGAGAAATTAGTTCATCATTTTTTAATTAATAAAAATTTAACTCATAATCAATAAAAAAATAATATTAGTTCATGTGATTAATAAAAAAATTTAGCTAAAATATTATGTTTAATCTTACATATAAATATTTAATATTATTTTATATTTATTATTTATTTAAATTAATATATTTATTTTATAAATTGATATATAATATAATATTATATATAAATATTTTTAAAAAATTATATCATATTTATTATAATTAATTAATTTTATTTTTTAATATATTTAAATTATAGTAAATGGATTTTCTTTTTCTACTATAAACTAGGTTTTATGCCGTGTTTCCGGTCATCCCAAATATACAGAAAAACTTGGGCCATGAGCAATTGAGATCAGACTAGCGCCCGAATACCCCCGTAACATTATTTATCCACCACTACACGATTCCCCATCTTCCCCCACCCCTACGGAGCTCTGCCTCTGACCAGACTGGACGCAGACTCCTTCTTCAATCTTCATCTTCCCTTCCCTTCCTTCAGCTTCAGCGACGCTCGTTCTTGCTTCTCACCTTCGTCCATTATTCCTTTTCTTCTGAAACTGTTTCGTCCTTTCCCATTGAAGATTTGAAGACCCAATTTCCTATTTTCCTTGCCAGGTGAGTTTTCTGCGATAATTTTTCTTCTTTATTTTTTCGATTTCCTTTACAGCTTGCTTGCTCTAACAGAGAGAGAAGCAAAAAACTAACCGAACGGCTATTGTTGACGTTACAAGGTAAGAGAAACAGAGAGATACAGAAGCATAGAGAAACAGAGAGAAACAAATAGACAGCAGGGCACTAAAAAGTTCGTGGATTTGTCTGGTTTTTTTTCTTACCATTTTTTCTTATTTTCTCTGCAATTTGTCTCCTTGGTTTCATGTTCTTCGGGTTCATCTGTTGTTACTTGTCATCTTTAGTTTGAAAGGGTTCGTAGGAGAAGCAGAGAGAAGAAAAACAGAACACAATAGTGCGCGTTATTTCCGTTTCTTCGTTTGTTTCACGTGTTCGTTTGCCTCTGTTCTCGCCTCTCCTCCTCCTGTCGTCGTCGCTGCCATCTGCCACCCTCAGCCCAGGTGTTTTTTATCTTCAAAATCCATTCTTTTTTTGTGGTTGACTAAATTAATTAGTTAAGCATGGACTATCTCTGGATGATGATGCAACAATATTAAAATAGCGGAATCCTTTGTCTGGTTTTTCACATTCCATATGGTTTTCGTTCACAAATAATTGCTTTTAGGTTGATGATTTTAAAGGCAGTCACTTGTTAGAGGGGTTTTTATTTAACAACTAGTTAATTTTTTTAAATAAATTAATTAATTAAAATTAAATTTAATTTTAAAAATAAATTTTATTATATATTTTTTATTTTATTTAAATTAATCTATTATTTTTTATATTAATTATAATTAATTTATTTGTTTAATTTTTTAAAAAAAATTAAATAATTTTTATATTAAGTATCAAGAAATAATAGATATTTATTATAGTGTTACCATTAAACTATGCAGATGTTTGTTATGATGTTAACGTTTCAAATCAAAGTATATTCCTTTTCACAGTATGAAATGCACTAACTATATTAGTTTCTAATTTATATTGGTACTATAGATATAACACATGTACGTGTGAAAGTAAATGCTAAAGATGTTCATTGATATCATAGTAGGAAATAATTCCTAACATAAAATGTGTTAGCGCCTTACTTGTTTGATTTAAAATTTATTTATGTGCTCATTGGATAGGAACGCTCCGCATTTGACTCTAGAATTATGAAAAATGCACTAACACAAGAAGATAAACTCAAATTTCTTAAAGGTAAATACTACCTTATGATGCGAGGAGTTTGTTATGATTATGATTTGAAAGGGTATTTAGAAAGAAATCATCTCAAAATTATAAAGAATTGTTCAATTTGCCGTATGCATCATTACAAATGCAACTAATGGTGTATTTGGATTAGCTTTTAGAGAATAGATTTTAGGAAGAATTGATTTTGGAGAATTGATTTTGGGAAGAATAGATTTTAGGAATAGAGATATTTGGATAATTAGTAGTAGAATAACTTTTTATATTGATAAATTACTAAAAAGGGTATGATTTGATTAAAGTATGAGAGAGGAGAGATGGTAGAGAATAAATAGGAGAGATGAGAGAGTGTAGAGAAGAGAGAGGAAATATGAGATAGAGTGAAGAAGAGAGAGGAGAGAGGATAGAGGAGAGAGGGTATAAGAAAAAGTAAGGTTAAAATAGTAATTGGATAGTCTATAAACTCTTTTATTTTTTCAAAATATATTTTCAGTAGCTTATTCAAAACCATAGTTTCAAATCGAGGTTTTAGTCAAAATCAATTCTGGACAAAAATTGCTGTTTGTTTCAAATTTTTTTAAACCGAGATTTTGGCCAAAATCAATTATGGACAAAAATTGATGTTTGTTTCAAATTTTCCCAAACTGAGGTTTTGCCCGAAATTGATTTTGTAACCATGCATCCAAACAGGCACTAAAAGGGAAGGGCTTTTGGTGTTTTGAAAAAAGGAATTGATATTTTAGTCCATTCATGAGAACCAACCTATGGATTAAAAGCTCAAACCTTATCATTGGAGCATGTTGCATTCTTCATAACTACTTGATGAACATAGAACCCAATGAACATCTCATATAACAAGTAGATCAGGAACTTGCAACTCAATTTGAGTCTACTGATAATAATTATGATTGATGTAATGACAATGAAGAGGTTATCTGTGGACAACTTATCAGAGATAACATAGAAGAAAATGAGATGTGGATAGATTATTAAAATAGGTTAATGAGACATCACTCAATCAATGACAAGGACTTCACTGATCAAGTCAACAACAGTGATCATCTTGCTACTCAATATGATGTAACTCTAGAGCATTTTGAAGTTCTTGCTAATAGTGTAACTCAAGATAACTCATTTGCAGCTACAAGTGATTCCTCTAGAGAAAAAAAAGAAGCAAAACGCGAGTTCCAAAAAAGAAAAAGATTGACTTAGTGCAGATGACGGGAGTCATGGCTGAAATTGTAGAAGCTGTTGGAGGAGGAGCTCAATCAATTAGAGAACAAAGTCAAGTGACAAGAGAAAGCACTAGAAGACTCCCACAATTGTCAGGTGATATGGAACATGATCAATAATTGTGGCTTTTCACCAACCGATATTACCAAGAGCTATAGGCTTCTCATGTGTAATGTTGACCAACTAAGGACATTTGTGGAATGTCCCTTTGATGCATGCAAGGATTTGCTAACCATGTGGTGCATCAGGTTGATGATTTTGGATACCCTTAGTTCTTCTATAGGATGGAACACTCTGAATATTATGTGGAGGGCTTTTGCTATCATGTGATGTTGATTTTGGATATTTTTGGTACTATATGGTTCGGAATGAACACTATTGTGGAATGGTTTATGAAGATGATGATATAACACTCTAATTATAACTCTACTGACTTCACCTATAAAATACTGATGTGAGGATCTTATTAATAAATAATATTTATATATATTCATAAATATTTTTTTAGTCTAAACTCACAAAATTGAAAGTACTCACATCAAGGGGAATATTACATCAATCCACCTATAAAATATTTAACAAATGGAAGGTGTTGATAACTTAATGTAAAACAATTAACAATTATATCATATCCTAAGAATTGGATTACTCAATGGAATACTTTAGGGACTTTTAATTGTTTAAATTTAACTTAAATAACTTAATGTTTTATTTGGTATGATTCTTTCATAATAAAGGAATCTAAAAATTAAAAAAAAAACATATAGATAATCTAATTCTAATATGAAAGTTAAGATAATTATGATATTCGTACTTCATTAGATGAATGCTGAATCTGATCACCAATAATTGAAGTTTAGGTCCAAACTACAGATTTAGCTAATGTCAGGGTCAAGTTTGATATACAGATCATAAGGTATTCAGGATAAAAAGGAATAAAAATTAGTTATTTAGATAAAAAAAAATTAGATAAAAAAATGAGTTTCATGTTCTTATTTGTTTTAAAAAAAAAATACCAGATGATTAAGTATTATCACTATATAAAATTAATATATATATATATATATATATAACAAAGTTTTACCCCAAATGAAAGTATGGCCATTGAGTAATTGACCAACATATCATATGTGGCATTATTACAATCGCATATTTTATTATTTTTTTAATCCTTCGTCATAACTTCTTTTTTAACAACTCTTGTACATCTCAAGATCTCAATTTATCTCAAAAATAAATAAATAAAAGTACGACTCCTCCAACGACATAACGAGCATTGAACGGCATTCTGGCGTTGGAGTTGGAGACTAGTAGAGGTCAAACTTCCTGATACGTGGGATAAACAATTCCGCCATTTGAAAGCTTTGCAACTTACGGCAAACAAATCCGAGCATAGCAAATTCCAGTTCTCTCTACTCAATATCATTCAATTTTGTTCCTTCCAATTCACTGGTGAGATGCAGAAACTTTTGCTCTTTGTGTATTACTTCAACTTATATAACCTTTCGTTCTTCAGCTGTATCACGCATCTTCAAGTTCATGTTTGTTTTCTTGTCCGTGGTTCATTATTCTAAACTTGGAATTAACCCAATTGAGTAAAGTCCCTTCTTTTTCCCGTACGTTTTGCATACATCATACTGGGTTCTACAAAGCTTACTTATTCCCAGCCTTCTTTGTTTGTGTCTTCGGATCAATGACATTGACAATTCATAATTGTAGGCTTCAATTTTGTTTTTCTGTTTTTAAGCTGCTTGTTCAATTGATTTTGGATGCTTGATTAACGAAAACTTACTACTCCTGCAGTCCTGCTGCATTTTGGCTCAATTTTTTATCTGCATTAGAAAATATTTTCCTCTGGTCGATGAATTAATATTTTCTGTCATTGTTTTCTTTATAGGCTGCTTGCTCAGTTGAATTTGCACAAAATGCAAAGGAGGCGTAAAACTCCATCAACAGCTTCTCAAACATCGAGTAGTGATGAAGGAAGTAGCAAGTCTACTGTTGGTGAAGATTCCCAAATCAATTTTCGTCTTGGGAACCCAAGGAGGTCTTCTTATGTGTGGCTAACATTGCTCGTGATGATCACATATTGCTGTTCAGCAATATATAGATACCAATTTGAAAACATGCCTGTGCCTCTCACTGCAGAACAGGCAGGCAAGAGGGGTTTCTCAGAGATTGAAGCCGTGAAGCATGTCAAGGCCTTGACTGACTTGGGCCCGCATCCTGTTGCTTCTGAGGCTCTGGATTATGCCCTGCAGGTTGGATCCTCAACCCAGATAATTTTGCCATATATTGATACCTTGTTTCTCAGTTCATCTCACTATTTAGTTGAGCTTGGACAAGTTGAAGGCACAGATCTGTTATTGACACCTTCTTTTTCATTTCATCTTACTATTTTTCCATGTACAGATTCTTGTTATTAAGTATTCTGACATCTTGATTGAAATGTAGTACAGTGCATGAAATAAGAAAATAACTCACAGGTTTCATTGATTAGCTATCTTTCTTATTTTATACTATAAGAGCTAGTTGACTTTTTTGGATAGGTTAAAAGAGCCAAATAAATCATTTAATTGTAACTAATATACGAATTAGTTGACTAATTTGAGTAGATTAAAGAGTATATAATATGAATTAGTTTTGAGGGGTTAGATTTGGTTATAATTAACTGATTTATTTGACTTCCTTATTCTACCCAACAAAGTCAACTAACTCTTATATTAAGGATCGAAGGGATTTTTTTAGAAACATTTGGGTTGAAAATCTTTTCAAACTTGATAACTGATTTTTTTTTTTGGTTGGTAAGGAGCCATTCAGTATTTAGTAGCATATTATCATTATGGGTCAGATTAACCATTCAATGTGGCTTTCTTTTATTAACATGCTCTGTTAACTTTACATTTTTATTAACATTTTTCCCACTTCAGTATGTTTTGGAAGCATGTCAAACCATTCAGAAAACTGCTCACTGGGAAGCGGATGTTGAAGTGGATTTTTTCCACGCAAAGTCTGGTGCAAACAGTTTGGTCAGTGGTTTATTTATGGGGAGAACACTTGTTTATTCAGATCTGAAACATGTTGTAATGAGAATCTCGCCAAAATATGTATCTGAAGCAAGAGGGCAATCTATTTTAGTTTCTTCTCATATTGATACTGTTTTCTCAACGTATGTTTTCTTCATCTATTTGATCTTATACATTATCCGTTAAATGCAACCATTATAATTTTAAGTTTTCCCATTATTAAACGTGCTAGAGATCATGGTCGAATTTCTTCATGTGCCTTCATTTAAAGTGTGAAAGGTTTTGATTTTACTTTCTTCTGAAATTTTTGCATGGTTGTAACAGAGAAGGCGCTGGAGATTGCAGTTCCTGTATAGCTGTTATGATGGAACTTGCTCGTGGGATTTCTCAATGGGCTCATGGATTGAGAAGATCTATAATATTTTTATTTAATACTGGGGAGGAGGAGGGTCTGAATGGCGCTCACAGCTTTGTAACCCAGGTTTGGAATATTTGTTATTGCAACCTTAACTTTATGTATTTGTGTATCTGCTTCTCTGTCAGTTTGGACTTTTAACAGTCTTCTACTATAACATGAAAGTGATGGTGGCATTTGAAAAAGAGTATAACCTACATAGATTTATTGAACATACAAAATCAAGGAACAAAAAGGAAAATGAAGTTGACTTAGTCCCATGGAATCACGACGTAAAGACAAATCCCCAAGGATAATGGGCCTAACAGCTAGAACAACGAATACTCCTACTCAAAATGAGGAGTAGATGTTCATTATCCCCAACTTGACTTCAAGTTCTTCATGTTCCTCTTCTGTTTTGATCTAGGAGTTGCTCTTCCATTATTTAGGGGACGTTGGATCTTCGCTTTTGGTATTTTAATTTTGAAGCACACCTTTTTAAGAATAAATTTATGAATGCAGCATCCTTGGAGTGACACTATTCAAATGGCTATTGATCTGGAGGCCATGGGCATTGGAGGGAAATCTGGTATATTTCAGGTCTGTTTATTACTTATTAGTGACAATTTACTTGTAGCATTCATTTTGCACTATCATACTGTATGACTATGTATCAATGTATGGTTGATTTCTGATGAAATATCAACAGAAAAGGAAACATCTTTTCTATTTTAGTAGCTTTGTCTGGATCCATCATCTTCCTCATTGGATTTGAATTTTGTCTGCAATGGCACTTCAATGGATTTTACTAGTAAAATAAAGCAAGGAACAAGTTATATCGGTTGCATTAACAATATATTTATTTGTGATTAATAATTATGAAATACTTGTAGTTTAAATCACCTAACTAGTCCAAAATAAAGTATTTTACAGAAATAAATTTCGCTCATTCTTAATTCATAGAATCTGAATTTAAGTTTTTCAATTATTTGACATTTATATCTGATTCTTTCTGCCACTTGTTTGTTCCTTCTAAGTCCAACAATTATTTCAAGTTCATTGTTTATTACTAATGACTTTGCATTTTGGTAGGCTGGCCCTCATCCATGGGCTATTGAGAAATTTGCTGCAGTAGCAAAATACCCATCTGGGCAGACGATAGCACAGGTTATGTATATTTCCTAACTCCTGATAATTTGTATTATGTTGCTTTTTTTTTCGTTGATTGATTTACTTCTTCAATATTCTTTTAGAATTCTTTTTAATTATCTTCAACATTAATACTGCAGGATCTTTTTTCTTCAGGAGCCATAAAATCTGCAACAGATTTCCAAGTGTACAAAGAAGTTGCTGGCCTGTCTGGCCTGGATTTTGCATATGTAGATAACACTGCAGTTTATCATACAAAGGTTTCTTTCTATCCTTGCTTTTTAACAAAATGCTTGCCCCAGTGTCTGTTTTGTATTTTATTACCAAACATGTTCATGGAAAATCATAACATGCCGGCTGAAAAAATGACTAAAGCAACTGCTGGATATTGATGTTAATTTATTGAGTTATTTATACGGACTTTGTTTTATTTAATTAAGGCTGTTTTTAGTTACGTTTTGATAATGTTTCAATACGTTTAGGATTATCTTGTGTTTTATCTAATTAGAATAAGATTATCGTATTGTTTGCAAGCTTCATCTAAGTTATTATTTTTTGATAATGTTTCAATACGTTTAGGATTATTGTGTGTTCTATCTAAGAATAGGATTATCGTATTCTAAGCGAGCTACATCTTTAGTTAGTTTGAGTTGATTTCTTCTCAAAACTAGCGCATTTTAAACTTAATAATTAAATTAATTGCTTAACATATATTGATTTTGGTTTCTGATATTAAAACAAAGCAGGTGGGGTTGGAGGGATGTATAGGAGGCATTATTATGGGCCTTATTCAAATATATTCATATCTTATGGTTAAAAAAAAATTATGTTTTCCTTTTTCAGAACGACAAACTAGCGCTCTTAAAGAAAGGATCTCTTCAACATTTAGGGGAAAATATGCTTGCTTTCCTGCTTCATATTGCTGCATCTCCTCAGTTTCCCCAAAGGAATTCAACAGAAGCAAAGGAAGAAATAAGTCAGAACAATGCCATATATTTTGACATTCTGGTATTTTGTTGCTGCAAAAGCTTTGTCGATCTTCTTTATTATTTATAAATCATTTCTTCTGAGGTAGTTGTAGTAGTTTGCTGCTCTTGTTCATATCATTATGGTAATCGTCTTACTCTTTCAGGGAACATATATGGCCGTTTACCGTCAAAATTTCGCAAATATGCTTCATAATTCAGTAATAATGCAGTCACTGCTAATTTGGACTACATCATTGTTTATGGGAGGTTTTCCAGCTGCTGCTTCATTGGCCCTGTCGTGTTTGACTGTTCTCCTGATGTGGGTGTTTTCCTTAGGTTTCAGTTTCCTGACAGCCTATTTTGTACCCTTGATATCTTGGTCACCGGTGCCATATGTTTCAACCCCATGGTTGGTAGTCGGATTATTTGCTGCGCCAGCTTTTCTTGGAGCATTGACAGGTCAACATTTGGGTTATCTTCTACTTCAAAAATATCTTTTGAGAGTGTACTCGAGGAGAAGGCAACTTTCCCTGGCTATTCAAGTTGAAATCGTCAAGCTAGAGGCTGAAAGGTGGATCTACAAAGCTGGGTCTTTTCAGTGGCTTATTCTTCTCATTTTAGGGAGCTATTATAAAATAGGGTCTTCTTACTTGGCTCTTGTTTGGTTAGTCTCACCAGCATTCGCATGTAACCATTTCTGCTTCATTCTTGTCATTTTTTGAATTGAGCCATAAGTTTTGTTCCTTTTACTCAATTTTTGGTTGAAATTTCAGATGGCTTTTTCGAAGCAACTCTAACCCCAGCGAGGTTGCCAAAGCCACTCAAACTGGTAACCTTGCTTCTAGGGTTAGCTGCTCCAGTTTTAATTTCTGCCGGCACATTTATCCAGCTGGCTGGTATACTCATAGGCAGTATGGTCCGTCTCGATAGGTAAACCTTAATATTTTTCCCCTTCAGGTAGAAATTTGATCTGCATGAAAGATGTGTCCTTTGCTTAGAACTGTTGCTGGCTCTTCATTTTGTTTTTAATGGTCTGCCTGCCTGTCACAGCAAATTTCTGGTAAAGATTAGAACATCAGAGAAAATTAAGGACAGAGAAAAGAGCCCCAGTTTTTTAATGGAAATTTTGTGTTTTACATTTGAATTTTGGAGTAATCTTATTTCTACCATGACCATCAACTTACTATGGACCCTGCTGCAATGTTCCAATTTCATTAATAATCAACAGTTATATTTTCACCATCCGTTTTGTAACTCCTAAGCTTTCAATACTTTCAGAATCTAAATGGCGGTCTTGTTCTGATGCAGGAATCCTGGTAGTACTCCTGAATGGCTGGGGAATTTTGTGATCGCCGGATTTATTGCCACTCTCTTGTCCTTGACCTTAGTGTATCTCCTAGCCTATGTTCATGTTTCAGGTTTTATTTACTGCACAAATATTTTGCAATTAATGTCCATGTCTTATTTTCCATGATAATGGGTTATCTAATTTACTGATTGAACATATTAGATGTGTGTTGACTATTATGATTCAGTTTTGACTGTTAATGACAGATTAGCACTATTCAATTTATCTCTCTTTCTCTCTCATCCATCTCTCTGTTCTCTGTTCTCTCTCTGTTTCTCTCGTATATCTCTTCTCTTTCTCTTTCTCAATTTCTTTCTCTTTCCTACTACATTCATGTAATTGTATGTATTTAAAAGAAAAATCTTTGTTTAGTGATGCTTGCTATTACATATCTTACTATCAATTCGTGTTCAGGTGCAAAAAGGTCAATCATCCTAGGAACTCTGATGCTGTTCAGCGTATCTTTAGCAGTTGTATTTTCAGGTGCTGTCCAACCATTTACTGAAGACACTTCCAGAACTCTAAATGTAAATGCCCATTCTCACTTACATTCTCTGTCTTTGGCTACTAAATTTACAAGCAGTTACGTCGCTCAATTCTAATTTATGTGGAACTGTCCTGGCTTGCATTATCCATGATGCCTATGTGCTAGTGCTATCCCTAATTTTGAAATTGAAATTAGGGCTAAGATGCATCCATCATCCCGAGTTATTTTCCCAGTAGTACTTATATCCTAAACTAATTTGTGGTTCATCCAACATCCTAAAGTATTTTTTTAGTAGCACCTAGTATCCTATAAAGTATTTTTGGAGCAATTTTGCTCTTAGAATATTTTTCGCCGCAGCAATGAGCACTATTAACTTAGGATACTAAGTGCTTTTAAAAAAATATTTCAGAGTACTAGATATCACTTGGCCCTTGAAATTATCGAATTAATCCTAACATTAGCCTCAGAATATTCTGAAAATATTCAAGATATTAGTGAAACATACATTTAACACAAGCTATTCATTTTATTAAGATTCAGGCGATTGTTGTAGTTAATATTTAAATGTAAAACACTAAATATTCTCTTATATGTTATGCTTTTTACATTTTTGGGGATATATTTCAGGTTGTACATGTTGTAGACGCAACAGGAAACTTTGCTGAAGGGAAACAGAATATATCATATGTGTCATTATTTTCTACTACTCCTGGAAAGTTGATAAAGGAAGTAGAACAGATTCAAGAAGGTTTTGTGTGTGGGAGAGACAAACAAGTTGATTTTGTGACTTTCTCTGTCAATTATGGTTGCCGAACTTACAAGGACACTGAAAGTGGCTGGAGTGAGTCAGAAATTCCTAAACTCCATGTCGACAGTGATGCTAAAGGCGATGAAAGGATTACCCGAGTTTCAATTGATAGCAAGGGTTCCGTCCGCTGGGTTCTTGCAATCAATATAGAAGAAATAGAAGATTTCAAGTTTACAGGTATGGTGGCTTTTGTTTTACAGGCCCACTCTTTTCTTAATTTGTTTATATTACCCTCACATTCATGCTTTTATGAGAAGTTAAGCCTTTTAACTCTTGAAGTTTTAGGTAAAATTACTATGCAGTCTTATATAAGTAATCTAATCACTAAAATATCCCACAGCAAGTGAACAGCATGCAATATCAAAAAATATGTAGGAAATGATGACGAGTTCTACCATATTGACAGCTCAAGAGACTTTTTAGGGACTAAATTGCTTATGTAGAACTGCACAGTACTTTTCTTAAATTTATATGTTTGTCTAGAGATTTTCAGTTGTTAGATAAAATCATTATCCATTTTAGGTGAAAAGAAATAGATTTTGAATCTTTGCCGTAACTTTCTCTACAACCTCTCAAGTACTGCACTTTTCCCTCTTCAGTTGTGGCCACTTTCCCAAATTTATAAAAAATCAAAACTTAAAGAGAAATTCCATCATTTTTGGACCCATTTATGAGAGGATGTGGGGGAAGTTGCAGCAGACATTCTCAGTCCATAACACTAACTAGGAAAATCCAAGGTTTGAAAAGCTCATCTCTCAATAAGTCAAGAATGCTTGTTTGTATTGTATCCTTAAGTCCTTTTGGTGTTTCAAGTTCCTGGTTTGGGGTCTTTATTTAATGGCAATCTGAGTCTCCCACTTTCATGCTCAGCTACTGAGAACTCGGAAGAATTAATCCTGGCGGGTGAAAGGGGCGGAGTGGATGGTTGGCACATAATCCAGTTTTCAGGAGGAAAGAATGCTCCAACGTTGTTTGATCTGACTCTTCACTGGCGAAGAACATCTAAGGATGTTTCTGATGAAGGGGTTAAGAACGACAAGCAAAGGCCTCTTCTGAAACTAAGGACAGATGTGGATAAAACGACGGACATAACCGAGAGAATATTGATGAAGCTTCCTCGTTGGTGTTCTTTGTTTGGAAAGTCTACTTCTCCTTATGCCTTTTCCTTCTTCAGAGACCTTCCTGTTCACTTTTAGCTAGCTACTCCATACTGAAGAGACAACTTTATTTGGTCTACATGCTACAGTCATGGTCGTGAGTGCATAAACTGTAACAAAATCTTCATTTTAATAGTTATAGGAATTTAATTTATGATGTCATTTTTTCTCAGGATTGAGTAAAAAGCAATTAAATTTTAATGCTGAAACAACTGGTGTATTTAAAGCTCACGTTTTGACCTACGCAATTGATATTGTTATTGCTTAACATAAAGATTTTCATCGTGTGCTAGAAAATCACTTGGAAATGGTGAGAAGGTTCGTCACCATTCAGCTAGAGTAGAAAATCAGAGGACCATTGTACTGCCATGAAACCTAGTCGTGTTTTCTCAAGAGTTAGGCTGGTTTTTCTTCCCTACAAATATTTTAATTACTCCCTCCGATCTTTTATATAAACTCCAATTAATTACTTTGCATGAGTGGAAAACGATGGTTGAAATTGTTATTTCTTGTAAAATTTTAAAATTACCGTCAGGCTCATAAATTTTAATTAAAAATAATAAATATGAGAAGATATATGAATTAAAATATAAGTTATATTTTTTATATACAAATATTCTAATTACTCGTTCTAGTCTTTTATAGCCTAATAATTATAATATTTTAGATTTAAACTAGATTATATTTTGTTAGAAGGGATAAAACTTACTTCGAGGCACAGGGGTCCTTTACCTATTATATTTATAATATTATATTCATTTAATATTTAACATATGAATTAATTGTTTTTTTATAGATTAAGAAGTAAATACATCAATTAATGGTGATTAAATTTAAACTCTCCAAATGAATCCGTATTATATATTTTTTTAATTAATTTAAATGAGTCAATTATCTCTTATATTTATTTTTTTAATCTATCTAAAAAGTTAATTAGATATTATATTAAAAATTTAAAAAAAATATTTACTTATATAATAAAAATATTATTAAAAATTCACCCTCTAGTCTCAAATTTCTAATTCCCACACTGTAGGAGAGATTAGTCTATAGCTAGCTATGCAGTTGGGATACTGCCAATCCTTTACTAAGAAAACCTTATTTTATAGATATTAAGGGTTTGTTTGGTTAGGGAGTTTTGGAAGGAGGAAAAATATATTTGGTTGGAAAAAATAGAGGGGAGGGGAGAGGAGATTTTTTATCTTTTTGTGGCCCCCTCCCCTCCCCTCCAAAAGTAGGGTTTTTTGGAGGGGAGAGAAATTTTTGTCCCTTTTGACTAAAATGCCCCCAAATTTTTTTTAATATTCCAATTATACCCTCAAACCTTTTTTTTATTTTTTTCACATCTAATTTTTTATTTAATTACATAATAATTATAATAAATTATAATAAAACTTAATAAGTATAAAAAATTATTTATATATTATATTAAAATATATAATAATTATAAAATTAATAAAAAATAATGTTAAAATTTTAATATATATTTTTTTATTATATATATAAATAAGATAAAAAAATTTAAAATTTATAAATTAAAAAATAATAATTTTGATATGAATATTGTAAATAAAGAATAAATAAATTTAAATAAAGAGATAAGGGTATTTTTATCAATTTTTAATTAACTCATTTCCCCTCCCCTTCTGAACTAAACAAAAAATATTATTCATTAATTTTCTTTATTTTTTTCTATTTTCTCTTAAATTAATCTCCTCACCTCTTTGATAGTGAATCAAACAAAGTCTAAGGACAAGAGAGGGTATCTAGCAATTTTTTTTTTACAGAGTATCTAGTAGCTCAATCCTCGTTTTGTTGTTGGGCAATGTTAGAGACCTAACACAAAGAAACAAAACAAGGCGACGTTAGCCACAGTTGTGGCAACTAACGTAGCCTCTCGTATCCACTTGCCACGGCCTTGTGGCCACAAGGTAGTCCAATTCTGAAGCTTAGCGACTCGGATTCATCGCCCACCTTCTCTCTCTCTGGGTCCTGTCTCATGATTCACACTTCCGTCTGAGGGGAGAATCCAGAGAAGATCTTTTGAGTGAGGGAGGTCCACCAGAAATCAGATACACCCTTCGAGAAATGCGGACTATTCCCTTGGGAATCTCACCTTCCCCAACTCCTGTAAACAATTCCAAATCCTCGTCTTCCCTCAATTTCGCTAATTTCAGAAAACCAGGATCTTCTTCCCCGTCAAGGGTTTCTCTGTCTTCCCTCAATTTCATTTCCCTCTGCCAATCAGGTTCGCATAATCCCTTGTTCTTTGCTTGTCACTTACATTACCCTGGTGGGTTTTCCGTTTTCAAGTTTTCTTGTTAAGAAATGCTGTTGATAGTTAGTTGAATCTGCCCTTTTGGCACACCTAGGATCAACCCTGTAATTCTGGGATGGGGCATAATTCTGAGAGATTTCAAAGGCTTTCGGTCAACTTGTGATATTGGCATGATTAGGAAGTGGGGTAACAAAAATGAATGAAGATATAAAAAAAAAAAAAAAAAAAAAGTGGACAAATTGTAAATGAGTTGAAGGGAAAGCATGAAAGTCAAACCCATTTCACTAATATGTGAATTTAATCTTATGCATCATAACATTATTTACAATATAAGGGGCAGCATCTTGTGTAAGTCTACATGTCCCATAAAAATGAATTACCATGGCTTTATATTAAGGACTTAAAGGATGAACTGTCTACATGGGGTGATGGGGAGTTTACTAGTTGCTCATTCCTCTTCTTGATATAAGAGCTAGTTGATTAATTTTAATAGATTAAGAAAACTAAATAAATCAATTAATTATGACTAAATTCGACCCTTAAGATGAATTCATATTATATACTCCTTAATCTACTTAAATTAGTCAACTAACTCTTATATTAGTTATAATCAAATTTCTTTAATTTATCTAAATTTATCAACTAACTCTTATATTAAAGACTATAAAGAATATATTATATGGAGATATTAACTTTCAGGGTAGTTAAATTTCTGGTGTTGGGATGTAGGACTTTACAGGGCTAGTCAAGTTGCTGATCTATTCCCAACCGTGTCTCCAGAAATCATCGTTAGAGAGGCCAGGTTAGAAGACTATTGGGAAGTAGCAGAGACTCACTGCAACTCCTTCTTCCCTGAGTATTCATTCCCATTGGACTTTGTTCTGAGGATGGACAGACTGGTGGCAATGTTAGCAGGATTCTCTTTACCAAATGGTTGCAAAAGAACCTGTTTGGTTGCTGTTATTGGCAGCTCACTTAATGAAACTCTCTTCATCGGGGGTGAAGATTTCAAAATTGGTGGTCTTGATGGGAGAGTCAGCCTCAACAAGGGATATGTGGCTGGTATATTAACAGTAGATACTGTCGCGAACTTTCTCCCACGAAAAGGACCACTGAGACAGAGAAGGTGAGCGCAAAAATTACTATTGGATTTTGGATTACTGCGGTTTATCAGTCTTTAGTATCGGTGATGCTTAAGATCAGACCAACAATATGGTGTCAGGTTTCGGTTTGTGAATTTACCATTTGGCAAATAAAATTACTGACTTTACATGCAAAATCCGAATTCGGGAACGGAAATTGATGAACTAACTCATGGTTCATGACTGACTAAAAGTGGAATTCCTTTTGATAAACTAAGTTTTAGTATATGCAGTTGTTATGTTGCTCAAATTCGATTATATTCGCGTATACATTTTGGTTAAAGCATCATGCTTAAACTTTTAGTTTTCGATAGAGCACAATGGCGTCGTATGATCCATGTAGGAGACCCCATTTAATGGGATAAGGCTTGTTGTTGTTGTTGTTGTATTGCCCCTTCATTTGCTCATCTATATATGGTACTTTACAAAATATTGCAGCCAAAAAGATTACGAGTATCACTTTTTAGATCTCTTAAAAGTGATCAGTAATTATGAAAAGGGGGATTGAATTTAAACAAGATATGCAAAAAATGCTTTTTTCCTTATAAAACCCCCATTGTCCATCAGAACAGTTCTTCCATATTTTACTTATTTTCTAATGATGGTATCCTGGCAGTCTGGCTTTACATTTTATTTCGTCGAAATTTAGGATAAAAACTGGTTGTAAGGCTTGCATTCACATGCTCAATTCTTCAAAAATAAAGATTAACTGTGAGAAAATGTCGAGAGATCACTGTAAGACTGCCAAAAAGTATCAAACTCTTTGGACTTACATGTTATGAACATATTTTAGCTGTGAATCTTTTCTGATAACTGGAGAAAAAAATTATTTGTGTTTTAGGACTGGAATTGCATACATATCCAATGTGGCTGTTCGGGAAGAATTCAGACGCAAGGGTATCGCTAAAAAACTAGTAGAAAATGCAGAAGCTCAGGCCAGAACTTGGGGATGTCGCGCAATCGCATTGCACTGTGATTTGAACAATACTGTAGCCACAAAGCTATACAAAGGCCAAGGCTTCAAATGTATTAAGGTGCCCAAAGGCGCAAACTGGCCCCGGCCAAAGACCTCACCAGATGTTAAGTTCAATTTCATGATGAAGCTTCTCAGTAATTCAACTGTTTCTTAGATGCTAGTTTGGCTTGCAGGTTATATTTATGCTGTCAAACAGGTTTTTTCGGAAAGAAATCTTGGGAAGGTTCTGTCAGTCACTAGAATTAATGTTGTATATATTTATATGTCTATATATTTTAGTTTTACGTGGAAAAACCTAGGAAGCACTAGTGCTCTGAAAAAAAAGAGCCGTCATGTTTGATGTGTCTGATACTCACACTATGTGACACTTCAAATTGTACTAGGGTGCTGCATATTTTGTTGTGTCGTGGTATTCATGCTTCTTAGGTGTAAAACAAGGGTTAGATGCCAAGTATCTTGTAAGAATCTTAGATTGAACTTGTATAGTTTTTGTCATCCTTCTGCATGAAAGTAGACATGATCATCTGCTGCGGTATCAAGGTTTGGCTTTATTTCATCTTTCCAAAACTCTGTTGCTCAGTTACCTGCAAGTGTTTCTATTTACGCATAGATATACTCTTATTGAAAGAAATCTTATTCAAAGTACCGTTTGATACTAAATATTAGCACTTTTTTAGTACTGTTATCTTATTCAATGTTAGTTCCTCATATTGTGAGGAGCTAGCTCTTCCTATTAGTGCTACATTTAAGTTTGTTTGGAACATCAATCCATCTATGGAGATGATCATATTACCATCAATCCATTTAACTTGTACTAAGCGTAAGATGGTTTGTTGTTGATTAGGACAAAATTAATTAATTTGATTAGATTAAAGAAGTTAGTTAATATAGTATGATTTTTTAAAGTATCTTTATTATTTTTTTTACTTCTTCTTTTTTTTATTTGATTATTGTTGAGGAAGTATTAAATTTAAAAAATATGTTTTGTATTTAGGATTAAGATTAATTTTTCAATTTGGTTTTATATTAAGGAGGGGAGAAGCAGGATTTTTGGAGCACTTGGTTTAGAAGGAAAAACAGAATGTAGCCATACAGCCACATATTGAAAGTGAATCAGTATTGTTCTAAAGGGCCTTTTGTTTAATATGTTTGTTTGTGGTGGCTAACCCAAAAGCACTTTCGCAACATGTTTTGCCTTACAAAATGCTGAAGCAAGCAACTTCATATATTTTTGCAATGCAAAACATGGTGCCACCCTAAACGCAACCTAAGTGGTAGAAATAAGCGAATCATGTATAATTACAACACTCAAAAGATCCAAATTAAATATTTGCCAAAGAAAGAAGTTCAAGCTTTTAACTTTATTTATTGAAGTCGAATTAACTTGTATATATTTTCCCCCTTTTTTTGCCTAAAAATAAATCCACTCATTATCACAAGAGTTTGCATACGCTTTTCTTTTTCTATGAATGTATCCAAACTAAACAAATTATCCAATAATACAAGAACAACAAAACATAAACGGACAAACTCTTTAACTATAACCAAATTTATAAGACACAGCTTAAAACAAAGCTTCCTAATATCATTAATAAATATTATGAAAGGGATTTTACATACACTTAATAGAACATTACTCCCTCTATCCTAAAATATAAAGTATTTCTAACTGAATTATGTTGTTCAAAAAAACAATTAAAAGTAATAAATATACAGGAGATATATCTCTTTTTTCTAAATATACCCTCATTTATAGCGGCTAAATAAGAGAGTAATAATAAGTAAAATGATAATAGAAAAATGGGTAAAATGGATAAAAAAAAGTATTTATTGTTCGGACAAACTCAAAAAAGATTTTATAAAATGAAACAAGTTAATTTAAAGAAAGGCAGCTTGGAATCTTATATTTTGGGGATGAAGGGAGTAATCTGAATCTTGTTGTGTTGTGCGAGATTAAGTATTGGCAAAGTCCAATACAGAAACAGCTCATAAGATCCAATGTCTAAGCCGAAAGCCTGAGAGCCATATTTGTGTGTGTTGGGAACTGTTGCTCTGACTTTGTTTTTGAGGCAAAAATCTTTGACTTAAACGAAACCTAATAATCCACACACGATGGACAGAAACTTCACTTGAACGTTCAATCAATCTCTCTTCTCTCCCAATCCATCTCTGATACCCTTTTCATTTAAAAAATCAAAACTTGCAGACCCAAATACCTAACCAGTTGAACCCTCATGACATTAGACAACCCCCATGTGGCAAATCTGGTGTCTCTCTGGGGTTGACTTCACTATCCACATTAAATATTAATCCTCAGCTAAACCCCTTTATTTAGTCATAATCAATTACAGTTATGCATCATTTGGGAAATGAATTGGCTCCCTCTAGATCTAAAGATGATGGCTTTCTCTTTGCCAATTTGATCATCTACTATAATAATAAACCATTTGATTGAATTCCAAGGTCAAAATTTGATCATGCTATTAAAATTTAACCTATATCAACTTATTAGACTAATAAATGGATAAATTAATCTCTTGATCAATCTAGTTTAGAGTTTTAGACAAATCTACTAAATTAGATTTTATTTTTTTCCTCTTTAATAAACTTGAAACAATGTCCTTTTGAGAGAAAAATAGTGGTATGTCATATTCATATTTTAATAACTCATATTTATAGTTGCGCATATAAAAAAATATTTTATTAGAAGAGACAAAACACATTTTGATAATCTCTATGCTCTAAAAAAATTAGTTTATAAGTTATTAGCTATGGGACACCATCTATTTTCTACAAAAAAAAATATAACAACTCATATATATATATATACATACTTTAATAACTCTATTTTGTTGGATTATGTATAATTTATATATGAATATTCTATTAATTTTAGGAATTAATATCTTTTTTTTAAATATAACTTTTTCAGTATTATTATGACTATTTTTGTACTACCTCCTATCTTTAATATAAATTTTTTAATACAATTTAATATAAAAATTACTTAACTAATTTTACATGCAAAAAAAATTAACTAATTTAGATAAATTAAAAAATAAAATAAATTAGTTAATTTGAACAAATATGAGATAATCTTTTTAAAATATTTTTATATAATATTATATTACATATCAATTTATAACTTAAATAAATTAGTTTGAGAAAGTATGATAATACATGAGATAAAAAAATTATGATATTATATTTATAATTAAATTTAACTACTAACTAACTCTTGTATTAATGACTGAATTAATTTAATTATGATTGAATTAACTCTATATTCAACCACAGTCCAATTAATTTTTAAACTCCTGTCTCTCCTGGTTTTGATGACTTGTATTATTTCTTGAATATGATATGAGCATTTAAGAAGTTGCAAGTGAATGTGAAATGAGGAGAGACAACAAGGTTGGAAGATCACATGAATCAACAAAGCCATGCATATTTGTTGCTACTACTTAGGATTAAACAAATGAAGAGACATTAAATCTTTGACCAACACAAACACACACCTTGTGGCGATGTTTGGGGCACGGGATTGCTGCAACTTAGCTGTTTACCTTGACTTTTGCGTATCTTGGTGTCAAATACCTTACACACCCCACACTTGCTCTTTTTTATTAATTAATTAATTAATTATCTCAATTTAGAAAAAAATGCCCCCATTAATATCTTTGAAGCGTGTGTAAGTCAGAATCTGAACCTAATTACTGTCCCAGATATATTAAAACATTTCCTTAATTAATGAATTAAACCGAGATCCCAATGCACTCATTTACTGTCTCCCTGTAACTGCGGCATTCTTGGGGACTGCAATGTGGATTACAAAGTTACCCTTTTGCCCTTTTAATTAGCATATTCTTTTATTATAACGAAGGAACTTGCTTGGATACTAACATTAATAATATATATATATATATAGAAACGTTAACTTCACAGTTGCAGTGTTTTTATATAATAATTATAATTAGGGGCATGTTTAAATTAATTTTTAGAAAATAAATTTTAAGAATAATATATTTTAAAAAATAAATTTTAAAAAAAATAGATTTTAATAATAAAAATATTTAAATTATTAGTAGTATAATATTTTTTATATTAATAAATTATTAAAAAGGGTATGATTTGATTAAAAATAATAGAGAAGGTAGAAAAAAAAGAGAAGAAATGAGATAGTGTAAAAAAGAGAGAGGAAATAAGGTGAAAAAGAGAGATGAAATATGAGAGAGAAGAGAGATGAGAGAGGGTATAAGAAAAAATAGGGGTAAGATAGTAATTAGATAGTTTATAAATTTTTTTACTATTTTAAAAATTAATTTTAATATTTTATTTAAAATTATAATTTTAACTAAAATTATTTTTAAATAAATATAATTGTTTATTTATATTTTTTTTAAATTAAAGTTTTTTTTTAAGTATGGTGCCAAACAATCATTAAAATGTCTGTCTAAGTCATTGTCAAGCTTACCAGGTTATTGCCCAGACAGCGCATTAATTAAGTGCATGCGATAGACCTTATCTTTTTATATTTTATTAATATAATGATTTGATGTGTGATAATATCAGATTATAAATCTAATTAGGATAACTGCCCTCCTAATGTGAATTTCTTCCGTTCAGAAAATTTGAATTCACCTGAAATTCCAATAGGAAATGTCTAAAAAGAAATTAGAGATTGATCCTTTAACTTGTACAGAACTCCTCGCTCTCTTCACTGATCTTCCAATGTGCAGGCAACAGAGTTTTAACAAGGTTCCTGCTTACAATGATTTGTTAGAAGTTGTCCAAATGATCATAAAACATGGAGAGGTATAAACTCTCTCTTGAGGTCAAAGATCAAGGAGACTAGAGAAATACTCCTTCAATCCTATTTCTAGGGTAAAGAGAGAGTAAATTTATTTTTATCCTATTTATAAGATAAAAAAATATATTTTTATATAAATATATTATTTTACCCTTCTTTTATTATATTTATTTTATTTTTATAAGATATGTCATATATTAAATAAAAGTAAAGTTAAATTTTTTTTAAATTTTATGATATAATTAATTAAATTTAAAGTTTTTTATAACTTTTGAAGAATGAAAGAAAAAAGTGGAGAAAAAATAAATTTAAAATATATACTAAATTTTTTTCTCTTTTTTTTATATTTTTTTAAATATCATATTAGAATATTATTAAGTTTAAATAAAAATAATTTTTTTAAGAAAGTATTTTACATTAACACATACTCTAAATCATAATAAACTCATTGTGACCTTTTCAATCTCTTGATAAAACAACAGATGGAGGAACAAGAGATTATTAGTATTTGGGCACAAAGGTTTCAGTGGTCAAGCTATGTAGCATCTTGATAGACTTAGATGCTCTTAAACCAAGGCCACACGCTTGAATCCCTTCATAGTGTCCAAAAGTAGAGTTATTTATAAATAACATAAAATTAAAAAAAAAAAACTAAAAGGACAACGGAGTCCGCAACCAGGTGTTGCCTACTTATAGCCTTTCTTGTGATTATCAACTTGGTATTATAATTATAATTATTATTATTAACCCTAATAATCCTAACCCTAACTCAATCTGTCTTCACTTTTTTTATGATCTGTAAGAAGGTTAGAGAAGAAAAGCCTAGAAATTAAGCAGCATCTTTGTTTTATTTGGGACAGCAGTTTCTCATTAGTTGACTCCTTCCTTGAGCAACACCACCAAATAAGCAGATTTTTTTGTGTGCATAATATAACTATAATCCAACAGCTTTTTCACAATACCTTGAATTTATCATCTTCTTCTTCTTTTTTCTGAGATTTCTCAATTCTGCCCATGGTAAAGTAGACGGCAAAGAAAGAAGGGTGACTTACTGTATAGATACATATAAATAATTTAATTACTATAAAATCCCCAACAAATGAATAATATGAAATTTATTATCATTTTTTATTTTAGATTTTATCATTGTATATCATTTATTATACCTTTTTAATAATTAAATTATTTATATATGACTATACAATAATTTTTTAAATATAGGATAATACTTTAAATCTTACTATTAATATAGAAATCTTGATAGTCAATCCATAAATATTTTTATAAATACTCTTTTAATTTAGATATAATGCTCCTGAGAAAAAAGTAGACCAAAAAAAGGAACAATACTTCACTTTTAGGGTCAAGAGGGTGATCACATGATGAAATGGAAAGATAGCATATTCTTAATACTAACGAGTTACAATAACATTAGCTGATTGGAAGAAGTGGGATTTTCCCCTCATCTTCTAAAACAAAAGAACACAGAATAGAACCTCTGTTGATTGCAAGTTAACGAAAATATAACCACTACACAGTCCATCGAAGTGGTTATTCGTTGGGGGCGGTTATGAACCAAATGAGAAATATTTTGGTTGACTTGCAAATTATGGCCTCTCAGTAGGATTTATGACAATCGAAATGCAGCACTATACAACAAAGGAAAACTTATGCTACGAGTGACAGCTTGGAATCTGCACGAATTGCTTGCCTCCTTGCTGCCTTCAAGAACTCACTTCACTGGCATCGCAACGACGACAACTGAAACAATTTTAATGAATCATAAAGCCAAACACAAGAGGTTAACGTTTTCGGCTCCGATTTCAGAACTGTGCTGATCTTTGTACCAGGGAGACCCTCCTTCAGAAGAATTCTCTGTCGGACTGTTTCGGTGTAAAGCAGAACCAGAGCCGTCGGAAACAACATTGGATGCCTTCTGGTAAGTCCCTTTGGATGAACTATTCCCAGTTGTACTAGCAGAGCTACTGTTTGAACTCTGCTGTTCAGTGTGAATGCGTTGACCAAACAAGAAGATATGTGGTGTTTTGGCATCCATCGGTTCCTTCAAGCTCGGGCCGGGATTTCCCATGGTCAACAGGCACGATATCTCGGCGTTGTTCTTCAGGCCGCTATTGTAGGCGCTACGAGGAGGTCTCGGAGTCTGGACAGCGTGTTCGAGCCTCGGAAGTTTGCCAAGAAGCATATCCGATTGCAGCTTGTTGAAAGGGAAATCGCATGGAGAGAGACCATATTGAGCATGCCTGGCTCCCTGTATGCCCGCAGGACTATAACTGTCATGAACGTTACAAGGGGAGTTGTTAGTTTGATTGAGGAGGTTCCCAGCGGAGAACGGTGGCATAGGAAGCTGACTGAGGAGAGGAAATTCCGGATGCTGTAGAAACCGCGATTTCTTCCTCGGTGGCGAGAACGGAGAGAGATGGAAAGTTGGCATATTCGACACTAGTTCAACCAACCAAGGGTTTACACTATTAACATTCTGAAGCAAATCTGGTTCATCCCACGCTACCTGAAACATCATGACAACCCCAAAAAGGAAAATTATATTAAGAATATCTCAAGCCAAATAAGTAATCAGTGCTTGATTTGCAATCTAAGTATTTGATAGTTGTATAACAGTTAATAAGTGTTATTGGCCTAGACTCAAAACTCATAAATTCTTTATAAAGCCAAAAACAATCCTGCACATTCTCAAGTATTACTCAACTGTTAACTCTTGCATCTTTTTTCCAGCATTCATTACAGTTTAGAAACAATTTAGCCTCCAGGAAATGGGATATGAATATTCTTAGAGAATCTATTTAGTTACAAGATTCAAGCTAGTGAACATTTGGGACAAGAAATGAAATTCGAAATGGTGTACCTGAAGAAGACGCCATGGAGAATCAGGCCAACGAATGGGATCAGCAACTTGAACAGAAGATATTGTGCCCATGAACCAGCTGATCCTGGAGGAATCCTCAGTTTCAAAAGGCATTTTGAATCTCATCCCAGAACACCACTGTATTTGCATTGCAGCCCTTACCGACGAGGCCTTAACACAGAACTCCGGCGTGCTAGCTCGAGGATAGTAAACGACCTCAAAGGGCCTGCCATTAACAGCAGAAGTCACAGCTTCAATAACAGATTCATCAGTCCCTCTTCCCTTCATCTCCTCATGAGATTTTCTCCTCAACAATGAGCTCTCATCTTCACGCATAAAACCCGAATTCCCACCAAATAGTGATGGAACTGCCTGATTCCAACCGGTTGGATACTCAATTCCACCACCAATCTCCTTCTTAGCCCTCCTTATTCCGACGCAGAGATCTCCATTCTCAGCCCTCAAGAACACAATAGAATCCCCAGCAACCAGCCTCTTCTGGTTCACGAAATTGCTCCATCCGGTTGTTAAAAGGTGCCGGCGAGGGGTCCCTCTATAGATATGCCTAAACTTCCAGTTTTGCCCGTGCACATCTTTGGCAATAATGGTTTGAACTGGTGGTTCTGCAGAATAATCCAACCTGGGGAAGATGGTCTCTGCACAGTAACGAGGAACAGAGAAACCTCCACCGTTATTGGCATCAGATTGAGTCAATGTCTTAGCAAAAGAAGCTGGCTTTTCTTGATTCTCAACTCCATGGTTCCCCGGAAAAGTGTCATCTTCAAAGCCGATCTCATTATCTCTTAGAGGGGTTAGTCTCATTTTCACAAACACCTCATCTGTGTCGGGGTCTGCCATGTATTTCATACCAGAAACCCTGCAAGGAATGAAAGGAGGAATTCGTGTCCACGCCGACCCCAAATCTACCTTCGCCTGAGCGTGCTCCGCGTGGCCCTGAGGGAAGTAGAAGACCTTCGAATTCATTGGTGGCATTTGAACCATCGCACCGGCGCAGGCATGCCATAATTGAGAATCCAAGCACTTCTCGGACGAAAACTTCTCATCCATAACCAGAAACATCTTAAAATCAGACAAAATCCTTCTCCGTATCACAATCCAAAGCAGACACAATAGGGAAAATCAACAAAAACTGAAATCCGAGAATACCCAGAAAAAGAAATGAAATAAATAACATATATAAGCAAGAGATTTGACGGCTAAGAACAGAAATTAGAAACCCAGAAAGAGAATTATGAGCAGAGGATGATAATTCGAGAAGATGGGGAAGGCACAGATAAAAGGGAGAAGAGAAAGGGGAGAGAGCTGAGAAAGAGTGAGAGTTTGGGAGTCAAGAGGAGAGCAGAAAAGGAGGGGGCAGTACTGTAGGGACTAAGTCACGCGTCTAAGGTTCTTTAAGTTGCCGACCACAATGGGAAGGGGACGGTATTGACTGAGAAGGACAAATACGAAGTTCTAGTTGAGCCCATCTTTTTCTTTTTTCTTTTTGTTGTTTAAAAATAAAAGAAAAAACAAAGACCGTCCTTCTTTTCCTGTTATTCATTTGTCGGTATATCTCATTTTTATCTCATTTACTTTTTTTTTAAATTTAAAAAATATCTGAGTTATTTGATATTGTCAACCAAATAATTCAGAATATCTATGATCGTGTAGAATTTTTGTTACCAAGAAATAACATATTCCTAATTGAAATAAAAATATTTTCTTAAGAATTAATAAAAAAAGTTATTAAAATATAAATATAATATATTGATATTTTTTCTTTTTACTCAAAATATATCATTTTATATTTTATAAAAGGAAAAAAATATAAAAGTTAACTTCATCAACCTATGTAAAATTTTTGATTGAATCAGTTAAAAAACTGACTCACCAAGTTACTGATAAGATTCAGTTTTAATAGTATGAGTTTTTTGTTTGGTGGGGTGGGCTTGAAAATGAGAAAAAGAGGAGGGGACAAGATGGGAAGTAGGAAATAATAAAACATCACATGAATCCCACTAAAGCGAGGGCGGGACAAGGGCTGTAAGGAGAGGGAAGAAATTAAGAAAAAAAGGGTTTTTTTTTTAATTAATTTTATGGTTGCAAATTAATTAGAGACACGAATCAATCAAAGATGAGAGGCCCCTTGAACGGGTGTGATTAGTTTTTATTATTATGATGTGGTCAAATTGTGGGGGGAAGCAACAGCACATGCACACCCACAAATTATTATTATTATTATTATTATTAACATAAAAAAAAAGAGGAACTAGAATATTCGAACAGTTTTCAGAGAACAGAACCATCCAAGAATTTCTGTTAATTAGGGAGAAAATGGGGGGGAAAGAAAAGGGGGGCTTGGGGTTTGATGGGCTCTGAAATCAAGGAGGAGGCAAAAACTGATGAAGCAACTAAGTCAACGTTGATGGTGTTCGAGCCCCTAACTCTTCGGCCCTAAGCACCTTTCCCCTTAAATGTGTGTCTCTGTCCAAATTGACTTTGTCTTTAAAGATTGGGACTTTGTCCCTCCTTTCATGTCCACTAGGAGATTACTTCCTATAATCAAATTATCCACACAGCATTGATATTCAACACCTCCCAATTGAGATGATTATAAATGTTCTATAATATTTTTTAATTTTTAATATATAATTTAATTAAACATTTAATATTAATTATAAATATAAAATAGATTATATATATTAATTTTTTAAAATTATTTCTATTAATACTCTTTTAATAAAAATTAAATAAAAAAATAAAAAAATAAAAAAAATGATCAAGATATTTTATAAAATATATTATATTAATTTAATTAATTTTTTAAATTTAATTAATTAAATATATTATATATTAAAAATATGATCATCCTAAATAAATATTTATAGATATTGAGAGAAAAGGGTACAAAAAGAAGGACGGTAATTATATTTAAAAAAAATCAGAGTAATTTCGTATATACGGCTATATGAGTGGGTAAACAACAAAAAGTAAGTGGACGGACAGCTATAAACATTTCACGCAAAGTGCAAATTATACGGCACCTTGCTTTCCTATCCTTTCTTCTTGTTATTTTCAATAATAATGATAATAATAATAATAATATATTATTATTATATTATTCTAAAATCCTATTTGTTTCTACCATGACCATGATGTGGGATGTGTCCTTGTTGTTTCCCAACTACCCATAATGTTACACTTGTGGGTCAACATTACAACCTTGACCTTTAAAAAAATATATACTGAAGAGGAAGGGAACTTGTGGAAATGATTGGGACACGAATGGCATGTCTCCTTTTCACATCCATTCATATCAATCAAAATATCCACAAGTAAGTGTGTGTTTGTGTGAATGTAATGACCCCTTCATTTTTTAATTAATATTTTTAATTAATTAGTTAGTTAATCATCTTGGACCTATAGCCTTACCATATATGTGTTGTAGGGTATACCCATGTTCTATAACCCTGTGTGCCCTTTATTTTACATCATTATATGTCCCCTCATCAACGCCCTTTCATTATTTTCTCCATCTCTTCCTTAATTACCTTTTTCTCCTCATTAACACACTTTCTTTTTCCTATATACCTTTGAGGTGAATTAAATTCGAGAATTTATTAGATTCATAAAATTATTTATAAATCACCTGATAATAAATTATTTATATTAATAATAAAATTTAAATTTATTATTTTACAGGTTATAAATTAAATTTTTATTAAGTGGGTTAATATTTGTTAGTGACACAACTTCTATCCATACGAAAGATTTTTTATTCTCTCTTTTTCTTTATTATAAGAGGAAATTATAGATAACTTTTATCTAGATATAACTTATTTAAATTTTGAAACTTTACAATGAATCTCCTAAATTTCTATATTTATATCGATAACTTTCCTATTAATAATTTTATATTCATTACTTATACGCATATATTGTAAAGTTTAAGAGATTTATATGCATCTATCTCCAAGTTTAAGGAAATTATATACACAAAAATATAATTTAAGGGAGTATGATGATGGTTGAGATTTGTACATACAAGAGTTGAAAGTTTAAATGTGTGGTTGTTAATAAGTTTTAAAAATTGATAGGATTATTTATATATGGTTGATTTTTTTTTTAAAAAAATTATAATTTAGCCATTTTATTAAATTATGATATTTTCCATAATTTACACAGATAAATTATAATATTCACAGCTTATAAATGATATATTTGATTATTATAAGTATTATGTCAATCATTGTAAGAAAACCATAGATACCCAAACTAATTCTTACATTCACAGGCACTCATTATTTATCATATGACTTATTGTCTTCAATTTGATATTTGATTTCATCACATATGATAAGCGTAGAATTATTTAATGGATTTATGTTTCAATTTGTTAATCCACTTTTGAATAAAAAAAAATAACAACATGTTTCTCTAATAAAATAAGTTTTGGCCAAAAAAATATGTATTTTGTGTTTTTAAATTTTATTTAAAAAATTGTGTGTTTTTATATATTTTATAATATGGTAAAATAAATAAAGAAGGAGAATAATTGGAAATGCAAGGGGAGGGAGATACCGTGGACGCAAGTGAATCTGAGCCGTACGTGTTGATCCCATACCGTCGAGTATCGTCGGCGACGGCACTGCTGGAACCCACATTGATGGGTCCCACATGAATCTCTGTCGTGACTCCTGTCCCCACTTCCAAATGTCAAATTGAACTATCCGCCCTGTTATTTTATTTAGAACATAATTATTCTTTTAATTTATTCTCTATCAAATTGAATTACTTTTAGAAGAAGAAAAAAACAAATACAAAGATTACAAAGTGGAGATATATACTTGAAATAAAATAATCACCATTTAATCTGATGTCATATATAAATTAAATTCAAATTATTATTTTATAATAAAGTTATTTAATTTAGTCAAATTTAAAAATTATCAAATACAATTAAAGATAATTATTTTTATATATATTTACATAAATTTAAATTTAAAACCTATAATTAAACGGGTGAAACGCTTTCTACTTGAATTATTATCTATTGCTAAATTCAAAGTAAGTATTTTAATTACATCGTTAAGCTCCTTGTTTTAATTTTGGGAAATAGGGTATTTTATTTTTAAAAAAAAGCACAGCTGATTAAGTGTTTGTTAATTTGAATCCTAAGCGAGAATGCAAAATTTATCCAAATTGGAAAACTTATTGAGGTGACAGTGATCATTAAATGTAAATCCTCTGAATCTCATCTAAAATAAACACGCATTTATTATTAAATATATAAATAATTATATATTTTTAAAACAAAGAAGACAGTAAGAGAGAAGGAGAAAGGATGATAAATGCAGAACGTGGAGAATACGTCGGCGGAGGCAGCTCAAGTGGCGGTCCCAGGGCCGGGCCCTTCGCTCTCGTTACTCAATACTCACAGGCATTATTTTATATGAGAAATTTAGAGAGAAAGAAAGAGAGAGAGAAAGGAATTTTGCTTATTTTTTTTTATTTAACTCTATAAAATATTTAGGATAAAATTTTCTCTTCTCTCTCTAATTTTATCTCCCTTCTAAATTTAGGAGAATTTAGAGGAGAGATATGAAATTATTATTTTATAATATTAATATATTCATAATTTTTTTAATATCCTAATATTATTTATATATTATATTTTATTAAAATATTTTATAAAATAATATAAGATAAATTTATTTATATAAAAATATTTTTTCTCCTTTTCCTTAACTAAATAAGGTAATATAAAAATTTCTCCCCTCCCCTCCCCTCCTCTCCCTTAATCTTAATCCAAACAAGATAATAATAAAATCTCTCCCCTTCCCTTTCCCTATATTAAAATCCTTCCCCTCCCCTCTATTGAGTTAAACATAACCTCATAGTTTTGGCCTTTCTATCTCTCTCCTTTTATTTATTTATTTCTCTCTCTCACTTTTTTTAGAAAATATTTGAGATCATATATTACAATATATATATATATATATAGTTTTAGGATTTATAATATAGATATATTCTCCAAAAATAGAATTAAACATCTAGAAACATCTAACGATAATATCGTTACATTAATTATATATTAATTAATTTTTCTTTTTTTCTATTTTACACCATGAGGTTTCTTTTTGTTAGGCAAATATATTTTTTATTAAAAAAAATTCTTCCAGGTGCTACTAAATATTAAATTTAAACATCTTAATACAAACATGTGTTAATATACGTTGTGAATGACTAATTATTTATATTTTAACCAATCCCATAATTTATATTAGAAAGTTGTTTGAATTGGCTTTTATAATTTCAAAAGTCACTTTAAAAGCTCAAAAAATCAGTTTTAGCCCAAACATTATATTTAGATTGACCTCAGAGTTAAATTATTTTCCCCCTAAAAATTAAATTAGACCTAAAGCTAATTTTGGAGCTTTTTGGGTTGCAAAAGATACATAGGTATTCAAATTGGTTTTTTTATATAAAAACGTATTCAAACATAAAACACAATACATTAATTAATTTTTATTTTTATTTTAATTTACTAAATACAATTGAAATAAAAATTACTTTTGCAAATATTAGTCCAAATGTGACATCTTTTGTTGGCCACCCCAATATTTTTACTTCTTGTTTTTTTTCTTTCACATCTCCTAACCATATGTATCAGCCTGCTCACTTCTCTCCCAGCCCAACAACATCACAGATTTTGTTGTAAACTTTGGTCAAAAATTATATTAATAATTTAATTTTAAATATAATATCTCATTTATAATGGAATTTAGAAATAGAGGGAGTACTTTTTTCAGGTACATGTAATAGATAATCATATTTAAAATACTATTATAAATTAAATATAAATATTTCTATAATAGAGATCCAAACATTGGTTTACCATGCGAGCTATTAGCCCATTTGACTCACTAGATCCAACCCGTTTTATCTAAATTATGTTTAATCTTGTATAAAAAAAAATTTATTGCCTACCCAATTCATCAGAGCTTTGTTATGACTATATCTGAATTTGACCTGCGTCGTGCACCTGGTTATAGTGAGTCTCCCAACAGAAATTTTCTGCATACGTCAAGACTCGAATTTGAGACTTTACTTAAGCGATAATGAGTCATTTACCATTCAAACCAGTGTATAAAAAAAATAAAAAAAATATTATATTTAATCATTCCCTCAAAACCATGTCGAGAGACAGTAGAAAATTGGGCCATCATGCATATATTGGGCTTTGTTCCAAAACCTTTTTAAAGCCTTGTGGTCGTTTTCTTTTGTCAGTAGTTTCAATAGAGCCCAACTAGCTTAGAGTGGAAAAGATTCGAGAAAAGCATTGAAGAGCATGTTGCTAACATTTTGGGAAACACCAATTATATCCTTTTTTTTTCTTTCTTAATAATAATAATAATAACAATAACGTACAAAAGAGATATGACTGGACCACAAAGGGTGTTAGAAAAGCAATAATGCATGATCCATAAAATCAGAAAAAAGGAAGAAGATTTGATTAGAGTGCAATTAATTTTTTGCATCAAGAGTTGGAATAAGTAGCTCTCTCGACAGTTGTAAGAAGCTACCCTAGTTTGAAAGAAACCCTTCAAAAAAGGCACATCTATATATTAGCAGCAGCAGAAGAAGACGATGTTAGTTCGACCTACGAATTTGGTGGTGAAACCGACCCCATTCCTGCACGTACAGTACACCAAGCAACAGCCATATGGCCATCCCCCCCCCCCCCCCTTTTTTTAAATGATTTAGTTATCTAATTGGGTCATGCTATATTCGAGTATTGAGCATTATTTGGCTCAATTGAGAGAGAGAGAGAGAGAGAGAGAGAGCTCTTTCTGTTTCATTTTGACGTCTTTATCATATCAGTTAATGATCAAAACCATTGCTTAAAACATGGGTTATGTCTTCGTCTTTTTGTCTATTTCCCTGGGATTGACAATGTTTGGTGTCTCTGTTTTCATAAAAGAATGAATGGTACACTGTAAGTATCATTCGTTTGTGTCTCTGTTTCTTCTTACTCATTACAGAGTGTTAATCAAGGGTTTTAATTTTTCCTTTTTTTAAAAAAAAATTAGTAGCAGAAATCTTCGATGCAATCCATTGGGTTTATGTTTAACAGAAAAATCATGAATTTTCCTTAAAAATTAAATAAAAAAATTGTATTGTTTGGTTATAAGGTGAGTGGAAGATCATGACATGTCTCCAAATTCCTCTTGAAATAGCCCCCCAAGTCATGATTAGATCTGCATATATAAGCATTGCTCTGACCTTTTGGAGGCATCAAGATGAGTTTTACCAGCAACAATCATTGTTCTCTCCCTCTTCTCTCTCTCTCTCCCCCCCCTGCTTTCACCTTTTTAAGTTTTGTTTTTTAGTCCACATGTCAAACTATCTCTTTATCTCTAAACCAATTTATAAGATTTAGCCCGTAATATAGTTTATATTATAAATAAAATCTTACATTTAGAAGAGGAAGAAATAAATCTTTTTTTTTCTAATACCACTTGGCATGTTTCACGAATGAAGCCGCAGTTTAATAAGAAAATCTCTTAAACCACAGTTTTTTTTTTGGTTCAATCAGGCAGTACCCAGAAAGGGGGAAACAAAAAATCAGTGCAAGAAATGAAGTTTTTTAATGTTATATATGACTCAGTCACAAAAAAACACTCACCGTGATGAGTGCTCATTGACTTTTGAATATAGCCAATGAATGAATCAGTACATTTGATTGAGCAGGAAAAGGAAATTTTGCAGAGAATGTAAATTCTTCTTGGTTAGTTATATATAGTAGTCATCAAGAGCTCATCATGTGTCTCATTGACTTCGTCATGATGTGATCCTACTGAGCAACAATTTTTTCAAGCAAAAAGACGTAAGCAACAGGAAGATGGAAAATATGAGGCATAACAAAATATAAAATCTCATTACTCAGAAGTTTTACTACAAATGAACTGCAAAAAGAATTCCCAGAGAGGATTTTTTGAGAAGGAAAAAAAAATGAAAAGGATGCAGAAAAAAGAAGAAGAAAAAGACAAGACGACTCCAACTCCTAATGACCTCAACACCTAGAATTACTCGGATCTAAAACTCTCTACCCGTTTGACTTGCATATCTGATACTGATATCTCTACCCCCTTTTTTTTTAATTAGTTCTCATTACAATCCTCCTCTAATAGCTAAATATGATCATCTTCATCATTCTATGGATCCTATCTCCCACCGCCCATTCCATCCCTGTACAAAAAACCAATGAACAAAGAAATGAAATCCAATAAGTAAAACAGATTCATATAACTCTTTAGATAGGACTTGGAATGGATCATTCCTTCCTCCTTTCTTCTTCTTCCTCACTTTCACATGTATTCCAGCGTAAGGCTGTTGTTAGTGTTTGGAATGAGCTCTGGTGAAGCGTCAGTTTCTTCTAGTTCTTTGCTTCTCATTTCGAGCACCTTCTTATGGGAATTCGAGTGTAACGATGGGCAAAATGTCGGACTAGCCGCCGGTCTGTATTCCGGGAATAGCCTCCCGGATTTGTAGCGAACCCCACAAGCATTGCATAGTGTTTTTGGCCCCATTGGACCCGCCCTCCATTGTGGTGTCTTTGTTATCTCACAGTGCATACATTTCCTCACTGCTGCTTGTGATGAACCATTATTATTCTGCTGATTCACATCAGCAGGGCCTAATGGACAAGTGAATTTGATCTTCTTCTTCTTCTTGTGCTCCCCTGAAGATTGCTTCGGTATCTTGATCACCGGATGAGACTCCACGAAATTCTCACAATCTGAATTCCGCTGTGTGTTTTCACCGACAGAGGATGTAGGGGAAATGATCTGCATAGCGGGATGAGGGTTGAATGTGGCAGGACGTGAGCGCTTGCTGCGTGCACGTCCACCACAAGGCACGGGGACGACCATTTCCGGCGGCGCCACCGGATTCTCCCCGGAGCAGGAGCTGCTGCTCTCGAGGACAGAGACCGGGCTTGAAGTCTGGAATTGGTTGTGCGCCGAGTCGTTGTTGGTGACGCAAGATTGCTCCACTTTCTTCATGGTGAGGCTTCCACCAGTGAACGAGTCCTCCACAAAGTTCGAAAGCCATTCCAATTGGACCATGTCTTCATACTGCAATCGCACAATTTCATTTAAAGAATATTATTAAAATGCCGTTTAAATTTCAAACAGGAATTCTCATTTCCACCAACTTGTGAGCAAAAAAAACACTCGAAGCGGAGCGAATGTATTATTATATATGAATATGAACTCACCGGAACTGAAAGCTCGGCGGAGAGGTCGGAGGCGTTGTTGGCGGAGAAGACAGAGTCGGAGCCGGGCAAGGAGTCGGACTCAGCGGGCCAGACGGTGGGGAAGGAGTTGCAACTCACGGCGGTGGAGGGCAAGGAGGCCGCGTCGACATCTTCGGCTGGGAAATCGAGGAGGTCGTCAATGTGGTCGAAGAAGCTGCCACAGTCTATCTCATCCATGAAATTTGGTCCGATCATGGTCTCTGTGTGTCTGTGTAAGCGAGGAGAATTATTAACCTGAGAGAGAATTGCGGAAAAGAGAAAAATAAGAGAGAGAGAGAGAGGAAAACGAAAAAGACAAAAGATTAAAAAAAAAAAAAGTGAGAGAGAGAGAGAGACTGATGTTCGGCTCGCTCTCTCTAATTATGGTTCATTACAACAAGGCGCCCATATCGGAGAGCGCCATGTCCGAAACGATGATGAAAAAGCCAGCGCATCGAACCGCGTGGCGCAATTTAGCCTCCGCCATAAAACTCGTTTTAAAAATTCCATTTATTATATAAATTTTAAAACTACTACTTGAAATGAAAACCTCACATTAAAATCGAAAACACGAAGCAGCCGACCCAGTCACAGAGCAATGTGTAAAGAAAAAGGAAAGTAGAGCAAACCAACCTTGAGGTAGAATTGTTGAGGAGAATCAGAATCAGAATGAGAAGTGTGTATAATAAATAAGTTAAAGGGGAAGGTTGAAGAAATGGGAATCCTGAAAGTAATGAGAGGGAAGAAGAAGAGGAGAAATGGATGAAGGTATATGGAGAGAAACAGTGAAATGGAGACGATTACGAACCTGAGAGAAGAGAGAAAGGGAGGAAGGGGGGTTTGGGAAAGGAGAGAGGAGAGTGAGAAAGGATTTAAAAGAAAGAGGAGAGAGAAGGGGGAGCAGGTAGGTGAGGCTCCTTCTTCAATGCTAGCTGTCTTTAACTATGCGTCCTCTGTCGTGATGTTGAAGTGTTTCTCTCTCATCAGCAAGAGCAACGGAGGGGGTCCCTCTCTCTCCCTCCTTTCACGCCTTATCACCGCACCAATTTCAATCCTCATTTATGTTTCTGAATTCTCATTCCCTTTACAAATCCCCCCCTCCCCCCCTCATTACTCCTAATACATTTCACATTTTTACTTCATTCATTCTAATAAATCAATTCTACATCATCCCATTCTATATTAACTTAATTAATTTTTTAATTTAATTTAATTAAATAAATAAATTTTATATTTAAAATTAAAAAAATAATATGTATCATTTTTCTTAAAAAAATTATTCTTTATCAATGAAAAGTGGAGAGAATATTTTAAGAGAATTATCATACAACTTCATATAAGCAATTTAATTGTTAAAAAATCTTCTAAATCTGTAGAATTCTTAAAAGGGTTTTTAATACTGACTATACAATTTTTTCCATACATATCAATCAAGAATTAAACACTTAACTATATATTTAAAAAAATTAATTAAATATCAATTGTATTAGGCCTCATAATTAATACTATATGATATTAACATAGGAGTAAAGTAAAATATAAGTATTTAATAAAAATAAGGTTAGAATCTTGTTAAATTTTAGATAGAACTAATGAGTTAAAAAATCTTCATTAATTTTAGTAAAATATATCAGAAATATGACCTAGGGAGTATATAATCAAAAATATATAATTTTAAAAAAATATATAAAATTAAAAAATAAAGTTAATTAATGTCGTAGCAGTACATTGAAGACCAAAAACAAACAATTTGTCTAAAGGGTCAAAGAGTGTATTTTTATTCCCCTTGGGGTTCAAAGTTTTCGGTTAATTTTGCAGGCCGTGTGAATTTGTAGCAGCAAAACTGGGGGCTTGTGTCAGAGACTGAAACAGAAGGAAGAAGGAAGCGCGTGACAAACACGGATTGGAATTGGATAGCGTTGCTACGCGTTTACGGCTTTTTGCTTCTATTTTTGTCAAACAAAACAGCTCATTACACTACAAAAACACCCCTTTCCTCTCTCTCACTTCTACGCACCCTGGAATCGAATATTTCTGATTCCTATAAAATCTCTTTTATCCTATTTTGTTTTAGTTTAGTTACCTCTTCTTTTCCTTATGTCATCCGTAAATATATACTATTTGTAAAGAAACCCCAAAATAAAATTGGAATTTTCCTCGTCATCCTGGATTCCTCTGCTCTTTGTTTATACGCCACCGTTTCTTACTATTTTTATCCTCAACCTCAACACGTCGACGAGCCCCTCCACACGTGGCACTTTCTACGTTTTTAATATCTTTTAAAATAAATAAAACTCTTGTATGTTACTATTAATAAATGTGTCATGTTATTGGAACCATGCAGTTTATAGACATAATTTTTGGGGTTATTATATGGATTCCAAGCTGAGAGAGAAATGGTGGGTGTCTCAAGTTGCAAATATGTAAAGTTATCTTGAAAAACGAATAAAATCAGAATCAGATATTATTGGCACAATTTGGAATGCAGCCTAATCAATTATTATTCTCATTTTAATTATTTTTTTATAAATAACTAAAGATATTTGGTATAAAGCTAAAAAATAATTGTACTGGTTACAACTAAATTGCATGTGTATTTTTTACAGGAAAAATAAAAGATATTTATATATAATTAAAAATATATTATACACATTTGAATATAAGTTGCACCTTAAGGTTATTAAACAAATCTTAGATGCATTTTGTGAATAAAAAATTCAATGGAATTTTTTTTAGTATTTATCGTACTGTTTATGCATGGTGGGTGTATGTTTTCATCCTTATCCCTATTATTCTATTTACTTAATATTTAAGGAGGCACACTGTGGTTATTTATCATATAATTAATATTAATAAATGCCAAATTAAATATGTAATGTTTCAACGTTATTTATTAATTCAATGCTATGAAAATATGGAAGCAAGTAAAATGTCCTGAACTATGATTCTTTCACAGAATTTATTGCATTACAAGTTTGACATATATATATATATATATATGCATGAATGATAATAATAAATGTTTGAAATGTATTTGAATATACAAATTAATATTAATAATGAATGAATGTAAAAAAGAAAAGAAAAAAGAAACATGAATTCTTGATTTTTGGCTAAATTAGATATGAAGTTTGAAGATAAGGATGGTAAAACTTTACTATCTCTTGTGTTGGTTAAATTCCAATTCAAGCTTCAATTCCATATTAATTGAAAAATCAAAACTTGATTTACTAATTGCAAATTCTAAACAAACATCACATTTTAAGTAATATTTTTCTCTCTTGATTTTTCTGGCTTCTATAATTTAATATTTATTAGTAATAAAGAAGAGGAAAAAGGGTTGGGATAAAAATTAAAAAGGAAAGATTTGCACAAAAGTGACGGCACAACTGAAGTGTGTTTGTTATAATAATATCTTCCCCCTTTTACTCTTTTTTTTTTGTATAATAATAATTATTTTAAAAAAGGAACAAATAAATAAATTGACTTGAGTTGTACTCTTTGAATCAATCCCTTCAAAAACACTCTCCCTATCTCTCTCTAAAAAAATAAAAATCTATCTAAAAAGGAGTGAGTGTGTGTGTGGGAGTGCACTGTGGCAATATTTTATTTAATTAATTTTTTTCTTTAACTAACTTGAGATGCACTCTTTGAATCCCTTTCTTGTAAAAGACTTCTTGTTGTTCTGCTGCTTCAACCAAATTATTATAAAAAAAGAGGAATATATGAGTAATAATAATGGGTTAAAACACCATCTCATTTTGCAAAGAGTCCAATTAGTGTTAGGCTTTACTCATTTTAATTGTAACACACAAGCCTCTATTTCGCCCTTTTTTTGTTTCATTTGTTGACTAAAAAGTATCATTATGACTTTATTGGCTCAATCCTACCCAACTTTCAATCCATTCATTTTAAAGGTATTTTTTTTTAAAAAAAAAGAAGGGGTGACATTTAGTATGTATTTAGAAACACACAAAACCTAAGTTTAAAATTTAAGTTTTGGTAAAACTTAGATTGTGAGAAATTTTAAAACTAATATTTATATTTGTTTAAACGTGTTTTTTGATTAAACTATAGTTTAAAACTAATATTTCATATAAGCTGGTCAGAGTAACTTATAGAATAGTAAGAGAGCTTATGAATTTACCAATTATTATATTACCCAATCTTTTTCCTACACTATCTCTCATCTCTTCTACTTTTTCTTATATCATCTCTCATTTCTTTTCTTACACTCTATTTTCTCTTTCCCCTTATATATTATATCTCATTATTTAATACTCATACTATTTTTTGTAATTTATCAATAATAAAAATACTTTTGGAAATAATTTTCTAAACACTCATTTATTTAAAACCACTTTTTTATAAGATTTTCTTTAAAAGTCATTTTCTATAAGCTGCTCAAAAGTTATTTTTTTCATAAATTCATTTTTAAAATCTTATCTAAATGGGTTTAGAAGCATTCACTATTTGTTTTTACAATTCTACTTATCAATTTTATTTTTTTTAGTTTTGCAACCCTAGTTTGTGGCTGTAAAAATTATTTTTTAAAAATATTCAAAATTTATTTAAAGACTTCAGATGTAAACTATTTTTAGTTAGTGTAATTTTTTTGAACTATATGTAACTTATTTTTAACTATGTATAAAATAAAAAATATTTATATATAATTAAAAATATATTATATATAGTTATAACTGAAAAAGAATTGCATCTGGTTTAGAGTTTAGTTTTTATAAATTACCCTTTGGACAATCATTTTTGTAATGAGAGATTTTTTTAATATATTTTTTAAAATTTATCTAAGTTGTCATAATTTAATTGAATTTAATTTAGGTTTTAAAATAATAATATCAAAAAATATATATAGAGAGAGAGAGAAACAGAAATTGTTGAGTGTTGACGTGACATTAATAATAGAGGCAAATGATATAAAGTCATGGGAAGAAGAATATAATGTGCCTAATTTATAATTGAATTTTATTTGAAAATGAAAAAAATAACGACTATGTCATAATTTTTGTTTTGGTAAAATAAAATTTTAATTTAATTTAATAAGTCATGAGATTTAGAGAATATTTTTAAAAAATTTATAAAATTATTTATTAAAATAATTCTTACAACAAAAAAAATAAATTTATATTCATATAAAATATAAATTATTTTTTTATTATGTGTGTTAACTAGCAAAATTAGTATATTTGAAGGCATTATTAACGGCAACAAATGGTGATGGCCCATCACACTCTCGCAGTGGTTTTTCCCCAAACGTGTTTGGGATTGACGTTTTGACGTTTCATCCTCTCACGTTTCCTTCTATTGGTTGCTTTCCAATACTCAAAACACAATATAATACTAATATTTATTTATTTATTATTTTCTTTTAAAAATATATCAATAATTCAAACACAATATAAGTGGATTCAACAATACAAAGTTTTGTTTTTTTTTAAATATTTTTCAACAAGCTTATAAATGTATATATATTTTTTGGGGTTAAGCGTTCTATTCTGTTCTTTTTGGAAACGTCATCATATTTTTGGGATTGATATATATATATATATATATATATTAATGGAAGAAGGTAAAAAATATTTTTTTAATGGACAAAAGAAATTATTACCAATGATAAAACAAGAATATAGCATACACATCACATATTACTCTTGTATGGGTGCTTCGACTATAGACATTTGCCACGTTATTCATATTTTAATCAAACAACTAATTAATAGAAAAGATGCAAGCTAACCCAAATATATTTTACATTTTAATATTAAGAAAATGTTAAATTATACCATCAACACAAGGATTAAATTATTTAGAATAATTTATTCTATAATTGACAACCGCTTACCAAATTTACCTGAAATAATCAAATAATAACTAATTGGCATTAAGAATTGTCTTGTATAATAAGGGAAAATTAAAAATTAAAAATAAAAAATAAAAAATAGTGGACACCGACGGCCTCGTTTCGGTCACTAATTCGTAATTAATGGCAAATGAAACAAATGCCCGTGAGATTTAGTTTTGTCAAAGACAGGAATTTAGTCAATTCTCCATCTAATGTGAAAGTAATGTAATAGAATTAATATTAATACTATCAATAATAAAACGACAAGTGGTTGCTCATAGTGTCATGTCGTTTTCAACCTACACTGGGCTACATTTGTTTTTTTTCCCCATCAAACAAAACAAATACAATCAATTTGAAATTTAAATCCTCCATTCCTTAATTTCTTTTATTTTTTTTTATTTTTTTTTGTTTGTCAAAATTTGAACTTAAAATCGATTTTGTTCTTTTTTTAATAATTGAAGCTAATTTAAATTTGTGTTACAACGTAATATTTTCATTCATGGGAAGTGTCGGTTGAAGGAAACAGATTTGTTATGTATGTTGGGAAAATGGCACATGGGGTTGTGCCCTAATTTGGGTAAGTATGCATAATTTTATATAATTGAGGGGCTAAAATATTATTTAGAAAAATAAAAATTGCATGCTTAACAAAATTATGATGTAGCACAAATCACTATAGCAAATTAATGACAATTCTTTGTAGCTTTTGTTAGTGGCAAATCCCATTAGACAAGGACTTTATACTTATTGTTTGTTTCAATACATGACTACAAAAATCATTTGAGTTCAATTTTATTTTAAAAATTAATTATGTAATCTAAATCACACTTAATAATTTTAAGCATTAAATTCTTTTATAAGCATTTGAATCTTGTTAATTAAAATTGTAGATTTGTTGTCAAATTCGGTAAAATTATAAAAATTAAATAATTATTTTTTTAAAACAAAGTTTGTGAAAAATTTGATTTATTTTAAAAAAATAAAAAAGAATGTTTAAAATATTTAATCAAAATACAATAAGCAAGGGTAATTCATGTTTTATTTTAAGAATTAAAAAATAAAAAAATAAAAAGGTTATTTATAAGTATGTGGGAGGTAAACCAAACTTTTCATAGATTATTGACTCCATCGTATTTTCACGGGCACACTTTATAATTTAATCAAGAACACTCGATTTATGTAATCCATTGATAAAAAAAATTGAATGCAATTTTTTATTCAGTAAACAAATGATCATATTTAAATATTCTTTTTTCCTCTTGTGGTCTCATGTTCATTTAGATGAATTAATATGGCCATGAATTTTGCGTGTAGATCACTTCACTTCACCGTGAAACGAGCCAATGGCAATTTTGAAATAATCAATTATGTTTTAATTTGAAAAAAAAATGAAATTAAAATCGGGGCGCGGTGATGAGTGATGAGGTGGCATGAGGCGGCGAGATGAGCGGAGGCGGAGGAGGGGTGGGGACGTGCGTGCGTGGGAGCAAGTAAGGAGGGAAGCTTAGATCCATGTTCGCAGTGGGTCCCACTTCCCATGTTCTAAGCGTCGGTCCACACGTTCTTGAACGGGCCCCATTTTAAAATCCCTAACTGTCCTGTGGGTCCCCCACCCTCCACCCCCCTCACGTGACTCTGCCTTTACCTATTACCTCCTTTCCACGTCACAACTCCCTGCCCTTTCCTCCTCCCTCAAGTACCCCTACAGTTTTAAGATATTTTGCCGCATCATGTGGCCCGTGGGGCCACCCCTAGACTGTGCCATGCCGTACCGAAGCATCGTCCCCACCCAAATCAAATCCTGAATTCTCGATCACAATTCATAATTCATGGATTCCAACTATAAATTACTCACCTTGATTTTTCTCCCCTCAATTATTATGGATGCAAATGGAGATTTCGAGTGTTTTTTTTTTAATGTTAAACCACTTTTTGGTTGATAATAAAAATGTCAACCTCCAGAGAGATTATAGTCTTATTTATCTCAGCCAAGTAAAAGGAATGAATCTTGCTATACCGATTTCTAATGCTGGGTTATAAGGGAATTAGTGTAAACAAAATAATTAGTAAAATTTTTGTAAATAATTTTTAATAATATTGAACTTTTTATACGGCTTCTCAAATTAACCAGCATAGGGAGTAGCTTTAAATTGGTGATTTAAAGTCTTAATTTAATTTAATTTTTTTTATTTTTATTTTATAGTTTATAAAGTAATTATTTAGAATAAATTTTTTATTAATTTGCGTGAAAAATATAGTAACTAAAATTAAAATCCAAAAAGCAAGGAGCGAATAAGGCAGGAGGGTGAGGATGTTGTAGTTGATAGCAGCTAAAAAGAGCAGGGCATGTGAGGGAGGGAACATATATAGAGAGAGAGAGAGAGAGGAGACAATGGATGAGAATGGGTTTACTTGTGGTGGCTATGCTGTCATAATTCTTACTGTTAAATGATTGGCTGTATGCTCTTCAGATTCAGAACCTGTGACGATGCTTCCACCCAATCATTGGTTCTCACCTTATCAATCCTGTTAATGCGAGGTTTGAGTTTGAGATCTCTATGACTTGAGGCTTAAACGCTTGCTATTTGGTCAGACATTGTTACCTGTGGAATTAACAAAAAGTAAAAAAAAAAAGACAGAGAGAGCAGCCCTGCTTTTATGGGGGAATGTGTGGGTGACGTGTGAGGACGAGGCAGTAGAGAGTAGTTGTCGTCCATGGGGGCGTACGGTAGTGAGAGCACAGATGATTGAGACCCCCAAGTTAAAAAAAAAAGGAGTGACCGGGAATGAATCTGGCATGTCGGTGCCGACAGAAGTGGATTACCGGCTACGGAAGGTTACTTGACCTGAATCCCATGCATCCCTTTATCCCCCCGTCGGTGCCTCTGGCTCTCCACCCCACCACTTTTCCCTCTTTTTTTGCCCTTTTCTTAACGGTTTCTTTTTCCTCCTCTACCCCTCCCAAATCTTTTTCTTATTCCCAAATCTCCACATCAGTCAATCAGACTAATAATTAAGATTGTTTGGAAAATTTGTAAACAGAAATTTTAAAAGTGATTTTAGTTTAATTTTTTTTAAAATAAATAATTATATTTATCAAAAATAATTTTAAAATTAAATTATAATTTGAAATTAAAATTTTACATAAATTATTGAAACTAGCTTTTAAAATAGTAAAAAAATTTATTAACTACTTATTTATTATTTTATCTCTATTTTTTTATACTCTTTTCTCTTCTTCCACTTCTCATTTCTCTCTTCTCTCTCTTCCTCTACCTCCACCTCCACCTTCCTTATCTTATTCTTTTTCTTTTTCCTCCTCCTTCTTAGCCACTTCTCCTCCCTCCTTTATTATCGCCAGATCCTCTCTCTTTTATTACTACCACTATCTTCGCTAGAACTGTAGACTCCCATGACTCCTTTGTTTTCTTTCTCCTGCATCTTCCAGTGAGAGAAAAATGAGAGAGAGGGACAAGAGAGAGAAATGGAGAGAGATAATAATTTAATCTTTTTTTATATAAGTATTTTTTTTTAAAATTATTTAAACACATACTAAATAAAAATTTTATTTAAACACATACTAATTAAACAAACAGCCATCAAATATTCATAAAAATTTTTAGACTTACCTATAATTTCATATAAGCTTGTGGATATAGTTTCTAAGTGGGAAGAATGGCTTTTAGGCATCAAATGACAATTTTATCCCTATTTTTTTGACACTCTCTTTTTGCTACCTTGGCCAGCTGTGCTTTCAACCTCACTCATCTTCAACCTCCGTTGAAATTTCATCACCCCTACCAATCTTCTTTAACCTCTGTCAAGATCTGTCGCCCCCTACCATCTTCTTTAGCTCCGTCGGTACTTCATCTTCCCCACTTATCTTTTTTAACCTTCGTCCATATTTGTTGCCTTCTTCTTCAGCCATTGTCCAAATATGTCAATGTCGTTGATATTCATTCTTTCTGTGCTTGTTCGGTCCTTTGATATTGTCAAAGGTTGCTGTACATTTTGGAGATATGAGACGGTAACCTATCGACAACAACAATGCCTTTTGATTATTCATGATCGATAAAATTGTAGATATGAGTAGGTGATGGGAGCCATTGTCGATCTCTCTATCCTTTGCCGTGGACGTAGTCTGTCGTCGCCATAATAGAGGGAGAAAGGTTGAGAAAGCCTTGGTGAGACAAATTAGGGCCAAGACATAGAAAAGGCAAATTTGTCAAAAGACATTTGACCTCATGTCATTTTTAGTAATTTACTAATCACAAAAGTCATTCTGATAATAACTATCCAAACACTTATTCCTTCATAATCAATTTTTTCTTCTAAAAACTCTCATCCATAAGCTATTATCTAGAATTATTTTTAAATCACTTTTTTTTTTCTATAATGATTCATGAACTTTTAAAATTGCTAATCCTTTTCACCTGATCCAAGTACATTTTATATAGACTTTAAATTGTGTTGGTGATGAATATTTGATAATTTGGTACAATGTCTTGATTAATCGGTTGTATGTTTTTTTTTTAATTTATTGAAATGGGAATTGAGTGGTCTTTTTTTAAATGAAGAGTGTAGAAAATGATTGAGGTCTAAAATATTCCTTAATATCTGGAAGTTTATGATAGGCCAAGCCATGTGATAATCAAAGAAGCAAATCAAGGAAGGGCCATAATAATACATATTTAAATATATCTAATTAATCACCGCACTCAACCCTAGTCATATTTGTCATTCGTTATAATATATTCTTGTGATCCTAAATATAATATTTATTTAATTAATTTAATTAGATTAGAAAAGTTAGTTATTATAATATTTTGTTAAGACACCTAAAGCATCTTTCTTAACTCCCTAACTCATTTTCTTATTTAATTATTGTTAAGAGAATATTAATAAGAATAATTTAAAAAATAGTTGATAAATATAGAAAATAAATATTATATTTAGAATTAAAATTAACTCCTCAATTAAATTTTATATATAAGATAGGAGGAGTATATAGATTCATTTACTTTTTAATTTTTAAATTAATTTTTTAAAAAATGATGGAAGAATAAGTTGTTAGGATGCATTTGATTGACCATTTGGGTTATTTAGGAATTTTAAAAGGAGGAGGCCTACTTTGGTTGCTGGATCCCAATGAGGAATAGATGTGGCACGTGACGCTCCCATGTGCATTCATATTTTATTTTATTTTAATATATATATATATATATTTCCCCTAATTAATAATGTATTTGTTTCCCTAATAATTAATCTATATATATATATAACTTTATACTTAAACTAAAGTGAAGCTACAAGTCTACAAGTAAGGGAAGGAGAAGGAAGGGATGAAAGTTATAAAAGAAGTTTCCAAGAGAGAATATTATAAATTTAATTTTAATGTATAAATGAAATAAAATGAATGTGATCAGCTAATGAAACGGCGAGATTGATGAAAATGAAATTTGATTGATTCAGACCATATATACACCAAAACAATAACTTCAAAAATTCACACGGAAAACTTGTTATACCATAATGATTACTTATATTTATAGGGCTTTTTGTAAATCATACAAACTATAATTTATTTTTTTTTTATAAAATTTTAGTTTATAAAAATTTATAAACAAATAACTATATTTATAGCTAAAATTGTAGTTTAAAAATTATAGTTTTAGATAAATTAGTAAGATTAGTTTTAGAATAATAAAAGAATTTATAGATTACTTATTTACTATTTTATTCATATTTTTCTCTACTCTCTTCTCTTCTTTCTTCTCTTTCTTTTCTTCTCTCTTATACTCCTTTGCATAGGTGTCATTGTGTTGCTCCTAGGGGTGTTCAAGATGCCCAGTGTCCGGTGTACCCGCTAGAGCCAGGTAAAAAATAGCCCTGCTCAGCCCAAAAAAACTGGCCTAAAATACAATTGGGCAAGTTTGGGCCGGGCTAATTGTCGGGCAGGGCAGGGCAATAAGCAAGATATGTTGCTTTGCCCATTTGGGCTCGGCCCAAACATATATATATGTATGTTTTTAACTAATACATAAAAATGCTTCTCTGTGACTTCGCCCCCCCCAAGGTTCAAATTACTTTAGCTTCAGCCGTTCAGCGCTTGCCCTAATCCTAATTCATCGAGCCACAAGTTCCTCACCCTCCAGAGTCCAACCGTCCAGCGAGCTTCTATTGTTGTCCATTCTCCTCTAGGGTTTAGATTCAGAGCGTTAAAGCGAGTGAGCCACCAGTTCTTTACCCTCCAATGAGCTTCCATTCTTGTCCATTCTCGTCCAGGGTTCAGATTCAGAGCGATAGAGCAAGTTAGCGACAGAGTTAGAGTTATCCATTATTGTCGTCGGGTCTCCGCTTACACCTCTCATGAGCTTGCAGTCCAGAGTTCTTGACGATCCTCTGTTTCTAACCATGTCAATTTTGGATTTGCAGTGAGTTTGGGTCATTCTTGCTCTTCGCGTGCCGGACTTGAGGTCCTTATCTCTTCATCTACATCTCTGTCTGTTAGCAAGAGAGGAGGAAGAAACATGAGAGGCTAGGTTGAGTTTCTTTGCAGAAATTATAGGACTTCATGTTAGTAATGCTTTGAATTCTGGCGGGACATGCTGTATAGAGGCTAATTTTTTGTTTTACAGAGGAAATTTGTAGAATTAGATCACATAGCAGGCTCAATTCACATGGTACAAAATCATAAGGTATTTCTTTTCGTTCCCTTTTTTACATTTAAGCCATCCTGGTGAATCCAGCTTACACTATAAATTGTTGATGATGACTTTTGATCATTGCAAAGTGTACATATGCAAAATTTGGAATGTGAGAACTTCTTTCAGTTCACATATGAAAATATAAACTGTATTTCTAATGTAGTCAAGTAGTATTGAAAGTCGAAGATTACATTGTCAAGGCTTTAGATCCTCATTATATTGACACAATTTTCTGTAACCACCTATAGCAGAGTACTTTCTATCATTTATTTATTAATTAGGTAATTTTCTTTTATGAAACTTCCCCCTTCAAATTCTTGGGTGAAACTTGAAGTAGCCAGTCAGAAAACTTTAGCAGACACCTAATGCAGTGGATATCTAAGTTCTAAGCTATTTATACAGTCATGGAAAAGAACTTTTGAGATAGATTCAATCTAAAAAAGATTAGTTGATCAAATAATCTTGAATGTAGGAGATCTAATGAAAAGAGTGAAGATATAGGTAATTGCCTTTTGGATCGGATCCTAATCCTTATGGAACTTTTAAATTGAAGCCACTATGCCACTATAACCTGAAGATTTGGACTTCTGCCATGTATTTATGCTAATTTGATAAGTGTAAACTGTAAATGTAAAGTGTTAGCTGCTAGTTTGATATAGCTGTTGAGTGTTTAAGCTGCTAGTTTGATATAGCGGTTGAGTGTTTAAGCTGCTAGCTTGATATAGTTGTTGAGTGTTTACTGATAATTATAAAGTGTTAGCTGTTGTTACTAATGTTGTAGCTACTCATTTGATTTGTTTATTTGTTAATTGTTACTAATATTTCATTCTTGGGGCTACATACATGGGATATGGGATCACACATAAATCATCAATGCCTAAGTGTTTTTAGTCATTGAATTGCACTGCTACATACATGGAATTGCTTTGATATTTTTTAAGTTTTTAATATATAAATAGGAATTATTTAATAAATTTATTATTGTAGATTTTTTTCCTATAATATGAGCAGGAGATCACTATTTGGGCATACCTAACCCGCCTATGCCCAGCCCGAAATAGTTAGGGCTTTTACAGGGCAGGACTGGGCATCGGGCTGCAAAATGCAGCCCATGGTTTTTTCAGGCAGGGGGCTGCCCTGCCCATCCCTGCCCATGCACACCTCTAGTTGCTCCCCACTATGTCGTAGTTATTGCTCATGGGTTGTCAGTCGTCGCTTGCCATCTTTGCTCGCTGTGGGTCGCTATAAGCCGTGGGTCGCCGTTCATAGGTCGTCAGTCATTGTAAGCAGTGGGTAGCGTCTCTCTGTCCTCACTTTTATTGGTCACCTCCATCTATCATCGCCCTTTGTTTATCGATAGCATCATTAATGGGTCGGGTCGCTTTGTCGTTGCTGTCGTTGGGTAGGGGAAAAAGTAAACAATAATTCTAAATAAATATAATTTATTTTTTTATCCCATACTATTTTTGATAATTTACTAATATAAAAAGTTCTTTTAAAAATAACTATCCAAATTTTAATTTATTTAAAACTATTTTTTTTCATAAACTCTTCTCCAAATTTTTTTTTCAGAAGCTATCCAAGAGTCTCTAAAAGTTTATCCAAACACACACATAGTAATTATAGGAGTCAGTTAAAAAATTAGTTAAATTAATTATTTGTTTATAAAATAAAAAATATTAATTTATCTAAAATACTTCATCTAATAATTTGCATTGAAAATATCCTAAGTGGAAATCACTTTAATATATAAGTATATTTAATAGAAATAATTTGACAGAAAGAGGGATATACGGATAAAATGTTATAAATTTAGAAAATAAAGTAAACGATATCTTATATTTACGATTAAAGTAAATTCTTAAATTAGCTCTTATTTATGACACAAAGGAGTATTAAACAATAACAATCATTATGCACTATCAAAAATAAAATTTTTAAATAAGTTGTTGAATAAGAGGTATATTTAATAACCTCGTTAAGTGTTATTTTTAATCTTTCTCTAACTATTTTTATATTACCCCATATTAGTTAATCCACCTCCCCACCAATGCATCTGATGACTTTTTTATACATGCTAAACTAATAAGATAATTAGTTCCTTCCACATAGTTGTAGAAACAATATATATTTGAAAAATCTCAAGTTGTGGTTGAAAATAAAAGTGTTTGGTTTTTTTTGGGTCAGAACAAGTATTTTTTTTTTAGTATAAAAATTTTTAGAGGTTAGACTTATCTACGATTTAAGGTAAGACGAAGTCTCCCTTTCTCATAAGCGATACTAATATCGAGTAGAACGAGCTATCAATTTTTCTTAAATATAAATTTAGGCATCTAGGAGTTAAGATATATCCCTAAGTGACGTAATTGGAACTACAATAAAGTGATACTTCTTTAAAAATTTAATACACTCTAAATAATTATATGTCTTATTTTTTTATTAGTTAAAATATCAGACAAATAGGTAAAACAAATAAATTTGGTTTAATAGGAAGGGAGACAAACAAATCAAGGAATCATGGTAGAGGGTAGCTTCAAGCCATGTGGGGAGCTACATACAATGACGTTATTGCCCTTAACAACTTATTAAATGGGTGCTAAACAAGGGTAGTTTTGAGATGAGATAATTTATGAGAATTGGTTCAACGAGGCATATAAGTACATTGTGGAAGAATTAATATTTTTGGGTGGTGGCAAGTCACATGCAATGCAAAGGTCCTCTAATTCTAAAAGCCAAGGATCTCTCCTTTTCTTTTCTTTTTTTTTCTTTTCTTTTTATATTTTCAAAGGAAAAAAAATTTGTCTACTTTAGAAAGAGAAATAAAATTGGATGGCGATTAATATTAGGACAACAAAATAAAATAAAATTGGATGGCAGTGATATTTGTGAAAATAAGAATATTTTTATTGAATGATGTATAAATAATTTTTTTTGGTACAAATGTATAAATAAAACAAAGCCATGCTTTGCTATAAAAAAATACAAATAAAACCATGCTTTTATAAAAATAAAAAACCCTAAACCCAAGGCCCACTGTAACGGCTTTTATCTGAAAACATAAAAGCCCAAATAATATATTTTGTTTATTATGGACACATTTATTAGAGGCAGTTTCAAAAGATTATTTTAAGGAATTGAATAATTGACTTAATATAGGGTTTTGACATTTTATATTGTCCGCCATGAAGCTACAGTAATATTCATATTCATATTTTTATTATAATAAAACCTTAAAAGGAGAATTTACGGGGGGGAAATATGTGAACCAAACAAAAATAAAAAAGCATCAATAAGAAGATGAGAATGAAATCACATCAAGAAGGGGCTCGGCTTTCTTGATGTAACCAAATACTGTGCATATGTAAAATATGTATTTGTGTGACTGTTGTTGATGCTTTTGTCAATATATATTATTGGCATCTCTTTTTTATATTCTCATTTATATTTATTAACTTGTTTGGCCAATATATTTGTTAAATTCAAATGAATTTTGGTTCCAAATGTTAATTAAGAGGGTTTTACTCTTACCTCTCAATATTTCAGGGGACATTTAGTTTCTATTTTTTTTTATTTGATAATGGGTATAATCTATTTCAAAACTTAAACCGTAAAAAGAGTTTTTGACTCTCCTAATAAATGCAAATTTCTAGAATTCAAATTTTCTGTTCTTTTTTTTTTTTATATAAGAACGATGTCACTTACTACCTCAATCAATAGTAAAAGATTAATTTCTCATGTCACAAAGTATATTTCTCATGTCAGGAGAAAAAAGAGAGCTAAATTTTATATTATTAAAGCTTCCATTTGGGACCACACGAGACATTATATATTTCATTTATGTTTGTACTTATATTTTTTCAGTTTAATATTTTATGATTTTTTATGTAAAGTATAGGGGCTGCCAAAAAAGAAAAAGTCTTTAAAAGGCAAGGAAAAGTTTTAAAAGAAAAACACATGGTGCTTTTTAAATTGGAGGTGCTTTTTATTTCGGCCTTGTAAATTGGGCCACTTATACATAATCTTTTGTCTTTTTTCCTTCTTGAAAACCTTCCTCCTAATATATATATATATATATATATATATATTCTTGCTGGTGTTTTAGCACACAATAGTGCACATACTAAGTTTAAAAATAATTTTACTGATATTTTCAAGTGTATAAGGAATATGGTTCGTAATTGATGTACTTATTATAAGGCACTAATTTAAGGATACCAACAATTTCATTAGTAAATCTTTTTATTTTACCCTTGTTATCCATTGACATTCAATATGTTGTGAATAAAACTTTTCAAACTCTATCTTTGGAAGAGGGGTGAAGTTAGAAAAACTTATTAAGATAAATTTAATGAGTCAACTTCTATCTATTGAGATGCGAAAAGTGGTTATAAGTGCCTATAACAAGGATAAGGAGTAAATTCTCAAATACTTTCTTAATTTAATAAATTTATATGTGAAGAAGATTGAAATATTTTGGCCCTCCACAACCATAAGATTATGAGGTTCAGTTCCCACCAGAAAGTTTGAAAGTGGGAGAAATTAGGGTTGATGACAGACAGAAAATGACTTGGATGCATAATTATGATAATGGAGTTGACATGTCCAATTTCAGGTGTTCCCCGCATCAAAGTCACATGTAATGTTTTCTAAAGCCAGTTTACACTTGTTCCTTTCCTCTCTTTTGCCAACTCAATTTACACTTATTCGTCGGACAAAACCCTAAATTTAAAATATCAATCAAATAATCCACATGTAGCTAGTGATGAAGCAATCATGCTTTTATAATTTGAAGATTCTATCATGTGCCTTCAAATCCATCTTAGCCACCCAAATTGCCACCAATTGTAACTCCATTCTCCGTTAATAACTATCAAATGTTCTATTCTTAAAAGAAATCCCCAACACCGCATATTCGAATAAACCGTTTTCTTAGTTTACATAGAGCAAGCCTTTTTAAAAGGTCTCATTATGACTGAAAATTTGATAAAAAATTCCAGTTTAAAAATTTTATTAGTTAAAAAGATATGATGTATTTTCATACATAAAAAATATCAGTATTTTAAAGAATTTATATACGTAAAGTATAACTTAAATCCTTCTAATTTTTTAAACACAGACCTTTCACTGATTTTTCCCGTTATGACCAATCCATCATTCATAATTAACCTGTATTCCAATACAGAAAGAGATAGATTATCCTATTTTTCATAATTAGACACATTCCAAGAAATAAGGACATGGCGATGAACATGAACTGACGATTTGATTTTCAGGGTAAGATTTTGTTGAGATGGCTTCTCAAAATGTATTTTTCATAACATGCCCCTGAAAAGGATTTTTCCCTCTGGGTATTGGGTTCAGATGATATCCAGATGAATCTTCATGTATCTCAAATATGTCAACGGAATGGATGAAATAGTTTGGTCATAGGAATTGCATAAACGCCTTTACCAAAATTTGCTTCTCATCGGTTAGGAAGCTCACCATTGTAAGATGAAAAGCAGAAAATCCTGAATTCCTGATACTCTCTCTTAGATATTATAAAATTTTAATTCAGCCATATATTTAGTATAATTTCTACAAAAAAGTTGTTTGACCTTAGTCACCTTACAGCAAAGGATTCCCAGCAACTTTGGATCTGCTCAGTCGCTGCATGTTATGAAAGTCAGTGGGTCACAACAGGGCACGGTTACACTTATGATAGAAATTTCAAAAGTAGGGAAAAAAAGGGAGGGGAGGTTAGGATACCTCTCTGAAAACAGCTTAGCCTTCATCACTTGCGTATGGAAAGATCAATGTGAAGGTATGAAACGGCAGCGACGAAGAACAAGAAAAATGCAGATACCAGCATTAATGGCTCAGCAAGCATGAATATAGGGTTAAAACTGTAGTGGACCTACAAGAATAATGGAGAACATGGTTAGACACTACCAAGGGGATATGATATTACATGAAAGATCGAAACAGAACTGTAATTTTTTGTTGGTACTTGAGAAGGATTATAGAAATTGACAGTCTAAGATGCACAATAATCGCTTAGTCATGGTTTTCCAAAGTATCCTTCAGGTGTCTTCCCAAAAGACCCCGAAGAAAAACAAAAGAAGCTTGTTAAAGAGACTTTTATCAAGCATAAAATTCCATATGTCATCGACAAAAAACAATATTCACAACTGCTACAGAACTTTCAAATAAAACTAGGGTCATCATTCCCAGATAGATTTAAGCTGCAAGTAGACTTCCATCTTAAAGGTCTGGTTCAATAAATGTCAATGTTCAGAATCAGTCCATCTCTTATACCAGCATAAAACTTCAGGCCTTCTGTTAAACACACAATTGATGCGTCGTGTGAAATCAATATTTTCATTAAGATCATACCACACATTTTGAAGGAAAAATTACTTTTTTTTGGTCCTTACGTAACATCCAAATTTTCAAAAGTTTTCAACAGTATTTCTTGAAGAGTCTGGTAATACCTGAAAAGGAATGTTATGCTCGGGCACCACATTTCTTTTTTCTAAAACCACCACAGTCCTGCCAACAACGTCAAGGTATGAATACTTGGTCTGCAAATATTGAATCAAAAAATAAAGTTAGCTACATTAATCAAATGCTTTATTACAGAAAGTTAAGATCTGCCACAACAGAATTACTCATGGTTTATCTGGAGAAATCAAAGTTGCACACACACACAAAATTGACAGCAGCACCTCTGCTGTTTATCTTAAGTTGATAGGGCAGCAGATGCTTTATTCCTGTTATGGTTTTATTTCTAGATTTTTCTAGTATTCATATTTTTTTTACCGAAATTTCCAGCGCCAACCTAAGCATTTATGTCGCTTGATTGACCAGACACTTGAATCACATATACTGAGCAACAGCCAGACTCTATATACTTAGACAACCACCTATCATCCACGCATACAATTCCCTACCAATCCTCTAGAGTATTACCCCAGCTGCTTCTACCAACAAATACTTTCATATACTAGTAAGTAACATATTAACCTCTAAATAGAACAAGGCCCATTTTTTTTCAAAAGCCAAATACTGTGCATTCTCCATAAACAAAAAGCATGACAAAAATGTTTCCATCATATCCATTGATGGGTGTTTCCTCACGAGATGTAAACTGTAATTGAAAGCCTGATTAACCTAGTAATACTTTTATTTTCTGCTTTATTCTATTTATTTATATCATACTCTTCTTTCTTCTGTAGGTGATTGATAGAAATTTTACTAAAAAGAGGGAAATATTGGCCACATGCTGAAAATTTTCCAGAACTGATAGGAATTGATACCTAATTAAAAGAAAAATTACCTCTAGATGTTGCTCCACGGGAAATGAGACCACAGCTTTGGGATCTTTGGATCCCTCGGGTAGCACAACCTGAAATTTAACAGTCCTAACCTCCATTATTATGCGCATTAGCAATTGAAGCAAAGAGCAGAATTTGGCTTATAAGAACAAAGTAACACAAATCCACACTCACCTTGACAAGCAACTTGTCAACAACTGTATCAGCAAGAGGGCAACCAAAAGTGAAGTTGAGGTATCGGCCACCATCTGGAGACTCAAAAAGGAAATCCTCCACTGGTACCCCATAACCAATGACAAAGGTACTTTTCCAGCCTCCGAAGAGAGGATACCGGGGTTCAATTAATAGCTCTGACTGCAGCAAATAATAGCTCCTTAATAATAACTTCTCAATATCCAGTAAGAACTTTTTGACTCAAAATACCAATTCACTTTGATGGGAAAATGCCATTTAGAAACATGAAGACATGACTTCTACAGTTCTGTCTTCCTCAATTCAACATGGTATCAAAGATAGCCAGAAAAACTTAATTTAAACCAAATAAGGATGCTACTGACATGGATAGCATTTTAACATATAAAAAAGTACAATATCTCAGTCTCATCAGAGAAGAATATATAACCATTTGGTTACTGGATGAAACAGCTTGACTTGCTTCATAGTTCTTCCTTCAACCCAATTATTAAGGATAATGGATAATCAAAAGAAACAAAAAGGCTTGAAGAAAATAACAAACGTTGCAGATGATGTTAACATAAATGATGCTACTCAACTAGAACATGATTACTCTATGCCAACAGGAGGTAAGGAAAGAGAGAAGGGTTAACCCAAGGGTATATATTACCTTAAGAAAATCTGTACGTAAACGTGAAGATGAAATATTCCCAATTCCATCCCGGTAGTATACTGAGTGAACCCTTGGAGGTAGTCTTGCAAGCAGGTGTTTGAATGAAGACACACCAGTATTACCTGGTTTAGTTTGATAGTCAACCCTGTTAAACAGAGGAACCAGATCATATTGTGTGGGGATTGATATCAGAAGCTTTAATTCACCCGACAACTGATTAATGAAAAATAAGATCATTTCCAGATTTTGGCAGCCCTAATTTGAGAGAAGGAATGTCAATCATCATTGGAGCCAAAAGGATATGGAATAATCAAAATATGGTAAAGACAGAGTTGTCAACAATTTTTATGGTTTCATCTCCACATGATGCATACCTCAATGCCCCTTCTCTTCTATTACTTACACTACTCACCTAAATTTCTGCTAAATGCAGCAATGAAACACATGATGCAAGAAACATAGCTTTCAATACTTATCAAACTATCAAACCATTTAGATGGTGCATAAGTAACTGACCACCACTCAGTACTGTATGGCCATTCAAGAATACGAAAAACATGGGACTAAAAGTGTTGAGACAACCTAATTTAGAATTAATTATTAATTAATATTATGTTTTGTTAGTTATTTAATTAATTATCTAAAATTAAGATTAAATATTATTTATGATCAAATTTGAATATTAAATTATCATATCTTAGAAGAATAAATCTGAGATATTAGGATTATGATAGATTATAGGTTTAGCCTATTAACTTATATTTTTTGCCTATATAAAGGCCTATTTGTATTCTCATTCATTAAAGGATTAATAATATTTTGAGGATTTTTCCCTCTATTTTCAATCCTTCAAATTTCCACATAGTATCAGAGTTTGAAGAAGAAGAAAAAAAATGTCAAGCCTGAAGAGAAGGCACACCTTCAAGTGAAGATTCGTTGCTCTATAATGGAAGAGGATAACTTGAGTCTCTTCCCACAAAATCTCATAGGTTAAGGGATTAGTTTCTCTACCTCAAGTGAGGTTAGATTAGTGTGTAAACCCAAGTGGGTTACAATGGAAGAGGATAACTTGGGTCTCTTCCCACAAAATCTCATAGGTTATAGGATTAGTTTATAGTGAGGTTAAATTAATGTATAAACCCAAGTGCGTTACAATGGAAAAGGATAACTTGGGTCTCTTCTCACAAAATCTCATAGGTTATGGGATTAATTCATCTCCCTCACGTGAGATTAGATTAACGTAGAAACCCAAGTGAGTTACTATTGTTGTATGAGCATGTTGCTTTTGAATAATACATATAATGAAAGATGATAACTTGTGTCTCTTCCCACAAAATCTCATAGGTTATGAGATTAGTACATATAATTCTTTATCAAATTTCTCTCTTGCAAATATTCTTGTTAAGCCTCGAACATGGAAGTTCTTCGTTAAACTCGCAACTTTATCTTAAGATACAAATTCAAGATCCAATCAACTTCAGTTCAGTAGTCACTACTGGTTTAATGATTCAAAGTTCTGATTCTTCTATAATGATACTGCTCATATCCAAACTGTCTTCATGCTTAGGGGAGAATGTTGAGAAGCACAAGTATTCAAGCTATAGATCCAGCTTGAGGGAGAGTGTTGAGATGACCTAGTTTAGAATTAATTATTAATTAATATTATGTTTTGTTAGTTATTTAATTAATTATCTAAAATTAAGATTAGATATTATTTATGATCAAATTTGAATATTAAATTATCATATCTTAGAAGAATAAATCTGAGATATTAAGATTATGATAGATTATAGGTTTAGCCTATTAACTTATATTTTTTGCCTATATAAAGGCCTATTTGTATTCTCATTCATTAAAGGATTAATAATATTTTGAGGATTTTTTCCTCTATTTTCAATCCTTCAAATTTCCACAAAAAGCATCAAGGTTAAATGAGAATTTCCAATTCATTAACTTGACATCCAGAATCCATCATGTATCTTTAAATCAGTTACGTCCTAAATAAATACACACACAGATGGGTCACGTCAAAGAGCAAGATGACAATTATTTTAAGGAATTGGAAAGAGTACTTCTGAAAAGTAGGTACTTTTCCAATGTCTTTCATCATGATTGCACATATTTACCATGAAAAGACTAAGTTAAAATTCATACACAAAGGAGTGAATGGTGGGTACAATTTACCTTGAAAAGACACCTTTATGCCGGGCCCCTGCATGAACCAGGGTGTATCGCTCTGTAACCTGGAGGTTGCCCCAGTGAGATATTTCAATTTCACGTTCTAGCTCCTCAACAACAGCAAATGGATTGTTATTTTCAAAATGAACAAGTATAGGAGCATATGAATATGGGGCTTGATTGTCATATGGCCCATATTTGATCTCTGTAGTGACACGTTTAGTAGGCTCCACCACTGTGAATGATTCCACCCGAGTGCTTGGCGTCTTTATAAAGGTTGTTTGTTGCTTGACGTGATAAGGAGACAACAATATAGCACTATCACGGAAATAGACCAACTGTGACTCTGATTGACTTATTTCTACTGGGAAAGGTTCCAGGGAACGTGTCAATATGTAAAGCACTTCTAGTGTTGCAGTATCACCTTTATTAAGTGGATTTAACAATATTATAGTAAAATATTTAGTTCCATTCGGTCCAGCAGGTTGCTGAGTAGATTTAACATCAAGAGGAACATAAGCTTTCTTCTTCTTTTTTCCAGTAGCAGCAGCAGCTTTAACTATTGCTAGATGCTCAACTTCTGAAGGTGAAAAGGCAAGATTTACTTCTGAAGCAGGAGACGCCCCAACATTCTCAACCTGAAAGAAAAGCTCTATGAAATACACGTTCTTCAAAGTGGTAGTATAAGGTTTAATTTAGTAAAGGATAAGCATAATTAGGCAAAACAAAGAAAAATATTGCATTAACGAATCTTGTTAATTGATAGTCCCAAAAAGGTTTAAATGTTTGGAAAATGTCTCCCAAATAATATTGGGCTACAATGATCAAATTGAATGAAAAGGAACATGATTTTATCTGGCAGTAGCTTTAGGGATACCATGAAACAGATGAGATGACCTTGTGATTATACTCAATTTAATTATGTCAGTTAACTTATACAGATTCAAAGGTAGGCTCATGATCAATTTATTAAAAAACAAGAGTAGTAGTAATCAGGAAACTTTTTGGATAAGGAGAGGGGTGGGGGCTTGAAGGGAGGAGGTTTACCTTCAATGTCAAATAAACCTTGATAATGTGAGAAGTCAAGTCAATCTGCAAGCATAATTAGAATATGAGGCATTACATGTATCTAAGACCAAAAAGAGCATTTGAAATTCTGAAGAGAGCCCAATGCCAAAGGCAGAAGACACAACACACTTCCTCCAAAAGAGAAAGATCAGACAAATTTAACAGGAAGAAATAATGCTACAATAATAATACACTATTATTTTACTTTATCTTACCAAGAACCACAATCCATTATACACACACGAGACACAGGCTGCACAAGTCGGTTAAGGTGAGTAACGAATCCTCTATTATTTTTAAGAGTACGATTTCATGCTTCCTTAATTGGCCATGAGTTGAAAGAAAAAATGCTGTGGAACTGATAAGTTAAACAAAGAAAACAGGGAAAACAAAAATGAGACAGTTTTTTCTCTATTCCAAAGTGTTACTAGAAAAGCTATGGGTGGAATAAGACGTGACATGGCTGAAACTTGATTTATTGTGACTAATTATTAGTTCAACAAATTTCACAACAGCAACCATGTATGGCACCACAAATTCACTATATTTATGCCTTCCATTAGGATAATTAAAAAATATTTCCTGTGATTAGCATCCTAAACAACATTTCCATATTTCTCTCAGATCTTGAGCGACGGCCATCATAATTAGCACCTGGAACAACATTTCCATATTTCCCTCAGATCTTCAGCGAAAAAACGTGCCTTAATTTCCTATTGACATAAAATAAAATCTCGACAAACAAATTGAGGCATCAGATAAATTACGTTACAATCAGAATTTGAGAAAAAGAGGGCTTCCAATCAGAAGAGCTACCCGTTAATTTCTCTTCCGAGCATCTCCAATAAGCATAAAAACATTCAATTTTCACGGAAATTTGAAAACATAACTCAGGAACCAATTCAGCATAACGAGGGCCAGATAAACTTATTTCTGATAAAACGTAAAAGAGGGGGAGAAATGAGCTTTTAGAAAGCATACTCTGCGTTCGGCATTGACGATCTGAAGTTCCTGAGAAGAATCCTGTGAAAGAACTGATAGAAGAAGAGAGATGAAGAGAGCAAGGTGTAACAATTGAGCTCGGAAAAGACCATCCATGGCTGGCTATCGGTCACTCCCCGCGGTTGACGAAGGAAGGAGACTGGAAGTCTATAAACTTGCTAGTCTCAGTCTCACCTATATGGGCCTACTATCCATCCCAAACATTTTGAGTTTAGTTTCCATTACCGAAGGCCCATTTATGGTACAAACGATCCTTTGCTTTTTGGGCCTAATATACATCCCCAACATTTTGACTTTAGTTTCCACTTCCAAAGGCCCATTTATATAGTCCAAATGATCCTTTTCCTTATTGGGCCTACTATCCAGCCCCAACATTTTGAGTTTTGTTTCCTATTTCAAAGGCCTATTTATGATCCAAATTATTATTTTCTTCTCTTCGGGCCTCTATCCAGCCTACAACATTGAGTTTTGTTTCCAGTTTTAGGTCCATTTATGGTCCAAATTATCCTTTTCCTTTTTGGGCAAAACTTTTCAATCATTTCATCACAAGTCATATTAATCCATAAAATACCAACGGGAGTTGGTCTAAATGGTAAGCGGTTCGGTATTGCTTAAGCGAAGTCTTGAGTTCGAGCCTTGGCGTATGCAGAAAATCCCCGTTAGGAGACTCACCCACCATAGCCAGGTGCGCGACGCGAGTCGGATCCAGATGTAGTCGGGGCAAAACTCTGGTGAACCAGGTGGGCAACTAAAAAAAAAATTAATCCATAAAATAAATTACCAATTATTGGCAAAGAAAATTGGGTCTAATAGAAAAACTATCTTCTTATAATATAATAAATTAAGATTCAAATCCTTATTGAAAGAGGATATTTATATTTAGTACCTGATAATATATTAAATATAATTACTCATAATAAGAGAATATACACAGGACTTACAAAAACAAATTAAAGAGACTATACTTTCTGATATATTTTAATTAATATAAAATATAGAATATATAATAAACTATATTATTCATAAATAAACAACAGACTTAGTTTTATAAATTGTGACAAAAGAGTATAGTATAGCTTACATATCGTTTAGTTTTGTTGCTATGTTGAGAAATGACTTTATATAATTGACTTTGACAATAACATTATACGAGTGTTACCCATTAATTTAATTTCTAAAAATCTAAAATACTTTCTCTCCGATATTTAATATAAGAGTTAATTAAAAAAATAAATTTAATTTAACATATAATATATCAATACATTTTATTTTTTAAATTTATAATTTTTACTCCTAAAATATCTATATTGATTGCATACATTAAGAAATTTTTATTTAAAAATAATTATAATAAAAGATGACATTGTAAAAAATTAAACTATATTTATTATAAATAAATAATATAATTAACTTGCTGGAAGAACTGTTACTAGGTAAATCTTGTACCCCCAGTTTAGTTGAAGAGAAAGTAGGGGAGAAGTGGGTTTTCACCGTTTGGATGAGGGGAGAAAAGTGAGAGTAAAGAAAATTAGAGGAGAAACTAGTAGGTGGGACCCACATCATATTTTCCCTCCAAATTTTCTCTCCACATATGGAGAATCACATTGCCACTAGGGGTGTGCATGGGCAGAGCTGGGCAAGGCAATCCCCCGGCCTGGTGCCCTGCCCAAAAAATGCATGGGCTGCATTTTGCAGCCCGATGCCTGGCCCTACCCGGTAAAAGCCCTAACAATTTTGGGCAGGGCATGAGCGGGCTAGGCATGGGCGAGCTGGGCATGCCCAAGTCGTGATGTTATGCTCATATTGTGAAAAAAATTTGTAATTATGAATTTCTAAAATAATACCATATTCATGTGTCTTTAAGAGTTAAATAATATCTATAATTCACTAAGAATAAGAGAACAAAGATAATAATTAAAATCTTGAGATCCATTGCATATAAAAAATAAGCGTTGAAATCTAAGTAGTTTGTAATTATAACTTTGTATCAATCTCCCTAATATTGATAAAGATAAAGCATCTAAAAAATAAAATAAATAATTATAATTTGTAATGTAATCATATGATAATTAACAAAGTTTAAAAAAAAAAGAAAAAATTAGTATAGTTATAAATATTAAAAAATACAACTTACCTACTTATATTTCTAAAATTACCTTATAGTCACCAGTAGCTATCATATTCTCCCTTTTAAGATAGAGAAAAAATAAAAAAAATAAAAGAAGGGGTGCTCATGGGCAAGGCAGGGCAGCCCCTATGCCCGGTACCCAGCCCGAAAAATGTATGGGCTGTATTTTACAGCCTGATGTCCGGCCCTGCCTGGTAAAAATTGGGCTAGGCAGGCATTTTTCTTATGGGTTGAGTAGGGCATAGCGAGCCATAAGCATTATGCACAACCCTAATTGCCACTCTGCCCTCGTGTCTGTGGGTACTGTGCGTTGATATTTGTGTTTTTTGCCCAAAGCACTGTGCGTTTATAATTACATAAATAAGAGGCAAAGTCATCTTCTATCAATTTTTAATTTTTGTTTGAGACCTGAAATGGATATTTTATAACTATGGTCTAATTATATAAATCACAACAACAAAAGTTAAATAGAGAGCCCCCTTTGCATACAGTTGATGGGAAAATAATTTTTTTATTAAATTATTTGATTTTAAAATATGGTAATATGGTAACATATCTTTATTAAATAATTTGGTTTTATATTATTTAATTATGTTAATGTCATTATTTTTTTATTGTAATTTTGATCTTGAACATTGAGTAAAAATATTGTAGTTATATAAATATTTACTCTATTTTTTCCCTATCTCTATTTTCTCCCTTCTATCCAAACATAAGAGATGATAATATTTTCTCTCAAATTTTCTCTTCTCCCCTATTTTCTTTCCCATCCAAAGGAAGCAGTAGTCTAATGCATGTAAAACTTATAACAGCTGTTTAATGCACGAACCAATGAGACCTGTCTAATGTCTTTATCACTTGTTAGTTTCGAATTGTCACGAGAGAGGGTGAGAGGGAGGCGATAGGACCAAAGGAGTGAAGAAACAAGTTGAGAGAGAAGATTCAAAAATTTATTTAGTTATACTCATCAGTTCATTCATCCAACCATCTGCACAAATACATACCCACTTCCCGGGGAAAAAACCATTCCACCGTATGTACAACAGAATCCCCTAGAAGGACTAACATAAACTAATTACCACAAAAAAACCTTAACCTTGAGAAATTCTCACACTCATGGCGTTTCAGTTGTATAGCTCTGCTGATGCATTTTTCTGTAAGAATTTCTCCAAGAACACCCCCTCCCAAATAAAGAAAAAAGAAATCAAGGAACATAATAATATAGTGAATTCCTGTCTACTCTTCATTTTATCCCCTTCCCTTTTCCCAATTTTATTCTTTTATACATTACTATTAAACAACAAAATCACAGCACAAATAAATCGTGTTCATCTCTCTCTCCCTCCCATTTACCACCCTCCTCCCCAAAACTTCTTATCAGCCAAAAAGGGGGAAAAGCTGCTTTTGAACATGATGATTTCTTTCTTCCACAAAATTCCCCCATGGCATTCATTACCTTGACTTTGTTTGTGATCTGTATGACAACAATGGTTGGAGAAGCCTCTGACCTGATGGACTACCTAGAAAAGAGGCTTGAGATCGAGTAAGCATCTCAGCCATCCACGGGGTCTGATATGCTTGTACGAGACTTGAACTGTCCGTGGAATCGCCTCTTGCTGTGGCTCTTTGCCATGAGTGGGAACTCAGCCCAGAAAGAATGTATGCTCTCCCCGATGCTTCATACACATTCCGACTCACCATCCTCTCTTGCATTTCCTTGAGTTCGGCGTCCAGTGCAAGGCAAAGGCGATCCTGAGATCTGGCTGAAATAGACTCCGAGAGCATTTTCCTGCAGTTTTCCAGTATTGATACTGCACCTGTTAAATCTTCATGTTCAGCTGCACTTCGTGCTTGGGCCATTGCTTCGGCTGCTTGAAGCCTGTTGTGCTGTCTGTCCACTTCAAGCGACTTAATCACTTGCCCAACCTTTTCCGGCCTCTCCAGCTTTACGTCTTCACTTTCTGATATCCTTGTCTCCTGAGTTAATGGATCCTTGTAAACACAGTTGACCTTTATCAACGACGTTTCATTGCCAGAAGCAGCTGGGACATTGACTGAAACTAGAAAATCTCTCTCCTCATCAGCATACAAATCTCCAACATCAATAAATCCTTGGCGTCCGCCAGTTATCACACGGCTCGGATAACTTCCAGCCTTAAGCGAGACAAGGTTGAGATTCGCATCTATGCACTCAATTGCGACTTGCAGCTCCTGAACCACTACACTCAAAAGTCCACCAATGCACTGTGCAAATGCATCCTGGATCACAGATTCAGCCTCAATGAAGGAAAAAGTTCCTCCAGAATTCTCTGAAATCGAGTGCATTGATGAGGCATCATGATCTGCACCAAATCCGAAAGCATGCACAGGAATTTGGAATGCCGAAGTGCCACGATTACTGATAGACATAGGCAGAAGCAAATCATAGTTTGGTCGCGGTTGGTTAGTACCAGAACCACCGACAGTGTAAGTATCTTGCCCATCGGATAACAGTATTATGCTGGCAACTGGATTTTTCTCTCTTCGTTCTTCCATTATCTTGGCAGCTTTTCTCAGGCCCTCAGCAATGTTTGTACCCCCATTTGCAACCAAAGAGTTAACAGCTTGCAGTGCTTGTTGCCGCCCAGAGTCAGACATTGTGCGTAGAGGAAACAGTCGACGAGCTGTAGAAGAGAAAGCAATAACTGATAGCCGGTCATTGGAACCTAAATTCTGGATAACAAATCCCATAGCTCTTTTTAGTAGCGCGAGCTTAGTGCCAGCCATGCTACCGCTAATATCAAGCACCGTCACTAGGTCAACAGGGGCACGCGGAGTCAGAGAAACCTGCGTCAAGCTAGCATGATTTCTACTGAGGTTGGGAGTTCTGGTTGATGCTGCTACAGCAGTGGCTTTGAGATGGACCAAGACATTAAAGTTACCATAATAGTTGGACTGTGGAGCAACCAACACTTCCGGGTAGGTTTTAATCTCTATTGTTTTGACAGTGCCTGTATCAGCAACACTCTTACTAGAACATACATGTTGGAGATCTAAGGATTCATCATCATCATAAACACCTGGCTCAGGAGCCTGATGAAGTGGAACAACATGTCGCCTATTCAAATCTCGTCGAGGGGGTGGTCGAGGAAGGCTGTGGACAACTGCCATGAAAGCATTATTCGGTGAAACCCTGCCTGGGAGAGGATCCAAACTGGGATCAAGTAAGGGTATTTCCTTCCACTTTGCTCGGCACACTGGACATATTTTGTTTCCATGTTTCACATTCGAAGCAATGCAGTGAAAATGGAAGGAATGCAAACATTCTGCAGTGAACAAAGCATGCCCACATCCTTGTTTCATTTTGGTTAAGCATATCGAGCAGGTTTGCTGAATAAGCAGGGGAAAAAAATGTTAAGACAAGAAGCACAGATACTTGAATCTCAATAATATTACAAAGGTTTGCCCGTAAAACTGTATATTCTAAAAGGAAATATGTCAAATTATATTAGCACTTCATTTTCTTTCATTGTTTCAATTTTTTGCTTCCCATGAGGAAAAGAGACATAACAGGACATTGGCATGAAAAGTTTTGACGATATTACTTTTTTTAATGTTATCAAGAAGCTACCTACTAATACTGCTGAACCAGGCTATCAAGACAAGGAAAGAAAAGGAGAAGTCCATGGATCAAGCGAAGGGAAGATAATAAGTTACTTTCTAAGATATAACATCAATTTCCCTTTCTCATCTTCCTTTTTCAATGCTAATATTTTTCCCAAAAGGAAGATCATGAATTATCAATCAAAAGATACGACCTACAAACACGTAGATTTTCATTTTCATACTCTGCGTAGCAGGCAAAGTCTTTAATTAGGCAAATATGATCACTCATGAAAGAGACTAAAGCAGCTTTTTGCACCAGAAACAGTAAATTCTCAGAGAACCGTTCATACTTGGCTCTCATATTCAGCCAATTTGATTTGACTAATGAACAAACTGGTTATGGTGTCATGCATGTATACTCTTTTTTTCTTTTCTTAAAAAGCAAAACTTGACCATTAGAAAAAAGAAAAAGAAATAAGTCCTATCCACAATAACTCGTTGTGAACACATAATGCCATGTTGAAGCGAGCAGTTATCAATTATATCAGGATGAGGTCCCGCAATTGCATATAAAGCATTATTGATTAAAAAAACTTCAAATCACAAACACACACAATAAGATTGAAAGTTTGAAAACAATTTATGAAAACTGACAGCTCTATCACCACCTACCCATGTCATAACAAAGTTGAAAATAAGAAATATAAAAAAGACACAAGAAAAAAAAAATCTACGTACAATATTAATAATAATATTTCAGAAAAATAAGAATTAAGAAATTCTAGGATTTTTTTAATTAGAAATGCTACTATACTTAGATTTCTCGAACTGTAACTGGATTTATTACAACAATAAATCCCACCACCACACATGAACTAATATCTATTTGCAGGAAAATAGGATGAGCACAACTAGAGAAAGATTTTTTTTTTCTATAATTGAACTTTTTCTCATTTTTTGTAATGAAATCAGAAAATAAGTTTAGCCAGAAATCAATTGAGCACAGTAAATTTTCCCTTCTTCTCTCAGCACCAAACGGAGCACAACTCGTCAAAATATATTAACAAAAAAAAAAAGCATGGACGTTGACACAGACATAGAACAAGTTATCAATAGCATATATGCAGTGTCTCTAAAGTGTTAGTTGAGGGGTCATGTCATATCTGATTCAACATAAAGCTGCGGAATTTGAAATATCGGCGACGAAAATTCATTGAAATTTCGGTAACCAGAACAACAGTTGAAAATAAAAGTGGACGGTGATGTGAAGGAAAGGAGACCAACCTTGGACGATTTGCTCGCACTTTTCGACAGCTTTAAAGCGTGAGAAGAAGCCGGCGGCGGCGCGGCGGACCTCGATCGCGAAGAAGCCATGTCCCAATTTACAGGCGAAAGCAGAGCAGCATCAGATAACCTCTCGGAAACCTCCGTAGCCGGAGGCGAGTCCAAGTCGTCTGAAGTTCTGGGGACGAAGACACACAGATTCAAACCTAGAGCCAGCTTCGCCTTCTTCCATTTGCTCCCCATTTCAGCTCAAGATCTGAAGAAACTCACAAATGTAGCCCAATACGGAGGAAAACGAAGCTCAACGGAGCAGAACCCAGATCTCAAAGGAGCGAGTATGAGAGGAGAGAAGGGAATGGGGATCTATAAAAAAGCTAGAAAATTGAGCACGAAAACCGATAGAGCGGAGATTATTCAATGAGTGAAGGGAAAGAGAGGAAAGAGGCAAGTGGGGTTGAATTGAAAGGTCAGAAGAACGGGAAGATACAAGGGAGGTTTGTGAAGGAGGGAGAATGAAGAAGAAGAGATAGGAAGACATTAATTGAGGAAGCCATGAAGAACAGAAGAGACTGAGTAAGAAGAGGCGGTTGTTTAGTGGTGTGCTGAGGGGATTTTGACCTGCCCTCGTTGGGTTGGCAAGGGTTTTACCTTTGGTTGAGTTTTGTAGGTAAAAGAGAGCGAAAAAGGAGGCTGTCTTATAAAAAGCAAGTTCTGCTTCAACGAGCGGAAAGTCGAAAACTTTATCATCGCCATCTGCCTTCTTCAATCATTCATTCTTCCCATTTTACCCCCCTCCTCTTTTCACCCTTCCTCCCCATTCATTTTCAACTTCACTTTTATTCAATATTATATATATTTATTTTCATTAATTTTTTATTTTTGAAAAAATCATGTGCCATTATTTAAAGAAAATAGTTTAGAAGTCTCCACAAAATTTATTATCCAAAAATACATAAGAATTTAGGTACTTGTTCTTAACAAATACAATATATCTTTTACTATATATATAAAATAAAATATATTTATATAGAGTTAAAAATATATTGCACGTAATTAAAAAAAATTATATATATCAATAGCATATATATACGAGTCTTCAAATAAATTTGTGCTTTTGTATAATAAATTTGGTGATGAGGAATTTTTTACCAATTTTTCCATTATTTTAATAAAAAATAAGTTATAAAAATATTTTATTTCATGTCACCTGTTTGGTAATATGAATTAAAAAAAATATTTTATACAAAATTTACACACATACAATGGAAGGTGATTCAACATAAATTAGTATTCACAAAAATCTACATTAGTTTACTTAAAATTAAGGAAAGAAAATGAAGAATAATTAATAGTACCTATTTTTTCTTTAATGTTAAGTTTAATGATGGATTGCCTATCTTAATATCTATCTTGCTTCAACGTTATAATGAAAATATTTGACACCCCATAAAGAAAGTGATTTTTGTGGAACTCCTACGAAAATAGCAAATGAAAAAAAGTAGAATAAAATAGATTGGGTTTTCCTTTTCGCAGATACGGATTTTTAATAAAATTGGGGGTAATTAGTGGTATTGATGATTAAAGGAGATAAAAAAAAAATGAGAAACAAGGTGGGGAGTGGAAACAGGTCATAATCCCTCTTGTGGAGAAAAAGGTGGGGTATATATGTAATAATAGAAAAAGGGAAAATTTCTCCTTAGAGAGGGGAATCTTACATATATATACACACACACCCATATGTGTGTGTGTGAATGACTGAGTTCCATGAATGGAGGGTTGCATCATCATGAACTATCATTTGGGCATGAGTCAACATTTCCTTTTTACAAAATTATTTTACTTTATTTAGAGTATATTCTATTTATAAAAAATATTATTTTATTATAATTTTAATTATAATAATTAAATAGACATACTAATTTTTAGATATCTCGAATTATATCTAAATTTAATTGATAGTTCATCCTATTTAATATTAATATTATTTAAAAAGAATATAGATTTTATTTTGTATTTAAATAGTCCATTATAATTTTTTTAAAAAAAATTATTTATAAAAAAAACTTATTTTAGTTTTTTTCTTTTATGTTTTTTAATGGGGCTCACATGCGATGATGATCATTATCCATCCACACGTGCACATCATCGCTGAGGTTGCCCATGTCAACCCTGTTGACATTCATTACTGTTTCTTTCTAGATACATCTATTCACATGTCTCGGCTTTTCATTTTCTTAATTATTGTATCAGTTTATTAAACATTTTTTAATTTCGGTCCTTAATTCATGATTTCGGATTTTGACTCAATCGATTGTTCAACTCGCTATTATGTTGTTTCTAGAGACATTGTCCCACGCATTAAATCATTTGTATTCCATGGCGTTTGGATTAATAAGAGAAAATAATACTTACTGATGAAATTAATTTTTTAAAACTCTTAAAAAAAATATATAATTCGGGAGAACAATATTTGACTGCTGTACAAATCTTCATTAATAATCAATGCTGCTTGCAATTCTGCAAACCTTAATATAAAGTAATTAAAAAATTAATAAATATGAAAAATAAAATTAATTATTTTTTCCTTGTTATTGGATTACTTGTCAAGAAAATGATTTCATTGAACTACAGGCGTGTCAATTATTTTTTAACATTTTTATATTTTACATAGTGGAATTTGTTTTTTTTTTAATATCAATGTTAATTTAGTACTTTTTAAAAAAATATACAAAATACAGAACTACACCAAGTTACGTCAATCCCCCGGTGGCGTCAAAACTGGGCGTTGAATGGTCGAATTTCTAGAGCATGGAATTATTCAATAAAACAAGGCATTTAGAATCTTATGCAAAAACTTCCTAAACGAAAGTAAAAAAAGCGGCGATCGTAATTTATTTTATTCTGTTCAATTACCAGAAAAATCTCCCCTAAGAAAGGTTCATAGCCACGTGTCACAATCCTATATGACTTATTCATCATCGTCCATGATTCGGTGGCTTTTAGTAATATTGATCAGAACGGAGGAGGGAGTGCATGGTCCAAGACAATTACGTGGTTTTGGACTAATTTAATTGAACGTGTATAAATTAGTTTTTTTTTAATATTTTTTAAATAAAGTGACTATTATGATATTTGTTCGTCACACAAAAATCAGATTTTATTATCTAATATTTTCCCACTTTTAAAAAGAGCCTGTGGATTGTCAACTAATATATATTTTGGATTCAAATATTTGGAGGTGTCAGTGTTAAATAGAAGGGAACATTTTGAGGGTAATTGTTATTTTAAATAAAAATCATACATAAATAAATAAATTAAAAAAAAAAGTCACACCCACAATAAGTTTGGTTGGTGAATAATGTTGTGACAAAAATCTGGAGAGCACCAGAAACAGGAATGAGCTTGTATTTGAAAATTGAAATGCGTGTGTGTGAGAGAGTAAGTGGCTAGTGGCTGGTTATTTGAACATGGAAGGGTGTGTGATTGCTTTATAGAGATAAGGGGAATTTAAATATTTAAATGTAAAATTTTGAATTTGAGTCAATAAAAATATAGAAAATATTTTTAATTAAATTTAATAATATTTAAATTTAATCTAGACAAATTTTATATAAAAAAAGAGACTGCCAAATAGTAGTTGCTTGCCTGTAATTGGTGTAATGTGGAATTAATCATCATAAGTTCATAATCATGATGATCGTAACTTCACTTCCCACTCTCTCCTTTGTTAGTCTAATCCCAACCAATGCATGCTAATTTCCAAGCTGTCACTACTCACTCCTTATGTACGGCCACCAACACCACGTTATGATCTCTCACGGGCATGGTTCTTGTCTTTATTATGAGTCTATTGTGATTTTTTTATTTATTTTAAATATAAGTTCAATTAGAGTATTATTAATGATTATTTTTTAATTTTATCCCTACTGAATGAGGAAAGGGAAAGAGAAAATATATATAACATATTTTTCAATACACATTATTTAATAAAAAAATTAAAAAAATTATAAATTTAAAATATATTCAATAATTTAACTATCATTCTTTAATAAGTTAAAATAGAGTTATGATAATGATTATAATGGTATATTTTAATTCTAATTCTTGTAAACAATGTCCCTTTTCCCCCTCTCTTAATTACATTTTAATTCCTTTGCAAACAAAAATGACTCATCTAATGCTAAATATAATATATATTTAATTAATTTAATTAGATTAAAAAATTAATTAAATTAATTAATATAATATAATTTTTCTAAAATACTTTAATCGATTATCTCTTATAATTCCCTCCCCACCTCTCTTACTCGATTATTGTTAAAGAATTATTAATTAGGATAATTTAAAAAAATATTAATAAATATAAAAAATATTTCTTATATTTAATATCAATATTAACTCTTAAATTAAATATTATATTTAGGACCGAGGAGTAATTTTGTCCTCTGAGCTTGCAATCCCTCCAATAGCCTAATTAATAACAAGTAATATATTTTTAATATATATACTCATATCCTTCTATTTATAATTCACATGCATTTAGTATATTTCATATAGATAAAAAAATTTAAATCTTATTAATTATGTTATAAAATTTAATAACTTTTTAACTTTATTCTTATTAATATATTTTATAACTAATAGAAATAAAGTCAATAATAATAAATTAGGGATAAAATTATATATTTATATAATTTTTTTAATCATATAAATAGAATTAAAATAAATATTATCTCTCTTCTCTATAAATAGGATCTTCTGATGAATATTTTTATTTCTCTTTCAAGGCCATGTTTCATTAGAAATTGGCCCTAATTCCATGTTGAGTACACTACTTATTTTTACTAGTCACTCTTTTTCTTCACTCAAATAGTAAGATCTCACGACCCATTATATTTCTAGGGTGTCAAACTTACAACTTCACACTTTAATAAAATTTAAAGAAGTGTTTGGTATTGTTTGACCTGAAAGCCCTTACTCCTAAGTACTCATTTTAGTCATCTCTCTCTCTATATATAATAGAGATGGCCCCCTCTTAGAAAAATTTGAGCTTGTTTATGTGTTTATTTATAAGTATTAATATTTGTTTAGTTCAGATATCGTCAAAAAATGGACTGAAACTATCATCAAATTTTACTTGGAATTTTATTAAAAAAATACTATTAAATTAAAAAATTACCAAAGATTGTCACTTATATTAAACTATGATTGTTTTCTTAATTTAATAAATAAAGCTCATAAAAACATGATCTATAGTATGGCTAGTAGGTAAGTTTGAGAGCCAGATCAGTAAATTGTGGTAATTAAGGTCATTAATTAAATAATATAAATATTTCTTGAATTAAAATAATCAATAATAGATATCAACTTTTTACCTAGAATCCCAGCAAATTCCACATAGCTTTATTAAAAAGATAATCTTTTGAAAAAGAAAAAAAATGAGAAGAGTAATAGTGGGGATGCTTGGGAGCATGCAAAAAGATATTCCTCTCCCACACAAGAGAACATGAATAAGAAACAAAGGTGGTGACCACTTTTCAATTCACCCTTCCTCCTTTTGAGGGCACACACGCCTCTCACACTTGAAAGAGATCATACACTCACAACACTAATGTTGTGAGTGTTGTGTGTGTGAGTGCCATGAAAGCTTCTTCCTTTGCAATTATGAGTAGTGATCCATTAACATACACTCACAACTATCTCTCTCTCTCTATCTCGTGATGAAGGGATAGGATTCCCTTTTGGACACACTTTATAGGGTAAGTCAACCTTAAAAAGCCTCAGCTTTTTTATTTCTAGGGTTTATAACTCAACCTTATTGCGAGAGCCATTCGCGTTTAATTTGATTGATTACTACAATTCTTTCTTCGTTATTCGTAAAATAAATACAAGCGATTAATTAATTAATTAATTAATTAATTTTCTCATATCACTTTGGTTAAATTAATATACTTGGCATACACTCGGTATTTTTAATTTTAATTCACCTTAAGCATCTAGTCCAACGAACACGATTTCATCACAATCAATGAGGGAGAGCATGGGAGCCACTCAGCTTGGAAGTATATAAATATGTATTTCCTCCAATCTCTCAAAATATAAGTAATAAATAACTAATTTATCAAAATTAAGAAAATATTATAGATGCGAACATTTCTAAATGTTATCATAAGTTGATTTTTGTTTCCTCAAAAAATCCCAATTTAATTAAATTTTGAGCTTCTATATATTTTGTTTATTATTTTTAATTACTGATATTGATTTAATGAAAAATATGATTGATTGCTTCGTTCTTTGAGTTCCATAGAATCAAATCCTGCATGCATAGAGAGAAAAAGAAACAAAGAAAGGAAATATTATTGATTTTGGACTTACTAAATAATTGAAGACAAACTTTACTAACGATAGACATTTTTAGTATATATATTACTGTAATGTAAGAGATAGGATACAGACTAATTCAACTTTATCATTTTATTTTTCCAATATAAAATGACATATAGAGAGAGAAAATATTTTTTTTAATACAAAAGATTGTGATATTTTAGTGTGTTACTTTCTTACTATACATATAGTTTAAAATAATTTAAATTAATAATTACGTATTAGTATAATACATATAAGAAGAAGTACAATTTCTAAATTCTCATGAATTTACAGGGGTAAGGTTGTAATCATACAAACTACATGCACAGATGTGAATCAGCTTAATTAAACATATGATATATTTTTAACATTAAAATTTCCCTAAAAGTAATACCTTTAACATTTCACATTTTTATCTTTATTGAATAAATATATAATATTATATATTTAATCAATCTCTACCTTCAAGTGTAAAGATGGTGGATGAAAAACAAGAAGGTTTATTAGTTAGTGTCTTAATACGGTGTAATTTTTTTTTTTTTTGGTTTTGTGATAATCAATGATAGAAAATAGACTTTTTAAATAAGTTAAAAATAGACTTTATTCGGTGTAGATACAACATGCGTAGAAAATCTTGACATTCTACATTGGCTATATAATTGATTTTAAAAAGTATCATTTTTACACTAGTTACTTTATAATAAATTTAAAAAAATAATGTAAAAAATTACAATAACCTTTGTCTATTGTTCTTGTAAATTGTAAGTTTGGACAATGGACAACTAATATGAGATTAAAAGCCAAATTTACAAATATAAAACTCCTCAAAGGTGGGATATAAAACTCTTCAAAAAAATTAGTGATTAGAACAAATAAGAATAGGGAGTTTGTGATATGGCGAAACAAATAAGCATGCCTATGGGATAACGGAGAGACTTTTATGCTAAGCAAACCTGGCAGAGAACAAACATGAAGCACAAAAATTCAAAATTTATATTTAAAGAACAAGAGAAAATGATATAAACTTTGCTGAAACTAGATTTTTTTGTTAGATTTTTAATAGCAAAAATATTCTATGCGTGATGTCATTCTATTAGGTGTAGAATATTTTATCTTTTACAGCAATCACATATACATCAGGTGTAAATATTTGACTCTTATTTATAAAAAATACCACTACTCATTTCTTTTACATATGTCACATGTATATCAGGTGTAAATATTTTACCTTGATTTATAAAATTGTCACACCTCATATCTTTTACATTAGTCACATATACATCAAGTGTAAATATTTTATTTTTATTTATAAAGAATGCACTATTCATTTCTTTTATATCAGTCATATGTATATCAGATGTAAATATTTTACCCTTATTTAAAAAAATAACACCACTCATTTTGTTTATATAGGTCACATATGTATCATGTGTAAATATTTTATCTTTATTTATAAAAATACTATCGCTAATTTCTTTTACACCGATCACATATACGTTATGTGTAAATATTTTACCTTTAATTATAAAAATACCACCCGTTATTTTTTAAATTATTTTGTGCAAGAACTGATTTAAAAAGGGGTTTTAGAAAGCTAATTTTGTAGTAGTGAATACAACTTTTAGCATCAATTAAAAAACTGCATGATATTTAACTTAAGGCAAAAAAAGATGGAAATGTTTGTGTAAAATAGAAAAGTTTGAATCTCAAGTGGTTAATTTAATAAGGGAAATAAAGCAAATTGTATAGTGTAATGTAATGTAGGATTAGATAATAGTAGTAATAATAATGATAATAATAATTAATATTATTATGTTAGAGGATATTTTATGAGAGTATGAGAGAAGGGGGAGAAGCATGTGGACGCAATGGGAGCAGATTCTATCATATCATCATATTTCTCCTCGTCCCTCATAATCCTAAAATCTTAAGTGATGATCTAAAGGTTGACAATACATACCCCTCAACCTTCGGCTTCTCAATCCTCTTCCGCCCCAAACATTGGTTCATCTCATCTCTACATAGAGTGGAGGCCTTCTTCTTTTTTTAATCTAATATTTAAAGAATTTTTAATAATATCCAATAGGCTAAAATAATTTTTAGTTTACCTAACATCTTAAAATATCTTTTCATTAACATCTTAAAATATTTTTTTCAGTAGTATCCATTATTTTAAAAGAATTTTTAGCATTCTTAGCATTTTAAAATATTTTTCTTATAACATTTAGTATTATATCTTAAAATATTTGTTCAATAGTATCTATGGTATAATTTTACTCTTAATGTATCCTAAAAATATTTTAGGGTGTAGAGAACATTAAAAATTATTTTAAAATACTAAATGTTATTAGAAAAATATTTTAAAATGTTAGTGAAAATAGTTTTTAGATACTAAGTGAACCAAAAAATATTTTAATATACTGAATACTCTTAAAAAATATTTTAAAATATTATATATATATATATATATATACATTTAAAAGAAAAAAGAAAGCATCCACCACCCTCATTTTATATCTAAAACAGTGTAACAATGGGAGCTGACAGTGGAGAGAAGCTAGCTCTAGAGGGTATGGGTATGTAAGAGATGAGATGAACTAGCATTTTGGGGTAGAAGATGAGAAGCCAAACATTGAGGGTGGTGTATTGTCAGCTTCTGGATCATCTAAAATATTAAAATTTTAAGATTATGAGGAAAATGGATAAAAATGATGACAAGAGCATCTGCTTGCTTCCGAAGTTAGAGTGGGTCTGAATTAATTTTTAGAAAATAAATTTTAGAAAGAATAAATTTTAAAATAGAGATAGTTAGATGATTAGTAGTAGAATTAATTTTTATATTAATAAATTATTAAAAAGAATATGATTTGATTAAAAGTATGAGAGATAAAAGAGAGTAGAAAAAAAATATGAAAGAAGAGAGTGTAGAGAAGAAAGATGAGAGATGAGAGAGGGTGGAGAAGAGAGAGGAGAGATATTGTAAGAAAAAATAGGGATAAAATAATAATTAGATAATCTATACAAAAATTTACTATTCTAAAAATTATTTTTAATAATTTATTTAAAATTATAGTTTTAACTAAAATAATTTTAAAATAAATTTTTTATTTTAAAAAAAATAAATTAAAATTTTACGTAAATTGTTTTTTGAAACCTTAATGGCAAAGAGACACGTTGTGGGGGGAATTATGATGCAAAGGTAAAGAAAGGGGTTAGAACGAAAGAAAGTCAAACCTAATCCAGACATTCTGTGGGGCCCACTTCTCCACACCACCAGGGCACCATTGTCCACATTCCGGCACCCTCTCCCACTTCATGTCTTTTTCCCCTTTCCCTTTTATGTTTTTGCGTATTATTGTTTTGTTTTGAGACTTTTGCTTAGTGTTTGCTAGCTAGCTAGCTCTTTTGCTTTCTCAAAACCCTCCCCATAACCCCCCACTTCCCCCTTTAGATTTTAAAATTTTCACTTACAAAATTTTTATAAAATTTACCCACAATTTCATATCATCTATACTAAGACGATGGTATAATAAAATTATATTATGAATTTATTTTTAATTAAATCCAATAATATTTAAATTTAACTATATAATATCATATATTAGAAAATTATATAAAATTAAAATAATATATGAAATTTATTTTTATATTTATTATCTGTTTCATATTTTTATCATATTATATGTAGTAATAATTTATTTATCATGAAAATTTTCAAACTGGTATTAACTAGTCCATTATTTTTTTCATAAATACAAGCATGGTAGATTCCTAAATAACATGTGAAAATGTTGTGGTTCAAATTCAACTGATTACTTGCAGACTACTAACTTGACATGTGACGTGGCATTCCCCAGCATCTTCCAAAACATTTTCGTTGGGGTTTTATTTTTGTGCATGATTTCTCAACTAAGCAATTGAGGACCCAACAAGAATCTACTACTAACATCTGTACAGCTTTCTTTTGAAAAAAAAGAGGAAGGAACACTTCACATTTACATTCTTTGCATGGTTTCAACTAAACGATTTTTTATATAAATTTTTTTAAAAAAATTAGGTTAATCTATAATATAAGGGTATATCAAAATCTCTATTTTTTTAAGGGATACCAATATCAAATAAGGCGATCTGTTAATTATCATTAGATGTAAATCTAAATATCTAATAATTAATAATATATCTCTAAATACCGTGACTAGAACTACAATAAAATAATATTATCTAAAGATTAAATAAATTCTAAATAGTCACATATATCACTCTTTTACTAACTGAATCATCAGACGATACGTGTTTCAACTAAACATTTAAGCTTAGACAACTTACAATACTCCTATTAGATCTCCATGGGCCAACAAATATTTAAAAAAATATTTTTATGTGAAGTAACAAGATAATTGGTCTCTCCTATTAAGTATGCTCTTTTTTTTATACATTTTTTTAAGTAAGATACATGTTTATATCCTACAAAAATACGAATTTAATTTTTACTGTCATTGTGAGAGTTTATTTAGTAGGCGATCCCCTATAAGCGCTTTTTGAACCTTGAAGTTGTACTTTGACTTTGGTAGAGGACCGGTATTGAACCCACCTACAAATATAAAATAAAATAAAATAAAAATGTCCTTTTTTTTGTTTATTCTATTGGGGCCACGCCTTGGGGCGTTTGGCATTTGGGATGTATGGGCCTAAAATCTAAAACCCAAAAGGGAAAATGTGGGCCAAAGGTAGTTCTGAATGATCGTGAACTGGTTCACAAAGTTGAATTCTTTCATGATTAAACAAAATGCCTGCCCAACTAATAGCGATTAGGGCTAACATATAGAACTAATCCTTCATAACGTAATGAATCAATATTCGAATTCTTATTAAGAGAGATACTCACAATTAGTCCCTAATAGTGTCTTGAAAATAATTATCTCTAGAGGATACTCGTGTCTAAAAAAAAAAGCACGTCCTAAGGCCCTAAATAATATACTAATTTGAATTTCCATTGGTACTACACTAACCAACCATGAGGCCTAATACAATTGATATTTAGTAGTGGCGTGCATACGGGTAGGGTAACACCTTACCTGATGCCCTATTCGAAAAAAATATGGGCTATATTTTATAGCTCGATACCTAGCCCTACCCGATAAAAGTCCTAACTATTTTAAATTAGGTATAGATGGGTTGAGTATGCCCAAATTGTGATGTCCTACTCATATTATGAAAAAAAATCAGTAATTATGAACTTATAAAATAATATCATATTTATATTTTTAAGAGTTAAATAATATCCATAATTCACTAAGAATAAAGTAACAAAAAGATAGTAACTAAAATCTCCAAGTCCATTGCATATATAAAAAAGAAAGATTGAAATATATAGGGGTAAGATATTTTTAGCGTTATTGCAACATTAATAATCGAATGTTTGGCAAGTAAAGTATATGAGCAACTTTAGTATCTATGTACATATAAGAGTTATATTCAATACTTTAAAAATGAGCAATAAAAGTTGTCAACTAAAGTAAAAAGTGTAAAATTATAAATAGAATAAATTAATAAAAGAAATAAAACTATGAAAAAAATTAAAATATATATAGGGCTGGGTCAAATAGGCAAGGCGACATACCTTGCTCAGTGCTCTGCCCTGCCTGACACTTGACTTGGCCTGACCTTGCCTAAATATGTTTTGGATAACTTTTTCTAAGCTAAACCGGGCAATTTTTCTGTAGGTTCAGATAGACGGACTGAGCTATAGGCATTGTGCACACCTCTAATATTTAGTTAAGTTTTTTAAATATATAATCAATGGTTTAATCCCTGATAATGTGTATAGAAAGCTTTATGGCTAGCACTAAAGCCTTTCCGGAAGTTTATGGAGAATTTTAAATACAGTTCTAAAAAAATTGATTTTTCACCAGTCTGACTTATAAATATGATTGTTTTTTGGGATTTCTCTCCATCTAGGACCTATGAATAGTTTTTATTATTTTAAATTTAGTAATTAAAGAACACGTTCTGAGTGCAAGGTTTAAATTTAATAAATTTATTATTGAGTTGTTAAGGTTCTCCCTAGTTACACAAGCTAATGCTGATGGAGCTTAGGATTGAACAGTAGGTCCAAACCATTTATTGTTTACAACTCAACCTCACATTAATAATTATTTATAGAAGTTCTTATAATTCTATATAAATAGTTGATAATAAACATCCAGTAGATATTTAAACATTTCGTCTTTTTCTCTAGTTGCGTATTATGTTTTGCCAGTAATCATGATGGGGAAGGGGTTGCTTGATAATTGAAATGACGGTTTGCTTTCAGCTCCTATTGTGTGGTGTCATTCCCCCACCCCACAAAATATATATATATATATATATATATATATATATATATATATATATATATATATTAAGGTATATATTTGATATTTTATTGTTTTTGTGATCTTAATATTTTGTTGTTAGGTGTGTTTTTCTGTTCCTCAAATTGTATTTCCATTTATATTCTGTGAATAGTTTGAGAATAATACTCATTATTTTTAATAATTTTACCATAAATACTAAGTCATCTCAAAATTAGATATCTTTCACTTTTTTTAAACTAAGTTTTGGTAAAAGTACAAACAACCCATTTTCTATTTATGAACCCTTTTTTTTCTTGCAACAATCTTTTTACAACTGCAAAAAGATAAAATGAAATAAAAAAACTATTAAATGCCTAAGGGAAAAAGAAAAGAAAAGAAAAGAAAGGCTGATGTATGAAACCATGTAATTTTTTGCTTATATTCGACAAACTGAAACGTGCTCCCTAAACCTGTGAAAGCTATGAAAGAGCTGAAGGCAACTACAAGATGAGTTTCTTTCTGGGTTAACTTAAATGACCTTCCATCTGATCTCAACATGTATGACACCATTCCTTGAATTGATGAGATGGAATTTATCATTAATGCGACCATTGTGCACTACATCATTCAGGTTTATCTCCACATGCCCCAATGATTCCTGCATTTCCATAGTTAACATCTTATCTCAACTTTACAAGAAATAAAAAAAGAAAAAATCACTATAAAATCCCAAAAAATTAGGGTAATCGTTAGAAAGTCCTATAATAAGTGTGCAACATGTAATGACGATTGACAATTTATGAGACAATAAATGACAACATATTCATGATTGCTCACTTGTTCCAGGATTTTTTAATCAATACATTGCTTCATTTGGATTTATTAGTGATTTTCTAACAAAAAAACAGATTACTTGGGAAGAGAAGGTAATAATAATAACACTAATAATTACCTTGGGCAGAAAACTGAAAACGGTCCTCCTACTCATTACTTCAATGTGTATCTTCTCACGAAGAGGAGCCTCCTCTAGCATAAATTCAAATTCTTCGTTCCACCTCGGGTCACGAGTTTTCCTTATGATCTGCAAAATTTCATAGCCTTAAGGTCTCTAGTATGTTATCATAGCATATACAGAATCAAACATCACTACGTAATCATTTAGTAACATTAAATATATATCTCTTACGTTTTGTACAAGGTACTATATTAAGATTTTCATGTATGATGCAACAATAAAAGAATGTGAGATCTTATAGTTTTCTGGTAGTATGTGAAATGTTATGCTTCTTTTTCATATCTTAAACACCCTAAATTACCTTTGTCTTTTTCCTTTCGCCTCTGAAGAAAACCAGTGCGTATGGGTTGTTGTGGCTTTTACCCTCAACCTCCTCAGCCTGCTGTATCAGAACAGAAAGCAAACCAGCCCCTTGGACATCATCATCATCAGATCCTTTACCATTCCCATTTTCCACATACCCACCAAATTTGCCACTTTCTTCTCTGAAAGGAGCAAAAGTAAGATCCACCACAATTTGACCTCTTGGCTTCTTATTTGGAGGCTCTGTCACATTTGTGTCTTTGAGTAAATCAAGTGTGAATTCCTTGCTCTCATAAGGCTTTAGCAGCTTAAGTGGGATTAACTGCATCCCAAGCCTGTCATGTCCCCCAACCTATAATTAACAGTTCAATCAGAAGTACTTCATGTGAATTATGTATCATCAATGAACAATCAGATAGTAAATGCATCATGAATGGAGATTCCAAGACAAATTTTATTGCCAAAGCTAACATTCTTTGAAAGTAATAGTTTATATGAATGCAAAGTAAATCCAGTTCTTTTTGGTTGGTAGAAGAATGATTAAAGATTAAAGAAGACAAGAAGATTAAATAAAAATGTCCTGTGATAAGCTGAATTCAGCCCCAAGTTTCTTTTAGATAAGATTATAGGGTCACCATCTTTCCGAAAGGTGATTATAAGTTTTTCTATCAAATTTTAATGTAGATTAAGATCAAAGATCAGGAAAACCTTATCCCAGTCAAAGACTTGCAATTGGAGAACTTGAGAATCAGGGTCCTTCACAACAAGCTTGAACTTCTCATTCCACTCAGGATTCAAATTCCTCCTCTTGATGGTGGTTTTCTTTGCTGGAAGCTTGTCCCCAGAAAGGCTGAGTTTGACATATGGATCAGACGTTCCCAACAAATCCATCTTCAAAAGCTTTAGTGCCTTAATCACATTCACATGTAATATCCCCACAGGCTTTTTTATTGCCACCCTACAGGTATATGTAGAAGAATTAGGAACTTCTTTTAAAAATCTTAATAGTTCTACAAAGAGAGACAGAAAGTTCAGAAATTAAACCTTCGCACTTTGTGGTGTATTTTAACCACAAATACCACTATTACTATACTTGGAAACATATTTTATAATGCAACATTGTTCTAGTAAAGATATATACTACAAGCAACTCAATAATCTTCTTCCAGCCATTGACAGCCGCAAAACATCATCAAATAAAGGGAATGACGACCTTAGAATCAACTATACCAACTTAGAATTTAGAAAAGGAGCAGGGCTCATTATTCATGTATTTCCTGAACTTGCATAATGAAAATATATAGGTTGTTTAGACTCGAGAAAACGACTAATTTAAGCACATAAAACTCTACAGTTTCATATAAACTTACGATGATTCGTCAAGAATAGGAATGTCAAGAGTTTGAGGCCAGAGATAGAGGGTTGCAACTTGTTTTTTTATTGTTTCCTGTATACAACTAAAGTAGTCAGTCTATCATGTCATAATTGTTTATGGCAACTAGAAGTCTGCAAGTGCCAAAAAGCAAAATAAAAGTGAGCAACTGAGAGCAACGACATGAAGAACACAAACACAATATTAGTGGTTCACCCCTTCTAGAAATGCATGCAATGCACCAAAATGATCAAACAATCCACTATTGAAGCAGAGAACGTGTATGTCATGTGTAATGCACCATAGAAATCAGCAACATTCCTAGAACTAATTTGCATACTTGAATAAATTCACGATTGTCCTACACATAATATATTCCTATAAATAATCTATATTTAGAGTAATCAAATGGATACTTTATTATATGAGGCATACTAAGAAAAGGAAATCCTAATTCTTTTTTTTTTTTTTTGCCAAAAGAAATTCTAATTCACTTCACAAGAAAATTATACTACTATAATTATTGTAAAAGATTTTGAGAGAAATGAAAAAAAATAAAGGGCAGTAAACAATTTAGTATAAAAAAAAACTATAAAAAAAATAATTACCAGGGGAGCACCTGAACATATCTGTAAAGACCAGGAATTGCCATGATGTCCCCTCCTGATATTTTCATCCCGAAGTCTACATGAGGCTGCATATTAAATAAAATAATTATTATAGATCATTGGGCTTCTCATTGACCATATATATTAGTGGAAGCAAGAAATGGAACTATGCTTGAACATAATGTTTCTTTTACCTTCTCCAACAATGATACGACAATGTTTGCAAAACATGGAAATGTAGGCACTAAAGGTTTTAAAGTTATCCGCGGTGCTGCAAATAGTTGTAAGTCTACCACCTGAGGAGAGACATCATCAGTTCCAGGAAGAACAGCATCAATTTTGTAGGAACTACAGAAAACATTACCATTTAAGATTTGTGCCTGAAGGATGATCTGACCTGAACCTTGATCCGTAGAGATAACAACTTCAAAACCACCACTATATTCTGATTGCCAGCCCATTTGATGATTGGTTCCATAATCAATTCATTTTCATTTGTCTCGAAGACTTTAATACCTGCAGAATCACAAAGTAGACAGCAAATAATGTAAGCTAAATTTTTGAGAATCGTCTATTTCATTAGATAGTAATACAAACTACTGGTTTCTTTCATCAGTTTAGTGTGTGTCTTACTCTCTGACGTGCATTTATATCAGTCCCATAAGGGATTCAAATCAAACATAAACATTTGTAAGTTCTCCATTTTGTGTCAAATGTGGGGAGTAAATAAGGTCGAAGAAGAAGTCCTGTGTCAGATGATTTATGCTAAAATGGAGATTACATGTGCATTGCCATAGGCATCACTTAATTATCTGTTCAGGTCATTTCTTGTTTCTTAGCACCAAAATGCATCACTTTGAGTTTGATTAGGCATTCATTAGCTATGAGTTTTTCCAGACCCTCAACACAAGTCCTGTCATTGACACTTAGAATCTTAAGATGAAGAATTTTTAGCTAGGAACTGAATAGCAGGACAACCGTAGCACCCGTAATCCAAATTTTAAGAGTTGCTAGCAAATCTTACACAACAAGAAAACTTACCGCATATGGTAGGAGGAAGAGTACCAAGGCTTAGAGTCTCAAATTCAATACTTTTAATCTGACACATCCCTATATATTCTCTAAACATTGGTTTTGCCATGCTTTCAATCGTACGACATATTGCCTACACATTAACAAATAATAAACTAAGTGAAGAACACAATAATTAGGGGATAAATCTTCCCATACAATAAAAATCTTCCCATACAATAATTACTGAGGTACCTTATCAAGTGAAGGCCACATGTATAATAAAAATTTGTTCATCCAGTCTACCTGCGTAATCAAACACAATATCATGAGGTCTATATGTAAAATTTAAATTTCACAACAAAAATGAAATTTATTTACAAAGATTGCAGGGCTATACTAACTCGTTCATAATCGGGACTCTTCATCCACACAGGAATTTCGGAAAGAAGTTCTTGCAACGCATTTGGGCCTAAATCCCCAATTGGAACTACCTCTGTTTCCTGTAACATGAATCAGTTCATATAAATCAGGCATGAACGCAGCCAAAATTCTAAATGTACCTAACTTCAGTTTCCGTCTCACTGATCACGAGAACTTAATCAACATTGGGTCGGAATCGGATACATTTCAATGGAAAATCCACAAAAAAGAGTTACCTTCACTTCTTTGGGTTCAGAGTAAACGAAGAAGAAAAACCCAACCAAGAGGCCGAGAGGAATTCCAATGGAGAAACCGAGAATGCCCAAGATACTGCTGATTAAACCCATTTAGTAGAAAAGCTCCCGAATGAAGAGAAATAAAGATGAGTCTAATCAGAGAGAAGAAAATCAAGGGATCAAGAGAAAACAATTTTTCACCCCCATTGAAACCGTGATGAAGGATTCAAGGGGGGAGAAGAGCGAAGAGCGACGGAAACTAAAAAGAAATAAAAAACAAAAAAAGAATCATCGAGAACAACGCAACGAATAACAAGAAGCGCACTAATGAAAACGGCCTCTTATTTCACAGTTCCATTTCAAAAAACTGCTCTTATCAACTCATTCATGCCCGACAGGCTACTACTCTGTTTTTTCCTGCGCCAGTAGGCCACCGCTCTGTTTGGATCGATCACCATAACGACGCCTCGGGCATGAAATGACCAATCTGGCCTTACCCTCGAAGAAGATTCATTATGACCTGGATTTTGTTCATTTTGTTATAATAATATATATACTGCTCCTTTCCTCATAAATATATTATATATTTAATTAATTTAATTAAATTTAAAAAATTATTATTATATATTTTTTAAAATATTATAATTATCTTTTTTTAACTCTATTTTCCGTTCTTTTAATTGATTATTCAAAATTATGAATAAAAATAATTTTAAAAAAATTAATAAATTTTACAAAATAAATTTTATATTTAAAATTAAAATCAACTTACTAATTATATCTTATATCTATAATAAAAAGAGTATTTATTAATTAATCCAATAGGGGTATTTTTAGTTATAGATATTCTCAATCAAGAATATGATCACAAATATATGATTTTTAATTAAATTATTTTCTATGTTTATAATGTTTTAATTGTGGAAACAAATATATGTGAATTGTATTTAGATTTGTCTTAGTTCAATTAAAAAATTATATATTTACCTTGAAAAATTTTACCCTCCCTATATTGTTTCTGAAAATTAGAATATATATATATATATATTCAATTAAAATAATATAATATTATAAATTAAAAATTATATTATTAAAAGATAAAATTTATGTCAAAATTATTAAAATTAGGGGTGAACATAGAACCTAAAAATTCGGTATACCTAGGCCCATCGTCTAAAATATAATATGACACAAGAAGAACTGTGACAATAAAACAAGATAGAGTTGAACTCGATATGTCAAGTGAAATTGGTCTCGAGTTAATATATTGGATTGAGTAGTTCAACTCGATTAGATAAATATATACATTAATATTTTATATTATACATATATTACAAGTTTTAAATTTAGATAAGGCCAAACGGACAATGCCTTGTTATATATTTTTTTTTTGTTGCTCACTCGATTTATCGGAATTTTGTCTCGACTATATCTAAATCTGACCTGCGTTGCACACCTGGTTATAGTGGGTAAATCTCCTAATAAAAATTTTCTATATATGTTAAAACTAAAAAGAATAAGACTGGACAAGGATAAATAGATCATGAACTTGGTCTAGTTCAGTTTACCCAATCAAATAGATGTTAGGTTTTCTGTAGGATTAGATTAGGCTTAAAATTAGAATGACTAGCTTAAAGAATATACCAGACCAGACTACATGTTAATGTTATACCCGGCCTAGTCAAGTCTTTATAGAGAGCTAATTAAAATCATTATGTCCATTGTTCTAATCAGAGTATGCCACATACATTATTTATTATTTTTTCCTATAAGCATTTAACCACAAATGTTGATGAAAAATAAATTTGTATGAATATAATATTTATTAAAGAGTATATACTCTTGGTTTTCTTTTGAAAAGGGATTTTCAATCTAATATATTATTCATTGAATTGAAGATAACAAGAAGGATGAAAGCATCTAAAATTAATCTTCATTTTTTGGGTAATAACTTTTTTTTTAAATAAAATGAGTGGTGAACCAAACAAGAAAAAAATTTAAGGCATCGAATGGAGTTGATCAGATCATACCCATCCTTATCATCTCAGCTTAACACTCATGTGGCTAAGATTGGACAATTTAATCACGAGAAAGACATTTTAGCTTGAAAAAAAGTATAAATATTATTTACTATAATTGTTTGTTATTAATTTTTCTGATTAAAATATAGTAATAGATCCAAAGTTTCTTCAATTTATTTTCTACAATGACAATTTAATTAATGTACAATCGTTGGGTGTGAATTTTGCAAAAACAATGCGGACAAAATTTCTGATTTAGAAATTAGAACACAAACTTTTTTAATTAAAAAACATTACTTCACATATTTTAATCATATAAAAATACAGACAATCAGTTTAGTAATATATATATAGTTTCTTTTTCTTAAGGCATATTTATGATTTAGTGGTTGAACAAAATCTTCCTGGAATTTCTTTCGTTTGACACTATGGTGTCTGTGTTTAGAGCCGTGAACACTTGGCCAACATATATTTATATATTTATAGATTATTTATTAATAAAATTTTTATATTATCAAAGAGGTTTAAATTTAAAATTTTATAAATTTTTTATTAATTAAATTAACAATTATTGCTATGTTTCTTTATTTAACTACTTTATATAATCACATAGTTAACTAATTTAGATAGATAAATAAAGTTAAATAAATCAATTAATTATAACAAATATGATATAATCTCCTAAAACTATTTATGTATAATATATACTCTTCTAGTATTTAATATATGATATATTTAATTAGATTAAAGAAATTAATTAATATTATATTTTTTATAAAATATTATAATCATCTTATTTAACTCCCTCTCCCCCTCTCTCATTTGGTTATATTGAAAGAGTATCAATAGAGACAATTTAAAAAATAATTAATAAATATAAAAAATAAATCTTATATTAAAGGCCGAATGAGTATTATATATTAATTTATAAATTAAATAAATTAGTTTTAAAAAAATAATAAATATTATATATAAAATAGATTAAAATTTTATATTTAATACTAAATTTAATATTTAAATTAATTCTTATAATAAGAATAAGGAGGTACTATTATATTTCAAAGGTAGCAGCGGTTGAAAGTTTAATATATCTCTAAAACATAATTAATTAATCAATGAGTCAAATACAAGGGTACGTGGACAAATCAAACTAGACAACAAGGGATTTTGGTTGAAACCCAACGGCATAGGCATTGCCAAGGGTGAAATTCCTTAGTTTATTTAATAACATTTAGTGAGGACGATACCCATTAGAATAAATAATATATTTTTATACATATATAACCAACCTTAGCGATTAAGTTAAGAATAAAAGTCAATATTAATTATTATTATTTTTTAAAAAAATAAAGAGCAGCGTTTTGGTTGGAGAGACTATGATGTTTGCGTGTATAATTTAGCCTAGAATTTTGGGTGCGTCTTATCTGATCCCTTTGGTTGGATTGTATATCGTGTTGTTGAAACCACTAATTAATGTAGAAATATTATGACGCATAACTTGTCTAATAAAATTAGAGATAAAGTTGAACTATTTTTTTACTAAGTATAGAAAATATTATTTAAAATATTATTAAATATTAAATATAAATATTTCTCTTATAATATATTTAAAATTTATTTTATTATATTATAAGATATTAGTCTCTTTTACTAATTTTAATATTGAACTTATTTGTTAAATCTTATAAGCTTATATATGCTTTTTTTTATACAAAATTTTTTAGAAAGGGGTTAGACTCACCTACGATCCAAGAGTAGGGCGAAGTCTCCCTTCCTCCTAGGCGATACCAATATCGGTCAGGGCGAGCTATTTATTACTCTCAGGCGTAAATTTAACCACCCAGGAGTTATAATGCATCTTCAAGCGCTACGACTGGAACCACAATAAAGTAATACTTCATAAAGTTTGAACACGTTCTAAATAGTCATATGTCTTACCTCTTTGTCAATTAAACCTTCAGACCATAAGTATAAGCTTATATATGCTGGAAGGCATTACCATAAGCTCAACCTTAATTAGAGTTAATGAGCAGGCTTATTAGGCCCAACTGTTTTTTTCCCCTCAAAATAAGATGTTTTAAGGCACAAATATAAATGAAAAATATTTAAAGAATAAATTAAAATGGCTTATTCATGCTTGAAATGACTTAATATTATCCTTTTCATTAAGTTTGATCCTAAAATTTATGAGACGGGGCAACAAGGGACATGAAAAACATCTTCTACCACCACAAAAAAATATATTTTTAGATTTTACATCTAATTAAATGATAAAAATATGATAATTTCCTCCATAAACTTTTAGAAAAAAAAATCATTATATTCACATTTTATTTGACGTCAGTCTCTAGTCCAAAATAAATAATGTAAAAAATCCTCATCTTATACTATAAAAAAAATAGAGAAATTTTCTATTGAGTGCATGGTGACAAGCAACAAGAAAAGTAAACAAAATTATATAGTACTTGATCTATTGCGAAATTGGTATATTCTATAGAAGCCCTTTGCACAATATTGATGATCTAAGAAAGATAGAATTTTGAGTTGAATACAAATTCTCTACTCTACTTATAGGTCCTAATTCTTGATTTATTGGGCCAATCGGTCAAATAAAACTTAGTCATCACCCCTAAACTAAAGCTAAGACGTGGGTTACATTACCTTAACTTTGATTTGTGAACACCTTATTAATTGCATGGTGCGTTAATTAAAATTAAAGGACACAAAATTGGAAGGTATCATCCCAATTTTCATGAAATTTCTCAACTTGTTCCTTTTCCTTTCAGACAAAGTACACTGCTCTTCATCTACAACTTTTATGGTATTTAATTTTTTATGAAATATAATAAAGAATAATATGTTAAAAAGAAGTAATTAGGTGATTTGAAAATATTCTTTGTTTTCCAAAATAATAATAATATAAACGAATAGAAGAATACCATCAAATAATGATATAGTTATAACAAACGCATGATCCCATCCTTAATATAAAATTTTATTAATTAATTTAAATAAATTAAAAAATTAAATAGATCAATTAATTATAATAGATGTAATATGATTTTTTTAAAATACTCTCATATATAATATTAAATTATATATGAGTTTATAAAATAGATAAATTAATTTATTAAAAAATTATAAATATAATTACATAGCTAATTAGTCTACCAAATTAGGTTTAGAATAAACAAAATGATGATGACATTTTTAAATTATTGCTTTAAGACCGTTGGGTGCACTGACTAGCTACGTAATAACAATTTTAAAAAGAGTGCAAGTGGAGTAAGCAATGGATCAATTCAAGAAGTGTGTGGGTGTGATAAAATAATAAATCAAAACCTATGACAAATCGACAGAAAAAGAACACTAACTTTCAACTGTAGTTGCAACAACCTAATGTATCTCACCTCACATAATTCTTAATTGAATACATTATATATATATATATATATATATATATATATATTCATTGTGATTTTAAATATAAAATCTAATTAATTAATTTAGATAAATTAAAAAATTAACTAAATAAATTAATTATAATAAATATGACATGATCTCTCCAAAATATTCATGATATCGATTTATAAGTTAAATAAATTAATTTTAAAAAAAATAATAAATCGTAGATATAAAATATATTAAGATCTTATATTTGAAATCAAGATCTAACATTTTATCTAGTTCATATATTAAGAAACTTAATAATATATTTTATGAAAATGATAAACTATTATAATATATAAAACTAAAACATGGAAAAGTTTATGCAGTAAGTAATCCACAAAATATTTAATTATTAATAACAAGGCAAGTATATAAAAACAAAAGTAGCTATAGAAAAATAAGAATTTAAATACTATAATCAATGTATCCTTCCTCATAAAAGACAAGGTTAAAGAGTGTGCAAGATCAGAGAGAGAGACCAGTCACGAGATCAATTTGCATTTTCCATAGGTTCACGGATAAAAAAGTGAGATATACGACTATTTAGAGTATATTTAATTTTTAAGAAGTATCATTTTATTATAATTTCAATCACAGTATTTAGGAAGATATCCTAACTCCTAAATATTTAAATTTACATCTTAGAATAATAGACAGTTCGCCTTACCCTATATTAGTATCATTTAAGAAGAAGAGAGATTTCATTCTTCCCTTAAATCGTAAGTGAGCCTAACATTTTTCTAAAAATTTTTGTACTAAAAAAAATATTTGCTAAACTAATTAATTAGTATATACTATATATAATATGTAAATATTTTTATAAATGCTATTTGAATGTGCAATAATTCATTAAAAAAATTCTAAAGAAAAAGAGAGAATTGAACATTATCTTAATCCAGCCAATTAATCAAGAGGTGCCCGTTATAATTGATGATAGTGGGTACTTAAAAATAGATAAATAATTAATCTGCTGTAGTTTTCCTCCCTTTTTGGCCTTCAATAATTAATTAATCTATAGTGGTTAAGACTTTAGACTTTAGGCTCTCTCTTTTCATTTGTTCATGCTAACGTGTTCGTGTATGTTTTTCTAATCATAAATACACCCAAAACCTCGTACTACGTTGGATGGATATGTTATACAAGTATCCTGAAAAGGCAATATTTATATAATTAAATAATCATTATGTGCACTAATTGCTGTTGGCTATCATATAATAATAACAAAAAAAATTAATTAGTTATAACTAATTAATTTATTTAATTTTCTTAATTAACTAATAAAAATTAACTAAATTTTATATTAAAAAATGGAGATAATATATATATATATATATATATATATGCATGTATGTAAGTATATATAAAACCAAACATAGCGATTAAGATATAAAACCAACTTTTCTTTGGAGAAATTTCTCTATCTTATTCCTTTTCCTTCCAAACAAAGTTTACTAGCATCCATCTACAATAAAATATCGACAAATCAGCCTCAATATAATATAAATTCAATAACCTATTTATAATCTATGTTAATTACCGTCCTTTCAATTACCTATTAATAACTTTATTACATTTAAGTAAAGAATCATATTAAATATTTTTGAAGCATTTAAAATTTCAAAATTACTTTCAATAAAATTCATTAATTATAAGAGGTTGTTTGGTTGTTAGTTAGAGAATATCGAACCAAAGGATAGTTAAGGGAAAACAAATTAATACTTTAAATCAAGAGTCGAGGATCATGGAGATGGATTTTATAATAAGAACCAAAGGATGTAACTTTCATGGTAGATTGTCAATATTCAAGTCTTTCTCTATAGATAGATAATCTTAATAGTCTTTGATAAAATAGAGCATGTTGTTATTGTTGAAAAGTTTTTAGATTTGGGCTTTTCGTTGATGGACGAACTTATTTTAATTTGTTGGATTATGCCTAATCAATCTTTGGTGGATGGGTCCAAAACCATAACATTCAGGGGTTAAATGTAAATAGGCAAGAGTATAGGTAATTTTCCGTAATATACCTATTCAGTTCAACCTGCATGAGGGGGAACATTTTTTATGTGGGATTGAGGGAGCGATTTGTGGAACCACACACGAATGGTAATTGTACTCAATTATATTATGATACATAGACTTTGGTGTTTTCTATTCTCCTAACTATGTGTATTTGCCGTATAACATAATTCTGTACGAGGAAATAATCAAATTACATATAGAAAGTCAAGGTACTCATTCGCACTTAGGTTATCTTTAGTATGCAGTATTGTATTTTAAATGGATTAAGAATATGATTGGGATTAAGAGTGGGAATAAGCCTTCAAAATTATATGTGGTATAAAGTAATATTTGAAAGGATTGATTTTATTAATTTTATTTTATAATTAGTCATAAGCTATGAAAATACTATAGTACCCCTTGCCTTAAGCTCTAAAATTTGGCTTAGAATCCATCACTCCGTCACCCCAAAAGACCATACCCCTTGCCCTTTGCTCATGGCAATTGTTGAATGTTGGTGACCAAGTGGCTGGTGAAACCGGCTAGAAGACCATACCCCTTGACAAATAAAGCCATCTTCTTCTTCTCCTCCTCCGAGCGGCCACCATATTCTGTCAAAGAGAAAGAGAATGTGATGGAGAACAGGGGTCAGCGTCTAGGTAGTCGGAGGAAAAGATCTTGCCGTGTTGAGAAAAGATGACGATGACTCCTTATCCTTTGCTCACAGCAACTGCTGAATGTTGGCGGCGAAGTGACTAGTGAAGTCAACAAAAAGACCATACCCCTTGATCAGTGAAGTCGTCTTTTTCTTCTCCTCCACAGTGGCCACCAGATTCTATCAAAGAGGAAGAGAATGTGAGGGAGAACAAGGGTCAGGGTCTGGGTAGCCGGAAACGAGAGAGAAAGGAGTGGTGGGTGTTAACAGTGATCGAGGAGAGGATGAATGGCATTTTTGTCTTAAAAAATTTCAATCTTAGGATTGAAAATACAATATCAGGGGGAAGTTGGCATTGTCCAATCTCACCTATGTGATATTATAATATTATCCAATCCCAAGGTTTCCCCAATAATATATACCAAATAGTCTAATTTAGTCTATTCTATGTTTCTGTGTCAATCTCAAGTCCTCTATACTACGTACCAAACATGATCTTAAAGCGCACACATTTTCTTTCATTGATATCAGAGTTGGAAGACTTCATGATCTTTCCCTTAATAGATGAGGGCCAAGCCCATAACATTTGGGCCCAAATGAAAATAGGTAATAGTATGGGTAATTGTTTGTGAGTTCAAATTGCATGAGGAAAATACCCATCATCTATGGGTTTAACTAACGAAAGAATAAGATATGTGACATAATCTAGTCATAACACTTGAGGATGCATCCTAACTCTTGAGTGCTTAGGTTTACGTCTGAGGGTAATGGACAGCTCGTCCTACTCGATATTGATATCGCTTAAAAGGAAAGAAAACTTCACCTTATCCTTAAATTGTGGGTGAGCTTAATTTTTTTACAAAAATTTTTATACCATAAAAAAGAAATTGCATGAGGGAAACTGTTTTTAGTCACGGGGTTGAGGGAGTGATTTGTGGAACCACAAACAAATAGCAACTGTACATAATACATACAACTTCCAAAAAATTCCCTCCCCTAACTCTCTGACTCAGGTGTTCTCTTCTCCTCCTAACCCTATTTATATGTTGCATAACATAATTGTGTAATATAATTGTGTTTGAGGATATTCAAGTTATTTGTTGGTACTCAAGGTGCACACATTTTCCTTCATTATTGGCCTAAAATAAATGAAGTGATTAATTAGTTATCTAATTAGAGATTATTATATTTTGTGTTTTTAAAGTAGAAATTCACAAAAAAAATGAAACGAATAAAACAATATCACCCAAGGTAATTAGCTTATGTAATATGGGCATAGGTTTCAACGACTCAATTTTGTTTATAATAAACTCAAATTTATTTTTACTTTGCAAAATGTAACACTTATACATAACTGAAACATTTTTAGTTATGCATATTTTAGAGGAAATAATTTATTTTTATTTTGAATTGATGTAAAGGTGCAGTATAAAAAAACGCACGATGTATGCATATTTTAGTTATGTAATTATATAGCAGACCAAGTATTCTTTTTGAAGGATGCAACTAACAGGGACAATAAAATTAAAAAAGAAAAAGAAAAAGAAAACCCATGACATATCCACAGCTTCAATATTGAAATGAAAAGCAACGTTAACTTTAATTAGTTGGAGTTTGCTGTAACATATATGGAGTTATAATTTACATTATCTATATAACTGAATTATTATTAATGACTCCTTTAATCTAACACCTCTAATATTAATTAATAAGTAATAATAACAATAAAAACGCATATTCATGAACTCATTTTCATGTATATATATGTCATCTAGTTATTTCTCTCTAGCTAACTTGAATAAGCTAGAAATCAAAGTAAAAGCTGTTTTTTTTAGAGATCATTTGAAATGGAAGTCAAAGTGATTTCAAGAGAAATGATCAAACCATCAAAACCCACTTCACCAGAAAACAAAACCTTCCATCTTTGTTCCTTGGACATCTTCCATCGCAACACATACTTCGTTGTAACCTTATTCTACCCCACTTTCAAAAACCCTAATAATATTCTCAAACAGTCACTTTCAGAAACCCTAGCCATCTTCTACCCTCTCGCTGGCCGACGGAAGGACCTATTTTCTGTCTCCTGCAACGACGAAGGAGCCGTCTATTGTGAAGCCACCGTGAACACTTCAATCTCCGACTTCCTCAACCCACCGAAACTTGAATCTCTAAACCAACTAGCTCCTAGCGAACCTGCAGGAGAAGGAGGATCGTTGCCTCATCTGCTGGTTCAAGTGAACACTTTTGAGTGTGGTGGTGTAGCCATTGTGGTGTCTATTCTCCATACCCTTATGGACGCCAACTCGTTGAATGTGCTGGTGAAGACGTGGTCGGCGATTTGTCGGAATAAAAGAGACGAGATCGCGTGGCCGGATTATGATTCTGCGTTCGCCTTGTTCCCTCCCAGAGATTTCTCTGGTGTGCGTGCCGGCATTATTTCTACTCCCAAGGTTGAAACCATTTGCACCATAAGAAGGTGATTCTGTAACAATCTTAATAATTTTTTCCTTAAATAAAAAATTTATGTGAGTTGGATTTTAAACTAATATGACTCTGGCTAAAAAAATTACTTATAGAAGTATTTATCGATAAGTCTAAAATAAAATTATCATATTATTAATAGCTATGTTTGAAGACCTCACAGATTGTTGGGCTCCAAATCTGACCTGGGAATTCTACTTCCTAAAATATCATCCACGGCAACCCTATAAAATATAGGGAGTGCCACCTTTAGTTGCACCTCACCCCCAACTGCCATTGCGCTTTTCGATTATCTATCTATCTATCTATCTATATGGTTGTGTGGCACATCTAGTTTAGGCTCTAGTAGTCTAACAGACTCTCTGCATGAAAACTTCGTTAATGCCAACTGTATCAATTTTATGATCTTACAGATTCGTGTTCACTGAGGAAGCCATTAATAAGCTGAGAACCAAAGCAAAAGAAGAAGATGAAGATGAAGGAGCTTCAACAATGAACCCTACACGTTATCAAGTGTTGTCTTCTTTCATGGCGAAGCACATGATGCTTGCTTATAAAAACAAAGGCATCAGATCTCTGGTACTATTAATGCACATAATGGACGTGAGAAGAAGAAGGGGTGACCCTTTAAACAGCAACACCATGGGAAACGTTCTCTGGCCAGCAATTATACCTTACGACAAACTCATCAATTCCACAGAAGAAGACACAAATAATAATATTAGTGTGAACGAGTTGGCGAAGATGACGAGAGAGAAAATAGGAAGCTTCGACAAGAACTTCTTCTTGAAGGTTGAAAGAGACCCTAATTTTCTGCAGAGTGATGAGTGTGGGGAGGTGTTAATGGAAGGGATAATGGTGGAGAAGGAGAAGCCAGTGGTGTTTGTGTTCTCAAGTTGGGGGCATTTGGGATTCAATGAAATGGATTTTGGTTGGGGGAAGCCATTGTGGTATGGAAAAAGAGCAGGAACAGGGGAAATGGTTCCTAATAGTGTTATTATGATTCACACAAATCAAGGAATAGAAGCTTGGATTGCTATGCCACAAGAATATTTGGCTCTCTTGGAGAAAGATGACCAATTCCTCTCATATGCATTGCTTAATCCTCCAGTTTCATGTTGACGATGATGAAGTAGTAATAATGAAGAATAAAAAGAGAGAGAAAGTGATGATGATGATGGTATAGTAAGATTTCAGGGATCATGTTTTAGGGCTTGGGTTTTATGTTATGATAAAGTATAGGGTTTGACCTTTGTGGGTTCATTCACTTTGATTATTATTCCAAATAAAATTACTATTTGAATTTGTGACTTGATCTTGATCAGATATATTTGATGACCATACTATTTTATTTGGGAAAATGATAAATATATAAGATTGCAACTTATTACCTTGAAATAATACTACTAAAATTCAATTTAAATATATTTTAATCCTTAATGGTAAATAAAAAGTTTTCTGTTTCCAAAACGTTTTTTAGGAAATTGGGTCTTGCCTCGGAGAGGGTATTTTTGGCAAAGGGAGGTTTTTTTAAAGGAAAAACTATTTTACAAATAACTGTATTTTCCTCTAATTTTTAATTTGTTACTTGTAATTTTTTTAATTTTATTCTATTAACACCGTTAGCTCTTCAAGAGACACACCCGGAAGAATTTAATTACAAGAGCTAATGATGTTAATTTACATGATTTAATTAAAAGAAAAAATAATACATTACCAAATTAAAAACTAAGAAAAAAATATAGGTACGTTCAAAAATGTTTCCCTTAGTTTAATTACAATTAAGAATCATGAATGTTAATTGAAATTTTAATAATTAAAAGTTCTAAATTGTAATTTTCAATTTTTATGGCCTTTATTTGTCATTTTTCCTTCAATGTTTTCGGACTCATCAAAAATTGGGTCATCGTACTTCTACTTAACTTTTCTTCAAATGGGCTTTTTTTAATACAATTCAAATGGGCCTTTTAATTCATCTCTAACATTAAAACTTAGTAATGTCAAAAGCCCTATATATATAACACAATGTTTTTATTTGAAAGATAAAAATGCTGGGAAGTAAAAAAAATTTAGACTATTTTACCCTAATTATAAAATTTTTAGACTATTTTAACTTTTCATAACTTATAAAAAAAATATTTTAGATTATTTTATTTTAAATTATAAAAAAAATTATACATCAATTTCATTCTCATTTCTATTCTACTAAACAACACAAGCTAGTGAGGATTATTTTGCATATTGAATTGGGACTATCACTTTGAACATTGATATGGTCCCAGTTCAAGCGGGATGGTTATATATATTATTATATATATAGAAGAAGGTGGACTTGCCTCATAATCACAATAGAGCATTTGCCTTCGCCTATTAGGGATTAACTAATCATGGATTACCTCTATACACACTCACTCTAATAAAGTTATTAAATAAGACTTTTTAATTAATAATATGATCAAAATTTGGTTATTTATATAACAAAATGATATTATAGTTAAACACATCCATCTCATGGCATAAAACTTGTTATAATATGCCTCTCATTATGTTTTATTTAACATAACAAGATAAATGTGATTATCCATTAGTCTAATGATGAGTAATGGCTCTAACTTCCAATAATATTATATTCCTCTTATCTTTAATATAAGATATATTTAATTAATTTGATTAAATTAATATAGTTAGTTAATATAAGGTATTTTTTTTTAAAATATCTCAATCATATTCTTTAACTCTCTTACTCACTCTTTTACTTAATTATTATTAATAGAGTATCGATAATGAATAATTTAAAAAAGGTTGATAAATATATTAAATAAGTCTTATATTTATGATTAAAATCAACTCCCCAATTATATCATATATTAAAAACTATATAAGGGTAATATAATATATATATATATATATATATATATTATAAATGAATAATTGTGAATGCCTAGTCTCTCGTATTTTTAGGAGACATAATTTTTCTCTAAATTTTCAAATACTTGTTTTCCAGTTAAAAACATAAAATTGATTATCATTTTACAGAAACATAAAGTACGTTCTTTCTAGCGCTACACACACACACACACAAACTGTTGAAATAAAAATTCTTGATCATCAAATTTGATATCAGGCCAATTTAGATAAATTTTTAGAAAATAATTTTTAGATAAATTTTAGAAAATAACTTATAAAAAATAATTTAAAATAAATAAATATTTAAATAATTATTATTAGAAAAACTTTTATTATTAATAAATTAATAAAAATAATATATAATAAAAAATATATGTGTTCACTTGTCACATTTCTCTTGCATTGTTCATTCACCCATATGTCACGTCTCTATACTTTTTTTTTTTTTTTCTATTGTTCATCTTTCCTCTTCTTGGCTCGTTGATTCCAGATCTAGTAGCGTCCACAAACACATCAAGCTATGGCAACAAGCACAACGATGATGACGACCAAAGCTTTTCCAATGACGAGGAAAGTCACAATTGATTACAATGGTGATAGAGATAAAAAAGAAAGAAAAAAAATGGATGAAGGTGAGAAAATAACGAGAAATACGAGAGATTGTATAAAAAAATAAAAATAAAATAATTTTTTTAATATATATAAATTATTTTTATTATTTTATAAATTATTCTCAATAACTTATCTAGAAGTATGATTTAGTCTAAAAATTTTTTTTAAATAAATATTATTATTTATTTAAAAAAAATAAATTAAAAGTTAAAATAAAAATTATTTTAAAATTTTAATTTAGAGGTTACACAAATATCACTTAGGACGTTTGGAAAATAATTATTGCATGTCAATTTTGGAACAAAGGAACGTGGGAAACAAAGTTGTGGAAAAGGTTGTTGTATGAAGGAACCATGAAAATTCTCAACAAACACTGACAGTACTATGAAACATCGCTTCGCTTTCATAGAATCTTACCTTCATTTTCCCTCACTTCACATGTGTACTCATAGGCCGGTCCGGTCCGGTCCGGTCCAGACATGCCCTATCCTTTGTAGCATTCGATCCTAAATTTACTTATTCAACCTTGAAAAATACTTTCTTAATAATTTAATTATATTTTTATCCCAACTAAACTTAATCATACTTCTCAAATATAACTATCCCAATATCATACGTACTTATCCTAAGTACCAAGAATAAAGACCAAGAACTAATTGGTATAGCCGTATAGCAAGGTGATAAATTGATAACAACTACTCATCTAATTTTAAATATAAAATTTATTTTAAAAATCATAATATCTTAATTTATTCTATATCTTATATTTATTATTTTTTAAATTAATTTATTTAATTTATAAATCGATATGATATGGATATATTTGAGATGAATTTAAGTTATATAAGTTATAATTAAATAATTTATTTAACTTCTTTAATATATTTAAATTAATTAAATTTTATATTAATAATCGAATGAGTAGTATGACATGATCGGATATGAAAAAATATTATAAAACATTTGATTTTGTCAATAACAACCTAAGTACGACTTTTATAATTATAGTTAAAATATAATTTAACCACGACTTGTTAACCCAAAATCAAACTAACTCCTTGAAAAGGATTTGTTTAATTACAAGTAAAACTGAAATTACAAATAATTGTAGCTTTGAGTTAGTTCTTAGACAAATTCTTATTTTAAATTCATAAACATATATAGACTGCGGGTCAACCACATGTTTATGATCTGTAATTTTAAAATTTGTACTTAAACTATGTGATTTAATTACAATTGTAAGATTAAAAATAATATTTAAATACCCGCATAAGTCGTTAGTAAAATTTAAAGATCTTAAAAGTCAAATTTCTTTTTAAAGATTAAATCTATTGCTTGTGCCTCCAAAATTATTTGAGTAATTTTCTGAATCACATCACCACTTATACGTTTTAAAATTATGGATAACGAATATTTTTGGTAAAATTTTAATTTTAATAAAAATATCAATAATTATTTTTTTAATTATTTTAATAGTTCAATTTTTTATTTTTAAGTACTTTATAAATGTCAGTAATTTAAATTATATATATATATATATATATATATATTCTTAGATGTATCTTTTGTAAGAGAGAGAAAATACAAACCCACCGGCCTGTATGAAGCGTTGAGAGGATGAAATACACAAATTGAATATTGAATATTATGCTTAAAAATTGAGCAACTAAATATATTGAAATTAATTAAATATACTTTGATGGAAGTTTCTTTTAATTGCAAAAAAAAAAAAACTTCCTAATAGTCTTTGTAATTTTGTTAGTAGGTTGGACGAAAATAATGTAGGAAATAAAAATTTAAGCTAAGCTATAATATCCCCTTGGTTTGTCCAGAATCATTTTATTATAGGAACAAGAACGAGAATAAAATTGTGAATGATTTTTATTTAATTAAATAAAATATTTGAAAAATAATAGAAGTATAGATTCTTGTCTATTATTTATAAACTTTTATTTATGAAAAATAGAAAAAATTAAAAGTAGAAATAAATTGGCATAATAATTCTCAATGTTAAAAAATATTTTAATGATATTATTTTTCTGATAAAATTTCAAAAAATTTAAATATCTTATTATTTAATTTTTTTAAATAAAGACAAATATGATGCTTGGAAGCATATTCATTCATGTGAGGATAATAATTCATGTCGATAGATCTTCATAAGCATAGTACATCGATGCCTTAATGGAAATAAAACGACCATGTGAAAGGAATAATTCACTGGTGAGAATAAAATGACCTTATTTTAAATAATGATAATATAATTTATCTTAAGGTTTTTACAAGGAATAAAAATGCCTCTTGTAGCACAATAGAGCAATTATTATAATTAAATATATTCTTAATTGCATCTATAACTATAATAACTGTGATTAAGGTCTAGTCCAAATCTCACTAATAACTGGATAAACCATAAAAACTTACAAAAACCAGCTAGGTAGTTAAAAACTTAAAACTACATTATTTTAAGCTCAAATATATAAGGAAAAAGTTGATTTATTAGTGGATTAGTTAGATTATAAAGTAGAAAAATTAATATTCAAATCTCACATTATTTAAAAAGATTTTGGGAGAGTGGCATCTTATTTAGAAAACCTCAATTTTACATAATCAATTGCTCGGATACCTAATAATAAACTATAGAAAAAGCGCTGAACACTAAATAATCTAAGGGATTATAGAAAAAAGAAAACGTAAAATAAAACTTAATTGATCTGTATAAATTTTTTTACTAGATTAACTAGAAAATCAATTCATCAATTTACTGACTTGATCAGCTCAACTGAATTCAATATTTAAATTTATTATATTAATAACGATAACTCCTATATATAGACTAATGGTGTTAATAGAGTTAAATTATAAGAATTAATAGTGATAATATAATAAAATTAAATATTTAATTAAGAGACAAAATACACATATATTAAATGAAAAATTTATAAGACGTATAGATACATATAACATAATTTTTTTTTCCTCTAAATTTCAATAGCATGGTTTCTTTTTATTCTATTCACATCAGTTTTCCACCAACCCTGGCTACCATTCCCTCCTTTTCCACAAAACTTCGTCCTTGACGAGTAACTTTGACCGAACTTGCATTAGCAATCCCCTCTCCACGCGCTCTCAAACCGACCAACCACCCCTAAATCTCCCTCCAGGTGTCATCATCATGATCCTCCATTCCCATGACCATCAACGGTCTCTCTTTCTTCTCAACTAACTCCTCGGCTTACCCACCACTCACTCAATGTCCCCCTCCTTCCCTCTTCTATATATATTCCCCCACCCACTCTTTCCTTCCTCAGGAAAATTATCCTCCATTTTCCTTCCCTCACTCAAATCAAATCCCTAATTCCTCAACCTCCGTTTCGTTACCGCTAAACCCTAATTATATATATATACATATCTTCTGACGATGGAGTATTCGAAGGTCAATGGCGGTAATAATGGTGCCTTCGAGCTTTGCAATGGCGGTGGCGCCGTCTGTAATAGTGATCCTCTGAACTGGGGAATGGCGGCGGAGGCTCTGAAAGGGAGCCATTTGGACGAGGTGAAGCGGATGGTGGAGGAGTACCGGAAACCGGTGGTGCGCATAGCCGGCAAGTCACTGAGGATATCACAGGTGGCTGCGATCGCGAACCACGACGCCGGCGTGGCGGTGGAGCTGTCGGATGAGGCTCGTGCCGCCGTGAAGGCCAGCAGCGATTGGGTTATGGAAAGCATGAACAAAGGCACTGACAGTTACGGAGTCACCACCGGTTTCGGTGCTACCTCACACAGGAGAACCAAGCAGGGTGGGGCCCTCCAGAACGAACTCATCAGGTAATTCATCATTTCACCTCCTTTTTCTGATCTAATAAATAAATAAATTGAAATATATAAATTGCTTCACAAGCTTTTAATTCGTAACTTGTAGTAGTACTATCCTAGAGTTGCGAAGTTAAAAATTAAAATAAGAATTAACTAGATGAGTCACATGCATTAGTTAAAGTTTTTTTTTCAGTTGAGTAACATTATTTTTACAAATACAGTTCTGCTTGATAAAATTTTTATAAAATATATGTTGATATATTTTAGAAAAATGATTATTAACTGAAATATCATTTATTTATTAGTCACTTGCTTTTAATGATCGCTAAAGATTTTTCCCACATGGGGAAGGTAGATTTAGGAGTTTGTACTTGTATGGTATGTTTGTTTGTGTATATATGTGTGTTTGTCCTAACATAGAAATTAGATAAATCATAGAATAATCAAAGATTTTTATACGGAAAAATTGCCTATAAATACCTTAAAAAATTTTATTCTTCATAAATATCCGAATTTGATAATGTGTATTTTCTGTATTTAAAATCTTTGTACTGATATTTGATATGAATAAAAATATATAAGGTGCTTATGAGTATAAAATTTTTAAACAGGTATTTATGAATAATTTTTCAAAATTTAATTTTGAACATAAAAAATGGAATTTAGTAACTAATTAGAAATCACATTGAAAATAATTCCTAAAACTTGTTTCAGGTGTCACAGTGATGGGTGGAATATAAGTATGTAGTTAGAGGTCAGAATTCAACTTTCCTAATATAAATGGGGGGAAAATAGCACGACATATTGAAAATATCACTAACTCTAATATTTTTTTAAAAAAATTAAAGCTACTGAGGAAAATATATTAATATTAATCCCAAATAAAGTATTGTTACTGAAATAAAAAGATGGGAAGAAAAAGAGGGACACATGCCCAAATTAAATATGAGTTGTCAGGATAGTAACATCAAGCTAGAAATGAAGTTTTCGGATGCACTTCGAAATAACTAATAAGTAGTGGTCTCATGGTGTAATTATGGCCACGGTATGGGAGAAGGCATTTTCCATAAGTTTCTGTATGACATGTTGGGTAAGACATTGGTTGTCAGGTTAATACCTGTATGTTAATTAATTTAAACAATTATTATTATTAATTAATTCTTGATGGGTTTACTTGGAAGAAAGCATCATTAATCATCAGTGCGATCTGTGTTAATATTTTTTATTCAAATTCAAACACCTCTCTCTCAAGATACCTTAATCAAACAACAGATGAAATAGAAGGAAGTTTAATTACGATTTAGAGGGAATTAATTAATTTAAGGTTAAGTAAATGGGGGATAATGAAAATTAAAAAGAGATGGAGGGCTTTCATTTCATATGCATGAGCCCTGAAAATAATAGCTTTTAATGGGCACGTGGGTGGGTCCCAAATAAATAGAGTAAATGTCTTTTAGGTATGGTTCCGTGGGAAGAACATTTATTAGAGAAGTAGAAACCGATATTATGGTTATTGGCATCACATCCTCATACCTCCACCAATTTCAAGAGAGCACACGCACGGTTTAGAAGGATGTGTTTTAGTGTTAAGCGGATCGATGAATAGTAAGAACTTATAGCAGTGTTAAGCATTATAATGATGAGCACCAAAACTCGTTCTACCGTTCAGGTTAGTAGGTGGACCAAATCAAAACATTTATTAAATCTGCACTTTGACTACGAAATAACATAATATTTGTTGTGCTTTTCATTTCACAAGTAATCTGAAACAGTTTTGTTATATAAAATAAGAGGCTGTTAGCTGTTATAACTTATAACATTATGAACCTGGAAATCCGATGCACTTTTTTTTATTGTAAGTTGCCTTTTTTAAGAATAAAAAATATAATTTTGATTTTGATTTGAATGCTTCAACAGATTCTTGAACGCTGGGATCTTCGGCCATGGCACTGAATCATCTCACATGTTGCCTCACACAGCCACAAGGGCCGCCATGCTGGTCAGAATTAACACTCTTCTTCAAGGCTACTCTGGCATCAGATTTGAGATCTTAGAAGCCATGGCCAAGTTCCTTAACCACAACATTACTCCATGCCTTCCTCTCCGGGGCACCATCACTGCTTCCGGCGACCTCGTACCTCTGTCTTACGTCGCCGGCCTCTTGATCGGCCGACCCAACTCCAAATCCATAGCTCCTGACGGCAAAGTCATCTCTCCTAAAGAAGCCTTTCACCTCGCCGGAATCAATGGCGGTTTCTTTGAACTTCAACCCAAAGAGGGTCTGGCTCTTGTTAATGGTACTGCTGTAGGATCTGCTTTAGCTTCCATGGTACTTTTTGAGGCAAACATTCTTGGTGTCCTGTCGGAAGTCTTGTCCGCGATTTTCGCCGAGGTTATGCAGGGCAAGCCGGAGTTTACCGACCACTTGACACATAAACTGAAACACCACCCCGGCCAAATTGAGGCTGCTGCTATAATGGAACACATTTTAGATGGAAGCTCTTATGTTAAAGCAGCTCAGAAGCTTCATGAGATTGATCCTCTTCAGAAGCCTAGACAAGATAGGTATGCTCTGAGAACTTCTCCTCAATGGCTTGGACCTCAGATTGAAGTGATCCGGCACGCGACGAAGATGATCGAGAGAGAGATCAACTCTGTGAATGACAATCCATTGATTGATGTTTCAAGGGGCAAAGCACTTCATGGAGGAAACTTCCAAGGTACCCCAATTGGTGTTTCCATGGACAACACTCGTTTGGCTCTTGCTTCCATTGGAAAACTCATGTTTGCTCAATTCTCTGAGCTTGTCAATGACTTCTACAACAATGGCTTGCCTTCGAACCTCTCTGCTAGCCGATACCCGAGCTTGGATTACGGCTTCAAAGGAGCCGAAATTGCCATGGCTTCATACTGTTCTGAGCTTCAATTCCTTGCAAATCCTGTCACAAACCATGTTCAGAGCGCAGAGCAACACAACCAAGATGTAAACTCTTTGGGGCTAATTTCCTCAAGAAAAACAGCTGAAGCTGTGGAGATTCTGAAACTCATGTCCTCCACCTACTTAATTGCACTATGTCAAGCCATTGATCTGAGGCATTTGGAAGAGAACTTGAAGAACACTGTGAAGAACACAGTGAACCAAGTGGCCAAGAAGGTCCTAACAATGGGTGTCAATGGAGAATTACTCCCTTCAAGATTCTGCGAAAAGGACTTGCTCACCGTTGTAGACCGTGAGCATGTTTTTGCTTATATTGATGATCCTTGCAGCGCAACATACCCATTAATGCAGAAACTGAGACAAGTTCTGGTTGATCATGCTCTGCAAAATGGTGACAGAGAAAATGGCTCAAACACTTCAATTTTCTTAAAGATTGCAGCTTTTGAGGAAGAACTCAAGACCCTTTTGCCCAAAGAAGTAGAAAGTGCAAGGATTGAGGTAGAGAACGGCAAATCGGGAATCCCCAACAGGATCAAAGAATGCAGATCTTATCCATTGTACAGATTTGTGAGAGAAGAACTTGGAACTTGTTTGCTGACAGGTGAGAAAGTTAGGTCACCTGGTGAAGAATTTGACAAAGTGTTCACTGCAATGTGTGAAGGGAAGATGATTGATCCTTTATTGGATTGCCTCAAGGAGTGGAATGGGGCTCATCTGCCACTATGTTAGGGGTGGTTTTACCCAACAAATTTTCCTTAAAGTGTTTATTTTTATTAAATTACTATTACAGTATCTGTATAATTAATGTAAGCATATAAAATGCTGCTGAACATGTATTTGAGAATGTAATAATAATATATATCAGCATCATAATATGTCTCATTTTTCAAAACTTCTTTGTTCTGCACAAACCATTGTAATTTAGTGGAGAAAAGTGATCCAAAGTTTACACCACTCACTGGAAATTTGAGGAGTGTGTGGGTGTACTGAAATAGACTTATTATATAAAGCCAAGAAGCCGTAGCATGCAAGCTACCCGTTTCAATGTTTGAAACAATTTAAATATTTTTTGGTACTACTTCACCTAATATTAATTTAATATTACACGTAAATATTTTAAAGAAATCATGATATATATTATTATTAATTAATTTTTAATTTCTTTAATTTATTTAAATTAGTTAAATAATTTTTCAATTAAAATAATATACTAAAAAAATTAGGTTAATATGTAAATTTATTCATGAACATTTCACGAATATACATCTAGTACCATAATATTATCTTGAGTGCAAAAATATACATGGCCTAATGTCTGTTATTTTTTTATATTTTGACACAAAAATTAACTGACATTAACAGTCATAAAATTATGACACGATTTTAAAATTTTTATATATTTTTTTACATTAAAAAATTATGATGCCATGCGTACATTGGCAAAAAAAAAAAAGTTCATGAATTGACTTAACCCTAAAACATAATTTCCGGAATCTCTATGTTTGATAACGGAAATTGTGGGAAAGTCTCAATCCTTTGAAGGAGACAGATAAGGTTGACGTGCAGGAAAGGTGAGTAGGGAGTTGTAGGTGGTTAGGTGAATTTCGTGTTCTTCAACTCATAAACGTGCATGCATATTAATCAAATTTATTAATGTATATATGTGTGTAATTCTTAATAAACGGACATTTTAATTAATTAATTAATTAATTGATACAATAATTAATTATATATTGTATGTATGGGCATTTTCCTAATCATAAATGAGCATTTTCCCGACTTCTACTTCCTAATCATAAACTTATTCCTCCCTAATCTTATTGTCACAATTATTTTTTTTATAATTTAGTTAAAAGTAAATAACATATTAATAATATGCCTAAATTAAGATTTAATAAGCCTTACGGATCATAAAGTTGCCAAAGGAATGGTAAAGTTTGGTAGACTTATTAATGAGAGTTAATTTAAATAGTAAATGACTTAATATCATTTAAATGAGATTTAAACTTTAGCGTATGCAGAAAATTCTTATTAGGAGACTCACCCACTATAGTCAGATACGCCACGTGGGTCAGATCCAGATATAGTCGGGGCAAAACTCTAATAAATCAGGTGGACAACAAAAAGAATTCTTAAATATAGATTATTAATAGTATGATAAATTGTATAATGTCTTATTAGGCTAGTTAAAATATAATTGTTTCTTTATTTTGCGTGTGTTTTTTTCTGAAAATACCTTTATGCAAATAGTTCCTCATAAATATTTTTCTTAATAGAAAATCATTTAGATCAGAGAGAGATATTTAATATATAATTTTAAAAAATAAGAGATGAATTTGATCTAATTAATTTCCGTATTATGATAACTTAGATAGCAAAATTGATTAAATGTTGTCAAAGTGATGACGACACTGATTAGGAATTAAGAATTACAATTTACTATGTTAGTTTGAATAATAAATACATTGTTTAGCAAAATAATTAAGTTCTTACACTAATGGTTACATTCACCTCGCCTACTTTTTGTCATATGATATTAAATAAAATAAATCCAATCATATATTATAGACGATTTAAAATAAATATAAACTTGTTTAATAAAATTAAAATATATTTTATAATCTATATAAATCTAAATATAATTAATGTATTATTTATATGATCTGTTTAATATAAAATATAAATTATAGTAGATGATTCTAAAATATACCGTACATTTTGGTCAAAAAAATATATTGTATATATTTAATTAAAATATATTATATTTCATATATAATCTGAATATAAAATACTCGAAATATTTTTCAGAAAATCAACTAACTTTTTTTAAAAAATTTGTAAACCGCTTTATTAGATATTTGTATCACATCGTGCTAGAGGAAATTTATTTTAATTTTTAAAAATTAATTATTAATTGAGAAAAAATAAATTTAAGGGAAAGAAATTGAAATGAATTTAAAATTACAACGCTAAAATAAGATTTAAGTAAAAGTTGTGGGTTCCACAATTCGAAAAATGGCTCTTACTCATATGGCCCAATATTTTAGCCACCTGGGGGCCCATTTTGCTTGCTTATGACATTGATGGATATGTGGCCAGTGACTCTGCTTTTGCTCCAAATGACATGTCGCGTGACTTGGCATGCCAACTAGGATGACAACTTGGACAAACGACTGACATAGCTGATGGTATGGGTGACACTTAGGATGATGGCTCGGACTAAGAGCTAATATGTACATGATATGGCGATCCAACTTGGATGCCTACTCTGACTAAGGGACAAAGTGGCGTACTTAGCATGTCATCTCTGATGATGACTCAAACTAATGGAAGATGTGTCTATGGCCTATCATGCCACCTCAGATAGTGACTTGGTCAAGGGCTGATGTGTTGTATCATGTGGACTACCACCTCAAATGTTGACTTTGACTAAAGGTTAATGTTTAGTGACTTGGCATACCATCTCAGATGACTCAGCCTGCTTACATGTTGTATCACATGGTAGGAAAGGTTGGATGTTGACTCAGACTAAGAGTTGGCGTGTCTGTGGTAGGCCAACTCAGATGATGACTCATATTAAGAGCTGATGTGTCTTAGACTGGCTAGCCACTTTGGATAAATGACTCGGATTAAAGGATGACTTGGTAGACATGGTCGATGATGACTCAAATTAAGGTCTAACATTTTTGAGATTTGGATTGCCACCTCAGATGATGACTCTGACTAAGGGCTGGCTTGTGTACAGAGGTGGCTAGTCGACTCGAGTGGTGACTCAACTATTCGCTTACGTGGCCCGTTACGTGGGACAACCTAGGCAAATGGGGTGTCGGGAGAATAGGGCGTTTGATTGAGGAATTCTGCAGAGCGTGAAAGATACAGTGTCCGATTACCTTCGCGTGGCTTCCGTCATAGTTGTTGGTGGTTCTGTCATGACTTATAAACCCCACAGGACTTGTAAAGCTGTGGGACTCAGAAGTGAACACCTTCGTGAACAGGTTTTTGTGCACCGCTCTCGCTGCAGAAACTTGAGAAAGAAGAAGAAGCCATGATGCAGCTCTGGGAGGCTGGGTCAACTAGAGCAACGGTGACGAGATTGGAGAGAAGAGGGAGCCTTCAAGTTCCTGATGGAGCAGAGGAAAAACTATCCAAACATCAGAGACCAAAGGAGCAAGGAAGAAGAAACGAATAAGGAAAAGACGGGAAGCTGCCACATTATACACTCATATTTTTTAAAAAATGAAACAAAAATGGCCTTATTACTAGTCATTATCATAGGGCCTGCTCGTGACTGATTGCTAAGGTTATTATTATTATTATTATTATTATTATTACTATTAAGTAGTAATTAAAATTTTATTTTTCTGTTTATAATAATATTTTTACCTAAAATTTATTTATACTCATAACGTTAGGATATTATTACTACCTAAACTAATTTTGTTATAAAAGAGCAAACTTTATCAAAAGTTAAAAAGATTACAACATATTTTCCAAGCAAAATACACATAGCAGAAACTTGAACACAATATAACAACATAGAATTAAACAAAAGTTACAAGAAAATAAAAAGATATGGTTTTGAGAAAATTTAAAAAAAAAATGCCTTTTGAATTCTAAAATTTTATTTAAGTGATCCAAAATTCAATAATCTCAAATTTATTATAAGTACTAAACTAAAATTTTGAAATATTTGTAATTTCATAAAATTGCCCCTCACACGAAAAAAGTCCCATGTCTCTTGACGTCTTCAAACTCCCTCCTCCTCCTAAATATCCTACCTCTTGCTGGGTTTATTTTTTGTTTATGTTGTTCTGCCACCCACCCTTTGTTCTTGCACGAACATATTCATTTAATTTTAGAAAGTACTGTATCTTTTACCTTGTCGTGGAATAATCTCTTAAGCATATTATCTATTACTCCTCATATCTTTAATATATAAGATATAATTAAAGAATTGATATTAATCCTAAATATATACTATTTATTTTTTATAATTATCATTTTTTAAATTATTAATATTAATACTTTTTTAATAATAATTAAATAAAAGATTTAGGGAGAGAGATAAGAAAAATGGTTAGCGCATTTGAGATAAAATATGACATATTAATATTATTAATTTAATTAAATTAATTAAATATATTTTATATTAATTATAGGAAGAATATGTCATTAGTTTTGTTGTGAACATAGTAGGCCAACAAATTCCATTTGGGTTCTCTAATTTAGGTTAGCTTTGTTGCTTCACCTTCTTGTTATTTTTATTTTTACTCTACTTTCTTTGCAAAAGTTTTGCCATGCATCTTTTGCTTCACTTTTTCCTCCTTATCTACCATATCAATTATAAAATCGTTTAGAATCAAAATTTCCTATAAAAATCAATGACCTCTTAAAGCTATTATTTCGCATTCCATACGATTTTTGGTTTCGTTAAATTGACCATTAAATTTGATTGATTACTAAATTTAATAACCATGCTATAAATTTGGAATAATTAAATAAATAATAATTTGTTGACCCGACCGTTATATGTTTCACCATTATACATAGCCATTGTGTTTGTTTGTTTCATAAATTTTAGAACCATCCATAAAACAATGGATACAGTTTGATTTAAGTTTTTCTCCACTCCTTATTTAACTAATTTAATTATACTAAAAAAATTAATTAAATTAGTTAATATATCATTTTTTAAAATATTATAATTATCTTATTTAATTTTATCTCCCTCTTACTTGATTATTATTAAATAAAAAATTGATAAATATAAAAAATATAATATTAACTGTCAAATTATGTTATGTGATATTTCTATTCACATGAAGGGTTTTCTTCCCCCACAAGATACATTTATAGATGGGTTTATTGCATGAGAAGCCTAATCTTCCTTAACCCATAATTTATCGTTGATCAAAGTACTGAAGCTTATGTTACAGATTATAAGTTATGCTCGAACTCTTCGATATAGCAGAATATCGTTTCACTTCTCTAAGTCTACATTGAGCCCGCCATTGAGTTCAAGTTCAAGAATAATGGAGGAGAGAATTAATCTTATTGCATTGCTCACTAAAGTAAAAGTGAATAATAATAATAATGATACGGAAGAATAATTATTATATGTCATATTTAAGATTAAATTTAACCTTTCAACTAGCTCTTAATATATTAGAAGGAGTATTGAATTCACAAGAGAAATATTAATTTAAATAAATTTTGAATTTTTCTTAATGAGACTAATCCTATGTTCCTTTCATAAACTATCACATACTAATCGATTCCTTTTAAAGAATTCGATCACAATAAAAAAAAAGGGAAGACGTACGTGTGAGGACACACACCAACGTGGGAAATGGAACAAAATCTTACCCACATATAATTAACTTTAGGAGTTACAACCATTGCTAATTAAGCTGTTTACGATAATAATAAGTACAATAATAAAAAGTTGTACGTAGCATCTTAATGTATATCTGTACTTGTACTTATGTACCTTAATTTAATGTGACTGAGTTTGCATATTCCTTTCGTTTTGGTTCTACCTTACCCCAAAGTTGGTGAATGTTCCCAAACATGCAGCAAAATCAATAACTTTCTCTGTTTTATTACACTCATTCAATGTCTTTCTTCACGTGGTCCTGTTCTTCAAATCACCCAACATTATAAACCTTATTTGATTTGTACTCTAATAAATTACTTATGTGATTTGAGAATCCTATTTTCCCACCATATAGTATAGTACATTTGTCTTGTTCGATCCCTCCCGCGCGTCTCTATCATTTTTCTTTTTTTAGTAACAATAATATCACGGGTAAAGTAAACATTACATATATCATCCTTTTGTTTTGTTTTACAACCAAAAACAATATATTTTATATTTTCTATGATATCACCAAACAAGGCTTAAGTTATAGCCTTTCTACTGTGTAGGCTTAAAGCTTTGCTCCATGTTTGGTTAAATTCCATGTATCAATATTACCTTATGCATTTTGCTTATTTAATTTATGGTGTTTAGTTGGCACATTAATAAAGTAATTCAATGCAATACTGATTACATCATATTACAACAAATCGGGTAATTCCCGTTACATAACTTTGGCCATGTAATCCATAATAGAGCTTACATTTAGAAAGTGTTTGGATTAGATTTTTAGTAGTAATTTAAAATAAGTATATAAAAGGAGTTTAGCATAAAAATATTTTTAAAACTATAATTTGGGAGTTTCCCAAATAGGTCCTAGACATTTATACCCTCTAATTTTTGCTTTGATTTAGTTAAAAACATCATTTCATATTGATTTTAATTTGTTAGATAAAATATTAATTTCATTCCACGATTTATTGATAGTATACCAAACAAATACTCTATAATCATCATTCCGTTATATTACATGCCATTATATTCCTTACGATTCTTTGAACCAAACGGGCACTGGAGTTTCCAGCAAGAACAATGCAAAACAAATCATTGAAGAAATAACGATAACCAGGAAATCACTTATTCCAGCAGTTAATCATGAACTCAAAAGCATGAAAGAAGCTTAATATTGAAGATCTTTTGCTTTCAGTACAAGTACAATAATCTCATATCAAGTACTATTGACCAATCAAAAGAAGAACTTTCAGCCATTAACCTTGTGGTCTAAAGTCATGAAAGCTCTCATATAAAGGGAGGTTGTAAGTTTAATCCAACTAGTAATCTTAGACTATAAGTGCTGCACCACTAAATGAAGAAAAAGATTCAATGTTGAAGAAGAGAAGCATTATGAAGGATGCTTAGAAAAATCCTCTCACTGCAAGGAAGGTGGAGTTTATTAGAGGCATTAGTGAATCCAAAAGCATCCTCAGCATGATCAAGCAACGCCTTGAACAGTGGATGGTTCACCGCAGAAACCCTAATCACATATCTCTTACAATCCTCACCCACATACACAACCATGTGACCTCTGGGAACATCTTTTGGTATGTTTGCCTCTTCCTCGAAGAAACAAAACCTAACCCATTTCACAACTCTCAATAACGTACCAAGTTCTCTTCTGAACAATTTGGTCTTCAACTTCATCATCATATCCTCAAATAATCGCAGAAGCAGCAGAAGCAGAAGGACGAGAAGAAGAAGAAGAAGAAGAACACCGTTTTCGAGGTCCTATGAGAGAAGAATAGAGTTTGAGAGAAGTTATATAGAGAGAGTGCATTGGTTTAGTACAAAAGGACAAGAACATGGTATTTTTTTTAAGCACTTAAAAGAAACACAGTCGTGCATATAATTTGGTCACTAGCAATTGAGTCGAACATCAAGATAAACTTTACTAAAACGTACGTTGCTTTGATTGGTCTCATTAGCAAAAATATTAATAACTCCACATTTGTTGTAAGAGAGTGTATATGCGTGTGCGTGTGCGTGTGATACATGCTAAAGTTGGAAAAAAATTAAATTAATTAATAAACATATTTTTCTGGTCATGATAGGAAAAAGAGGAACAATATAGGAAGAATATATAGTTTCAATCTCTTAGAAGATTTCAGTCATATTCTTCTTTTAGCCAACTAATTCCTTCGAGTTTTCTTGCCCCCTTTTATTCAAAAAAACAAAAATACAGCTTTAACTCCTTCTAGTTTTTTAATTAATATTCTCTCAAATTCTTAATATAAAAATTAATTAATTAATTTAAATAAATTAAATAGTATATAATATAGATTTATCTTAAATTAGTCAATTAATTTTTTATATTAAGAATTGAATGAGTATTAATTTTATGTTTTCTTTATTTAAAATTTAGTAACTGCATATATATATATATATATAAATACTCTTTTTTCCATAAAGATAGAAATTAGCTACATGCTAGAGATCATTGACTCTCAGACAATCCAGATAAAACTTGTGAATGATTGTTATGTATTATTAAAAGGTTCCATTTTTATTTAGTTTTACGTGGTGGGAGGGCAAATTTTGTCTGATGTAGGTTATATATTGACAGAAATGAAGGACAAAAGGAACAAAGTTACGTGCATGAATGAATAGAACAAGAGAAAATAGTAGATGGGAATATAATAATTAAATAAAAGAGCCAACAGATTTAACAGATTTAAGTAGTGGTATGAGTCTATGAGAGAAGACATCTCCATGGTGGCAACATATATAAAATATTATTTTCCCAGTCATTCGTTGTCTTCATCTATGTGATTGGAGGTAGGCGAGTCTCTTTCTTTGATCTCTCTCAAAATATGTATAACATCTTCTTGCTTTGGCTTTATTTATTTATTTATTTATTTATTATCAGATTCTTGTTTATTTTTGGATTTACATTAATTAAGCACATAATAATAATAATGTAATGTTAATGTCCCATATCTTATTGGAAGAGTTCTGAGAGTGTTGAGGCTTAGTTCCATTGAAATTGTGGTTATGGGTTGAATTCTAGGAGGATATATAGAAGACACAACAGTTGATTTGATTGTTGGTGGACCTAAATTGCAATGCTAGGACTAAAGCGTGGGGGATGGTTAAATGCTTTCAAAACACCACATTTCTAGCTATTCACATGGTTAGAAAGGTTGGCTATATATTTTATCAGAAAAACACTAACCCTGCTTTGTATCGCTCGTGATATATATAATAAATCGAGCAATTGAACTGATCGAGATACTCATTCATATTTTTTTAATGGTTGAATTGTAATACCTTTTACTTTAAACATCATTTTATTTAGGCTTAAACGACAATAGGAAAATTCGCTTAAAATGATTATTCAACAAATAAAATTACCTACTCTGAAAACAATACTTTATTCTTAACTAAATATAAGTTTCCCTATATTAAAAGTAATCATATTTGAAACCTACTAAATATAGGTATATTTTTTTAAATAAAAATTTGAATTTTAGTTGGAGAAAAACTTTACACACACATCAATATTTTAGGGTTAGTTTGATATAAGGGAAGGGAGGGTAAATTTTAATGAGTTTGACTTTTGAAAAAAATTGGAGAAAGGGGGTTAAAAGCTTTTAATTGGTTTTTCTTACTCTTTTATTTTATATCTTCTCTTTATTAAAATTTTATAACACAACTTATCTATTTCTTTTAAATTTGGTTTTGTATTAAATTTTTTAGAAAAAAATTGGGCTCACCCACGATCTAAGAGTATGACAAAATCTCCCTTTCTCCTAGACGATACTAATATCAGGCAAAATAAATTATCAATTATCCTTAGACATAAATTTAGGTACCAAAAAGTTAGGATCCCTCCCTCATCCAACGACTGAAACTAAAATAAAGTTATACTCTACAGGAATCAAACACGCTCAAAATAATCGTATGTGTCACCATTTTACTAGTTAAACATAGAGACAATGAGTTATTTCTTTTAAATTGCACTCCTTAAAATTTTCCCTCCTCTCTATTTCCCTCATACCAAACAAACAAGCCCAATAACAATAGGGGACTTTTATTGTGACTAGGCCTAAAATAACACTCATGCTATTTTATTGTGATTTCAGTTGTAACATTTAGAGAGGTATCATAATTTTTGAGTGCCTATGTTTATATATGAGGATAATAGACATCTCACTCTGCTTAACATTAGTATCGCCTAAGAAAAAAAATAAGATTTTGCTATATTTTTAAATTGTAAGTAAATCTATTTTTTTTAAAAAAAAAGTTATTGTATAAAAAAAAGCCCAAAATAACAAAACATTGTCTAAGGTAAGCATAAATTTCGTCCATAATTCTGCAAACAAAAAAATGAAAATAACAAATTTACCATTCTGACTTTAGATTCTTGTTCCGAATGACAAATTAAGACATCCGCCTATACCATTTATTAGGGACAAATAGAGTAATATAATTATATAGTTGATGACATCCGAAAACTTAAAAGGCCCTGTATAAAATGTCAAGATAAGGCGTCTTAAATCATTAAATTATCAAAACAGATTGATTCAATTAATAAAAAATTGATATATAAAATTATAAATTAATTTTAAATTTTAATATAATATAAGGATATTATTGACGAATAATATATAAATATTCTATAAATACTTATATAAATATTTTTTGAATTTGAAAATATAATATAGTTTAAGTAAATTCATATGGCCTGATTTATTTAATTTTTTTTACAAAAAAATATTAGATTACAGTTCCTCTGCCACATTTTACTTTCTCTTTCTTGACTTGTTTTGGGGTTTCTCTGGATTCTTCGTTTTCTTTCATAATAACCATCATTGTTTTATCTCTTTCAAATATACTATTCCAAAACTGTAGTTTCCCCATCTTTTTCCAGTAATGTATAATATGGTTGACTCTCGTGTTTTCTATGATGAAAATTAATTTAATAAAAAAAAAACCTGCCATATGTTTCAGTTCATCTTAATATATAGCCTTTGTAGAACGTAATCTAATTTGTAATCATGTTTTTGCCATGATAGGATGATTTTGATGTCTACTACCAAAGTTTATTAATATAAATAATATTCATTTAATCTTAATTATAAGAGTTAATTATAAAATTATTTTTTATTATAAATATGATATCTTAATATTTATTATTTTTTAAATTAATTTATACAATTTATAAAATAATAATATATATTGGGATATATAGTGCATCAGCCGTCAGATCAACGATTAAATGTCCATTGTGAGAATAATTCATTTCGTATTGAATCTATTTTCTAAACACTTTAAAAATATAACTAGATTTTGGGATCTCAAATTAATATTTTTAAAAATATATAATATAATATAATATTATATATAAGTATTTTAAGAAAATTAAATCATATTTATTATAAATAATTAATTTATTTTTTAATTTATTCAAATTAATTAAACACTCTTACATTTACATTATAAGTATGACAAGAGTATTTTCCTTTCAACAAATAGTGGCCCTCACTTGCATATTAAAATTAAATTCTTTGGTAAACAAAGTTTCAAGTTTCATTCAATTAAATAACAGATAAGGCACCAAATAATTATGATATACATATATATATATATATATGTGTGTGTGTGTGTGTGTGTGTATATGTATATATGATTGAACAAATATCAGAAATTATTCTTTCTTTGATTCAATAATTTTGCTGGGGTGGCATCCATCCCATAAATTCCTCTCCATCTAATCTTAAGAGTGATTTAAATATTAAGTCCTCACAATTTCAATAAACTTTCATATATTACTTTCATAAATAAATTATTTAATTTAATGAAAGCCCTATATATTACTTCTCTTTTCCTTTTTATATATATTAGTATAAATTTTTTAGAAAATAGTTAAACTTATCTACGATATAAAAATATAACAAAATCTCATTTTTTTTATATGATATTAATATTAGATATGACGAGTCGTCAATTATTTTTAGGTATAAAACTAAGCGTCCAGGAATTAAGATATGTTTCCAAGCGTTATAATTAGAACTATAACAAAGTGATACTCCATATAGATAGAATGCACTCTAAATATCAATATATCTCACTTATTCACCTCCTGGATCTATAGACTATAGTTTTTTTTATATATATTGTTTAATACATGTGTGTGACTTGCAAAAGACACGGGTGGGTGGGTCTTCTTATCCTGTTCTCTTCTGAAAGCATATAAGAATTGTTTATATACATATATGATCGATTTTTATTTTATTTTACTTTATGAAGTAAGCTAATAGTTGTCTAAAATTTGAAAATATATCAATTTTTATTTGGACCAAGTCCTGAAAATCCATAATTTACATCAACAAACTGTCATTCATATATCCTTTCAAAAATACAATCAAATTTGCCAAATATCACATAAATATTATTTCCACTTATAAAATAGTACTAAGTTTAAAACATTTTTGTAACATCAAGGTGTAACTTTATGCAACACGAGTGACAATTTTGTTTTGGAAAATTAGCTAATGCTCCCTAAAAATTTGAGAGAGGTATGGGGTGGTTAAGCCCTTTAGAATAAATAAGAAAGGATGATGGGAGAATGATAAAATTGCCAAAGTTTATTATATGTTTTAAAAAAATAAATACATATTTTTTTACAAACAACTAATTTAATTAATTTTTTAATTTCTAATCACTATATTTTTAGACCTCATGAAAAAAGTAATAACTTTAAGTAACATTAACTAGTGATAATTTATCAAGAGATATTAATCTTTATACACATTCCTCAAACTCAAACGTGGGAATCATCTACGAATGGATAATATCAATTTAGCCTATCACATAGGTTTAACTAATAAAAAAAATCAACATATAATTATTTAAAATATATTTAATTTTTAAAAAATATTATTTTATTATAGTTTTAGTCATAATATTTAAAGTGATATCTTAACTCTTAAATATTTAAATTTACATCTGAAGGTGATAGACTACTTGTTCTACTCAATATTAATATATTTTAGAAAAAAAATGAGATCTTATTATATCCTTAGATCGTAGATGAATCTAATATATTTTTAAAAATTGATATTAAGACTATCTAAAAATTTTTATACTAACAAAAAAATTAGACAATCTAATTGAATATGGTACAGTATTAACCTAAATTTCTCAAAATAAAAAATGAATTATGACATGGAAGAAAGAAACAGAGCATGCGACTCTTTTGATTATCTATTAAATGAGACGTTAAATCAAGACATATTAAAAAAATTCAGAAAAGGGGGGAAATGTTTTTTGTTTTAAAGAACCAAGTTCCTTTTATTTAACAATTATTTAATATATAGTACTATCATTTTCTCGTATTTGAGCATGGCATGGCTCTAAATAAAAGTAATACGATAATAGTACTTGTTATTTGATTATAGCCAACCAATAATAATTAGCTTGAGTTGAAGAGATGCGATTTTTATTTTAAATAATATTTAGGTTTAAATTTTATGAATAAAAAATCTATTTTAAAATAATTGCTTAAATTAAATAAATGAATTAAAAAAAAGTCTTTTCCATCAAACTATTACACCCAAATCCAACCACTAAGTGAAGAAGGTAATTTTATTTGTTTGTTTAATAATACGAAATAGATATATTTTAAGGGAAAAAATCATGAGTAAAGATAAGTGTGCCCAACATTAATTTTCACATTCAATTTAAAATGATTTTTCTGAAAAGAAAAATCAAGCAAACCCCTATAGCTTATTTAGAGCCAATTGATATAAATCACATTAAATAAGATGCTTGATTAACTCAAATTTCTGAGAAAAAAATGAAAAAGAAAGAAACAGAGACACAAAAAGAAAAAGACAAAAAAAACAGAGCACCCTGCTTAATGACCATTCATATAATTAGACACTCATCACACTCGGTAATCAATCAGAAAGAAAGAAATGGAAAAAATCATCAAGAATTCTATTACAGTACTAATCTTCGTGGCCTTCATCATCATCCCAGGTATGAATATCAATATTTTTTCCGGAATTTTCTCTCTGTTTCCGGGAAAAAAATTCTGGGTAACCAAAAACCAGAGCAAACTTGCAGGTTTTTGTGACTGTTCGCTGAACAACATAAACATATGAACAGAGACAAGTGGGAGGGAAATAGAAGGGAAGCCAGAGTGGGAAGTAACAGTGATAGACAGCTGTTCTTGTTCACAGAGTCAGATTAAATTATCGTGTAAGGGTTTTCAGAGTTCAGAATCTGTGAATGGTTATGTTTTTGCAAAGCAAGGAGATAGATGTCTGCTCATTAATGGCGATTCCTTGAAATCCTTCTCTTCTGTTAGTTTCTCTTATGCTTGGGACCCTCCTTTTCTGCTTCTTCCTTCAAGCTCTCTTGTAGGCAATGAATGTTCCTGAGAGCTTTCTGATTAACAATTTGCTTTCCCATAAAGTAATTAATAACGATTATGAATGAATAATATTATAATATACTTGATTTTATTTTTTATCAAGTTTTGGATTTGTGGTTTTGGTAAGAGTCTAAGAGAAATTCATAATCTTTTTAATTTTTTTCATTTAAAAAATTAACATAATTTTTTTAATATAACTATCTACTTAAATTTAAGTATTATCATCTTCAATTCGAAGAGCTGTCATAAATTATTGTATGCTCAAACTCAAAACATTGCACTTAATAATAAAATCCTTTCTATTTAGGGCATGTTTAGATTAGCTTTTAGATAATAGATTATAGGAATAATAGATTTTGGAGAATAGATTTTGGAAAGAATAGATTTTGAAAATAGAGATGTTTAGATGATTAGTAGTAAAATCACTTTTTATATTGATAAATTATTAAAAAGGGTATGATTTGATTAAAGTATGAGAGATGAGAGAAGGTATAAAAGAAATAGGAGATATGAGGGAGTAGAGAATAAATAGGAGAGATAAGAGAGAGTAGAGAAGAAATATGATAGATGAGCGAGTGTAGAGAATAGAGAGGAAAAATGAGATAGGGTAAAGAAAAGAGATGAGAAATGAGATAGGAGATAGGAGAGAGAAGAGAGAAGAGAGATGAGAGAGGGTATAAGCAAAGTAGAGGTAAAATAATAATTGGATAGTCTATAAACCCTTTTACTATTCTAAAAACTATTTTCAATAATTTATTTAGTGTGTTTGGGATGTCAATTTCAAACTATGATTATAGGAGATAAGAGCCAAATAATTATTTTTTTTCTAAAAATCAATTATGAGGCTGAAACTATGGTTTTAAATAATTGGCCTTGCAGCAATTTTCAACAGCTTTTCAGTTTCTCTCTCTCCCTGCAACTTCTCAATTTTTGGACAAAAAACACACACACCCCACTACCACATAAGGTGGGTTTATAATTAATAATTTAAATTTTATTTAAAAAAACAAAAATAAATATTATTTTTTTAAATCTAAAATTTTAAAATTTTAGAGAAAAGATAAATTTGTCAATGAAAGTTACCATCTTCTATATTTTTTAAGGGTCATCTAGATTGGTTAACCCTAATAAAATTTTCAGTAAAAAAATCAAAATTCAAGTAAATATTATAAATTTTTACTTTACTCAAATACATATGTATATATATTATTTTGTAATCTCTTAAATAAAAAAAAATTAAATCAAATTTATTCTTTATATAATTATCATATTAGTTTATATCATTTTTAGTAAATTATCTATAGAAAAGTGATTCTGCTACTAATCATCCAAACATCTTTAATTTTTAAAATTATTTTTTTTTCAAAATCTATTCTTTCCAAAATCTATTCTCCAGAATCTATTATTTCTAAAATCTATTCTCTAAAAGTTAATCTAAACACATCCTAAATGGTCCACTACTCCACTTTAACATGGTTCAACTGAGCATGAAAAAAATGGCCCAGTATTAAAAAAAAAAGAAAGTAAAATAAAAAGAACCAACCAAGATTGGATTGTCTGTCTGTTGGAGTTGGACTAGATTAGAGGAAAATGGGATGAAAACAGAGTTGGGAAAGGAACAAGTCATGCCCACAGAAACATAACAGCTGTATATAAATAAACCAGAGAAAGAGGCCAGGAGGATGAGTCTTGGGTCGTACTAAAAATAACTGTTTGTTGAGAGGTCCACCTTGCGTTTGTGCGTCTATATGGCTATTTAGACGGGACACTATAAAGGCTGTGTTTGGAACACTTAAAATATAAATTTTAATAAAATTTAAATTTTGAGAAATTTTAAAGCAAACAGTCATATTTATTCAAACGGGCTTTTAGACTAAATCATAGTTTAAAACTAAGGTTTCAGATAAACTGGTCAGAGTAGCTTATAGAACAATAAAAGACCTTATGAACTAATCAATTACTATATTACCCCTACTTTTTCTTATACCCTCTCTCTTCTCTTATCTTTTTCTTACACTCTATCTCTTTTCTTTTTTTATACCATCTCTCCTCTTATATCTTATTTCTCCTCATTTAATATCCATACAATTTTTTCGTAATTTACTAATAATAAAAATACTTTTAAAAATAACTATCAAAACACTCATTTATTCAAAACCATTTTTTTCATAAACTCTTCTTTAAAAATCATTTTCTATAAGCTGTCAAAAAATTCATTTTTTCATAAACCCGTTTCTAAAATCTTGTCCAAACATACTAAATACAAGAACTAAGTGGACAGTTAAAAATAGGAGTATGATATGGTTTTTTAAAAACTTTTAGCTATTTTTTAGTATGAGGATTAGAGACGTTTGTCTTAGACCCTTAACGAATGAAGAGAAAGAATCCACAGTGCCAGATTGGGGTAGTGGATAGAGCATAGAACTTTTAACGATTGTCTACTATTATTCTAGGTACTGGTTTTTAAAGACTTATCACAATACTTTCGCTAAAGGTTGAAGTGGGATCAGATGTTATGATTTGGAGTGCAAATGCACATGAGATTTTTTCTTTAAGGAGTACCTATTATCTATTAGAAGATAGCATGTCGACGTCCATTACTTCAGTTTATAAGGCCATTTGAAAATAGAGAGGTGTTGAGAGAATTAAAATCTGTATGTGGATAACTATTAATAATAGACTCCCTAATAATGTTTAGAGAAGCAAGTGGTCCTCAACATATGCTATATGCCCAGATTGTAAATTGGCAAATGAGGAGACTTTACATATATTGAAGGATTGTATGCATGCAAGGCGTATTTGGCTGGAATTATTAGCTTCGCAGGACCTCATGACTTTTTTTGTTGCATCTCTTACTGATTGGTTTGCGTTAAATTTAAATAGACAATTAGACAATATGGGGGACAATTGGAATCTTATTTGGGGAGTGATTATTTGGAAGCTTTGGCTATAGAGAAATATGATTGTATTTAACCTGGTGTCATGAAACTGGAACACCCGGAGAAAGTTATTTTACAAGTATGCAAAAAAATATGCTTTGGTAAATGATAATAATATTTTACACAATTTGTTTTTGGTAGAGAATCCAAGATGCAAAAACCACCTATAGGGTGGATTAAACTTAATGTGGATGGGGGTAATGAATGTGTTCAATAATACAGCTAGATGTGGTGGGGTGTTAAGAGACCATAATAACAAATGGTTATATGGGTTCACATATTTCATTGGACTATGTAGTGAGCTAATACAAAAGAATGGATTGTCTTTAAGGGGGCAACAAAGTAAGTGGGTAAAAAGATACAAGAAAGTTATATTCAAATATGATGCGAAGTATTTTATTCATATGTTAGAAGAAAATAATACAAGACAGCGATGCAATTTATTAGTTGAATAGATTGAGGAGTTCATGTGTAGACATTGGGATTTAAAACTGCAGTTTATCTCTAGAGAAGCTAATCAGGTTGCGGATGCCCTTGCAAAATAATGTCTTTCTAGATCTGCCATATTTGATATGTGTCATACAAGGTTGAGAGACTTAATAGATTCATAATATTTAGGATTAAATTCCTTAATACTATAATTTATTTTATTTTTGACCTTTAGCCCTCTATTGTATCATAATTTTTTTTAAAACTATAATTTTAAAAATACTTTTAATTCAAATAATGGTTTAAACTAAAAATTAACCAAACAATTATTAAATATTTTAAAAAAATTTGTAGAATAAACTATAATTTTAAATAAATTTATAAGAATAATTTATGGATAGTAAAAGTATTTTTAGGTTGTGTATTGACTATTTTTCTCTTATTTTTTTTTTCCTATTAGTTTACCCTATATTTTTTTTTGATAATTTACTTAAAAAATAATTCTAATAATAACTATAAAAATATTTATTTTTTTCAGAAACACTTTTTTTCTAAAAAATATTCTTTAAAAGTTATTTTATAAAATTACTTTTTCCTTATAAATTCTTATACATAAACTAAATCAAACAGCCATATATATATATATATATAGTTAGTTAGTTAGTAAGATTAATGAGGTATATAATATATATAAATATAATTAAGGTTAGTTCCAAAAGTTAATATAGTTTAAACTATAATAACTATTTGGGTTACAATAATTAATTCAATTCAAATGTAATCACACTAATGCATCCCACTATTGTACATATATTGTAATATTAGTATTTTCTTTTTGAAATATCCTAGCAAACATGTTATATATCAATATGTGCAAGTGTTATTATGGGAATAGTATTTAAAATTGTAAATGGATTACATTTTACAAACTAACTTTTACATGATAGTTACTTATAAAAGTTTATTTATACGAAAAAAGAGTATAAATACTATAAATTAAGCATAAATATAAATTACAATGACTGGACTAATTTTTCTATTTTTTAAATAATAATAGGATAAGTCCATTTCTTTAGAGTACATAATTTTTCATTAAAATATAAATTAATTATTTTTAATTAAAAATAATATTTTTAATGTATTTCAAGTTAAAATAATTAATAAAATTATACACAAGTCTAACTCGCTTTTTTTTAAAAGAAATTGAAAAATACCAGTAATGTGAACAATAATTTTTTTTTAAGTGCTCATATGTTTTGTTTTAATTAGAGTGACTCTTATGTATTTATAGAGTTTGAAATGAGTGGTACAACTCACAATATTTTAATAACGTGGTTCTTAATTTCTTAGGAGCAATATGATTCTCTATGCATTTCATATTTTATATGGATAATATTTATTCATTAATTTTATCATTTCATCTTTTGCTAAAAGAAATCCTTTCATCTTATGCATTCTTATGCTGGTAAAAAAACAAAAAAACATCTTACGAAGTTCATTATTTGGAATAAGTGTCTTTTGATTCTTTAATTTTAAAGGAGGTTTCATTTTAGAACTTTAAAATTTTAAATACTAATAAAATATTCTAAAATGTTAACATATTAAATTTAATTTTAAAAAATAACAACAATTGTTACAAAAATTACTATTCAGGATTAATGATGTCAGGATTTAGAGAATTAAAAAATATTTTATAAAATTAAAATATTACATAAAATTAGAGGAGCATGTGTATGCATTTAACTTGTTACGTCCAGGTAAGGCATATTCAGTGGATCAAGCAGTTGAAATTAAATAAAAGAAAATGCTAACGCAATGCGCCAATTGTGCGTATGTTAGCTCAATCGTCGTAGAAAAAACTAGCTTACGCGCCATGAACAATATCACTCAAAACCTAGACAAACCACCCGGCACCCGCCTCTCTCTCTCTCTCTCTGCCCCCAACACTCACGATGCTTCTGAAGGCCAATCATACACAGTACCTTTCTATTACAGGTTCTTTATCTCTTTTCCTTCCTCAATTCACCCTTACATTCCCTCTTAACTATATTCTTCAGCTTCATGGGGTCCCAATTATTGCTAAAACCACCTTTCAAGTCATCACACACACTTTCTAATCTAGGGTTTTCAAATCTTCCTCTTAACCTCATGCTTTCTTCTTTCTGTGTTGGACAATGCTAATTAAAGGAGTATAATAGCTTACTGGTCTGTCAGTTATATTGCAGTTGTGAATATACATTCTTTTTTCTTTCTTCCATGCAATGGGTAATGTTGAAATTCCCAATTGGCTAAAAGGCTTGCCATTGGCTCCGGAATTTCGCCCAACTGATACTGAATTCGCCGACCCGATTGCTTACATTTCAAAGATTGAGAAAGAAGCTAGCGCCTTTGGGATATGTAAGATTATTCCGCCATTACCCAAGCCTTCTAAAAGATATGTCTTTTCTAATTTAAACAAGTCTCTTTTGAAGAGCCCGGAATTGGCTTCAGATAGTAATTCAGTTGGAGTTAGTAATTCTTTGAAAATTTCTTCTGGGGATAGTGGTAGTGATGGGGAGGCTCGGGCTGTGTTTACCACAAGGCATCAAGAACTGGGGCAGAATATTAAAAGAAACAAAGGACCAATTCAAAGTCCACTTTCCGGTGTTCATAAGCAAGTATGGCAGAGTGGGGAAATTTATACACTTGAACAGTTTGAGTCTAAATCAAAGGCTTTTGCAAGAAGTGTACTAGGTATGGTTAAGGAGGTTTCTCCCCTGGTCATAGAGGCTATGTTTTGGAAGGCAGCTTCGGAGAAGCCTATATATGTGGAGTATGCCAATGATATGCCTGGGTCTGCTTTTGGAGAATCCAAGGGTCAGTTTCATTATATTCATAGAAGGAGAAGGAGAAAGGCTTATTATCAAAGGAGTCTAGATACCTCAGATAGCCAAGAACCCAAAATGGATAAAATAATAGATACCAAGACGGGTGAAAGTAAAGCTGCTTCTGCCCATAATCATGCAGACACTTGCTCACAGGCATCAAATTCAACTTCAAACCAGTCAACATTTTCGTCAAATGAAGCCCCACATTCTATTAGGCAGAAGAGTTCAGATTCCAGCAATGAGATGGAAGGTACTGCTGGTTGGAAGCTTTCAAACAGTCCTTGGAACTTACAAGTTATTTCACGTTCACAGGGCTCGCTAACTCGTTTCATGCCAGATGATATTCCTGGTGTTACTTCCCCCATGGTATACATTGGTATGCTGTTCAGTTGGTTTGCATGGCATGTAGAGGATCATGAACTTCATAGCATGAATTTTCTTCACATTGGCTCATCAAAGACTTGGTATGCTGTTCCTGGAGATTATGCCTTTGCTTTTGAGGAACTCATCCGCACTGAGGCTTATGGTGGTGATATGGATCACTTAGGTATGTGAATTATTTTTTGGCACCAAAGGTTGAAGAAGAATTTGCTGACTTTGCATAATCTCTTAGCCAAATGCTTCAGTTAGTTCTTCCATGTTTATTAAAGGAAATTTTAGAATTAATTGTAATCTATATATTTGGCATCTACAGAAAATATATCATATTTCTGTAGTATCATTTTTACTGTATTTGTCAGCATCTTGGGCTGCTTTGTGTTTTAATCCTTCCTTACCAACAGTGTTATGTTATATTGAATCTATAATTAAAATTTAAATGAGAATCATTATTGCAGTTAAAGTAATTTTAGTTACAGCTCGTTATATTAGTTATTGTTTGTAAGATTGTTACTGATGTATCCTGTAGTTATGGGTAACCTTCAAGTTCCGATGTAGAGTCTAATAAAACTAAATTTTAGTTCATCAAAAGTTGACCCTTCATCTAAAGTAAACATCCATTTTGTGTAAAATTTCTGACACTAGAATTGATGTGGTACTGTGAAAGGCAAAGTGGGTCATGAAACGGATGAAATAAAGTTTTGTTAAGGGACATAATTTGAGCACACTTGAAGAGATTTCCAATAGTATATGATGAGTTATGCATAAAGGAAATTTATTTCATTGTTTAATGACGAGGGAGGAGGGTCGAGTTATGAGCTAGAGGATTTAACAGGAGAAGTTGAACCAAATCTGGCATTTTACCGTAGGATCCGTGTCAGCGAGGTTAAAGAGACGCTTAAGTAAATGGAAAATGGTAAAGCTGTTGGACCTGATGGTATTCCTATTGAAGTTTGGAAGTGTTTAGGTGAAATGGGGGTGGTGTGGCTTGCTAAATTTTTTAATGTGATATTAAGTTCTAAGAAAAAGCCGGATGAATGGAGAAAAAGTACTTTAGTTCCTATTTATAAAAATAAAGGGGATATTCAAAATTGTGCAAACTACAGGGGGATAAAGCTTATGAGTCACACTATGAAGTTGTGGGAAAAGGTAATTGAACACAGGTTAAGATTAGAGACTGATATTACTGAGAATCAGTGTGGTTTCATGCCAAGTAGGTCTACAATAGAGGCGATTTATTTATTAAGGGGGTTAATGGAGAGGTATCGGATTAAAAGAAGAGACTTGCATATGGTCTTCATTGACTTAGAAAAAGCATATGATCGAGTGCCAAGAGAGGTTCTTTGGAAAGCTTTAGAAAAGAAAGGTGTTCGTATGGTATATATCAAGGCAATACAAGATATGTATGAGGGGGTAACAACTACTGTAAGAACGTCTGGGGGCGAAACAAAAGATTTCCCCATAAAGATTGGTCTACATCAGGGATCAACCTTGAGTCTTTATTTATTTAATCTAGTAGTTGATGTTCTAACTAAGCCTATTCAAGAAGAAATCCCTAAGTGCATGCTTTTTGCGGACGATATAGTTCTTATGGCAGAGTCAAGATAAGAGATTAATTTCAAACTTGAGTTATGGAGAAGTACTTTAGAGTCGAAGGGTTTTCGTCTGAGTAGAAGTAAGACTGAATATATGCATTGTAATTTTGATAAGAGACAAGTTAGAAGTAACTTGGAGGTCAGATTGGGAAATCAAGTTATTCCACAAATAAATAAGTTTAAATATTTGGGATCAATGATACAGAAGGATGGTGAAATTTTGGAGGATGTTAATCATAGAATTTAGGCCGGGTGATTTAAATGGAGAAAAGCTACTGGGGTTATATGTAATCGGAAAGTACCAGATAAAGTAAAAGGAAAGTTTTATCGGACTGCTATAAGACCAGCAATGCTTTATGGAAGTGAATGCTGGGCTTTAAAAGGACAGCAAGAGAATAAAGTTGGGTTAGTTGAGATGAGGATGCTGAGATGGATGTATGGGCATACAAGAAAAGATAAGATTCGTAATGAACATATACGGGGAAGAGTTGGAGTGGCACTTATTGAAGAGAAAATGGTAGAGAACCGTCTTAAGTGGTTTGGACACGTACAAAGAAGGCCAAGGGATGCGCCGGTGAAGAGGGTGGATCAAATAGTATGGACACCGGTTAAAAGGGGTAGAGGAAGGCCAAAGAGAACGCTTAAAGAGGTCATTGAATGGGATCTCCTGGTCAATAACCTATCTAAGGATTTAGTTTTCGATAGAGCACAATGGCGTCGTATGATCCATGTAGCCGATCCCATTTAATGGGATAAGGCTTGTTGTTGTTGTAGAATTTATATTGCTACAAGTACTTGAAATTAGGAAACATTACAAAATCTGAGAAATTATTTTGATTCATACTAATAATGAGAGGAAAAAAGATTGCATACCCATACTGTAAATTATTTAATCTAATTAATATATCCTGAATTTTTTCTCTATTGTAAACTTGGGTGTCACATTTTCTGCTCATACAATTTCCTTTCTTTCCAGCTGCTCTGACTCTGTTGGGGGAGAAGACGACCCTTATATCACCGGAGGCAGTTGTTGCATCTGGGATCCCTTGTTGCAAGTGAGTTGGTTGATATCTTTGATATGTATTCGCTCACACTATTTTACTTATGAGTTAAAATTACTATTCACTCTACTTGGGCAGGCTTATTTTCTTAGAGGTTATATACTGCAACAAGTACTTATAAATACGAACAATTTTGTACGTGTTTGAGTCAACTTATGATAAGTTCTATAAGCTTGCACTTGAAGCTTGATAAAAAAGCTCTTTCCAGCTGAGGTGGGACTGCATGAGTATTGATGTATTTTTGCATCCAAATACATGTATGAACTAAATAAGCACTCATTGGTGTACATTTAAAGACATTTGTTTTACCTCATTTATGGTGAGGGAGCTTACTTATCTTTCTCTTCATGTGAAATCACTTGTTTTTTCTTTTTATCTAAACAGGGGGAGTGGATGTGATCTAAGGTTGTTTAGCAAGTTTTTTCTTCACGTAATGTCCTTGTTGAAGTTCTGTTCATACATGTCCTGATTTTTCCATTAGGTTGACGCAGAACCCTGGAGAATTTGTTGTGACCTTCCCAAGGGCTTATCATGTAGGATTCAGCCATGGTAATTGCTTTGAAACTGTTTTACATTCAAAGGGTGTTGCATTGATGCATAGTTGATAAAAAAGATTGGTCAGATGAGCCCTTCTGTACTGTGCTTTTCAATTCATTGTACATGAAGAAATTATGTGCTTATAAGCACCATAGTTTGAAATGTTGATGTTTCATAATAATGTGTTAAGACGGTAATGTTTTATAACTTCACTATATCTTTTTTTTTTTCAGAATATGAAAAAGGAATATCAAGATGATTCTTTGTTCTTTTGATTTATGTTGAAATATGTTGGGCTGTATGCGGCCCAAGAATGACCACTTTTGTGCCCTTTGTCAGGCAGTTGATCATGTGTATTAATTAAACCGGTGGAAAACAATTTTTTTAACAATTTTAATATTTTTCACCAGAGAGTGCCACATCTGAAATTGTCATAGAGAATGGCATCTGATAAGATAAACTTATTGTACTATTTAGGTTTTAACTGTGGGGAAGCTGCTAACTTTGGAACTCCACAATGGCTCACAGTGGCCAAGGAAGCTGCAGTGCGTAGGGCTGCAATGAATTATCTTCCCATGCTTTCCCATCAGCAACTGCTTTACTTATTGACTATGTCTTTTGTTTCAAGGTGAGGCTAATCGTCCTCATTTGAAATCCTCCTGCCACTTGTTTTTACAGAAAGTTGCTTTATTTCTTTTCTTTCCTATCAGTAAATAGTATGGGTGATGATCCCTTTTTATGGGTAAGAAGGCGATAATCAGTTTTAATATAGTTGTGCTGCTTATAACTGTGAACCTATTGTTTCAATCTGTGTTTTGAGATGAATTAATTATGTCAGAGGCATTTTTTTACAAAATAGATATATTTCAGGGCTCTAATCAATGAAATTGAAAGTTGATGTGACATGGTTTAGACTTTGGAGAGATGTTTCAAATTGTTGGCCAAAGATTAAAAAAATAAGATATTTTAGATGGACAATGTGACAAATAGTTAGATTTGTTCTTGAAGTGCAATTCCTTTCGTGGCTGCTCTTTCTGTAGATTTCTGTCTACGCTCCTTGGATTGATATCTCAAACATTGTTCTGTCTTACATCCACACTACATTGCAATATAAATTTAACCGTTGTTCAAGAAGAAATCAAGGGGCTATCTAATGATTTTTGTTATTCCTGCGGGTGTTTTCATTGGTACATTTGGTAGAGTGCCAAGAACATTATTACCGGGTGTGCGGAGTTCCCGTCTGAGAGACCGTCAAAAAGAAGAAAGAGAATTGTTAGTAAAAAGATCTTTTATAGAAGATATGCTGCAAGAAAACAACCTGCTATCCATTCTTGGAAAGCAATCAACTTGTCATGCTGTTTTATGGAATGCCGATTTACTCCCAGATTCGAGCAAGGATTCTCCGCAGTTGCCTGACTTTACTTCTACAACTAGAACCTCTATGGCAGAAAATGTGTCAAATTTGAGTCCTGCAGATAAGAGCAACCACAGTTGTCTGCTTGATGAAATGAGCTTGTATATGGAGAATCTGACTGAACTTTATCTGGGTGACGACAGTCTTCCATGTCACTTCCAAACTGATTCAGGAGCATTGGCTTGTGTGGGTTGTGGGATTCTTGGTTTTCCATTCATGACTGTGGTACAACCATCGGAGAGATCAGCGATGGAACTTTTCCCAGTCTCAGGTGATGGTCTTTTTCCTGCCTGTTGGTCTTTTTTCTTTTATTACATTTTATATGTAGTTCCTTGTATGATTATTTTTGGTGTCACATGTCATTATGGACTAGGAAGATAGAAGAAATTTTAGTTTATTGAAGTATAACTTTTTGATTCTCTAAATTCAGATTCTTCTAAGTTTGCAGCATCAAATAGGGTATTCTTATCAATTGAGGACATTGAGAGGGTCGTGGTTTCAAATTGCCAGAACCCTTGTTTTGTCCTTGGATATCATTTTATTAATAATAATGATTGTTATATACGGTTTGGTTTCTATATTCAGCGACCTAAATAACTTTAACCAGAATGTGGTATTGTTTGGTTATAAAACTACTATGTTCCGTCTTGCTAATTATTCTTCATAGTCATTTTGCCTGCATAGAATTTAATGAAGCTGATTAAGAGACCATGATTTTCCAAAGTAATAGACACATTTGGTTACAGTTTGTGTTGAGGTTTTGATCTCAACATAAAATTTGAATTTCCCTTTTATCAGTATGCCATGATTGAAGATATTTTTACCTTGTCAAACAGATGGTCCTATAGAAATCCTGAAATGCAAAACTGTATCATTTGTTCTGCAGGGAATGCTCTCTCTGTTACTGATCCACCTTCAACAAATGAACCATCAAAACTATCATTAATGAACCGTGACAAGGGTTGGAACACCTCTTGCAAATTTTTGAGGCCACGAATTTTCTGCCTGGACCATGCTGTTCAGATTATGGAGATGCTGCAGTGTAAAGGTGGAGCTAGTGTGCTTGTAATTTGCCATTCAGGTTTGTGTAGCCATTTTCCACCGGCTTTTATCAAAATTGATCCCTATCTTCCTAGTTGCATGTGGTCCTTTGTTTATATCCCCATCAGGGCCAGGTTTATGGTTTTTGGACAGAAGAGATCCATTTTTTGCAACATTAAAGCGGCCTAAGCCCAAAGAAAGAAAACAAGAAAAACTAGCAGGGGTTGATCATAGGAACAAGACCCAGTGAGGTTGCCAAAATCAGCCGGTGCTGTCTGAATTAATAAAAACAAGTAGAAAAAAGATGATTGCAAGTATCGCTTAATTTTTTCACTGACTAATGTCTGCATTTTTTTCAGACTGCCAGAAAATCAAGGCACATGCTAGGACAGTAGCAGAGGAGATAGGCTGTGCTTTTGATTATAAGGAGGTTCCATTAGATACAGCGTCCCCTGAAGATTTGACCTTGATAGATCTTGCGATTGATGGTGAAGAACACAATGAATGTGAAGAAGACTGGACATCTAAATTAGGAATTAACCTGCGACATTGTGTCAGTGCAAGAAAGAACTCTCCATATAAACAAGCTCCTTTCAAATTGGCACTGGGAATGTTGTTCCCTGAAAAATTTCCTGATTCAGATGTCTTATCTGTAAATTGGCAGTCAAAGAGATTTCGCTCCAGAAGGTTGAAGTATTTGGCTCAGGCGAAACCATGTGATGGGATTCAGAGAAAGAAGGGCGATCAGTTGGAAGGAAAGACAGATGGCTCCACTGCAAAAAAGATGCTTCAGTATTCAAGGAGAAAGTTCAGGTCAAAGCAAGGTTGTTTCTCTGAATCAAACATGGTTCATGTACCCCATAAAGAGTCCATAAATGTGCCAGCTGTCTTGAGTAGGGATTCTGGTAACCAGGTTTCTCAAAATGAGCCTGGCACTGAGAATTCTAGGAGTGATTGTGCAGTGTCATGTGTCTTGCAACCTGAAAACCAACTTACTGAAATGACCACTAGTATGAGTTTGAAAGTTGCTTCTTCACAACCTTCAGATTTCACTCTGAAACCCATGTCAGCGGATGAAAATGCGGGACCAGAGGTCCAGAATCAAACTACAAAGGAATTAAAAATCGATGACAAAAGTAATTGCACAACACGTGATCATTCTATGATGCCTTGTAAGATGGGTGCCTCAGAAATTGATAATAAGGACAATGAGCGTTTGCATGACAAGATAACTTCTAGCTCACTGGCTAAAGTAAAAAATGGTGACATGCTTACTGAGAACCTTATCACAGAAGCAATTAACACCAACTATAGCAGTAGTGTGGATTTTAATGGAGTACATCAAGAATTTGAGTCTACCCATAAGAGTAACAAGGTGGAACCTACTTCATCTCCTGTTTCATCGGTAACTCAGCAGACACTTGCTTTCATGGAAGAAAATTCTGATAGTGCTAGAAATAATCATAGCACTGAAAGCATGGGCTATGGTGCATCCTTAAAAGGGAGAACGTGCACTTCTAGTTTGAATGAAAACAACATGGAACTTACTGTAAGTTGTGATAAATCAATAAATGAGCAGACGTCAAAGATTGATGCTCATGAAGTTCCAAAAGAGCTTTGTGTCCTTGCAGACTCCTGTCCTCAATCTACTTCAGATGTGATAAAAGAACTCGAAATCGAGCCAAGAATCATGAATGATGAGGAAATTTGTTCTGGTACTGGTGCTGGGCCATCATTAAAGGACTCTTCTGTGTCAATCCGGGAGTGTTCTGCAACTGAGGGCTTAAATGGAAGTGAAGTTCATTTTTCACAAGACGATAGGGAGCCGCTAAGCTCTGAAAGTTCACCAGGAATTAGGTCCAATACCCAGAAGAAAAGAAACAGGGAATTGGAACAGATACAAGAGATCAATGTAAGTTTCCATGGCTTTGTTAGAAGTCCATGTGAAGGATTAAGACCGAGGGCTTGTAAAAGCTCTGACAGAAGCATGGCTGAAACCATCAATTCTGTGGAGGAAAATCTAGAGGTTAAAAGGGCTAGGAGGAAATCATCAGACGTCGTGTTGTGTTTCGAGAATAAGAAGGATGCTGTCAAGAGGTCTCACAAGTGCGACCTTGATGGTTGCCATATGAGTTTTATGACCAAAGCAGATTTAATGTTGCACAAGCGCAACCGCTGCCCTCTTGATGGGTGTGGAAAGAAGTTCAGATCCCACAAATATGCCGTGCTTCACCAACGTGTCCATGATGATGACAGGCCCCTCAAGTGCCCATGGGAAGGTTGCTCAATGTCATTCAAGTGGGCATGGGCGAGGACTGAGCATATACGGGTGCATACTGGGGAAAAGCCATACCACTGCAAGGTTGAGGGATGTGGCCTTTCGTTCAGATTTGTATCCGATTATAGTAGGCACCGGCGGAAAACGGGGCACTATGTATAGTCACTTGACTGAGATAAAACATTCATTTGCCATCAGACTGTTTTGTAACAACATGCACATAAGCAGCTAGTCTCAGGATATCATGTCTGATCTGATATCTTCTGGTTAGGTGTAAAGTTAGGGATAGAATGGTTGTTTTGTAGGTTATTGTAATCCAATGTATCTGAAGGTGGTGAAAGTGGGATAGTTCAGAGAATTTTTTATCTTTCTGGATTATTTGACTGCAGATTTAGTTGCCGCGGCGGCACCAAGCTCTCCGGAAGAGGAGAAATCATGTTGTTGGTTGGTCATATTCTTGCTGGCCATTTGTGAAGTTGTGTACTTAAAAGGATATTTTGGTGCTTTGGATAGTTCATTGTGCATTGTAGAGTACTTGAGATTTGAGTTCATTTGTCCCTTAGGAAGACCAAAATGGGGGGAAAACTCGGTCAAAGCAGGGCGTGTCCAATGATTAAATTTGCTCTTTTTTTTTTTAAAAGTTCTCATGTCTCTGAATTCAGTCAGTAGTTACACAACACGTTCCCAAGAATGGGTTCTTGAGTGCAAATCTTTTAACTGTCTATTATTGTCAGTATTATTTGATACATCTTTTCCCCCACAAAACAAGTGAAAACGTACCAGGGTAGCAAATTTGTATAAATAAACTAATGAGAACTTGTGAATTATGCAATTGAACTTGCGAATTACTAATGGGAACTTGTGAATTATTTTATTGAGATTGTTTATTGAGTATTTGTCGAACCAATTTAAGATTTAAGCATTTTAGTTGGATTTAAATGGGATTTTTCCAATTTTTGTTTTCTCCATTTTTGTTACTTTTTTCCATAAAATAAAAAGAGCCAATACGCTGTGATCTTGGAGGTCCCTTAACAGCAGTATAAATTTAAATTTCATTCTATCTATAAGCGTATGCAGGAAAACCTATCAGAATCACAACACTGAGCTACTTCAGTTACCTAGCAACTATTATTTCCTTTAAGAAAAATTCCTCAGACAATATACATCAATCAGGAGGGCAGTGACGGCCTAATTATCAATCTCTTGGGACTAGAACAAAATCTCTTCCGCCTCAACCTCTCCGATCATCATCCTTGCGATGCCACTCATTCTCTATCTCCTTCAAAACGTCCAAGACTCCAAGAATCCCCAAAAGGACTAACCCGCCTGAAAACTTGCCTCCACCTCCTCCGTTGCCTCCATTGCCATCATCTCTATACGGCGGCTGCCCAGGTCCACTGTCGTCAAGTTGAGGCATCTTTGCTTTACCTGTTGGAAAATATGATGGCAAATGTTCAAAACTTGGAATGACATACAACAGGTTTTGTTTAAGGCCAGAGGAAGAGATGTGACCAAAAGCACCAGTAATTTAAACAGGTCCTCAGTTACATGGTGCAGACACATGTATCAGACGTGATGCTATTTTTCAGGATTCACATTCACATGATTACACACGCACAATCATTTTACCGATGGTGTCACATGTCAACACTATTACGTGGATCTATCGAAAATGATACGAGAAAACCACAATCTATACACTTTTCAACGAAGCAAGAAATACCTCCTCTGACAACTACATACAAGCTACTAATTAGAGCTAGCCACAATGTATATTCACCAAATTAATGTTGCTTGGTATGAGTTGATAACAGAATGAGGTCATTACCAGGAGTAAGAGTAACTGTCTGAGATTCACGTGTTACAGTTTGGGTTAGCGCAGCTGCACATGTAGCATTCTACATGAAGCAAAATAAAGGACATCAGAATATTGAGAACTAAACAATTGCCAGAAATGATTCGCAGGCAACAACTCTACTCTTGAATGTTTACAGACAGTAGAAAATGTAAAATAAGCATCAAGATAATCAATTAACGTTTGATGGTTAAAAAACACCTAAAATCAAGTAGGAAAACAACAACACAACCGACACTTTATCTTAATATGCAAAAACCCACATTTAGTTTAATGTAACCAATAATTAACATTAATAATATGCAGGACATCAACTGACGCAAAACACCAGCTGCCAACATCTTTCCATGAAAGAATAATTGATCCACTATGTAATTATATCATAACTTTCAGTAAGTAACACTTTGCATTCATTATAGTAAAACACTTGAACTTTCTAATCAATATCCGACCAAAGAAAAACATTCCAATCAATTGAGATGGAAAAACAACAAAAGGTACATTGAAGAGCAAACATTAATCAACACGCAAAAACAGAAAAGAAAACGTGTAGCTTACCGAAGCAGCAGCACATCTGACATGACGCGAATGAGTCTGAGATTTATCAATTTGAAATTTTCCTCTTCTTATATTACATGGTGAGGCTTGCATACAAACTAGGTTACGTCCAGTACAATCAGCTTCTTTTTGGTACCGAACTCCTCTTCTAACTGCATAAAGATGCATAATAAAAGTAAAAAAAAATTACTCAAGTCCTGAGAAGCTTGAGTCCATAGCATAGCATGGAAAATGAAGATGACGGGGGGTTTTGTGTTGTATTTTTCAATTGACATCAACATCAATTGGTCATAAGTTGTTAATTGTGCGGCTCATTGGACTTCATGCAAATACACAAGGCCTGCTCTACTTATATTAGAAAACTAGCTATATGTAAAATCCATGTACCTGCTGGTGGTAATAGAGGGGACGCAGCAGTATTACTTGTTGACATCAGCATTTTCATGATGATAAGATGGCTAAAATTAGCTGTTAGATTAATAAGACAAAGAATAAATTATCAGTTTCAAACAAAAACCAATTAGCAAAGGTCTTTGTTACTTAAATGCATGCAGAAAATTGATAAGAACTTTCAGCTATTGTTCTTCAATTCAAATTTTCGTAAATTTAAGAAAAGAGGGAGGGAGCTTATCAAGATTGCAAGTAAGATGCAAACAATTAAGAAAAATAATTTGAGAATTACAGGGCTTAGTCTCCTAGTTGAACAAAAATAAATTAGGACCAACCAAAGATGAATCCCAGACCAAGAGAATCTTTCTTGCTTTCCTTCTTTTTTAATTTTTATTTTGACAATCAAGCCATTTAGCGGCTTTAGATGAAAATATTGCAATGGATGCAGATATCTTTCTAAAATTTAGGATCATGAAGAAATATCAAATGTTTCTTGGAAAGTGGGAAGGAATCTTTGAGTAACAAAGGCATTTCCATATTTTATCAACATGCAAAAGACAATTCGAGAACCATTGATCCTGCTTAGAAAATGATGGAAACATCTAGATGACAAAGCAAGATGGGAAAGGAATGCAAGGAAACTGAGACGTTAAAAATTTGGTTCGACAATCAGAAAATTTTAATTTCTAATACACAATCAACCCCAATCAACAAAATTAAAATTTCTTCCATCTCCTAGCCCGCCCTTTCCCAGAAGTTAAACACATAATTCCATCGCATTCAAATCAAATCATAATAAAAAGGAAAGAGAAACATAATACCTAAAGGCAACAAGAATTGCATAAAAAGGAAAACACCGTAATATTTTCAAACAAGATGTTAAAATTCAGAAAATCAAAATTTTATTTTCGATGTTATCATCCTTACGCATAAAAGTTTATCAACAAAAAAGAATATAATGCAGCGCAACGAAAGGAAAGAACCTGCAAATAGTGATAATCGCCCAAGCTTGACGAAGAAGTTGATAAGCGAGACTAACTCGTGAAACTCGTCTCGGAAGAGAAATTTTCCGACAAAACTATCTTCTCTATGTAAACCTCCTCTGCTCTAAACGTTGGGAAGGAGGAGGTCGGTTCATGCAGGGCTTTTGAAAGGTTTTCTAATTGGGTCCACCTAACAAATTGATCTTCGTGGCCCAAAATCTTTTATTCAGAATTTAGAAACGAAGGCTTAGAATTCCCTTTTCCGCCGAACTTGGTGAAGCTAGCTTGTGTTCCAAGGAAGGGGATTCTTTTTTTTCTAATTCTAGATTCTTTTCTTTTTGCCGACCTAATTCTATATTCTTAATAATTTTGACCAACAAGCTATTAATAATGGTAGTAAACAGTCTTATTTTTATAAAAAAATAACATAAATTTAAATTCTGAAAAATATACTTATTAGGTTGACTTTAATTTTATCACTCCTAATTTAACAAAAATTAGATTGAAGTTCTGAAAATTTAGAATAATGAAAAAGTGGGTGGAAGAGAGAACGAGTGAAGAAAAGATGAGATATATATATATATATAATTAATTGAAAGTAAGAATAAAAAAATGTATTAAATGTTTAAACATTTTTAAATAATAGAAAACTTTTTATGTTATTATTTTTAAATATATAACCCATGAATAAACATCTGATTGCCATGAATAATTTTTTCAGATAAAAAGATTTGTATATTTTGTTTGGCTTGAGACCTCCTATGAGATCATGGTCAAAATGAGACCTCTTGATGAAGATCAAGTTCAAAAAGTGACCTCTTATATTTAATTCTTATCACTAGAGGTTAAATCCTTTGTAATATAATAAATTAATATTAGAATTCTCATTCGGAGATATTTTTATATTTAGTATCTCAGTAATGTATCAATTATGATTGTTCTAATAATATATATATATGTTTAGCTTAAACAGAAAACAATATTCAAGTCTTGAGTTGGGTCTTTCAAAAGCTAACTCATTAAGGTGATTAATTGGGCGTTCCAAGACTAATGTTGATCCCTCGCTTAGTCTTACGTTACTGTCCATGTTGAGTTGTTGACGTACGGTCTGCAAAACAAAAGCCTCACTTCTTGCAACATGTGACTTCGGACTTCCATGTCTTTTTTATTTTTAAAACCTTTTTTTAATTGAAGAAATAAACACTAATAATTTGAAATTACAAACAATATCAAACCTGTAAGAAACTTTTATTTTTCATAAACTTAATAACAGCTCTATGAAAGGAATATTTTCTTTTGGTCTATATGAGGGGTTAATTGATTCAGTTCACTGAACTTCACTGAAAAATTTTACGGAAAGTATATTTTTTTATGAAGTTAACCCCTAAGAAAGTTTATAATTGATTGTTTATTTCGTTTTTATAATTCTCTGGCAGTCTAACTATTTTTTAAGCAATAATTATTTTTAATAATAAAGGCATACACACACACACACATTTTTATTGAATTTTATTTTATAATTTTTAGGATAAGTTTATAAACAAAACCCTAGATACAAAGTAAATAGAACTTATTTGGATTCTATTTTGTACTCTCCCTTTTAAAATATACAAGTTAATTATTAAGTTTATTTTAATTTTAAATATAATACTTCAACTTAATTTAGGACTGTTGAATTTCCTATGACAAAAAGCTAACTTAGGATAAGTGTATCTAAAAATAAAAGTTTTTGCCAATAAAAATTTACATAGATAGTAAGGAACAAGCTCATATCACATAATAACACGAGTTCGATTCTTATTATTATTATAAGGGCTTATTTGATAGGCGATCTCATAAGTATTCTGTAAGCGCTCTCTAAACCCTAAAACTGAGTCCTAACCTTAATAGGAGACTGATGCTGAACCCACTTAAATTTTTTTGTATAAAAAAAATAAAATTTTTCCTAACAATTATTTAAGATAACTATAAAGACTTGAACTCAGGACCATTATGAAGTTAGCACAGCTCTTTATAGGTTGAACTTTGTGCTTGTTGGTGGCCTTACTTCTTTTGAAAAGAGACCATACAGAAAAATGCTAGAACTCGACTAATTATGCCTATACAAATGAGGATTAATAGGCACAAATTCCAATCATGAAGATTATAGCCGCTTTCCTTAAGTAATCCACAACGAGTTATGAGCCAAACTCCATGATACCTGGAACATGTAAAAATAATTGATAATATCTGCATTATCTATAAGGACAGAATATTGATTTTAATGCAATCTTTTAAAAAGTTTGTCATTTGAGTATTCAATAAAAACTATAGAAAATGGCATCCATTATAACTTAACTCTAATATGACTAGTTTAGATTTGTAATGGAAGGAGGAACTGAACCGACCAATTCTAATAGAAATATATATAATTTATTCTCCAGCAGCCAAATATGTTAGTGGATTTGGATTGTTTGAACTGGAGCTTTTTGAAATTGGAGAAGTGACAAAATTTATACTACTCCTCTTATCCTTAATATATAATTTATTTAACTAATTTAATTAGATTAAATAAGTTAGTTAATATGAAGTATTTTTTCTTAAAAATACCCTAATCATCTTTTTTAACTCCCTCCCTCTCTTATTTGATTATTGTTGAGAGAGTATCAATAGGGATAATTTAGGAAAAATTAATGGATATAAGAAATATGTCTTAAATTTAAGACCAAGATTAATTCTCTAATTATATTATATATTAAAGATTGGAGGAGTACTTTATGTTCCTATTTCAAAGTACCAAGATTTCTCACGTAAATCAGGTCTTTCTTCAAGCATCTTTACAAGAAGGGGTGCAATTCCAGGAATCATCTATGAAAGAAAAACATATACCTCTCAGCATTTGCAATCACAAATGCTTGCAGAGCCCACTTAGAATAGCAGACATTAGCTATGCCCTTCAGAAAGTCACTATCCTTTTGTTTTGTTGCAATGAGCGTCAAAACAACCGGAAGAAGTACTGACCACTGCAAGAAATTAAAGAATTTACCTGTCAGAGGGAGAATTGAAAACGAAATGTTAAAGTGAAATTTTTATTGGCGAATTGATAATCTTCCTCAAGAATTTATTATTTAGACTTGGTTTCTGAAATTTGATAGACAAAAAGCAATATTTGGCAGACATGCAAGTATGTCATTATATTCTTCATGGGGATTATTCTGATAGGGTCAATGTTATTGTTGACATTTACAATTTGATCGGATTAAAGTCCTATAATTTTAAATCGTAATTTTTTGTCTTTATAATTTTATAAGGATTTGGTACAAGTTTAACTGTGTAATTTAAAACTGTTAAATATATGGACCAAAAACAAAATTCATATAAAAGTACATGATTTGAAACTATAGGGATTAGATATAAATATTAAATAAGTTTTGATTTTGGTCTCTATACTTAACGGCGTTAAGTCAGACCAAGTCTTTATTAAATTATAGGGATCTAAAAACTTTATTAAATTATAGGGATCCAAAAACTATGATTTGAAACTACAAGGACTAAAATCAAAATTTGATCACACTGTAAAGACTAACAATGGTATTAACGCTTTCTGATATATTTGTTATGATTGATTGGACAGATAACATTTTTGTGTACCAAATGAATGTATTGAAGAAATTTTCAACTATGGAGTGCGTCTCTGATACTTACAAGCTGGGCAGCACCAGGTTCAAAGAACATGGCCAAAGCATAAGCTATGCCAGTGACACAGTAAACAAGACAGAGAAGCACAATGTAGTTATCAGCAAAAGAAGATCTTGGATTAGTGAGAAAATAGAACATGGAGAGGTACACTAGAGGCTTGATGGCTGTATTAAATTGATCAATTGTGTCCTTTGACAGAAAATAAGCCAAGCTACTCATGCCGGAATTTCTCTCCCTCCAGTATATCACTTTATCCAGAGAAAAGGTTCTCAAGGCTGCTATTTTGCATAGAAGAGCTGAAATTAATGACAATAACATATCAGAATAACTCATGAGAATAACTGTGTTCAGTTGTACGATTGTACTTGCTAAAAAAAAATAGTATAAGGTATAATTCTCAGACTAAGATTATGAAACTTGATAAACTTACAGACAGCTATGACAGTGTATGTGTACCCAGCTGCACCAAACGTTTGTTCAGTCGTTTTTGAAAGCAATCCTAAGCAAGCTCCGGCAAGTAATAAAATCAGGTAATCCATAGCTTGAATTTTAGCTTCCCGTAGTCTCTGCTTACCAACCCTGAAATAATAGTGTCTGTAAGATGTAATTTACTGTCAATTAACAAAAGAAAAATATAGTTTCACCCAAAATTAATAAAGAGTATGGGCACCAAATTGAATAGGCTCATGCGCGCGAGCACACACACATATATATAGGCTTTTAATAATGCTAAGTTAATTATACATGATTCCTTTGAGTATTTATTAAATGTAAATATTCTTCAACGGTACGATCATTTAATGAGGAGAGAGATAGGCATAATGATAGGTCCCACCTATCAAGTGGAGCTAGCCTATCTGTTATGTCTATCTCTCTCTAAGCGCGTGACTTTGTGATTAGAGAGTCTTATATATGTGAATACAATTTCTTCATAATGAAAAAGATTCAACAACACCTTTCTAAACTCACTTGGGCTCATATTTAGACCAGACTAGATCAAGAGACTTGGTTACATTCAGATAGATAATAACTATAACTAACTACCTCTAAAAGAAACCACCAACTATAACAAACGATTAATTACTTCTTATTGTTTCTAACACTCGGAAGGTATGCCACTTTTTCTACCTATAACAGATCACAACATTGATTTATTCAGAAATGAAATAGATAAAAGAGATTATGGTATAATTTGCAGAGTGGGATGATGTCTACTAGTCTCCCTAAACTGTCACATGACTTCGTAGTACAGCTTCCATTTGGTTCAGAAAGAAAACAAATAGGGAGCAAGAAGAAAAGGAAAAAGACCATAAATAAAAGGTTTTAGTAGTGCTTTCCATTCCAGTTCTTCACACACACAGTGTAAACTTCCACTTAATTGCAGCATGATTGGAAAGTCAAACAAGAAATAGACCCAACATCAACAATCCTTTGACTTTTCTCATCCAAAACTTCCCCAGAACAAGAAAAGAATAAATAATTCAACCAGGAAATTGTAACGGTTCTGATAAAAATTAACACCTAAAAGAAGATTCAATAAATGAGCTAGAAAATGCAACTTCTGAGTCAAAAGGGGGGGGACTGGTTTCACTGGATGATTTACCTTATTAGGAAGTACTTAGATTGCTTAAACACACCAGGAGTTTTCCTGCTAGACAAATCCATGGACTTCGAATGATTATGTTTAATCTTTTCGCTCTGCAGTTCTACAATGTGTCTAACATCTTGCCATAATTCTCCAGCAAAGGTTTGTTGATGGCCAGAACCATTAGGAACCATTTCATTAGCAGCGTTTACACTTTGAGATGATACATCAAATTTAGATGCACTCTGCTGCATATCAAAAGGTACTGGGTAGTTATTATAAAGCATCCAACTAATTGGAAGCTCTCTATAGCTCATACCTGAGCTTCCACCAGGTACTGATATACCCTCCAGAATGTCAATGAAGTATTCTGGAGGATTGATCCGTTCTGGGATATTGATCCCTAGACCCGAAAAGTACTCTTCGACCTTCTTGACTGATCCATGATAGACGGTAAGACCACCTTTTGCCAGAAGAATTAAATCATCAAACATCTTGAACAAGGCATAGCTGAAGCATAAAGTTAAACCATCAATTAATCAGAAGGAGTTCCTTTTCCAAATGATGATAAGAAGAACACCAACAATAATAACAAATAACAGTATCCTTTTCCAAAAGTAAAGTAGCATCTAATATCCTAATCTTGTTTATGGTATTTCCAGTATCCTAATCTTATTTATAGTGCATTCAATATCTTAAACCATAAATAAAATTAAGACATTGGATGTAACTGAAAAATAATATCAGGAGGTGTTGAATGTAATAAGAAAAATATATTAGTGTGTTGGATGCACTATAAATAAGATTAGAGTACTATATGCTATATATTGGGAAATAATATTAGTGTGTTGGATCCAAATTAAAGCATGGACAATAAAATTTATGCTTACAATGAATCTCGTGTAATGCTCATTCAAGAATCCAGCAAGCACATCTAAAGCAGTATGGAAACCTAATATGATGCATATTTGGTTTGTGGCATCAAATAAAACCCAGCAACGAATGCCATTCCACAGAAAGGGAAGGCTTTACTAATGATGCAATCGTGGAATTAAAAGTTACCTGGGTTGGTGCACGACCATGCAAATGTTTACCCCCTCAAGAGCTTCACGTCTAAGTGCTCTAAGAAGGAGTTGAGACGATGCACTGTCCAAACCAGATGTGGGTTCATCCAAGATCAAAAGTGAAGGTTCCATGACCATCTCCAATCCAACATTTACACGTTTCCTTTGTCCTCCAGAGATTCCTCGCTTTTCCACAGTTCCAACCAAGGAATTTCTCACTGACTGAAGTCCCATGAATTCAATAACTCTTTCAACAACTAGAACTTTATCTGGTTTTGACAAGTCAGAGGATAGCCTACCACAGTATGATAGAGTCCAACATCAGTTTCAGGTGTACTCTAGGAGGAAAAGAATGAATAAGTGGTAGTTTATGAATTAGTTATTTTCAATATTATCCTAAGTTGTAGGTGGTTATTGGAAGTTACTAGAAATTCCATGTTATTAGAGATTGGAAGTTAATTTCAGTTATGCTGTCAAAACTATAAATATCACATTATGTATTTTGTCAACCATATCAATGAAGTAAAATTAAGTATATTTGTGTCTCTCCCTCTCTAGAATTTTAGATTTTGGTTCTAGAGTTACTCCCCTCTCTTTTCTACTCTTCCTCTTCTCTTTTTGCCCCTCTCTTATTTCTACTTCTATTTTCCAGATTCTCCTACTTCTAGGATTAGATTCTGATTCTAGAGGACTCTTGCCTCCTACAATCCTATTCTTTCTTTCTTCTATCTTCTTCTACCCAGTTTCTAACACAGTATTGAGATTTTTTTGAAAGGATATACAAACATAAACAATCTAACAGAAGCACATAAATAGTAGCACAATGTCCCATACTGCCATATATACCTGCACTGTGCACTGAACCAAAGGTTCTCTTCCACTGTTAGGTTTCCATGAACTATATCATCTTGTGGCACAAAGCCAATAATTTTCTTATAGGAGTGGATAGATTCATTCTTTCCATTTATAAAAATTGAACCAGTTGCAGTGCATCCATGTGCCTTCCCAGCTAGAGCTGAAAGAAATGTTGTCTTACCTGCACCTGAAGGACCCATGACAGCAGTAATTCGTCCAGGTTTAATTTTACCCGTAACACATCTCAATATATGCTTTCTTTGCGATTTCAAAGTGAGAGTCAAATCTTTGAAAGAAATCTCAATTAATGGCCTTTTTCTCTGCTGTTCACTACTGTTGATAGCCATTCTAATTACTCCTGAGAAGGTAAGATTCTTGTTTTCTTGTTGTTGCGCCTTCTCCTTTTCAAGTTGTGTATAAGCATACTTAAAAATTTGGGTTTGAGTATTCAATTGTTTCTCCTTGGGAATTTTCCTCCTGGTACTTCTTTCTTCACTTTCTACATTGGAGTTTTCATCATCATCTGGGTCATTTTCTATCATCTGCCTCAGGCTACTGCGTTCTTTTCTCATTTCATCTGGCCCAACCATGCATGAAGCGATAGAATTTGGTGGCAAAAATTCAACATCTGTTTCTGAAATTTCATGATCTAAAATTTGATGATGTTTCCCTGAGCGTGATGGAAGTTCCTTCTTATTATTACGAGAAAATGTGCTTGATAGTTGGGCTTGCAGCTCAATTGCATGCTTCTTAGCAGCATCTTTTGCAGATTGCCATCTTTGGCGTGCATTTGCAGTCTTTCTTGCACTTCTAGCTGCTGCTTCTCTGGATTCAGCCACTCGCCTTTCCCTGATTGCGAGAACTTGGTCAGAAAAGTTGTAGATAATGAGTAGCAAAGTACTCAAAGCAGCCTACATAAGCAGTGGGAGAGTGTCAACTTCTACCAACATGGTCTTGTGCAAGGTTTTAAGCTCATCTTTAAAAAACATCATACTATCTATATTTCTTAATATTAGAGATAATTGACTTTTTTTTTGATAGATTAGAGAAGATAAATAAATCAGTTAATTATGATAAAATCTAACTTTTCAAGATAAATTCATATTATTATTACATACTCTTCCTTAATCTACCCAAATTAGTTAACTAAATCTTTTATTAGTTATAATTAATTAATTTATTTAGTTTTCTTAATCTATCTAAAAAAGTCAACTAGTACTTATATATTAAGGATTAGAGGTTGTATCATACTACAATTTAGGATGTGAATTGAGCGGAAAAAAAGCTGCACAAAGAATTGGAAACTATCCAATCTTATATTTAGCATCACAGCTTAGAATCTAAAATTTAGCAGTTCTCCTTTAGGTAATCAATGGCTAATGAAAAGAAATGGTTAATTGTCTAAACGAAAGTTGAGTAATTCTGATTCTGAACCAACAACTTACAATGAGCATAATTCCATATGCATGCAGGTTTTGAGTTGCTGTGTTTGAATTACATGAACTCAACTTGAAGCATCCTACAAGATAATCAACGAAGGTGAGGAACCTGAGACTTGAATATAAAATTTTTGCACCAATGATTCACAATTCTTCTGGAATCTTACTTTTCTCAGATGTAGAACCCATCCTGCAATAATGCCTGAAATATGGAGAACATGAATAAAAAATCAGAATCATGGACACATGCAACATTAATTTTTTTCTTATATATTATTACAAATCAACATAAGGGCCTCTTCACCCATATCTGCCAAGACCCTTAGGGCATGTTTGGTGGGATGGAAGTGGGAGTTGAGAAGTGGGAGTGGAAGTGAAATCAAGCATTTTCCTTGGTATCATGGAACTCGGTTCTACTTTCACTTCCACTTTTAACATTTTGCGCAATTTCAGTTCCATCGAGAAAGTTGAAAACAGATATGGGTTCCATGAAAATAAAATATTTTAGACCATTTTACCAAAACTTATGAAATTCCTATACAATTTTACTCTTTCCCAAATAAAAACAAAGTGGCCTCTTCTTCCTCGACATGTTGCTCCTCACTGGCCATGGCTTCCTTCTTCACCCTCACCAATCTCGCTAACGCCATCCCTATAACTGACAAACACTGGTTATCCCGTCCTAACTTGTGGCGGCTTCGCTCTCTTTCCCCCTACTCACACCTCAATCCCCGTACCTAACTGTGGAGGTAACTAGTTCCTCTGTGCCATTGGCGACTATGCCGATCGCCTTGAGTGCAACAGTATTGGCAATGCAACTTCGGCGTCTCTAGCTCAGTTCAGCATCCACCATGGTGGGAACAACTATTCTTCCTATTGCTTCAGCTTCATGGACGACTTTAATAAATGGAGAGAAAGAGACAAAACAAAAGAGGAGGAAGAGAGGCAAGAAAGATGAGGGCAAATAAGTCTTCTTATTTTACTTTCATCCATTTTTTTTAAATATACATCAATTCCATACTCATTTCTAACCTACCAAACAAATTTTTAAAGTCTATTTCTAACCTAATTCTATTTATACTTCCAGATCCATTTCTATTTCCATTTTCACTTCCATAAAAAACTTTTACATCCTACCAAACATACCATACCGTTACTTCTTCCAAAATCGTTTTATAGCAGGTTATACAGAAGAACCAGGTTCTGAGACAAAAATAATACCCACTACTGCAATGGACTCTTTTGGTGGTTGTTGGACAGTATGATCCAGCCGAACAAAACATCTCACTACTGCTACTAAAATCGGCCCAAATATTTGCTCCTCCACATGTATGGTTCGGCTGATACGGAGGCAATTGGTAAAGATATCTGCAGTAATAAATAGATTAATATCAAACAGAGGATAATCAATAACACTGAAGGAAACAAAACTTGAGACCAATATTAGCACTCACGGTTCACATACACCAGTTGTTTTATTGAGTCTTGCAAGAGGGCAATAGGAACCTAGCGGGCAGGCTTCCAGAATAATGTTTCATATGCCACAAAGAAACATTTGAAGCATTAGAGAAAGCATCAAGCATATACGTCTCAATTTTTATTATTCTTGCATGTTATATCATTAGGCTTAAAAACATGGGAAAGTCTAGGTAGATAGTTGGTTAGCTATAAACTAGCCGATAACAATTTTATAGATAAATAAGTTAAATAAATTAGTTAATTATAATTAATATAAAAATTAGCCAATTAATTTAGATATATTAAAAAGTATATAATATAAATTTATTTTAAAAGGTTAATTGTGTCATAATTAATTGATTTATTTAATTTTTTTAATCTACCTAAAAAAATTAACTAATTTTATAATTAGGAATAGAAGAAATATTATTCAAGAATCTCTTCTCACACTCCCTTCTCCCTTCTCCTCCTCTCTTGATTCTCTTTCCCTTCTCTATTTCTCTCCCCTTCTCCCTCTCCCTCTCTTGTCTTCTCATCTCTACACAACAGGGGTATTAGAGCGAGTCATTAGATGTTGGTATATTGTCATGCAGAAGCAGTTTCCAGTCATTAGTAATGAAGATAGATCTCTATAAAATTCTCTTGTACTTACGTATCATGCAAGTGAGGCCATGAGGACAAAAGAAGCCCTCACAACATGCTTGGCAACTTGTAGTTCTTGCAGGTATCTCCTTTGAATTCTGAAGGTCAACCTGCTGTTGTGGGGCAACACTACAAGCCCATCCTGGCTCGCAACCAGAGACCCATGAGGTTAAATTACAGTTCTTGTTAGGATTTAGGAAATTGGCACTTGTTGAACTTTTAAAGAAACTATTAAAGTAAAATCTCATCTCCGCTGTTGTACACAAGCGTTTTGTGATATCACCTGCAAAACCATCAGATTAAACGTGAAATAGATTTCCCTGTTAAAAACGGAAATACAGAGAATTGATGTTACTCAATTTTCTCTATTTAAATTTAGCAAGAAACAATAACTGCTTTATCTTATCTGATCCAATGTATCCCAGAACTTCCCTCCAAGCAAGCAGTGACATTCTGAGACTTACCTTTGGTTTTTCTAATGCAAGAACTCAAGAAATCCAAATTTGAAGAGAAGTTAAATGCTTGGTTCCACTCAGTTTCCCTAAAATAAGAAAATTGCGTTTCACGCTCAAATCCATATATACAAAATAAAAAGATAAAATTACCTTAACAAAAAGTTTTTTTTTTTTTTCAATTGGTACATGGACACAACGGAACTACAAGGCTGGACTTGCAGAGAATTTAATCCTCTCGTATCTTGCATATTGAAATTAAGTTGCTTTCTTATTATTTTCTTCTTTTTTTCCTGTTTTCAATATTTCCCCTAAAGTTGCAAAGAAGTCATGGATGCAAGAAAAAGTAAAAGAAAAAAAAATGAAGAGAAGCTATGTTATATAAAGTAATTGATATATTTAGAATATAAATAAAAGGATCTACATTAATAATTAATATTAATAATTATCTATAAAACACCTGAAGTTTATAAAAATAATTTTCATTGTGTCATAATTTTTTTTAAAATGCATCAGACTCTGTATATTATTCTCTAATTCTATTTATAAGTTATTCTGAGTATATTTCGCACAATAACAATAACAAGTTTTATCTTATTAAATGGGATCGATTACATAGATCATACGACGTCATTGTACTCTATTGAAAACTAAATCCTTAGGTAAGTTATTGACCAGGAGATTACGTTCAATGACCTCTTTGAACATTTTCTTTGGTATTCCTCTCCTCCTTTTAACCGGTATACATACTATTGGCACATTATAAAAAAAATCTTAAATTTTATTAATTCTACATTCTAATTTTATCTATATTTAAACAAATGGTTATCTTGATTCATTAGAATTTGGATTGGTAAAAAAAATTTTTATTGAGCTACGTGCTTACTTAAAAAGGAATAAACTTCAATTCTAAGAAATCATATCTTATATTTACTTGGAAACAGAAGCTTTTTGAAAGAAATTATTCCCAGATGGAACTTTAATATATTAATTTAGAATATTTATATTATAAATTCTAAATAGATTTTTATATTTTATTTAGAATTAAAAAAGAAAAAGAAATAATAATAAAAAAGAAAGCCAATTATCAATTCAATCTAACTAATATTAAATAAATACTGGAGTGGTAATATACTTTTTGGAAGGTTGGCTAGAGATTTATTGTAAAAACACTAGTCCTGCTCAGTTCATGAAGATAATACTGCAATCTTGTTTTATTCCATGTATTTTTATCATTATGCACGTAAAAGAGGAGTCACATGAGATGAAAATCTCACGTACAGTTCTAGAACGGAGATTCTTTGAACTGAATGACAATCGGATGTTCTATATTTAATATATATTATATTTTATCATAATAAAACTAATCCTTTAATAAATAAAAAGTAAAATTATAAGGTAGAAAAAAGGGTTAAAATTTTACGTTGATTCGTATGAAAAATTTCATCTTCCCTCTACCCTCTATAAATATAGTAACAGAGGAGTAAATCATAAATCTTCTGGGATGAGCTCATTCATAAATATGATAAAGATATATAGAGATTAAAATGAGATAAATTATATATGCTAATAAAATACTTGGTTTCATTACATAATTAAAAGAAGCTTTCAGGAAGAACTGCATTGAAAAAATTTCTTCTGATGATGATGATAAAGAAGTAGAATAGCCGGGCACACACCACGGCTAGAAAAAACGAAAGAGACTCACGGATCTTTGATGCAGAAACTGGAGCGATGGCCGATTTCGCGACTGAGAAGGGAGGTGAGATTGGAAATTCGAGAGTACAAAAGCTGCGTAACGAGGGGAAGAACAGCTGGATTGTGGATTTGGTCGTCGTAGTCATTGGCGGCGACGTCTTGGCAACTTATCACATTGAAGAAGCTTATTAATGGCGCCACAATTCCTAACCAAATGAATATCGCCAACAGTCTCTTCGAGCTCTGTTTAGGCTTGCACATGATGATACTGAACGGAGAGTGTGAAATGAATAAAGGAGAAATGGAGCTTGAGTACTGAGAGATTTTCTCAAGGAAATGAGATGAGATGGGGAAGAAGATGAATATTTTTGAAGGGGAAAGAGGAAGTTAGTGGTGGGACCCACCAAGAAGGAGGCCAGCACGTTCGAACGAGTAACCATTAATCACGCCATGCAGCCATTATGTTACTTCCACGCCTGCTTTCAGTCTACGCCTTTCCTTTGCATGCACTAAAGTAATCATTTTTTAAATTTTTTATTTAAATAAATCAATCATCCAAGCGATTATATTTTCATCATCGTAATATGAATCCGAAAACTGGTAAACTTGTCCTTTGATCTGGATAAGAATTTTCGACAGGTTAATTGGAAAATTTTGTTTCCCCTTTTGTTAAGCCCATACATTTTTTTGATATAGAAAAGTATCCACACTTTAAAATAGAATTTACTCGATATCACTTAAGAGAGGTCTCGAGTTTGAGTTTTGGCGTATATAAAAAATTTCTATTGGGAGATTTACCTACTATAGCCAGGTACACGACGCGGGTCAGATCCGGATATAGTCAGGGCAAAGCTCCGGTGAACCAGGTGAACAAAAAAAAAAATAGAATTTAAATTTGTATTATCTTTTTTATGAGAGTAAATTTGACATTTATTATTTTAACCAACAATTTATTGATAATATTCATACATTTTGTATTTTTTAAAAAACAAAAATGAGTAAATTCCATTGACTATGAGTTACTAGAAAAATGTAAATTATTTATCTGAAAATTCCTAAAATTATAACTATTGTAAATAATTACTCTATTAAGAATTAAGTTTTGAACATTATTGTAGCATAACATTTTCAATATGATTATATATAGAATGTGCAATAATTTGCTCATTTATATAATTTATAATGAAAGACGTATTTAAATTTTAAGCTAACATTAGAAGATTGACTTACTTCCATAATCAAGTCAATCGTTCATTTTCTTTTTCAAATGTCAAAAGATTCTAAATTAATACACTCAACTTTATTTCAACAACTACATTCTCAACAACTTTAAAACTCAATTTTATATTAATATAATACAATACAATACATTTAAAATTTAAAAAAAATATATCCTTAGACATGTCCAAACTAATAAAGAGGCCTACAATACACTTCTTTCAAAACAACAAAAAATTACTAAACTTGAAGCTTTGCATATACATATGTATTTAATAATATGAAGTTTTCATAGCACTTGTACCCTCAATTTTCTAGGAACAAGATATATAACAAGGATCTTTATCTCATTAACTGAAGTCTTACATGGATCAGATGATATTGTTATACTCTATCCACAATAAAATCTAAGAAAAATATATACATACAAAAAATACGGCAATTACGTGTAGCCAAAAAAAAACAAAACAAAGAATTCCCTAAGTATACACAACTAGATACAGATGAACTATGCCAAAATCATTGAACTTTACTTCCTTCGAAAGATTAACATAGAGAAGAATGCAATTGCACCACTAACAACTCCAACAAGGATGAGTATTGATAAGCACAAACTCCAACCACAACGAGTTATGAGCCCCACTTTATCATACCTGCAAGGTAACAGTAAACATCATATCAGTTTATAAATAAACCCTTAAAAGTTAAAACAAACTTCAGCTCAATAATATTCATGACTTATGAATAGTGTGAATTACAGTTGTTCTATAATATTGGCTCATAGCAGTTTATGCCTTATGCAATTGTTGTTAATACAATTCAATTATTGTTCTAAAATACTGATTAATGCTTTATTTCTGGTATTACAATCATAGGTATCCTTAGATTTGAACTAAAATTAGATTCTAAATATAAGACTTTTATCCATTTTGTCTTTAAAATTTATAATTTTTTCCCCTAAACTTACTCTATTGATTGCCTATATTAAGGGGATTTTCCGTTAAGGGAGAGTCCCCCATATAAATGATTAGAAGAGGTACTTTAAGGAAATCAATACAATATTTTTTTACAAATAACTAATTTAACTAATTTTCTTAATCCCTGCAAATTAATTATCTAGTTCCTATATTTAGGACCTAATAGAATAGTAACTACTATTCCTGGACCATATTTAGGTTATCTATGGATGGGGGATGATGGGCAGGAAAGGACGCGAAGGCTTCATTGAAATATTTTCTTTGTTTGGTACTAACCAATAAGGATAATAAAACGTTATGTAATTAAAATTTCACTATCCCTCTCTGTCTCCATTTTCTTTAATTCAAAAACTCAATAGCATTTTAATTGAACCCAGATTGACGAAGAGAGATGTAACCTCTTCTTACCAACTGATTTAACTCCCTTGTAATTTGAGTAAAAGGTGAGTAAAAGGTGCAGATTGTGCATTACTTGAATGGTAATTCATGCATACCTTTCAGCATTAGCAATTACAAATGCCTGCAGAGCCCATTTGGTGTAGCACAAGTCAGATATGCGCTTCATAAATTCACTGTCTCTAGGTTGCGTGGCGACAAGAGTCAAAACAACTGGGAGAGGTACTGACCACTGCAAATTGATGTAAGATAGAAACATATATATATATAGAAAAGACAGGATGATGGAAACAAAATAGTGACATTTTCTCCTCTATGATAAATGACTAGCCTAACATGTCCCCTCAGACAAAGTCCATTAGGTTCTTTTTTACCGCTAAATCAGGCTTGAATCTTTACCAATAACAAGCTTGCTATATCTTTTGCTAAACATAATTTTAATCAAGAACTATTTTAACCAGAAGCTGAGTGAAGTCACAAGTATGGGGTTATTTTAACAACACATGTTAAATATTATAAGAAAACTATTCATGAGCCTTCACTTGATGATTTAAGATTTTGAGTTGAAGTGGTCCCTTGACAAAACTTACCAACTGAGAAGCTCCATGTTCAAAGACAATGGCCAACCGCCAACGCATAACCCATGCAAGTCACACAGTACACGAGGCAGAGTAGCACAGTGTAATTGGCGACAAAAGTAGATCTCGGGTTAGTGAAGAAAAAGAACATAGATAGAAACACTGCAGGCTTGATCACTGTATTTAAATGGTAAATTGTGTCCCTAGAGAGAAAATAAGACAGGCTGCTCATGCCTGAAGCACTCTCCCTCCAGTATTGTAATTTCTCCAGAGAGAATGATCTCAAAGCTTGCTATTTTGCATAGAAGAGCTGAAAGCAACAAATGTAACAATGTGAGAAAATTTCCCCCCTTTTTGATTGAGAAATTTAATAAGATAAAAGAGTATGAAAACTTAATTAAAAACTTTTAACCCTGCTTCTCCAATTTTTTTAAATCCAACTCAGAAAAATTTCCCCTCCCCTCCAAATCCCTCATACCAAACAGCCCTTAGTGTCAATGTAAATGTAGATTTTCCTAAAAATCCTCCTTGAGGTTCAGACATAGAGTTGATTTTAAATCTCATCATGGTTGGTCCAGGATTTTAAGAACCAATCGTACCTGGTTAATTTCTAGGAATCAAATTCCGCACAAAAAGTCAACTCAGCTTATATATCATCAGCAAAATGATATAAAAGGAAAAATAGTGGATAGGATATCCATAATACCTACAAACAGCAATCACTCTGTATGTGTATCCTGCTGCACCAAGGTTTTGATCCCTCATTTTGATAACTGATCCTAGGCAGGCTCCAGCAAGTAATAAAATCAGATAGTCTATTGCTTGCACTTCGGCATCCCTAAGTCGCTGCTTCGCAACCCTGTAATGGGAAGTGCAGGGAGAAGATAAAATTATTCACAATGAACAGAAAAGTTTTCAGAAAGGATATATTATGAATATGTCAATATATCATAGGGTTTCAACCGCTAACCCCGCCATGAAGTACTTCCAACACATGACATGTATATAAATTAGTTTAAAAAAAATTGAATAACTTGAAGAATTTAAATAATGTACTTCAACAACTTTTTACAAGTAAATTGTATGATGCTTAGAATCTAGAGTGACATAAGCTGTGTTTTCTTATGCAATAAGACTTTTTTTGAAAAATTAAGATTAGACCAAATATTGTCAACATACGTAAGACTTGAGTGATGGTTTAGAAATAACATATACATTTATGTTGTTACTTGAAAGGAAGTACTTATATTGCCAGAACAGACCAGGAGTTCTCCGATTTGATAAATCATTGGACTTCAAAAAGTTTAGCCTTAACTTCTCTTGATGCATCTCTATGTTACCCTTCACATCTTTCCGTAACTCTCCAGTGAAGGATCGTTCCTCATTAACAGTATCATCATTATGTGATTCATTAATTGGATTTAGAAGCCTGGATGATATGTTACTCTTTTGCATATCAAGAGGTACTGAGTAACAATTATGAAGCATCCATCTAACCGCGAGCTCGTCATACTCCACTCCTGAGCTTCCCCTAGGTTTTATCACTCCTTCCAAAATGTCAATAAAGTAGTCGGGAGGGTTAATGGGCTCAGGAATAAAGATCCCGAGGACTGAAAAGTATTCTTCAACTCTATTGACAGGTCCATGGTAGACGGTAAGAACGCCTTTTGCCAGGAGTACCAGATCATCAAACATCTGGAATAATGTATGGCTGAAGAAGAAAGCTTAAATGTTAGTAAATGGGCGAAGAATTAAAAATCACTAAGATGACATGAATGATGGATAATTGAAGTATCAATATGACACGTGGTTGGCTCTATCGGCAAAATTTAACAACCCACTAATATAAGTTTCAGGATAGGGATCGGATTAAAATTATAAAAACTACAAGGACTTACTGATATTTAATCTATGGAAGCCAAATTCAAAACTGAACAAAACTTTGGGGACCAGTAGGGTAATTCAACCAAAAAAATTAAGTTCATTTAATGCAGACAACAGATCTGCTAAATGAAATTCAGGTAATATAACAAATCAACATAATGCAGTAGCAATTCTGTATATTGCAAAGAGTTCACTCCTGAACAAACAGAATTTTCAAAACATTGTCATATCGGAGTTTTTAACAAAATAAGACAGAAGGACAATTTTTACATTATGCAGAGTTGTGAACACGAAAGTTACCTAGGTTGGTGAACTACCACGCAGACATAAGAGCTTCACGTCGAAGTGCTCTAAGAAGTAACTGAGATGATGCACTATCCAAGCCTGATGTGGGTTCATCCAGGATTAGTAATGAGGGTTCCATAACCATTTCCAATCTAACATTCACTCGCTTCCTTTGGCCTCCAGATATCCCTCACTGTTCTACTGTTCCAACCAGGGAATTTCGCAGAGTGAAGTCCCAGGAATTCAATAACTCTTTCAACAACCACTTCTTTATCCGCTTTCGAGGATTCAGCAGAGAGGCTGTTTTATTATTGAGATAAAGAAAAATAAACATTTAGCTAGAGAAATGGACTGACAAATCATGCATTAACTGAAATTCCAAGAAGGAAAAGCAGAGCAAACAATATTGAATCTTAAGATCGGTAATTAAATCAATGACCTGAAGCCTACTTGATTTAGACAGGTCTGTGTTTATTAGAGGTATGCACAGAAAAGTTATGGTATTGATCATTAATTTCCTGTGGCCTTTTTTTCTTTCAAATTTTGTCAGTTATGACAATGTTGGTCACCATGGGGCCTGGGGGAATGGCATGTCAGTTTTGGGGCTTCCAAAAATAAAAGTCCCCAAAGGCATGGAGTCAGTTAAGGCTGTGGCCAGCATCAACTAAGGTGTTTTGGGGGCTTGCACCACGCACCATTGATAACACTGCTGACAATTTGATAAACCATCACATCAGCTCCAAATCCATTCTTAAATTTACTACAATATTCTTAATCAAGATTTCAGAAGTGATGTATATATTTTATAGACCTGAGATGGATAAGCAAGAATAGCCTCTCCTCAAGTGGGGTATAACATTAGAAATCTTCTATACCTAATGTCAGTAAAGATCTAAGAATAATTATGAAAGTTTCCACGCTCTTCACCAGTAAATGTCCTGCTCTATCATTTCAAAGGACATTTACACAACAATAAGATCTCTAGAATGAAGAATATACGCATGCACGAGTGTACACAACTTAGAGCTATTAAATGCATAACCATGCGCCCTTACCTGCAATTTGCATTGAACCAGAGATTTTCTTACTGTCAAGTTTCCATGAACGGTATTATCTTGGGGCACAAAACCAATAATTTTCTTATAAGAGTGGATTGATTCATTCCTTCCATTTATTAATATTAAATCACTCTTCTTGCATCCAAGTGCTTTTCCTGCAATTGCTGAAAGAAACGTTGTTTTACCAGCCCCTGAAGGACCCATGACAGCAGTAATATGACCTGGTTCTATGTTGCCAGCAACACATCGCAATCTATACTTGCTTTGTGATTTTAAAATAAGACTCAGATCTTTGAAAGAAATCTCAATCAGAGGTCTTTTTTTTTGTCACTGTTGGAAGCCATCCTAATCACTCCTGAGAAGGTAAGATTCTTGTATTCTTGTTGCTGAGCCTTCTCTTTCTCAAGCTGAGAATATGCATGCCTGAATATCTTGCTACGTGTATGTAGTTTTTTACCATTGGAATTATTTGCAGTGAAAACCCCATGTCCATCTTCCATATCAAACTCATTATGAACAACACGTTCATTTTCAATTTCGTGCACAGTTTGTATCTGATTTCTGGAATCCAAAGTTGCTCTTGCAGTGTTATAAGGTAAGGGTGATAACAAATCATCATCTGCCTCAGGTATCACTTGATTTAAAATCTGAAGTTCTTCTGAGTGAGCTCCATTCTTTTGGTGAGAAAATGAGAAAGACAACTGAGATTGAAGCCTGCTAGCATGCTTCATAACAGCATCTTTCCACCTTATACGTTCTTGTGCTGAGCTCTTTACACTTCTAGCAGATGCATCTCTTGATTTGGCTTGCCGTCTTTCCCTAATTGAGAGGACTTGATCAGAGCAGCTGTAAATAATGAGTAGCAAAGTACTCAAACCAACCTGCATAAGCAGTTGAACAATGTCAGCTTCCATTGATATGCTCCTTTTCATGAGGATCTGAGTAAAGATTTTCTTATTGCACCAAAGGTTTGGAGGTGATCAACTTACTATTAACATAATTCCATATACATGAAGGTTCTGACTTTCAGTGCCTGCTTTACATGATACCAAATTGTAGCAGCCTGCAAGGTTATCAGTGAACACCATATGCATGTGCATGAAGGAAAGAATTCAAATTAGCACAACTTACATATGAACTAATTCAAAGTAGTCATTTAAACTTACGTTCCTCAGATGTGGACCCCATCCTGCAGTAACGTCTGAGATATCACCAGAAAAAAAAAAAAGAAAGACATCAGAGTAATGAAAATGAAGGAGAAATTTTTCCGAAAACTCATCAAAGCAGACTAGAGTACATAAAAAATAATCAAATCTTCAGGACCATTTAGGCAATACAAAACGGGGAAGACACTTCTCTACCCACTTTCATGCGTAAAGAATCTGCTTTGGCAAGGCAAGAGAGCAGAATAATGATATGCTGGTCCAAACTTCTTCCACAACATGTCATACTATGAGACTGTAACTGGCAGTGTCAATTAACTTTGCCAATAAATAGTAACCAACTGTCCAGGAAAAGGGCAATACCATTACTGCAAGCGATTGTTTTGGTCGTTGATGGACAATAGGATCCTGCTGGACGAAATACTTATTCACTGTCACAAGAACAAGGATGAGGTCAATATGATAATTCATATAGCTTGCCTGGGATGGATTATGAAGGGTGGACTAACATTAACTATAGCCTATCAATGTGCAGTGTTAAACCATGACATTAACAGCATCATTCTTTCAAGACTAACGGTTTATTATATTTGATTTTCCAAATAAAAGAAAACATATTATTTTAAACTTACCCGTAACAAAAAGATCTTAAAACCTTAAATTCTTCCGTCTCTTAATGACACGTTATGCCATTCCGAAAATAACTCTACCACTAGACCCACTACTTATCATTCGACTTGTAAATGGCCCGAAACAAGAATTGGGAAGGGGGTAAAAGCTGGAAGATATGTTATTCTCTGTGCCTTATTCTTAGAAATAGAAATTAACATACGCAAGAATTGACATTTCCTTTCCAAGTATAACTGCGCATAGTCTCATACCTTAAGTTTTCTGAATGCAAGAAGTCAAGAAGCTCAAATCAGACGAAAAGTTAAATGCTTTGTTCCACTCAGCTTCACTAAAATAGCAAAACAAGGATTCAGAACGAAGTTTAGTGGCATCTGACGTGAAGATAATATAACCATTAAGTGCCTATCTGTCACTAAAACATGCAGGGCAAAGCAACATACCATTTGAAGAAGTCATAACACCACATGTTAAGGACAATTTGATACTTAATGGCCACTTACTGTTATGACTCAAGAACCATTACGTGAGAATTATATAGAAAACAATATGATCTTAAGAAGATTGAACCAAAGATATTCAACATCATGGAGCCAAAATATCAGCTCATTCTGTTATTAAAAAAACTATATGACAAAAACCATGCAAAAAATACAGAGATAAATTGATTGATGAAGCACTCACGGGTCTTTGATGCAGAAGCTGGACTGGCTTTTGATTTCCTGGCTGAGATCTTTTGTAAAGAGTGGAGAGCTGGGCATTCACAATCTGTGTCATAAAAGGAAGAACACCAGAAGCATCACCGAATGGATTGGAGCCACTGTTAACTTGGCACCGGACCAAACTCAAGGAGCTCAAAATCACAATGGCTAACCATGACCATAGCATTCTGCAGCCAAACCTAGAAGAAGCAGCCTTAAGACTCGTTTTGGACATTTCAACGCAGAAGGGAATTGAATTCTCGGGATCAGTTCATCAGGGAGTAGAAGCAGTAATGTTTGGGGATTCTGAAAGATTTGAACTTTGAATTTAAAATCGAAAATCCCGAGATTGTAGCTTGGAGACAAGCAGAAACGAGTAAGACCAGAATACGGTTTTGGGGACGATTTGTGTATTTGACCCAAGTGTCAGAGTAGGTCCCACGAGAGAGAGAAGCAGCCAATAAGTATTTTCCCAAACGACGGCCAAAACCAGAAGAGAGAAAACTTGTTCAGCTTGATTGTAAAGTGTCAGACGATTTCACAAAAATTAGTTATAATGTTGGCAGACGGGGATTGAGAGTGTGTTTTGACATCTTCCACTCTTTTTAACGGATAAAAAACAGGAAATTAGCCACACGTGTCGTAAATTACTAACTGATTCAATTTCATTCCATGCACTGGCATTTGCAAAACTGTTAATTAAATACATTTCAGAACCTAATATTGTGATTGACAGATAATTTGTATTTATTATTTTAGATGTATTTTGTAAGAAAGAAATAATTCTTGTAAACATAACTGGACAAATGATATAATGTGATTTTAATAGTTACTGTCATGATTATCATTCATTGATATGCAGTTAATTACAATCACTAGCGTTGGCCAAAAAAAAAAAAAAAACTAATAATAATCACTCCGGATTGCATTGGAGAAGCATTTTTTTTTAAAACTCAACCTTACCAAAGGAAAGGAGTTGCCAAGGATACACGTTTCTCATTTGCCCATTAATCAAGTTTATTTCCGATAATATTTTAAATAAAATTATTTTTATTAAACAAATTTTTATTTTTATAACAAAAATACTAATTCACACACTAATTAATGTTTTAAAAAATTTAAATAATTTGAGTAATGCAAATTTCTTGAAATTACTTAATGAATAAATTGAGAGTTATAAGACCTAGGTAAGTTTCTAACCTCTCTTAAAAAATATAATTTTCAATATTTAAATTTATAATCTCTTTTTTATAAAAAAATTTATTGGTATAATGGAATACAATATTAATTACTCCTTAATATAACAGTTAATTAAGAATTAAATTTAGTCTTAAATATAAGATCTTAATTAACTTTATTTCTTAAATTTATAATTTTTTTCTAAAACATACTTATTGATTATACATATTAAAATATTTTTATCTAAAAGTAGTCATGATAAAAGATAATATTTTAAAAAAATAAAATCATATTTCTTATAAATAACTACTATAACTAACTTTTTTTAATATGCCTAAATTAGTTATCTAACACTTAATTACATAGATAGTGAATGGATTGAATGGTAGGAGACATTACAATGATAGTGATGCATCAATCAGGTCATGAAATTCATTAGACAAAGCCAAATAATCTTAATTCAAGCAGAGTATCTCTTCCTGGGGAAAAATCACAAAGGACTAAAAATATATTAAGCCTACTATATTTACTGTTCATCTATAAATATAAATCAATGCTAACAATACAATAATATGTAAGTATTATTCCTTCACTTGAAAACTAACATCTTAACTCACAAGAAAAGAAAAGACCTAAAACAATAAAATACCCAAGGAACATGAGTCATACAAATAAGTGATAATTATTGACAGGAGACCGCCTCAAGATTGCAGTATATTTACATAATACATTAAGATGAAACTTCTTCAAAGCCTGATCTGATCTCTTTACTGCAATTGACACCATTTACACTTGTTTTTTGCTTTACAGACTATGGACCTCATCACATATATATATACTCTCAAAAAGACTAAATAATTGGCATGACTTCTAATGATCTTGAACTTACAGAGTGAACTCACTCTCTCCCTTCAGAGTTTTTGCAGAAAAATAGCTTAAGCTTATTTCAATGGCCCAGCTGAGTGTGTTTATCTACAAGGCTTTAAAAATCTCCAAGTTAAGGTTTGCAGTAGGAACTCACTAATCAACATCCGTGTTAACTGTACAAAAAGGATGTTCTTTATTAGGTGGCATTTGTCTTCCTCCACAAGGATGCCAGAAGAAGTCGACTAGGCCAACAAACCGATGCGCCTTTCTGCAAACAAGGGGTTTATGAGTAACTTTGTAAACAATCATGGATAACAACAATAAAAAGACTTATCCCACTAGGTGAGAGTAGGGCTGGCTACATAAATCGAATGACGCATGGCGCATGGCTTACCTCCAGTGGTTATAAGCTTCTCGACACGAGAAACAATATGTTTACCATAAGTGTACCGCTTGAGGGCATTTAGATGAACCTTAATCCGAGAAAGAATCAAGGCAAGACTTTGATCATCGCATGTCTCAAGAACCTTTTGCACAACATAATTTCCAAAAGGATCTTTCATCATAGCCTGCAATTTGCATGGTACATTAAGCAACTGTAATTCGATGAATGTACAAACTAGCATTGTAATTTGAGACTGGAATTTTTAGCAAAAACAGGAATTCCAAAACAGGTTCCTCTCTTAGAGAATTTTAGCAATGCACTGGTTTACAAAATATTGCAACAGACCTCAAGGGTAGCAAGAAGAAATAAGAGATTAAAGAACTTAGAGCAGTTTGTGTTGGCAAATGATAATATTCCAATTGGTATAACCAAAGTACGGTGGGTCAACAATGTCCAAAATTTAAGGAATTAAACAAAGTGGGACAGAGGACTAACGCCAGCTTCATGAGTGCATATTCAGAATAAGTAGGAGAAACAACAATAACATAAATTATGTTTTAATCTCGTCTGTTGATTCTAAACAAAAAAAAAAAAAAACTGAATCCAGAGTTCAGTAAAAATTTGCGCAAAGCTAATTCAAAAAGAAGGTGGGCAAACCTGTAAAGGCTCATTCTCATCAGTGGTACCAAGCATTTCATTCACCAAAATTTGACGCTCCTCAGGACTGCCAAAAGTCAAGCACTTCTCAACAACATTCGAAGCAAATTTCTGCTGGCTCATCTTCACAATTTGCCCAGCAAGCTTGGTGATGACAGCAGATCGTTCATGCGGTTTTCCATGTCGCAGGACATGCTACCAAATAAAGGTAGGGTAAAGGTGCAACAAGAGAATAAATGAAAAGTAAAAATAATATAAGTATGTTATTAAACACACCTAGTGAAGCAGGTAAATTTTTTTTCCCCAAACACTCAAAAGGTACAAAGAAATTGGTATCTATTGAGGAGAAAATGATAAAAAATCGTTTACGTGGTTCAGTATGTACAAAAAAGGCTGTTGGAGATGCTTGTGAAGAGGGTTTAACAAACAATTTTGAGTTCTATAAAAAAAGCTAGACGAAGACAAAAAATAATACTCAAATAAGTTATTGAACAAAACTCTTAGTAAACAATATATCCAGAGGTTTGTTTGTGTTGACAAAAATAATGGTGATCCATGTAGCTAATCTCACCTAATGGGACAATGTTTTTTGTTGTTGTTGTAAACTCTCAAAAGGTACAATACCTGTTTTATTTTTTGGGAAAATTAATTTTTAAATTATCTTGATGGATGCCATTTTCTTAACAGGTGATGATGATGTTGAACTAATATATTTATAAAATAAATTATCTGGTTTGCTTGAAATAAAAGATCTTCGCCAGTTGAATGGCCCATATATCTTGTGAAGCACTGGGATTGAATACAGACTTGAAGAATTAAGGATTCACAACCTATGAAAATCTACTGTCTCAATAAAGCGGCTATTTCCATTGCCCATTAACTAGTCCTCCATGACATAACCAAACATGTTAAAGCAGATAAGCAATTCATTAATGAAGATAGAAAGTAAATTGCAGACCTGAATAACATAATTTCCATATTGATCTTGTGCTAAATTGCAGACACATTGCATGATTTCATCCATAACAATTTGTTGAGTATTTGGATCATTACAATGCTCCAGAACCCTCTGTTAAGAGTTGTGAAAACGTTAAACCGTCAACAAGGAAAAATTTTTATAACTGTCCCCGCATAGATAAATTCCATACAGCAATGTCTAACCTGAATAACACGACACCCATATGGATGGGTAGAAAGCGCCACAACTTGCCCATAGAAAGATGAGATGATAAACTGAATTCGATCTTGAGGAGCACACTCTATACACTTTTGAATAACATGGTTACCATTTTGATCCCGTACACATTTCATTACTGCACCGTCAAGCTCTGAAACCATTTGAGTTTGCTGGTCAACGTCAACCACCTCCAATGCCTGTGGATGATTTTCTAAAAAATTTTTAGTTATATGAAAAGAAAGAAATTATGGTCTCAGCATAAAGCCATAAACAAGAGAAATTAATACACAATGAGGAGAGATTGGCGTGCACCAAAAAGAATTCTGCTTGTGATTATATTCTGACCTTCAATGGAAATAATTCCATTATATGTTCATATTGTTACACAATAAGAACAGACAAATTTTGTAATAGGAAAGGCATGCAAGGAAAGTTCATAACTTGCTGAAATTACAAATTTAAGTTCACATTTTCTCTGTCACGCATACAGCCTTGATACAATGAGTATTTATCATAATCCACAGAGAAACCTATAAAATTTAATCAACTCTTTTTTTGACCCTAAGCCTAATATTCAAGTACATTTAGTACATAACGTAATTATGGAATGACAATGTGACATTTATTGGCCACATAAAGATATGTAACAAGCAAGCCTACATATTTCAGTACAGCAGAAAGCAGAGGGTATAATATAAATGTATCTCAATTTATGCATTATTTTCTCATCGAAGAAAAAGGTCACTGTGTATCAACGGAATGGACACTGAACAGAAATTACTTAATGATGTTCACTAAAGAGGTCACCTACATTATAAACAAATCACCAAAGTCTCGCAAGTCAAGAAAGAACATGATGTAAAAACATCAAAGAAATGAAACGTTCATGTCAAGCATGATGCATATAAAGAGGGATTAATGATAAAATAAAAGTCACAGAAGTTACCTTCTGAATCACTCGGCAACCATACATTTGCAGACTGAGGGGTAAAACGTGACTTGTAAGTTGACTGACTAACTCGATCCTTTGGCTTTCTGTACCATGCTCAAAAAACTGCAAATCCAAGCATCACATTTAAGATTAACTTCTTAAATAACAAGCATCAACATGACCACAGCAAAAGAAACTGATTATACTTTCTGTATAACATAGTTCCCAAAGACATCAGTCATCAAGGTACGAGCGTGAGGAATTATCTCAGGAAATATCTTCATCTTTTCTTCTGCTGAGGCTGTTTCTAATTTCTGCTGAATAAAGCGACTCCCATACTGATCAGTACTGCATTATGGTATTGATTATCAATTCATACTTCCAAAGCCATATCAATAGAAGAGAAGCCCACAGAAGTGTAGGGTCCATACCTGAATTGAACCACGTGACCAACAATATCTGAAAGTTCAAAAGATCTAGCCTTGTTCTTGAACTCATCTAGTAAGGAGGATACAAATCTACCCTCCATGCTATTGCCAATATCTCTATGACATGACCCAGTAGAAACTCCTATTGAACTCTTCACCACAGAATCCAATTGTGATGCACTTGCATTCTCAAACAGTGGATTTCCAGATCCACGAGAAGGAAGTAAGGAATTTGCAATCTGCTTTCCTGAGTATGGTATGCCAAGACCACATGGTTGATTCCCATAGAACCCATAATTAAGAAACCCAGATTTGGCAAGAAGTGAAAGTTCATACTGTTGCTTTTGTTGAGAAAGAAGTGCCTCAAGGTATGCTTTCTGAAGTCCCTCAAAGTCTCCAGGTGACATAACAGAGAAATTTCTTACTTGAGGAAGATCACCAGGACCATGCATCAAGTAATCAGAACCTTGCCGCACCCGTTGGATGAAGCATGGGTCTACAGTTGAGGAATGAAGATCAGGACCAACTTGATTTCCAAGTGCATCTAAACTTTTCCCATCACCCAGATCTCTCAAAGCTGAAGAAAAAAAAATAACCCGTTAATGATGACTAAAAAGACTGAACTCCACTACTCTTTAATAGCTTACATAATTTCTCTCTCTCACACACACAGTAGTTAGAAAAGAAGAGAGAACCAGACCTGTGTCAATATGATTCTTGTACACAGCATTTAAATTTGAGCTTACAGGATATGCACCATGAACATGGCCAGCAACATCCATACTTGGCAAACTTGTACGAGCATGATGGACATTTCCAATAGAATTCACTTTTGAGTGAATACTAGCAGATGGAGCACTTCCTTTTAGTATATTGGCTTGCTCATTTGAAGTCATTGCATTAAGGTTCATTACAATGTCATTATGTCTGGGCAATTCAGCAAGGTTGTTACCATTACTAATTGTTCTTAATAAAAGATCTGGCTGATTACCAATTTCCTTTTGTAACCTAGATTGCAGAAGACTATCTTGCTCTGCATGTCTAGTATTAGATAAATTCATACTCGATAAAGAAGACATCATTTCAGCTAGTTCAGTCATATTGGACGAGTGACCTTTCTGGGCCCCCAAGCCTACAACATTATTCTCAACAAACCCAACTTTACTAGCACCAGCACCAGGAGAAAGTGCAGACCCAAGAGGTCTACCTAT